>CM062294.1:439667648-440867648 GCA_031216915.1 Pictodentalium vernedei
TGAATCAGATCCACCCCACAATGTTGCATACCAAATATCAAAAGATTCTGCCTGCTGGATCTGGAGAAGAAGATTTTTTAATAAATTTGCCTGAAATGCACTAAGTTCGAATTTGGGCTTCTATACTGAGCCCAAATGTGAATCCAGGGGGCCAATTTGAACAAACTTGAATCAGATCCACCCCACAATGTTGCATACCAAATATCAAAAGATTCTGCCTGCTGGATCTGGAGAAGAAGTTTTTTTTAAGAAATTTGCCTGAAATGCACTAAGTTCGAATTCAGGCTTCTATAATGAGCCCAAATGTGAATCCAGGGGGCCAATTTGAACAAACTTGAATCAGATCCACCCCACAATGTTGCATACCAAATATCAAAACATTCTGCCTGCTGGATCTGGAGAAGAAGTTTTTTTTAAGAAATTTGCCTGAAATGCACTAAGTTCGAATTCAGGCTTCTATAATGAGCCCAAATGTGAATCCAGGGGGCCAATTTGAACAAACTTGAATCAGATCCACCCCACAATGTTGCATACCAAATATCAAAACATTCTGCCTGCTGGATCTGGAGAAGAAGATTTTTTAAGAAATTTGCCTGAAATGCACTAAGTTCGAATTCAGGCTTCTATACTGAGCCCAAATATGAATCCAGGGGGCCGATTTGAACAAACTTCAATCAGATCCACCCCACAATGTTGCATACCAAATATCAAAAGATTCTGACTTCTGGATCTGGAGAAGAGGATTTTTTAAGAAATTTGCCTGAAATGCACTAAGTTCAAATTTGGGCTTCTATAGTGAGCCCAAATATGAATCCAGGGGGGCGATTTGAATAAACTTGAATCAGATCCATACCAAGATGCTACATACCAAGTATCAAAAGATTCTGCCCCCTGGTTCTGGAGAAGATTTTTTAATAATTTTTCTATAATTCATACGGTGATATCAGAGTTATGCTCCATACAGAGCCCCCAAGGGACGTGGCCATTTCATTTGAACAATATGAATTGACATATGGTAATGAACATCCATACCAAGTTTCTGGCAAATCAACCTAGCGGTTTCAGAGGATAAGTTGTTTGAAAAATGTCCACGATGCTGAATGGATGACGGACGGAAAGTGATAAGTTTAGCTCCCTTCGGTGAGCTAAAAATCAGCCAGATTGGTCAATGGTCAATGTTTGTTCCGAGTTTTCATACTAACAAACTCAAAATTCATGAAAATCCATTAACTAAGGGGCATAATTCTGCCAAGAAATTTTGATCAAGGTGGAATTCTTGATTAGCTCCGTCCAACTTGGCCAAATAACTCAGATTACCAAGTATCATGAGAATCCATCCAGCCATTCTTGAGTTATGGCTGTCAACGCCATACAACAGCATATGCCTGCCAACCTAGCCAAACTATAAGTAGAGGTTTAGAAGAGAAAAAACTGAATTAAAAATAGCAGCCAGCCACATTTAAAAACAAGAGGCTCCCACAGGGCCAGAATGCTCATCTGATAAGTCATGCCCACCTCATTTACATTGTCAGAATGGATTTATGATGATCATATAAAATTTGCATGTCTTTAAGTTTTTCCATCATTAATTACTTCAGTACAACAGACACATACATTTAATTATTTATTGGTGTCAGCATCTCTGGGCTATATGATGACTCAACATAAGCATAAAATGATGTTTTGCTAATCGTTTATGCCCATGTTGCCCACTGAATGAGGGACTGCATCCCAGCGGTTTAGGTTACCAGGACCTATTCTACTAGTAAAACATAATTGTTCACCTCAGTAAATGAGCACCGATTCATTTCCCAGGGTTCCCATCAAGAACAATACAATAAGGGCAGGAAATCCTGATGAGCTCATTTCTGTCAGGTGTAATATGAGATACTTTTTGCTGACATTTTTTGAAACTTAAAAAAAAAAACAGGCCAAGTTTGACTGAAAACAGAATTAAAGGGTGACATGTTTTCTGACTTCACCACCACCCAACACCCCTCATCTGGTGACCTCAACCAAATACCATTTAAGTTGCATCCCTGAAACAAATAAAATTTGGGGCTCCTTCCAAAGTGTCAGTGAGCTTGTTCCTGTGAGGTCTGATATGATATGTCTCTGCTGATTTCTTTTGGAAATGTTATTAAAAAAATTGGACAAGGAAGACTGAAAAGAGAATATATTGGGTCAAGCGTTATTTTCTGACTCCACCACCACTCCAACACCCTCCTCTGGTGATCCTGAAAACCAGTCAAGTTGCATGCCTTGAAGAAATGTAATTTGGTGCACCTTCCAATGCTAAATAGCAAATACAATGAAGCCCACTTAATTGGTTCTCTCTTAATTGAATACCCCTGTTAACTGAATAATATTTACAAACACAAATTCATTTACCATACCTTCAGTACAAATTTGACCTGTTAATTGCTTACAGGTTGTGGAGCAGATTCCTGTTAACTGAATAAAAAATACTGCAATATGTTGAGAAATTGCTCTGATAAACAACAAATTTCCCTTGTTTATGGAGCTTTTTGCCTCAGTACGTCCAATACAGTCATTCATTGTATTATATATTGTTTGACAGAAATCACAGAGCTCTGTCAAGCAATATATAATTGAATAAATGCCCAGTTTATCTGTAGAATACAAGAAAGTAACCAGTTGGCTATTCAAGTAACCAAGTGGCTATTCAAGCAACAGAGTTCCACTGTACCAAAAGATTTGACTGAATGGTTTAGTAGAAAAAGTTCTCCAAACACTTGGAATACTTCATGCTAACTTGGAATCATTCATAGTGCACCCCATAATGTTGGCCGACATTCCCCTTAAGTCACAGACATTTGCACCCCACGTTATTCAGCTCCTACTATACAATATGCTACCTTGGAATCATTCATTGTGCAACCCATAATGTTGGACAACATCCCCCAAAGTTACAGACATCTGCACCAACATGTTATTCAGCTCATAATACAAACACACTAACTTGGAATCATTCATTGTGGGGGTATGGTGGCTCAGTAGGCAGAGGTGCAGGCTACAAGCCGAGAGGTCCTCGGTTCGAATCCCACCTGCGGCAATCATGTTATGTCCTTGGGCAAGACACTTCACCCCCACTGCCCATGTAGGGCATGGTGGCGTTGTGTGCTAAGGCGTACTGCACATCAATGGTGCACTTGTCTTCAACCAATGCTAATCCTGCTTGTGTGGAGTTAGTATGTTGGGGAGCTGACAGTTGCTCGCCGTTGCTTGGTGGTTCTCTCTGGGTACTTCGGCTTCCTCCACCCGTAAAACCGTCATGGTTATGATTAGCCATTGTGCAGAAATATGTGACCTTAACACCAATAAATAAATAATCATTCATTGTGCACCCCATAATGTTGGCCGACATTCCCCTTGAGTTACAGACATCTGCACCCCATGTTATTCAGCTTCCCTTAAGATATAATTGAATAAATGCCCAATTTATCTGTAGAATATAGGAAAGTAACCAAGTGGCTATTCCAGTAACAGGAGTTCCACTGTATCAAAAGATCTGACTGAATGGTTTAGTAGAAAAAGTTCTCCAAACACTAGGGATACTTCACGTCATTCTTGAACTCTTTAACCCCTACTCCTGTAGCCCTGTAAATGCAGGTAAATAAGATTTTGTGAAAATCATTTTCTTGTGCCTTAGATTGTCAAAAAGTAATTATTTGGTCAGTCAAAATCCATTAGAGTCAAGCTAGTATGCCAAACTCTCTATAATTAATGAATGCCTATGGAGAATGAGAATATGGGTTTGGAAAAAAATATTTATATATAGATGTTTAATGTCAGCATCTGAGCTACATCATGACATGACATAAGTATTTGTTTGTTGGTGGTTAACGTCACATAGTTATGCACCATGGCTAATCGTGACACAACATGGAGATGAAGTCAAGCTTAGACAATCGTTAATCAACATGTTGCCCATTTTAGAGGACCATGACATAAGTATAAAGACAAGTTTTGTGAATCATTTATGTTTATGTTACCCATTTACTGAGGGATTGCACCCAAGCAGCATTGGTTACCAGGTCCTATTTCACTGGTGGAGGAAAACAAATCTACCTCAGCAGACATGATGACCTTCACTTCCCGGTTGTCCTCGGGTGGGTTGGGTTGGTGTGATTGGGTGGGTGAGTGCATTTGAGAAAATTGAGATTAAAAAAAGTAATTTACCTTTACCTGAGTTTTCAATTTAAGTTTTTTTTACTTCAGGAAACTTTGAGAAAAACTATTTTGTTATTTATTAGTGTTTATTAAGGTAATTGACAGCAGTTGTCACTATATATGACCACACAATGAAAAAATCTTTTTGAAATAATTTACAGTAAGCTATGAAAATGCTTTAACCTAGATAAAACTTTTGAAAACTTAAAAGTTGTAAAGCCCTATCATTCAATGACATGCTGGATTACCACTTTAAGAAACCTGAGTTGCCTACAAAAGATGTTTTTTTTTATTTTATTTACAGCACTGTGTGTATTTGAGTGAATAGTTAAGCATCTTGTATTGGAATAGGGATCAAATGATAAATAGACTCAACTTGTCCCCAGTTGAAAGCGAAATTTATGAAACATATGGGTTAAATTAAGCATGTACCTCTCCAGAGGCTCGGTCCAACTATATTTTACTGAACTCATTCTGTGAGTCTCACTGTAAATCCAGGACTTGGAGACTCTTTACTAAGCCTTCTTACTACATGGGTTGATATATATGGTACCAAAATTTCCTTTTTATAGCATGAAGCCAATACTAACAACCTAGCACTGTGCAAAGATTTTATAATTCTATCCAAAAATAATTAATTTCCTTCAAAAGAAGGCATAACTGAATGTAAGAAACATAAAATGTTCCACATATTTTACATCTGGCGACTATAAAAGATGGCAAAATCGTGTTCTCAACTAAAATAAAATTTTCCGCAGACACCAAATGAAAGTGTCAATGACACTTGTCTGTGTGTTACGTTTGATGAAAAAGATAATGTTCAATGTTTATGAAGGGATTATGAAATAACAAAAGAATTGTGATAATAGGGAATATGTTAAGTTTTGTTAACTGTATACTATGTTTACAATAAAAATAATATGAGGTGTAGACTGTACTAAAGAATTGAGGGGTGGGTTAATGTGGCCTCACAGTTAATATATATCAACGAAAGTTACCAATTTACAGTGAAATTATTTGAAAACGAGTCTCCTCTAGACATCAAACGGAGTCTTCCTACAAAGTTACAATGAAATTCCTCCATATTAAATATGACCTGCAGACTGTGATAAAAGTTTTGGGGTTTTTGGCTTGGGCAGCCATCACGGTTGACCAATCGTGACCAAAAGGGGATGTTCTCATCTAGACATGACTCCAAACCAGCATATCAAATTAAGTGACGATCGGATGAGAACTATAGAGTGTAGCCTGTGCTAAAGGAAAATGTGAACAGACTTACAGACTCACAAAATTGTTATCTTAAAATAAGCTTGCAATGTTTCATGTTCAAGTTTATGCTAAGATAATAAGCCTGCACAAGCTAACTTTCAAATGTACATGAAACATTGCAAACTCAATTGTTAGCTTGTGCAAGCACGCAGTGTTACCTTATGCATGCTCGCCAAGCCTTTTGTTCATTTATTGGTGTTTACGATTACTTTTAGCTGCATAGGCTAATATGACAACAACAACAACACAAGTATAATGTATAGCTTAGTGCAAGCTAACTCGGCAAGGTTTCCACAGGCTTCTATATTTAGCTTGCATTGTTAGTTTGCTATTTATGATTTATTAGAGCTGATCAGCAAATTAATAACTAAGTTCATATCTTGGCGATAAAATAGTTTTGCTGTTAAAGACACTTTTGTTAAAATCCAAAGACACATTATGATGAATGAAGAGAAAAGACTAATTACACAGAAACATTACAATGCTTATAGTGATTTTAATGTGAGGTCAGCCTGTGTTTAGGGAATGCTGAAGATAAAAATATGGTAAAAAATGAAATTGCAAGACTGTAAAAGTTCAATAGGCTTGCAATATCAGTGTTAGCCTGCACATGCTTGCAGTGTGAGCTTGAAAAACTGCTGAGCTCATTACAAGTTTCCCACAAGCTTACTCTACTGCCTTCCTTCCAATTAAAAAAAAATCATTGGTGATTCTTTCATGTAAACAACAAGAGGCCACATGGGCCCTTAATCAGTCACCTAACAAATTAGATCAAAGAAGTATTTTAGGTCACATTCAGCTAGTCATGGCTCATCAACACTACAGTGGCAAGAAGTCATAACAACATTCTGGTGTCCATGTCAGTGATTATTGTCATAGGTCTTTCCGACTGGATCCAACTCTACCAACTGCAGACATGCACTACAAAACTTCAAAGAGATGTTATGCCACTGCAGTTTGAAAGACATTATTGATGGAAAAACACTAGGGCTTGGATTTGAACAAACTTGAATCTGCCTGAATATTGTTAACCAAATATCAAAGGATTCAAAATGGTTGATCTAACGAGGATGGTTAAAGACTGTTCCTCATATTGCCCTATGATAATAAGTTAAAGTTTGGGGTCTCACAAGATGCCCAAATAGGAATTCAGAGAATTGATTTGAACAAACCTGATTGTGACCAGCTATGAATGATGTACACAAAATATCGAAAAATTTTCACTTGTAAACTTGAAGATTTTGGAGGAATTTTCATCAAACAGCACTAAATCCGGGCACCAACAGGGAGCCCAAATATCAGCACAGTGACTTGATTTGAACAAACTTAAATCTAAGCCACCCTAGATATGTTGATACCAAATACGATGAAAGGAGTCTGACTTGCGGATCTGAAGCTTTTTAAAGAAATTTCCTTATACTGTATTAGTTGAAATTTGGGCTCCAATAGAAAGCCTAAATATTTACCAAGAGCCCCAATTTAAAACAAGTTAAATCCCCCTCCCCACCAAAGAGATGTATACCAAATATTAAAATTGTCAGTGGTGGATCTAAAGAAGAAGAGTTTTAAATATTCCTCATTATGTCGTATTGCTAAATTAAATTTCCGGCTCCAACAGAGAGCCCTAAAATTAACACTGGGACACGTTTGAACAAAATGGAATCTGCCTCCCCCTTGAGATGTTGTATACCAAATATTAAAAGATTTTCACTGGTGGAACTGAACAAAATTAAGGAAAATCAGAACAGCAATTTATTTGCAATCCATCCTCCACGTACTGCAAGGAAGATTTACATGAAGACAAGCAATTGCAGACCTACACTCAAATAGTGTAATTACCATGGGTGGTAAACACCCTCCTCACGTTACAGTTACATTTTGCAGCCAGCAGTAGAAGCCCACCTTGAATAACTTTGACCACTGAACTCAATCAATAACATGTTATTGAAAGAGTTGACAATTTCCCTCTCGGTTCGCTGCTAGTCTACTTCGAAGCAGTTAGTCACACTGCAGCTCATACAATTCATGTTCGTACGAAGCTGATTAAGGCCAGCCTTTCAAGCCTCCCATTGGGACAGTTCTGGTACCTGAACTTCAGAGTAAAGCCCACATATGGACTTCCAGCACTCAACCAGTTAAAGTCATTGCCCACTTTAAATGGAGGACATCCACTACAGGCATTGGATACAGGGTGCTATTATACCAGTAAAATATAATTTGCATTTCCCGAATTTTCATTTAACATCCTATGTAAAGATGGAACAATCAAGAAAAGTTTTAAATGTGCTCATATTTTACTGTACGGTATGTACATGTGCAGTCTATAACAAAGTGTACTATTCGGTAATATTATTTTCAAAATGTGAGTAATGCGATATATATCAATATATAATATATGCAAACTTGGAATAATTCAATCTGCAACCTACATTTATGGCTGACATTCCCTGTAAGTTAGACATCTGCACCCCACATTATTCAGCTCCTACTATAATACAACATGCTACCTTGGAATCATTCATTGTTCACTCCATAATGCTGGCTGACATACCCCTTAAGTTACAGACATCTACATCACACGTTATTCAGCTCCTACTATACAATATGCTAACTTGAAATCATCCACTGTGCAACCCATAATGTTGGTCAACATTCCCCGTAAGTTACAGAAAGCTGCACCCCACGTTATTCAGCTCATAATATAAACGCACCAACTTGGAATCATTCATCGTGCACCCCATAATGTTGGCCAACATTCCCCTTAAGTTTCAGACATCTGCACACCATGTTATTCAGCTCCTACTATACAACATGTTAACTTTGAATCATTCATCGTGCAACCCATAATGTTGGCCAACATTCCCCGTAAGTTACAGACATCTGTACCCTACATTATTCAGCTCTTACTATATAACATTCTAATAGGAATCATCCATCGTGCAACCCATAATGTTGGTCGACATTTCCTGTAAGTTACAGACATCTGTACCCTAACATATTCAGCTCCTCATGGTATTTGATGACTGGATTTGCATCGCAAAATGCTGTACAAAAATGTCCAAATGCTAACCATTTTTCCTTCATATTCACCTTATATTCACTATTTATCATCACTTTTTGAAACCAAGATGAAAACTGCGAACCAAGTTTTTTTTTAAAAAAAAAATACCCTGCTCCTACTACAATGTATACAACATGCTAACTTGGAATCATTCATCCAGCAACCAATAATGTTAACAAGGAAAAATTTAATGTACATGTAACAGCCATTAAGATGGTTTTCTCTCCCCTTAAGTTTGCCCGACTTCAACACGCTTGCCCTGCCTTATCTATGTCTCACTTAAGCCCATTATTTCAAAATCCTCCCCCTCCATCATTGTTTTGATTTCACTAACTTTTTATGGCAATTCTGGATATTGCAATATTCTAATTAAAGGAAGCGTGATTTCTTTGACCTTCCTGACATGTTGTTAATGTCCTAGGTGTGTCCCTCTGTTATGCATATGTGTATGTTTATGACTCGATCAGTTTATGCTCCCCATGTTTCAGCTCCTCCTACAGAGCAACCTATAACAAAGTGTACCATTTGGCAACATTACATGTATGGTGTTAATAATGCCAAAATATTGCCTCATTTTTGCAGTCCTTCGATTTTGGAAAATGATGGAGAGCGATATTCAGCTCATCTGACATTTATTTATTTATTGGTGTTTAAGGTCACATACTTATAAACAATGACTAATCGTGACTGTGACAGTTTTATGGGTGGAGGAAGACAGACAACCCGGACAGAACCACCGAGCATTGACGAGCAGCTGTCAGCTCCTCAACATTCTAACTCTGTTCAAGCTCCACTCAAGAAGGGTTACAGCGGTTGAAGGCATGTGCACCATCGACATGCAGTACGCATTAGTACACAGCGTCATCGTGCCCCCACGTTGGCAATCGAGATAAAGTGCCTGCCCAAGGACACAAGATGGGTCGTCCCATACGGGAAGTCCAACAGTCTACCACTGAGCCACCATGCTCCCCATCTGACATTTAACCCCCGTGCTGGATTCAGGGGTGTTTTCCTACCAGTAACCAGTTTGGACATCTAAACTCCCCCCCCCCCCCCCCCACCAAAAAAAAAAATAAAAAAACATTTTCTTCATCAACAGTTCAATGAAAGCACACACAAAATTGCCTGATTCATGACACTATGGCTTTTGAGATTTCATCATCCCAAATAAACCAGTGGAACTTTATTTTGGGGTTGTTTTTATCAAAATTGCCATGAATATGCTATGAAAAAAAATCTTGAAATTTAAAAATCCATTCTCAAAAAATTGTTCAAATTTATTTTTTAGTAAAGTTTAAAATGCTGACTCAGAGGCCCCTAGATTTGCTCTTGAGGCATCCAATTTCCCAAATATTCCTGATGGAGGCCCCCACCTACAGGAAGGGGCAACCCCTTCCTGTACCCTCTTCCACCCCAGGCCTGCAACCAGCATGCTATCCTTTTACAACCAATGTAAACTTAAAAAATAATTATTAAAAGGTTTATGTTTGATATTTTACCCTAGTTAAAAAAATTGATAACTTTGCCTCCTTAGAGCAAGAAGGCTTTGCAATGCTTTAGCATTAGCATTGCAATGTCTTGTTGCACTCAAGGGACAAAATACACCACCACCCATTTTCTTCCATACATTAGAACACAAACTTTTGATGGCAGAGAAATAATTGCAGAAATAAACAAGAGGGATGTTACATCCCAATGCTCACCTACATTCGCACTTGATAATGTCGTTCCAATGTAACATGTCTAATATTTAGTTAATATAAATCATTAACTAGGCATCAAATGATTAATGTGGTTTATGTGATGGCTTTGGAAAGTCTATATTTCTGCACTTATTATATATCAATTCAACATAGAATCATTGGATATAAAAGCATTTTTTTCTTTTAGAAATGTTTATGATTAAGAATATGAATCGTGAGGCCAGATATTAAATCATAAATAAGAATTAGAAAAGGCTTTCATAAATCACTGAAATTGTAATTGAAGTACATTCATTGGTTAAAGAGGAGATGCAGAAAAACATTCATTCAAGAAAGTGACTATAAGTCCCAACAAAAAAATACATCACATCAACAACTAAAATAAGCCTTAATGTTACTAGTAACAAGTATGAGAAAGTATTAAATAAAAATAAAAAGTTAAAAAAAATTTTTTTGGAAGAAAGTGAATATAAGTCCCCAAAATACCCCTCAAATTCCTCAAATATGCATGTAATAAGGGCGCAACATTACCGCAATGTAGTTCAGTAACCCAGTAACCCATGCATACAATATCAATTGCCTGGAAAGACACATAGAAACAGAACTCACCTTAACACCTCACCTTAACACAAACTTTTAGAACTTAAAATTGAGTAAGTCAGAGAAAAACGTGAACATTGTGACTGAAAAAAAGAAAAGAAATCAATTAAATTTCTGCATACAGTAGGGTTAATACCTACAGTTGTTATTGAAATGAGAAAATAAACAGTAATGAGTGGTGAAGGCACCACAATCTGCACAAAAGCTGACTTTAATGCAAATTCTTACAACACCTAAACGCTAATTCTTACAACAAGTTTTGGCAGAAAATCAGCCTCAAATTCCTCAGATATGCATGTAATGAGGGTTAAATATTACTGCAATGGAGTTCAGTAACCCAAGTGTAGAATATTAATCGCCTGGAAAGACACATAGAAACACAACTCACTTAAACACAAAGTTTTACAACTTAAAATTTACTAAGTCCGAGAAAAACATGAAAATTTTGACTGAAAAAAAAGAAAATTTCCGTTAAATTTCTGCATACAGTAGGGATAATACCTACAGTTGTTATTGAAATATGAAAATCAACAGTAATGAGAAGTTAAAGCAGCACAATCTGCACAAAAGCTGACTTTAACGCAAATTCTTACAACACCTAAACGCAAATTCTTACAACAACTTTTGGCAGAAAATTTCAGGTGAAATTTGGAAAAAAGTCATAGTATCAGGGTTAAATACTGTTCTGATAGTCCCCTACAACCTACATATGCAATATAAAAGGCCTGAGCCCACTGATGTTTGAGAAATTAACCTTAACATTAAATATTACAATATTGGACACGCCGGACGCCGACGCTGACGCCCGAGGTTATGACAATAGCTCACCACATCTTACAGATGTAGGTGAGCTAAAAATAAAACAAAAATAAAATGCTCACCCACATGAAATTTTACAAATAATGGCCTGAGAAATAGAAGATCTACTTTGTGTGGCCTTATCTATACTTATTCAACTCAACAAAATAACAACAATAAATGTTCGGAACTTGTCACATACTTTCACAATATATATGTGGGCATGGTAGTTCAAAATAAAAATGGTGTTCTCACTCATCCTGACCTTGACATTTTGCCCCAACAGTCCACCTTTCTCATTGTATAAACAAAACCTATAAGATAAAGATAATGTATAAAACAAATTAACAGCATTTACTGAGTTATATGGGAGCGCAGTGGCTCAGTAGGTAGAGGTGCAGGCTGGGTTTGAATCCCACCTGTGGCAACCGCATTGTGTCCATGGGCAAGACACTTCATCTCCATTGCCCACATGGGGGCACGGTGGTGTTGTGTACTAAGGTGTACTGCACATCGATGGTGCACTTGTCTTCAACCAATGTTAACCCTACTTGTGTGGCGTTAGTATGTTGGGGAGCTGACAGTTGCTCACCATTGCTTAGTAGTTCTCTCCGGGTACTCCGGCTTCCTCCACCCGTAAAACTGTCACGTTCATGATTAGCCATTGTGCATAAATATGTGACCTTAAACACCAATAAATAAATAATACTGAGGTATATGTTGGATGTTGGTTCAAACATTAAGGCAAGTAACTGACCATATATACTCAGCCTGTTGTGAAGAAGATTTCACACACATCCGCAATATTGAAAATCATGATGTGGCATTGCCGTTTGTCTGACTTGTTTGTGGGTTGACCCTCTATTTACAAACCTGCTGCACTAATCCACACAAGTTATAAATTGGGCTTTAAAAAATCATTTTTCAAAAACATTCTACAAAAACATTTCAGGCGACATCTCAATGGCACAAATTTACTGTGCTCATTACAATGAATAGTGACTTTTTTGTATGGATGTTTGTTTGGAAAAAATTGGAAAAAAAAAACAAGTTTACAAGTTTAATAGATTAGCAAAAGTCTTTTCAATGGTTGCGGGTGGTTCCTTAGATTTTACCCCGATACTGTAACAATTAGTCACCATAACCAGTGATGTGGACCCACATCCCCCCGCCCCCTCCAAAAAAATAAATACAAAAATAATGAAAGTGTCAATGACACTGTAGCTTAACTTGACTGTGTGTTGTGTTTGATGAACAGGATAATGTTCAATGTTTATGAAAGGATTATGAAATAAGACAAGAATTGTGATAATTGGGAATATGTTAATTTCAGTTCCCTGGATGCTATGTTTTCAATAAAAAATAATTTGAGGTGCAGACTGTACTAAAGAAGTGAGGGGTTGCTTAATGTGGCCCTCACAGTTAATGTATGTCAACCAAAATTACCAAGTTACAGTGAAATTATTCAATAACGAGTTATCCTATCAAGTTACAATGAAATCCCTTCATAAATTATGCCTGAAGACTGTGCTAAAGGTTCTCGGGCTTTGCTCTGTGTAGCCATCACGGCTGACCGATCGCAACCAAAAGGGGAAGTCCTCATGTAGTCATTACACAGTAACACTGAGTCATCCTCTCAAGTTACAATGAAATCCCTTCATATATACAGACTGTAGACTGTGCTAAATGTTTTGGGTTTTTGGCATGGGCAGCCGTCACAGTCAACAGATCATCACCAAAAGGGGACTTTCTCATCTAGATATAAAACAGAGTCATCCCACCAAGTTACCATGAAATCTCTCCATAAATATGACCTGTAGACTGTGCTGAAGTTTCTTGGGTTTTCACCTCAGGCAGCTGTCACGTTTGACGTATCGCGACCAAAAGGGGACGTTCTCATCTAAACATGACCTCAAACGTGCATATGAAATTTTGTAACAATCAGATAAGAACTACGGGAGTGTAGCCTGTGCTAAAGGAAAATGTGAAGTGACTCACAGACTTCTGCATGTGTGATGGCAATAGCTTATCTTGACTTTGTCAAGTTAAGCTAAAAATGAAATGGAAACATAAAATGAATTTGGGACCAGTATCACCAACGACACTTTCAATGTCATCAGTGACCCATTCGTTCAGTTCTTCACCATGCATGCATTCATTCTGGGTTTTTTTTCTATATTTTTTAAACCCAAAATCAATACGTTGTCACAGCTAATGAAGTGTGCATGGACCAGCTCGTCTGGGGACGGAATGACTGGGGTCATATCGTCTGGGTTGAGGAAACGACAGATCATCTGGGGATGGATCATCTTTGGGGCGGGATTGACCTGTTTCCAAATGTCCAAAGGTATTTTATGAATAACACAACACAGTGACACCTCGGAAAATTGCAGAGGTGTGAAAAATCACACATGCAGTGTGGCTACCCCTCAATGTTCAGATTCCTCCCATTCAAATCTGTAGTAAAATTCCCCAACAAGTTTAATTGGCAACTCAAAACATGGGCAAGCTTTCACCCTTATCACTGGCTGCATTTGGTAGTACAAATATTTCCTTACATTTGTGTTTATTGATCCAAACTGTGTTTTATTCTTTATTTATTGAGACTAGACACTGCGAAGAGTCAAGCATCGCTTCGATATCGTCCATGTTTTTGTGCAACCCGAGTTGCTGCCCGAAAAGAATATTGATGCGGAAATGATAACTCCTAGTAAAATTACCCGGTAATGATCATAATCGACCTCCTCTCCCCGAATGTGATTACAAGTATGCCTGTTTCCGCATCGATCTTTGTTCAGATGCAACTTCGGGTTATTATTGTTATGCTGTCTCAGCCTTAACCCCCATTTTCCAGAGGACGAGGCAATTTAACAATTACCTTCATATTCTGTGTAACACTATCTATCAGGAAAATTTCCCCCTTTGATTTTTTATATCACTTCTTGACATATTTTATTCTCATTTCGGTAATTACCCATTCGTAATATTACACGGATTTAGGCAACTCATTAACCAAGTATTCATCTTGTCATTGTTGCGAAATTAAAATCATCTGCAACGTATATCACTCCATTCCCTACCCTGTTTAAAAAAACTATTTTATATCTTCCACGTCTTAACATGTTGTAATTCTCAAGAAACCGTCAATTTGTTCTGCCTCGTATTTTGCTCTGGTCAGATTCAGTTACATGTATAAAATAAACGTGCTCTCACATTTCGGCATTTATTATCACGTAACTACTGTATCCCATATCATTATTCTACAGAATTTCATCTTAGCCATGCATCAAGGTTCTATTATCTTCATATGATCGTTGATCAAAATGTTTATAACATATATTTTGATTTATTCAAGTTTGAAGCGAGTGCCATTTCAGATTTTCTCCGTGTTTACAATTACAGTTTGGAATCGGGTTTTCCAATGTAGGTGCTACAATTTCATTGGCTGGCCTTTTACTATAAATACCGAGACTTCTGCTCCGTACGGGACCCACCAAAATAAGTTACAGTTTGTTTTGCTACATTTCATCTACTCTGACACATTGCAAGGTGGAGGGGGTTGAATTAGAAGAGAATTATAAATATGACTGCGGTGAGTCGTCTGATTATGTAGTAATGTTTGTATTCAATAGGCTAGAAAGTTAGGTGGATGGGCCCTGCCTCATCAGTTGTCTAAGTTTTTAACCCATTTTGCAAGAAACTACATTTGAACGTCAGCTCCATAAATTGTATAACTTAAGCATAAAAATGGAACAGTATTCATTTTCCCCTTAACATGAAACGAGACGACACTCCTCAACAAAATTATTGAATAACTATTTTTTCATTTTTTTGTTTGTGTCAAACACATAGGTTATGAACCCTCGTTGAAACGAGCTCGTTCCAAAGAGGGTCATAACCTACGTTTTTGACACAAAACTGAAAAAAATAATGAAAATTAATTGGTGATTTTTGTGAATAGCGCCAGCTGGCCGATTTTTCCGTTACTTCGGGTAAAGGGTTAATTTTACAGATTTATCTTTACATTCTCCAAAGACAAGAAATTTTTACTGTTAGACCTTCTTCATTTTATCTAGGACATTTCTTCTCAGTTATAACCCGAAATGGTAACAGGGCCTTTTCATAAATTTCTCCCTCACATTGTGATGCAGAAATTTAAGGGATATCACTGTGGGGGCACGATGACGCCGCGTACTAAGGCGTACTGCACGTCGATGGTACGCATGTCTTCAACCAATCTAACCCTGCCTGTGCTGCAGTGCGGAGTTACGATGTTGGGGAGCTGGCAGCTGCTCGTCGTTGCTCGGTGGTTCTCTCCGGGTACTCCGGCTTCCTCCACCCGTAAAACTGTCACGGTCGTGATTAGTCATTGTGCATAAATATGTGACCTTAAACATCAATAAATATTAAATAATAATAAGGGATATCACTTGTCACCGCGATCCATTGTATACCAGATATAACTAACCCTTCCGTTCAAACTTAGCAAGACAAGTTAAAGACGCGTATAGGCCTGCCCGTATTCTATCAATATAGGAGAAATCCTCTCCCACAGGTTACTCCTCCCTCAGTTGAGGCCTGCTGGAGAATATTTCTTCCATATTGGCGGATATCACCCTATGTAACAGTGTGTCCGAGAATACATGTAGCTGTCCTCTATTAGCTCTATTATCTCTTATGTAAATTTGGTCATTCTTATTATATTCAGGTGAGTTCTCCTCATCTCTTTCAGTTGAAGACTCACCTTTACACAGTACTGATAGAGTGTTTCCCCCATATAGGAGATATTGAAGCCCGAGGGTGTAATTTCTCCAATAATCCCATCACCCATATGGGAGAAACATAACCCAAATTTAACTGGGGTTATGTTGCTCCTTTATTTGTGAAAATTTGTCTTGCCACATCCTGTAGTTTGTACAAGTCGAATGTCATTCTATCATTCATTTATAACGAGATATTATTTATCAACTGTGTTCAAGATAAACATAATGGCTTAAAGTAATTTATCATTAATAAAAATAAGTTAAGTTTTCCAGTGTCTTCATTTAAAAACATGCTTTATTGGTAATTGCCACCTTGGTTACAGCTCCTGCTTCATCCATCCACTTTCATTATCCAGTATTACCCCCTCCCCCCCCCCCCCTCATTCACCCCAAAGGATGAAATGTAACCATACTCCATCTATAGATTTCGTCATTCACTTGTCTTGCCCATTAGTGTCTGCTTTCCTACCCTTATAAAAAAGTACCATGGTAAACCATGGTAAATCACAAAATACCCTGGTAATACCATGGTAATACCATGGTATTACCAGGGTATTTTGGGATTTACCATGGTACTTTTTTATAAGGGTACTACCCCCAGGCCTTATTACTGCCTACCCAAGGGCATGCGATCTTAGCAACCTCGGGGTGAGATCATATTAGTACTAGAACTTGTGAAGTGGGCCATTATTAATTGGCTGAACCAGAGGCGTCATGCTAGAGAAAAATCTGGGAGGGAGGGGGGAGCGGATCGGTAACACCTTCTAAGCGGAGCGTCACCATCGTTTGGCGCGTAGCGTGCCCAAACAATTTGGCAAAAATGCCTGCCATGTTGCCGGAAATGGCACTTCCCAGGCCTTCACCGAAAATATGTGGGGAGAACCCCCCCCCCCCCCCCCCCCCCCCCGTGCACCGTTGGCATGACGCCACTGGGCTAATCGCTCATTGTTGCACTAGTGACTACACTAGACTACGCCTTCCCATGATGATTTAGAAGGTATCACAGGGCCTTAAATAAGCACGGGTGGTGTCGGGCTCCTGACTATAAAATTGTTCTTTTTAAAATTTTAATCTTATGGCGCAGCTTATGTTAAGCTGACTTTCTCGGACGCAACATTATTTTATAGCCAATACAGGCGCATAATGACAATAACTGACATGGACGATATCGAAGCGATGGTTGACGCTTCGACGGGTTCAGACTTGAAAGGTACTCGGGAGGAATCTAAATGTAGATGGGTAGCCACTACGTTCAGATCGCTGAACTACTAATGTGAAAGATTTAGGAGTGTGATTTTTTTTCCAAAGCTAAGAAATAGTTGCTCACGTTTTTAATTTATTTCCCGGTGCTAATCGTAACCCTGTTGTTTATTCAAAGCCCATGGGTAAAAGTTAAAACCCAACATGTTCAAAATAAGGATGCCGTACGGAAGCAAGCAAAAGTCAAAAGGCCTGTAGAAAATCTCAATTCGCGAATATCTGACATGATTCGATTCGAACTAAAATTCTCGATTCCCAGGGCCCTAGATTTAACTATTGTTGCGGCCCCGTGATAATGAAAGCACTGAGTTGATTTGTTCTCACTGAAGCCTGTGGTTTCACTGCTTCTGCAACACTCGACAATTCAGGTAGGTTGCAGTGCCGCGAAATTAGGCAAAATAAATTACGCATGCTTGCATAACTTCATCTGGATGTATCGAAAAATGAAAGACTCGGACGTCTCAGGCGTTAAGACTGGATTTTTACACGCAAAATTCAACATATTTCGTTTAAATGGTAACTTACTTTAAATTTACGTTTCGAACTCTTCCAAGTTCCATAGATGATTGGCATGAAAACTGCGGTTAAGAAAAATAAATCATTATGATAAAACTGGTTCCCTCTCAAGACAAAAAGAGAAACGCGTACACTGCCAACTTATGGGATGTAATAGAATCGAGAGATTTGATTGGTTGGTTCAGGATGGTTGTCAATTTTAGACGATCAGCGGGAGGCTTTGTCCGTTCGGTGATTGGCCGTCCAAGAACGGACGGAAAATGTGTGTCCGAAACACTGTGGGGTGCAAGAGACCTTTTTGTTTTAAAACCTCAGAAATATCTTCTGGACTCGTTTGTGAAGGTGTACTTCCGAGTTGCACCCCATAAGTGCTAAAAATCCCCACAAGTCTGACGCCTACTGGAAACACAACTCATAAGTGTATTCTCGTGAGGGCGGACGGACGGACGGACGGACGGACAGATTCCTATATACTCCCCCCCCCGAACTTCGTCTGCGGGGGGTAGAATAAATCAATCAATCAATAAAAACATGGGCTTCTAACAATTTACTTGTTAGTCCACCACGGGTTACCGTGAGGGGACCTATAGAGTGCACTCTGTCCGTCAGTCTGTCTATCCTGTTACCACTTGTATCTCCGAGATGGCTGAGTGTTGGTTTTTCAAGCTTTTAGCATAAATCAGACATTATGAAAATATGATGCACGTCAAATGTTGTAGAAAAAAATTAAGATGGCTGAATGGCGGCAATTTTTGTTGTAATATTTTCGTATTTTTCATATTTTTATACGTTACCACTTGCACTCCGAGATGCTTTGATATTAGTATTTCAAATTCTGAAAATATAAAGCACGCCAAATTGTGTAAAACAAAAGAAACATGGCTGAATAGCAGACATTTTTTGTTGTAATGTTTTCGTATTTTTTCATACTTTTATATCTTACCACCTGTATCTCCGGGATGCCTGGTGGTTGGCATTTCAAATTTTTTATATTAATCAGACATTATATAAATATGATGCATCTTAAATTTTGTAAACAAATAAATGTGGCTGCACTGAAGCCATTTTCGTTGTATTTTTTTTTTGTATTTTAAAATATTTTTATATAATACTACCTGTATCTCCGAGATGCTTAGCTGTTGGTGTTTCAAAATTTTGGTAGAGTTTTTTTTTTAAAAACTCGACCTTCAGTTTGATGAAGTCGCTGTGCGGACAAGCGGGCCGGGTTTGGGCTGGCAGGCTGCTGGTGGATTGATGGCAGGCAGGAAGGCAGGCGGTTGGTGGTTGGGCGGTTGGTTGGGCCTCACTTTTCTCGTTAGCGCGATAACTTAAACAAAGAGCAATGGATTTGCTCAAAAAATGGTATGTGTGACTTGAGTGTAGGAACACCCCCCCCCCCCCCCCCCGGACAAAAAACCCCTTAGGAAAAAAGCCCCTTGGTAAAAAAACCCTTGGAAAAAAACCCCTCGAGAAAAGAAAAACCTTGGAAAAAAACCCCTTCATATTGACAACAGAAAAACGTTTTCTTTAGTGACTTTATTTTTGTATGACAATATGTTCATTAGTGAAGAATACAATTAACATAATATCTGTATGTTCTATAGTACAAAATATCTGTATGTAAAATAGTAAAAAATACATTTCAATGATATTCAAATTTGCATATTTCCACCTGTTAATCACTCTCTCTAAAATCAGCACAACAGTTAATTTGTAAGGCAAGATGCCCTACAGCTCTGAATACGTTATGTAACCCTTTACCCAATGCAACGTTTTTTTGAAAGTATGCAAATATGGATATCATTGGAACTGGCTGAAGCAGCTAACTCCAATGATATTCATATTTGCATACTTTCACTCGTTAATTACTTGACCCCACAACATTAAATACAGCACTAAATACATTAATTAAATATGTCTACCATTTAATTTGTAAGGCAAGCTGCCCTACAGCACTGAATACGTTATATAACCCTTTACCCAATGCAACTTTTTTTTTGAAAGTATGCAAATATGGATATCATTGGAACTGGCTGAAGCAGCTAACTCCAATGATATTCATATTTGCATACTTTCACTCGTTAATTACTTGACCCCACAACATTAAATACAGCACTAAATACATTAATTAAATATGTCTACCATTTAATTTGTAAGGCAAGATGCCCTACAGCACTGAATACGTTATATAACCTTTTACCCAATGCAACTTTTTTTTTGAAAGTATGCAAATATGGATATCATTGGAACTGGCTGAAGCAGCTAACTCCAATGATATTCATATTTGCATACTTTCACTCGTTAATTACTTGACCCCACAACATTAAATACAGCACTAAATACATTAATTAAATATGTCTACCATTTAATTTGTAAGGCAAGATGCCCTACAGCACTGAATACGTTATATAACCCTTTACCCAATGCAACTTTTTTTGAAAGTATGCAAATATGGATATCATTGGAACTGGCTGAAGCAGCTAACTCCAATGATATTCATATTTGCATACTTTCACTCGTTAATTACTTGACCCCCACAACATTAAATACAGCACTAAATACATTAATTAAATATGTCTAACAGTTAATTTGTAAGGCGAATATATTTGCATACTTTCACTCGTTAATTACTTTATATAGACCCCACTTCATTTCTAAGGCAAGATCATGTCCACCTAATATAATGTCCAATGCCGTTGATGAGTTCTTCCATATTCTTTCGGCTCTCTCTAAAATCAGCACAAAGATTCTGCAAACGTTGCTGTCTCTGAGTTGTGACACGCTTCACCCTCTTCTTTGGTGGTTCTCCGCGAGAATCCTGAAGTAGAGCAGACTGCACAAGGGCTTGATCTTTCCTTATACTGTCTATCGCCTTCCAGACTGTAGGGTGGTTATGGCCCACAAGCTCCTTGAAACTCGTGTTCCATGCCTCACAAAGGTTGTTTGTGCGATCCTGGCCATCCACAGTAGCCTGATATACATTCCAAAGGCTAGGTGGAAATAGAGGTGGAATCCTCCTAACCCGCATTGGAGGCAGCTGTCCGTCAGGTTGTGCAGGTGGCTGGATCCTTCTGTAAGTACCAGAGACATAAGTAGAATTGAAATAATCTACCAGATCAACCAGACCATCAACACTAGGGATGTTTTCCATCAAATAGCTCATTCCATCTCCGACTTCATTTTCTGGTAAGAAGGCCAGTGCACCAAGCATACCACAGAAATGCTTGATTTTGTCATCAGTCCTGTATGCTTCAACTAGACCCAGACTCTGAATCTTTCTCCAGGTACTTTGAGTTAGATGGTAGAAGCATGCCCTGGATGTAACGTGTGGTCCAAGAGTGGATCGAACATAGTTGATAACTGCTTGCTCAAAGTCAGTAATAACAGTGGTTGGGTCTGGATTAAAACCAAGTTCATCACACCTATCCAGAATAGCCTGAAGCATTTCTTCATAGCATGACTGGGTCTTAGCTGATAGGAAAGCATACACACAGGTTACTGCTGTATTTCCCAGTGGGGCCCGTATGATGTATAACTGTTTGCAAAGTCTGGGTGCAGTAGGGAAAGTGCCATCCATATACCAGGTTGAAGCTCTGGACAGATGGCGGAGAGCCTCATCACTACCAAACACTAGCATCCTGGCAGCTGTTGGAGCATTATCATAGAACAAGAAACTGTTGTTGTCTGGTGGTCCAGTGGTCTTCCAAGTATCTTCAACTACTAGATCTCTCAAAGTGAGTGGATCCTTGGGAAGAGAGCCTTTCTGATGATTTCGAACAGTACGCTTCAACGAATCCATCCGTCCTACGGCTGCTCTTACTTCATTTGGTTGCTCTACAAGTACATCTGCCACTAATTGTCCAGGTCGAGCACGATTTCTCTGAGCACTGTCCTTAATGGTTGCTTTCAGTTTCACAGCAGCCACATGGTTGGGGTCTGCATTATGACTGTGGGTTGTAGTGGTAAGAATCTCCTGCATCTGTAGGTCTGTATAAGCAGAACCCTTGCATGATTCAGCATTTCTCTGGGAACACTCCCAACGCATTTTAGAATTGTTGGCACTCTTTTTGGTGTATAGGTAGCCACCAAAACACAACTTTTAGAGAAAAGGCAGCAGCATATCAAAGGGAAAGGTGTTAATAATTAAGCAAACTCAGTTCACTCTGATGTATCTCTGTGTGAGATTAATTGCAATCATAGTAAAAACAAATGATTGTCTTTGAGAGCATATTTTGTTGTGACACTTTTGAGATCAAAAGACATCCTTCTTTGATATTTCACTATGAACTATTATATTAATTATTAATAAGACATAACAGGGTCGAGTAATGCTGCAGCTTTGGAAGCAGTAAGGGGGGAGCTTGGGTGGATGAAAATCAAGGACAGGGTACATTTGGGAAAACTGTGTTACTTTAACTACTTGAGAAACCTGCCTGACAACCGGTGGTGCAAATTGGTGCTCGATACCATTTGGAATTCTAATATAGAAACGGGGTGGTCAAAACATGTGAGGGAACTAATGGACAATTACTCTATAGAGGTCACAAACATAGAAGTAGGAATGAAAGAAGGCAAAAGGTTTGTCAAAGAGAGAGTCATGGAAGATTGCAATCGAAACTGGCGAGCAGGGGTTAGCGTGAAAAGATCACTGCAGGGGTTACAATATAAAGAAAAGCCAGCTTTTGAGAAGTACCTAGATGGCACCTTTGGGGGGTCACTGCTGTACAAACTGAGATCAAGATCACTGGAGCTTCGGGGGAAAATTGGGAGAGATGGGGAAAAGGGACGCCAAATGTGCCACTCTGGAGTAGTGGAGACCCTGGAACATTTTCTCTTGGAATGCCCACAGTATATACCTCATAGAATAAAGTTTACTGGAAGAATAATGCAGAAGTGGGGTGAAGAAACAAAGGATAGATGGCTGAAGGGGGACACGAGGGAGAGGGTAGGAATGCTTATTGAAGAAATTGAAAAAGAGGAAGTGAGGGACACTATTAAGCAGTTTATATCTGAATGCTGGGAGGAGAGGAAGGGAAGAGGGGGTGGGGTGCAGGGGGGAATGATGGCCTTCTCTTATGAGGACCGCGACAAATCAGCGGCTGGCCAAAGAGTTATTATTATTATTATTATCAAAGACATATTTAGTTGTGTTCAAGTGAAGAAAGTAGATGTTTAATAATAATAATAATAATAAAAGTAATAATAATAATAATAATAAATTTATAACAATGGGAGTAGATGTTTAATAATAATAATAAAAGTAATAATAATAATAATAAATTTATAACAATGGGAGTAGATGTTTAATAATAATAATAAAAATAATGGGAGTGGGTTTTTTTCCACACTTGCATTTTCTCGAGGGTTTTTTTTCCAAGGGGGTTTTTACCAAGAGGCTTTTTTCCTATGGGGTTTTTTTCCCAGGGTTTTTTCCGTACCCCGTGTGACTTTATCTACAATGTCTTGAAGGAGTTCGAATACCGGTGCGGTTCGATCATACCGAGCAAAGGTTTCACCCCTAATTAATGAGAATCCAGCTACTCACTTTTCTTTGTCAGAGATCTTTTATCTTTGATAACTAAGATGTGATTGATTTAATTCCTGATCACAATGAGAACTAATTACAAACTCCACATAAGCTAGTATTAAGTTCAGCAATTGATTCATTTTGTTTAGTGTTTATGTTCTGTGAGGATTAAATCTCCAATTTAATCAATGTAATTTACTTTTCCTTTACTCGTTTGAGATAATAAGGTGCGATTTCTTAAATTCATGGTCATCATGAGAGCAAGTAATAAATCCCTCATAGCTAAATCACAGTTTCTCACACAGCTATCGATAATGTTTGTCCATGCTAGGGGAAAGTTAGATCGCTAATGCTAATGAGATGTTATCATGGAGTTCAGTAAACTGAAAACTTCAGGCTGAATCTTACAAACCAGTTATGTTCAAGTCATCTATAAGCTAAACCCCAGTTCATTAGTTTACCAATTAAATCTCGTGCTGTCTGAGAAAAATGGACCAATAAGTCGAAAAAAGTGTTTTGATTCTCAAGCAATCCCTTATTGAATTTGAAGCCCCTCATTGGCCATTTTTTTATTGCATTTCGGTGTCGTCCAATATTAGTACAAACTCAGGGAGACCCGAAACTTTTTACATTTTTTGACTGATGCATATTTATTTAGTTCCGTGTCCAATATGTTTGCCTTGTTACAATTTATGGGAGAGTGCCTACAGGCACTCTCCCATAAATTGTAGCGAGGCAAATCCCCATAGATTAAATACGTTTACTTCAAGAAAATATGAAGAGTTTCGAAATAATATGAAGCCCTTGAAATGCAGAATCTACAGTTTGTTTTTATGGGAATGTTTTTTTTCAAATTAAAAATAAATTTATTTCTATAAACATGCACTTTGTATATTTATGTGTGTAAAAAGATAGCCGTAATCCTCTCCATGTTAGCTTACTTTTTGCAAAAGAAAATACAAATAAAAAATAAAACCCTCCCTCCCTTACTGATTTGAAAAAAATATTGCCTGTGAATCAATTAATTTATTTTGTGTGTTACATTTTTTCCTGGAGATCATTGAGCTCTGACAACTAAAATGTGATGCCATGAATTTCGGATCATAATGAAACTAAGGGACAAGTCACTCAGAAGCTTCTACCCTGTCTATGCTGTTAGACATGGATTGACATCATACATTCATATGTGGAATCAGGATAATAGTCCACAATTTGGTTCATCCAACCATGAAGTACTATAGTCTGGTCGTATGCCTACGGCGTTACACTTGTTGTTCATTGTATTGTTTGCTCACCGAGAATCGCATTTTCTTGATAAATTACTTGATCAATTACTGAAAAATGTATACTCACTTGGTTGATTGGGTCATTTGTGGAGAAAAACAGTCGTGAATGAATTCAAGGAAATCACCTGACACTGTTTGCTTTTAAAGGGGCAATAAATCGCTATTTTGAAAAATTTGCAGAAGCTACGACATTCCGAAGGTATAAATGAATTTGTTCAATGTGATCCCGGAAGTAAACAGAACAGCGTGTTATAATTTCTGATACACGAGGAAATAATTAGATACCTCGGCTACATTACGAATATCTCATCACCACGAAAACAACTGTGCATTATTTTAGCAATAACTGGGTATTATCAGATCAAAAACTTTGTGTTATTTCAAATGAAACGCAGTTATGCTTCCAATAAAACCCACAGAACGAGTATCGCGATGGAAAATCGAAATAGTTTTCATAGAGTATACACTTTTAATAGAAACAAGTGTATAAAAATACCATCACACAGTCTTTCTGAGAGAATCAATTTCGACGAATATGGAAATGACATTGCACTTCGTGCTCTACCGGAAATTTTCGTGAGGGGTCGGGTAACAAGATCGGGATGAAAAACTATGTCATAGTTTTTCGATAAAGCCAGTGGCCTCTCGCCTTCGAGTTAATGTCTCTAATCGATACGAGCGCGTTCAAACGAATGTTATATGAAACATAACTTTTGCATAACCATTTACCAAACCTGAAAAGCAGACGACACTTGGAAACAAAATTATTTGCTTCAAAAACTTAGCTTATGGCCCCTCGGGTCATAAGCTATGTTTTTAAAGCAAAAAACTGAAAAACAATGAAAATTGAATGGCAATTTTGGTGAATAGCTCTTGCCAGTTTTGGCCGTTACGTTGGGTAAAGGGTAACGAAAATTGCGGTTTTGTCAAGGTGTATCGTGAGAAGGGTTTAAGATTACCAGCCAGCACCCTAGTGTACCTGCAAAACATTTGGGCGAATTAGGCTGGTACGCTAGTGAGCTACAGTCTAGCGTGTCTGTCGAGTTTAGCCCCAACTTTTGCGGCCCAACTACTATCACTCAGGGTTAACAAAAATAAATAACTCGATGTTTTTAAACTGTTTCCCATTATCGACCTTCCTCTTTTTATTTTAAGGTAAATATGTGGAGCTTTTAAAACCTGCTGTTTAGATTAAAACATAATAATAATAAATAAGTGGTCAATCAAACGTGGTTAACGCATTATAAAGATAATGGTGTGTTTGGTCAGTTGAAAGCATCTGGGTATCGATTGTTCTAATGGATCGGAAGTGACGTGCGAATATAGCACAGTCAACACAGTGATGACTTCGCGAGAGGAAAATACGGAAGCTCATAATTATTTTTACCCTTCACCTGACATCCTAAGCAGACCACACTTGCAAACATTTTTCGAATGATCGAAAATATCGGATTGTGGTTTCAAAACATAGCTCATGACTTCTCGTTGGCACAAACTCGTTCCTTTCAATGAGGGATCATCATGTTTCAACTTTGCTAACAGTTCCAACACGTTTTCAAATTTCAAATATTGTTGCATGACCTTGTTATAATATAATATTCAGTATAGTTTAACTTGCTATTATTGTGTATTAAGACGTTACCACACGTGTCATTGGTAACTTGAGGTTTTGGAACATTGACAAATATCATTTTCAACTGATTTTTAAATGAGAATTAGGCAAAAATAACCAAAACATAAATAAACCATACTAACAAGGAGTCACTTATGGAATCAACCATGCAGACTCCCGCCAGAAGCAAATAAAAAATAAATAAATGAATCAGAATGGATTGAAGTTTTTGTCAGTTTTAGCTTACTTCTATGGTAGAAATCGGGGGAATAATTTAAAAATATTTTATTTACGTCAACTCAAACACCAAATAGAACTAACCTTTATGGGTAATAGAAAGTTGTAACAAGAACCTGGAATCACTGGTGGAATCAAACTATTCAACGAACTATACTTCTTTCCATAACTATTATGATGTTTGCCAAAGCAATTCGAAATTTCAATGGGAAAGCGGGTGTGGGTGTCTAAAAATGGCAGTAGAAAAATTACAAAAGGTGGTGGGTGGGTTAAAATAGGGCTAAACTGCAAAATGGGTCATGACGTCTGCAAATTTTCAACTGCCCCGCTCCCCCCCCCCCCCCCTCCAGTACACGTTCATGATTTTGCTCACGAATAAACAAATGTGTGAATATTCTAAGAGTGAGAGGCCATTATTTTCATCTCACGTCTCAGGCAATCAGATCACTAAATTTCAGGTTTTAGGAAGTTAGATTTTGTATTCATCGGGTATGTGGTTTTTTTCTTATTGGACGATTGTTGTAAGCTCGCAAGCCACCAGTCAAATTTTGTAAAAATTCGACGCTCTTATGGCTTGGAACCAGTCTAGCTCTTAAATAGTCAATGACGTCTGTTTGGATTCAATCGCCTGAAATATTTCAGTTGGTCCGAGAAGCGACCCTATTCATCTTTCTGGCCAACTGAAATATTCCAGACGACTGAAGTAGTATAGCATGTATGGATCAGGCCTGTTTGGGGAGATCTCTTAGGGGATCTCATATGTGACGTCATAGTCACGTGTTCCAGTGGCGCCATGTTGTGTTGTCCTGGTAACCCGCGTGAGCGGCCATCTTGTGACATCATCTCCATAGCGATGCGTGGTGTTAGTGCGCATGCGCAGCGCGTGTTGTTAGGGTGATACTTGTTTCCGTCGTCCATTTTGTTCACTGAGGCCGCCAATTTGATTTCTATGGTAGCACGTGGTTGCTATGTTACCCAAAGGATTACAACAAGACAGGGGTATGTTCGGAGGGTATGTTCCTTTGTACAGGAGTATAACGAATTACCCAAATAAACCCGACAATCCATCCAAATCACCGAAATTGACTTTATTTACTACGGATTCCCCAAGAGGGGTAGTAAATGAGGCCTCTTTGAGGGATTCCTCATGGCCCTCATGGCCTCAAGAGAAAATGAGGCCAAGAGGTATAGTAAATGAGGCCTCCTTGAGGGCTTTCACATGGCCCTCATGGCCTCATACGACTAAAAAGGGGGTTTGAAAGGCCATATGTTTTCCCCAAAAAATGGGATTCCATGGGACGTGGCCCTTGGATATAGAGGTGATGAGAATCGGAGAGGACTTCGTTGTAATAAGGGGAGATAACTCTGCATAGAGATTAAGGGGGATGAAGCAGTCTGGTTGGTTAGTTAACGTCAGGGAAGTGAAGTGATTGGGTGATCTAGATAAATGAAACAACAAGAGTACTCGGAATAGGGTCACAACTAACAAGAACAGTCCAGAAAAACTAAAAAATAGTAATAATAAGCAAAGCTGTTCCAGTTGATAGGCTCTTCTACTCTATTGGCGTATACCCCAGGACAAACGAACATGGTCAGGTAGACGGAAACTATTGCATAGATAGATAGAAGCAGAGAATTGGGAATGAATTCGAAATAGTACAACTTGTCGGGTTGTTTGTGGTAATTCTACGATTCGGATAAAAATTACTCTAGTTCAATCGAACTCACCTCCTGTGCCCCTCGGTAGTATAGCACTACGTGCTAAGCTGATAAAATTGGGAATCCGTAGTAAATAAAGTCAATTTCAGTGATTTGGAGGGATTGTCGGGTTTATTTGGGTAATTCGTGGTACTCCTGTACAAAGAAACTTACCCTCCGACCATACCCCTGTCTTGCTGTAAGCCTTTGGGTAACATAGCAACCACGTCATACCATAGAAACGCACTAACATCACACATTACTATGGAGATAATGTCACAAGATGGCCGCTCACGCGGGTTACCATGACAACACAACATGGCGCCACTGGATCACGTGACTATGACGTCACATATAAGATCCCCCATGAGATTCCCCCAAACAGGCCCGATCCATACATGCTATACTACTGACTGAATCTATATACTCTATAAACATTCATTTTTTTTAAATCAGCGTAAGAAATGTTTCTCAGAGGAGACTTGATTTGGCCGGATCTTTAATGCCTTTACCATTGCTATAAGGCATGTTTGTTTTTAAATGATTATAAATGAAGGCTCATCACAGCTGCAGTTTTACGATTACGCCGCGTACATATGTAGTTCCACAAATTTTGTTAATATCTTGATTCTTTGAAGGCGAAGTAAATACTTATTGATCGGAGTATCTATAACTGGATAACAAAAGAATATCTGTATATCTTTTTCCTTTTCTTTTTTTCACATTCTTTTATTCAGATCTTAGTAACTCATTTACAAGCAAAAACATTTTTCCAGTGGACGAATTTTATAGTGAGTTGTTAAACATAATATAAAATAGCAAAGATTCTTATTCGTTGACTGTGGCATGGATTTTCATTCATAGCTTCACTATAGAGGTGGGGTGTTTAACAAATGATGAAGCAGAGCTGACGTGTGTGTTTTAGCAGAGTCAGGTCCAACATACATATCAAGCACTTACTTTTCATCTTATTGCTTAGCCGAAATGAAGTAAACTTGAAAATTACCGGAAATACCTTTACCCTATACTAAAGTAATGGCTAAAACCGACCAGCGCAAGTTGCAAAAATCACTCTAAAATATCATTATTTTTCAGTCTTCCTCCCCAAACCACATCCCTCGATCCCGCACTGGAACGAGCTCGTCGAGTTCCTTCCCGCGGGTGGGCAAAAGTTGTAGGTTAGAGGAAATGTTTTTAGAAATATTGTCATTTTTGAGCAGGGAACGTCACATTTTCAAAATATTGTGCTAGGTTAAGATTTGAAACGACTCAAACCAAGCAACGCATAGCGCTTCTCCAAACAGAGTAACGTCGGTACAAGTAACATACAAATATGTCGTGATGTTACAACACCGATCGCAATCTACAATGTCACTGCATTATCATCATCTTGGATCGATCCGCAAGTATACAGAAGAAGTCTCCTTGGCTACGAATCGAAATTAAGTATTTTTATTGTTTACTAATCATATATATTTCATTTTCAGGTTATTTTATTCAACTTTGTGGGGAGTTAGTTTAGTATAGTAACTGGGACAAAGTTAGGAGGTCTTAAATAAAACTGTGAGCGCTAAGTTGTCGAACGGTTCGTCGTGTTGCCTTTTGTCGCGTGTTTACAGTTTTCCCTGTCCGATCGCGTAATTTTGTTTTGATGATGGCGAGCAAGTCTGTTCAAACGGAGGTAAGTATGGAGGTAAATACGTGTAATATCGCGGTCCAGGTCAACGGTGCCAACGGGGTAAGTATTGGTGTGCAGACAGAGGTCACTGGGGGTGTCGGTCAGAGCCGGGTTGGTGGGGCCACCGATGGCGATATTGGGCTTGAAGTTTGTAAACAGTGTTCTATGATGTATGGGGACTGTCGTTCGATGGGATATGGAGAGGTATGTGCAAACTGTCAGGAAATCCTCCGCCTACTTGAGACAATTGTTAAGTTTGAGGGGGAGATTGCTGAGCTGAAGGGAAAACTTGGTAGGGCGGGGCTGTCTGGAGTTACGCCTGTGAAAGTAGCTTTCCGAGAAGGATGGATGGTTGTCGGTGGTTCCAAGAGGAAACATGGGGGTAGAACCTTTGATGTGAATGAGGTAGGTGATGAGGTGGGGGCTGCTAGAAAAGTACGTAGGACAGATGAGGGGGGGCCCAGGCCGGAGCAATGCTGTAAAGCGTTTGGCGTGGACTATCAAAAGTGGTAGGAAAGGGGGGGCAGAGAAGCAGGTAGATAGGGGTGTAAAGCCCAAAGGCAGTGGGGAGTGCAGCACCAGAAACAGATTTGATGTGCTCGATTCGGAAGAGTCAGAGGAGGGGATGGAGGTAGTTGCAACAGATAGTAGCTTGGGGTCTAGGCCAGGAAAAAGGAGGAGGGATCCGGGAGAAGACCAGGGGAGTAGTCCAGGTAGTTCAGGGCCTGGAAAGAGACGGAGGGACAAGGATAGGAGTAATCCTAGGTCAAAGGTACCGATACCGATAGTGATTCCGAGTGGGGCTGTTGGAGAGGAAGAGGACGCTGTAAACAATAGGAGACTAGAGGAGATAAATAGGGCGAGGGCAAAAGTAAGTTGGTGGTTGCTGGAAGTAGCATAGTTCGGGGGATCGACAAGGTTGTCTGTGGTCCGGACAGTAAAAATAGAACAGTTCTGTGCTTTCCGGGGGCTAAAGTGGAGGACCTGAGGGATAGAGTGGACGGTATTGTAGCTGGGTCGGGGCCTGATCCGGTAGTGGTATTACATGTGGGGTCCAATAACATCAGGGAGAGGAAATCAGTTCGTTTGGTGGACACATACAAGGACCTAATTAGTAAGCTACTTACCAGGAATGCTCGGATCATCGTTTCAGGGGTGCTCCCCGTTATGGGTGGTGGGAATGAGAGGAACTCGCGGATTATGGCACTAAACGAGGAGCTGGAAGAGCACTGCAAAGACTTGGGAATACATTTCATTGACCACTGGGATTCATTCTTGGGGCAAGGAGAGTTGTATGGGCGAGACGGATTGCATTTAAGTAGGATGGGTACAGACCTGTTGGGCCAAAACATTTTACAGGTGGCTGGGCCTTTTTTGGAGAAAAGGGGGGTAGGGGACCACAGCCGATAACCCAGAGGGGCACAAATGCTGGGAACATAGGAAGAACAACAAACATGCACAACACAGGGACATAACAGGGGTATAATAATGTGCCAGTGATGACAAAAAAAAACAAAGATACATTAAGTTTGGGTACTGCAACATCCAGGGTCTGCGCAAGAAAGTAAGCGAAATATCAACAATGATGGACGAAGGAGACTTCGATATAATGGGTCTAAGTGAGACGTGGATACGACGGGATGAGCGGGTTGATCAGATGAAGGGTTGCGTGTGGATAGGAGCTGGGCGAACTGAGGGTCAGAAACGGGGTGGGGGTGTTGGCATCTACGCTAAAGAGGAATTACAGCCCTCATTGATTACAGATCTCACAGAAGCAAGGACTCAGATTCCAGTATCCAACGAAATAGTCTGGGCAAAAATCAAGTTAGGAAGCAGGAGTGTTGCCGTTGGTGTTGTATACTTAGCAGTGGAGGGAAGTAAGCCCGAGTGGAATGATTCAATATATACAACTCTTAGATCGAATATCACAGAGCTTGAAAGCAGAGGGTTCAGTATTGTCCTAATGGGGGACTTCAATGGGCACATCGGGGATAAGGAGGAGGGCATACAGGGAGGTGATAGGAAAATTAACACGAATGGGAGGAAGATGTTGGACCTATCAAAAGATCTTGGTTTAAAGATCCTGAACAGGGATGCGAAATGTAAGGGTAAATGGACCTGGGAGAGGAACGATAAGAAAACAATAATTGATTATATACTCACTGACGTTAGCGTATGGAGGGAGGTTATAGATGTAGAAATAGATGACGAGGGAAAAAATGACTTGGGTAGTGATCACAACCTGATAACAGTTAAGATTATGGGCAAAAAGACGAATAGAGACAGAAATACCTTCAAGGAAGTTTGGGGACTAAAACAAGGAGCCGACTGGAAGCAGTTTCGGGAAAAACTAAAACCAAGTCTTGAATGTATACCTAGGGATGCAAATGTCCAGAGTATTTCAGATGGCATTGTAAATAGCCTAACAGAGGCAGGGAAGGATTGTATAGGAAGGGTGAGGGTCCCAACGAGAGAGCTCGGATACAGGGTAAACGAGGGACTGAAAAAGGCTATAAAAGAAAGGAAGGTAAAATGCGCTGCTTACAGAAGAAGCAGGAAGTTTAAAGGGGTGGATAACAATGACACGAGACTAATGAAAGGAGAATATGAACTGGCACGGAAAAAGGTGAATGAGATAAAGAATAATAATAGGAAGGAGCGCAATTGCAGTCTTGCCAGAACAATAAAGAAAACGGGGGGTTCGAGCTCAAACGTATTTTGGAACTGGGTAAATAAACGGGGGAAAAGTAGTGTGCAGAGTATCAAAGTGGATGGGGAAAGTACAGAAGATAAAGGCCGTATCGCTTCAGAGTTAGTCAAGCACTGGGAAAAGATAAACGATAGGCGATGGGGCAGTGGGTCCCCACCAAAAAGAAATACACTGGTGGAGGAGAACCTATCCAATCGTGTATGTAGCGAAATAACGGCAGAAGAAGTGCGGAACGTGGTCTCGAAATTAAAAAATGGTAAAGCGGGAGGGACTGATGAAATTCCGAACGAATTCCTCAAAAATGGAGGGGAGGCACTTATTGAAGTCCTGACAAACCTTTTCAACCTGGCTCTGCGAAAGCAAAAGGTCCCCAGAGAGTGGAGGGAAAGTAAGGTGTCGTTCATACACAAAAAGGGGGATAAGGAAGTTCTAGATAACTATAGGGGGATATCAGTTAGTAGTAACATCGGAAAAGTATTCTGTAAGGTCATATACGGTAGACTTGAGGAAGTTATTGAAGAGAAAGGTTTTTTAGGAGAAATTCAAAATGGTTTCAGGAAAGGTCGAAGAGTCGCTGATCACCTATTTACACTCACCCAACTAATAGAATCAACAAAGGCTGAAAAGAAAAAGATGTTTCTGGCATTTCTAGATGTGAAAAAAGCGTACGACCGAGTGTGGAGGGAAGGTATGTGGCGAAAGCTCGAGGGCATCGGACTGGGGGGTGACTTTGTGGGAAAGCACTGTATACAGATGTGCAAAGCCAACTCAGTCTAGGGAGTATCACTACAAAACGAGTCCCTATGGACATAGGCCTCAAGCAGGAGTGTATCTTTTCACCGATTTTGTTTGCATTGTATGTTAAAGATTTAGGGGACGAACTAATTCAGAGTGCGGAGGGGGTAAATGTTGGAGACATAAAGGTACCAGGCTTATTCTTTGCGGACGACATGGTGTTAATGTCTAGAACTGAACAGGGGCTAGAGAAATTGCTGGAAATTGTTGGTAGATATGGGAACACTTGGCGGCTCGAACTAAATGAAAATAAAAGCAAGGTAATACCCGTTGGACGCAAGGTAGATATGACGAAGAGATGGAGAGTGGGGGAGTTCTCAATCCCCGAAGGGGAAAGCAAACAAATCACTGTAGGAGAAACGGGAGAGTATGAGTATCTAGGGGTAAGCATAAATATAACGGGAAGAGGGGTGTACAGAAATTACTCAGCCAAACTGATTCTGAAGGGGAAAAGAATTCTGAACCAACTAAAACTTTTAGGGAAAAATAGTTTCAACAAGGTCTTTGTGGGGAAAACACTGTGGGAGAGGGTGGGTTTACCAAGTATAACGTATGGCACGGACGTGATTCCATTAAACCAAACCGTTATTAAGAAGTTGGAAAGTACTCAGAATGATGCCGGCAGATGGATAACAGGGTCGAGTAATGTAATGCTGCAGCTTTGGAAGCAGTAAGGGGGGAGCTTGGGTGGATGAAAATCAAGGACAGGGTAGATTTGGGAAAACTGTGTTACTTTAACTACTTGAGAAACCTGCCTGACAACCGGTGGTGCAAATTGATGCTCGATACCATTTGGAATTCTAATATAGATACGGGGTGGTCAATACATGTGAGGGAACTAATAGACAATTACTCTATAGAGGTCACAAACATAGAAGTAGGAATGAAAGAAGGCAAAAGGTTTGTCAAAGAGAGAGTCATGGAAGATTGCAATCGAAACTGGCGAGCAGGGGTTAGCGTGAAAAGATCACTGCAGGGGTTACAATATAAAGAAAAGCCAGCTTTTGAGAAGTACCTAGATGGCACCTTTGGAGGGTCACTGCTGTTCAAACTGAGATCAAGATCACTGGAGCTTCGGGAAAAAATTGGGAGAGATGGAGAAAAGGGATGCCAAATGTGCCACTCTGGAGTAGTGGAGACCCTGGAACATTTTCTCTTGGAATGCTCACAGTATATACCTCATAGAATAAAATTTACTGGAAGAATAATGCAGAAGTGGGGTGAAGAAACAAAGGATAGATGGCTGAAGGGGGACACGAGGGAGAGGGTAGGAATGCTTATTGAAGAAATTGAAAAAGAGGAAGTGAGGGACACTATTAAGCAGTTTATATCTGAATGCTGGGAGGAGAGGAGGGGAAGGGGGTGGGGTGCAGGGGGAATGATGGCCTTCTCTTATGAGGACCGCGACAAATCAGCGGCTGGCCAAAGAGTTATTATTATTATGGCGAGAGAAACAGTATAAGCAAGATGTAAAAGGGGTTAACCAGTAACAGAGAACTGATTGTATCCCTTCTTAAGTGTATCTCTTTGATGCGCTTATTCGAGTATGAATATCTGGATATGAGTTCTAGATTTCTGTAATTTCTTAATTGTTCAATAAATCTTGTATATGCTGGTAGATTATTTTTCACTTTGCAGGAACAAATAAACATTCTCAGGTAAGCATGTAGTAGTCTGTTATGTTATTGGAAGCGGCATGAATATTTTTGTGGCCTAAAATAACATATTCTGAGGTCAAAGGAAACTCAACATCACACTTGTTCCTTAAATGTTCTAAAAAATTCAGAAGAACTGTTTTCACAACAGTTCATTCATAAAACAATTGAAGTATTGTGCAACAAAAAGTACACAGTTCCGTTTCAAAGAGTTTGCATTAAAAAAGTTTTGAATTCGTGTATTAAATTTGGTGGGCAATTTTGAAATGTAAATTTTGTAAATATGTATCATCCGTGATTGTAAATGGGATTTTGTATATAAAAATCCAGTCATTGTAGTGCAAATTCATATCTGAAACCTCATTCCATTCGTTCTATGCATTAATAGGAGGTATTGTCTCATAGCTGTACATCTTTGTGCGATAATGGTCAGAGGCGTATGGTCCAATGGGACAATTTCCCATGCGCCCTCTATTGGGTGGCCCCTGGGGCCCCCAAAATTGATGCAGCCCAACACCTGTTGGTGCCTGAAATTTTATGAAAACACCCAACAGTCGAAATTGATCTGATCGCATAGAATGCCGGTATATTCAACAGTTCTCTATGTGCTCTGCCAATGGTAGTCCACAAAAAATAGAGAAGATTTCCATATACCAACAGTCGAATCTGCCACTCCAGATGCAAGGAAACAGCGTTCTTTTAATTAAAAAAATCAACATTTCTCCCACCAGGCCGAACTATTGTCGTGTTCGCACACCCCCTATCCCCTGTTGATACCATTCTTGCCGAAATGAATGATGACGATGATTCATCAATGCTATCGAGATGTTCTGTGTGTGACCTGCCATTGATTACTCAGATGCAAGGAAGCAGCGTTCGTTCAGTTCGAAAAATCAAAATTTTCTCCGGGGTCCGCCCTGGTTCATTTCCCAGTAACTTTTCTTGGCCCAGCCTGCTCCTGATAAGGGTACGCCACGTGAAATCAGTGGAGGTCTGCACGCAAACCTCACCAAAAGTGGGTAAACAAACGGCCCAGAAACAGCGTCAGGTTCTTTACAGGGTTTGAATGGTGGCCTGAGAGCTTGCGATTGTGGCTTAGCATTAGGCTTATGTGTTGTAAGCAACATTTTATACATACTTATTCAATTGATATCCATTCATACCCACGAGACAACAAGGCTAAAAAGTAAGTTCCGACAAGTCAGCAATTTTTTCTACAATATGATTTCGCCCCTCTTTTATCTACGCCTCTGTATTCAAAGCATATCCAGTGATTAGAAATGAACCTTTGCTATCTGACATTTCATCGTCACTTCCAACCAAAATGGATGTTTATCGTTAGTATTATTAGAGAGGCAACAAACATGAATATCGTGTCTAATGTATCACTCACTTCGACCCAGCTAAGACCAGAAGTTTTTAGACCTTTATGTTCTGGTTCTCGTGGGAAGCTTCCTCTACCCTGCTGAGCAGGATTGACATCCGTTTTCTCGATTAATGTCGAAGCGACATCTTCTTTCATTTTTCTACAAGTAAATTTCATCAGCACTGAAGAGATAATACGTGGTGCGTATCCATTCCACCGTCGGAGATTGGCATTAGCAACAGAGAACAGGACGATTATTGCACTCAGACATAACATAACATGCATATATATATTAACCCTTTACCCAACGTAACGGAAAAAAAACCGGCCAGTGCTATTCTCAAAAATTTTCAATTTAATTTTTATTATTTTTTTCATTTTTTGTCTCCAAAACATAGGTTATGCCCCCGCGTTGGAACGAGTTCATCGAGCTCGTTCCAATGAGGGGTCATAACCTGTGTTTTTGAGACAAAAAAATAGTTATTCGAGAGGTTTTTTTTTCAAGTGTCGTCTGCTTTTCATTTCAGGTAAAGGGTTAATAATCGTATCTGCAAAAATCCTATCAAAAAAAATGTGGTGATGCATGAAAGAATTCCACTGACATAAGCCAAGGTCCCCATGCTTATAGACCTAGTGGGTCATGGTGTGTCGATTTGGAACTTTTTGTAAGTTATATCTTAAACATCTCTGATGGGTTCGTATGGAATGACAGCCCTTATATGATTATAAACACTGATTTATTTTGATGAAAATACGGCGTGCATTTGACATACATTTACAATAATGTGAACATTTGTATCATATTTAGGAACACTCAATGTACTCCAGTTACATGATATTACAATATCGCGTGTGGCAAAACTCCAGTGGCTTAGTCAAACGAGTTGACTGAATGTACAATTTATCACAAGAATACAGAAAATGACCAAACTCCTGTTGATTCAATACTCCGATTAAATTTCAGTCTTTCAATGGCAAAAGAGATTATTCAGTTAACAGGATAGAATTGTACATATGCATTTTATGCGAGCTTATCAATGGGCAACGGACAAATACTGAAGCTGTAGCTAAAGAGAGAGAGAGAGAAAGATGTGCTGAAGTGTCAGCAGAACGTAACGTCACTTCCCCAAGTAACAAGGTATAATTATGCAACCACATTGTACATTCTACTGTATTACACATAACGACTGCCCTCATCCTTTACCCGAGTTTGAGACTGGCAGGCTAAACAAACTACCGTCAGTTCCTTTGCTCGCATACCAACACAAGCTATTACATGTAGTCAGGACTGACACAGTATGTGCAGTGTGGATGATCAGTAAAACACCTATAGTGTTATTTCCACACATGTGAGAAGCAGGCCTACAAATAATTTTATTTTGCAGTACGTCTGTCATTATGAGCAGTACAAATGTTTTGGTGCAAGACATTGTGTGGATGCTTTAGGTCATGAAAAGTTTTTTGAGTTATTCTCGCTTAAAAGTCAGAGAAAACTGTCAATTACCAACATTCACGGCATTCACCTTGGGGCGTTATGATCTGCATCAATCTATTGGTTTAGGATATTTAGGGTATTTGCTCAGGTCTTTATCCTTGACTTACTAGTAAAGCTTTTTTTGCAGGCTTGCTACTGTATAATAACAAATTACACTAAATGGACTAATAATAATAAGAGGGCAACGCAAAGCGTGAGCCAATGTCCCCGACCTGCAAACAATTTTCTAAGTCGAAAGAGTGAAAAAAGTGCCATAACTCTGGAAACATGTGTGGAAGAAACTCACCCTACACAGATATCGTTCCCCCATGATGCTCTATCACAACACCAAATATCATTCAAATTGGAGTAGCAGTGGCTGAGACACAAGGGGAAATTCCGGGACGGACGGACAGACGTACGGAAAGACGGACAGACGGACGAACGAATGTTCTTAAAAATGGGAGTTGTGGGCTTAATTTTTTACGGAAAATTGATCATTTCAATTTGTTCGGACCCCGTTTTTTTTGGTACAATTTGGGGGTGGGGGGGGGGGGGGGTATAGACATGGTTAGATCCCCCAACGTAATGCTTGATAGTAACTAACGCTAACCCCAAACCTGAACTCCCTAACCCTTAATATCAACCCCGTAAAATCGCTACTTGCCTCATAAGTCTCACATCTTAGTAATTAAGCTCATAATATATCAAATAAGCTCATAATATTTCGGTGAGCTCATAATACGTGTCCGGACAAAAAAAACTCGTAACTCCCTTATTATAGCGTGGACGGGCGGACTTTTTGGGAAACTTTCGGAGGTATAGACAGGGTTACATCCCCCAACCCTAATCCAGAAGAGACACTAACCCTAATCCCAACCATGAACTGACACTAACCCTTAATATAAACCCTGAAAATTCGCAGTTTGCCTCATAAGTCCCATATATTAGTAATTAAGCTCATAATATATCAAATAACCTCATAATATTTTGGTAAGCTCATAATGTGTGTCCGGACAAAAAAACTCGTAACTCCCGTATTATAGCTTTATAGATGATGGGAAAATATTTGGCTTCTGTTGCCCTCTATTACCACAAACATCTGCAGACACTGTGATGCTGACAAACGAAAATGAATGCATGTGGTCCGGTGTGTCAGGTTTATAAGCAACTCGGCACGGACACTGAAGAAATGACGAATATTTTGGGTATTTCATTTGTTTAAATTTCAAACACGGGTAGTTTTGGCCATGGATTCGATAATTCGTTTGGGTTTTGACCATCACGACAACGCTGACCACGATTATGTTTATTATGATGTGCAAATTATGAGACAATTTCCAGAAAAGAAGGTTTGTCACATTTGTCAGTTTAACCCTTTACCTAACGTGAAAAGCAGACGACACTTGCAAAAAAAATTCTTGAATAACTATTTTTTTTCATTTTTTGTCTCAAAAACATAGGTTATGACCCCTCGTTGGAACGAGCTCGACGAGCTCGTTCCAACGAGGGGTCATAACCTATGTTTTTGAGACAAAAAATGAAAAAAATAGTGAAAATTAATTGGCGATTTTTGAGAATAGCGCTGGCCGGTTTTGGCCGTTACGTTGGGTAAAGGGTTAAAACGATGACAAAAGACATTGATCGACGCTCATGTTGGTATGATTGTTTGCAAGAAAAACCTAAGTCCACAGCATCTCCCAATCGCACCCTATTTAAAAGCGCGAATGCATCATTCTCAACCCATCTTCCATCGGTCCTTTGCAGATATCAACTCAGTCACGGCCGAGATCCATGTTACTTGGAAGTAAATACTATCACACCATCGGGGGAAATCAACACGTTCAATATAGTTCCAGCTCCAGTTCACTTAGAATATACTTCGAGAAAAAGTGCTGCCAGCTTACTTGTTATGAATATTACTTTTTTTTATATGTAAGTGGTTCATGTTGTCTTTTTAGTGCGCAATGATTAAGATTTTCATCACCAAAAAGGTCCAGACAGACTGTAAATATTGGATGACGGTGGGGGAAATTTCAAAGCATTTTTCTGCAGTTATAACATTAACAGCTCAAGTATTTTCGGTAACTTGTTTGCAAATCAGCTAATACATTGTCTCGAACAAATGAAAGGCGTGATCACGTCCCTGCATTCTTACGATAGCCCAAAATGCATATTCCTGCAAGAACTACATTATAATCACATGACCGGAATCAACATCATTGACCATGACCACATCAGGAACATCCAAATTTTGTGTTGGTGGTATTGCATTACAACATCACAACACACCAGGGGTGTGCCATAAAATGTCTTCTTTGAGTCTGTAGTATGTTATCATTACATTGAGGACAAGACTTTCGAATTACCGAATTACGGATCATTTTGTGGTTTTACATGTCCGTTACTTGTGCCTTTGGCAAATTAATCTTCTTCAAAATCATAAAATTCACTTTCTTCCTGAAAAAAGTTACATATACCTTTTCTTTGCACTTTAATCATTATTTTGATGTACAATTGGCCTTTCCTTAATTCTCTTATCTGTTTCTGAGGCATTGGTAAAAATGTCAACAATTTGGCCAAAGTTAGGTTGGACGACCTCTTAAAGCGATATCTGGTATCCACACGTCGTCAGGGGAGCTGTTATTTCTTTGACGCCATTATGTTCACTTCAGTTCCATACTAACATTTCTTCTTTCCATAACATATGAATCCAACCTGAATATCCAAAGGGATTGTGTAATTACATCCAATTTAATGACTCTAATTAATCCGAAATTGAACGTAACCTGAACAGTGCTGTTCTGAGAACGAACAGGTCTTAACTTTGGTTCGTAATCTTGCATGATTTTGTGGTAAATGTCATAAATATCGCTTTTATAGTGTTTAGGTAAACAGATGAACAGGCGAAATAAAACAACAGTCATATGTACATAATGCCCATAGTTTAATGTGTATGTGCTTTCAAAATCCAATCTTCATAAGTTAGCATCAAAGGGCGGTCCCCATATAAAGCACCATATTCGCTTTTGCCATTGTTGCGTTTGTTTTGTTTTCTTTCGAGTTATCTCCCTTGTACCATTTCTTCCTCTCAAGCAGCGCGCTTGTGTTCTTCTAATACTCACACAGCCATTCACATTTTAACATATTGTAGTCATTTTGCAACGTTTTACCACACAAGGACTGGGACTATTTCCTTGTATTGAATACTACAATTTGAAAATCCTCTGCGCTTTTCTAATCTTGACTTCCGCGCAAGGACAAAGGTGTTGGTTTATGGAGCATGTGGTTATTTTCAACCGCTCTTTAATTCTGCCAGGATCGAGCTGTGTGGGTAATAAATAATACAGAATACAACGAGAGTGGAGTATGGGGGACTGGAATCAGGTAAAACTGCACCAAGGGTCCAGTACGCTATCCGAGTTGTGTTCTATATTTATACGACTACTAAACTTGAATTAAGTGAATGGATCTGATATTTGTAAAGAAAAATATCGCCTTCGGCGGTCTGATAACTTTCTTGCTTGACGCTGTTTAGTGTCGAAGCATTTCATTTACGTCACAACGTTAAACGTTTTTCCATGACGTTTTTACGCGTAATACAGATTCCACGCTTGGTGTATCTAGAACTTTTCTCAGTGTTTGTATTGTACGTTAAGTAGAATACGCACGGCAATCGCAGTATATACAGATTATCATATTATGTGCATGTCATGTGATTTGTATCAGATTCGAGGTGGTGTCCAGAATGGGATCTCAAGGAGCCGGCTTTGCCGGCGAGTTGTGATCCCATTTTTGGACACCACCGAGAATCTGATGCAAGTCACAGGACATGCACATTATCATGAAATTCATTTATCTGACAATTCTGTGGCATAAACAGATTACATCTTAAAATATTAAAACAGTTTTGGGACATAATGTTGGGTCGATCACTGAAACGTACATAGAATGTATTCATGCGCCTGTGATGATAGCCCGTCGCGTTACCAGAAACACGAGTCGTCTGTATGATACGGAATCAGAATGAGTCGTCTATATGATACATATCGTTTTTCGTGTTTTTTCAGGCCAAAATCAATATGATTGTTAGATAAAATAATTCGGACGCATGGCAATCGTGGTATATTAAATCGGCGTGTTATTATAAGTTACGGGACGTTTAGTTGATGGATACGGTGTCACATGAGGCGAAGTGAGAACAATATTAGGCCAGGTTTTAGTGGTGCCTAATATTATTCTTACTGAGCCTCATGTTAGACCGATTCCGCCAACTAAACGTCCCGTAGAGTATTTATTATTCCAGGCCTGTCATATATGTTCCGGTTTATATGTCACATACTGTTCCGCCTATTGTTCTGTTTTATATAATCAATGTACAATGTATCATCCGGGTAAAATAAATGTTTCAAGAATAGCAACATAAATCGTATATTATAAGGCCTTTTCTCCGAAATTTCATCATTAGTTGTGTTTGCAAACCGTTTCATGTTTTTGTGAATTAATATATTTCCAAAAGGAAACGAGTAATGATGCAATGCAGGGAGAATAATCCAATAGCTCATTGATCGCTAAGAAAATTGTTGATTTTTTTCCAGCGACATTTAGGGGCGCATTTACAATTCTGCCAGCACCCGCCGCTTTGAACTGAAAAAAAAACCTTCTGCGCGTATCCAGGGATAGTGTCTCCCCAGTTAAATTAGAAGTTTGAAATTATGTCCAAAAGAAAGGTGTAATCTCCTTGCTGCTGGTCCACCACTAGTAACTTTTTCAAGAATGAACGTGCAGTCGTTTGGATAATAAATTACAATAAACCCGATGTTTTTCTGATAAACTCCTTCGTAGATGACGGAACAATTAGGTCCTAAATAGCATCACCTTAACGCTCGGTTTCTGAACAAGAGCGGTCCCGATTTTAAACTTCATAATCGTTTTTGCATTTGTTTTGTTTTCTTTCGAGTTATCTCCCTTGTACCATTTCTTCCTATCAAGCAGCGCGCTTATGTCCTTCTTATTCTTTCAAAGCCATTCACATTTTAACATAGTGTAATCGTTTTGCAAGGTTTTACCACACAAGGACTGGGGCTATTTGTGCGGAACTCTGTCCAGGCGGCCAAACTAGGACGGCAAGGCCAAACGTTGTCTTTGGGCAGGGCATACAACACCAATAATTAACGTCTGGGCGTATATCATCCAGGTTTGGAGCAGCTGGACCCGACAGATCGAAGAAGAAAATGAAGTAGATTAATTGCTTTGTTACTGTTAAAGCTTATTGTGCTTTGAGTATTTAATTGATTGATGTTGGTCCATGAGCTGAAATTTGTTGGTCCTGTTTCTATATATTATTTACTGTTTTATTCTTTTTTAATAATGTTACATTTGCAAAAGGGTGAAAGGGGTGAATTAAACACTTTCACTAAAATTTTGAAAGCCTTTTCTCAAACGATCCTTGAGCTTTTGCCGTCAACTGAAGTGAACACATTTGTTGCTGATTTTGAATTTGGGTTGGGGCAATGACTGAGGCCCGTCAAGTTTGATGAACCAACACTACCAAGTCCTACAGACTGGGGATGGGACAGGAGTGATGGGTCATGGAAACCAAAGTGGACCACCATTGGCCAAGCTCAAGATGAATGCTATGAACTGATTCATTGCAACTGTAAAAAGGCATGCAGGGGTTTGTGCAAGTGCTACAAGGCCAGCCTACAGTGCACTACTCTTTGCCGTTGTGAATGCAACTGTTATCAAGAGTGACTGAAAATCTGCATATCAAATAATACTTCCTCTTAGATTGTGAGTCTTGTGTCTGGACTTTTGAATGAATCGTGAATGTCATATATGGATATCCTTACTGTAGTCCCAGTATATGATTTTGTGGTTGTCATACACTATCTTCTTAAATGCACATTGATATCCCCTATATTTTACTTTACTTAGGTGTGATGTTGTATATAGCCTGTTTAAGTGGAACTTAGAAAACCAGGACTACCATACTTTCTAAACTCTTCAAAGAAGCATTGCTATGTATATTTTTAGTGATATAAATACTGTTTCTCCACACTGAGCGTATATATCTAACCTTTGTTGCATCCATTGACACTGTTCACCTCAAAACTATACTTTTAGACACCAAGAACATGATTCTAGAGTGTATAGTTCCAAAGTTATATGTATTTGAATAAATTGGCGGCCATTTTGAAAAAAGGGCCATAACGGCCACCAAGGGAGGTTGCTGCCGTGGATCCACATCCCAAAATAATCAGTAGGGTCCATTTAATCTGTGTGCCAAGTTTCATGCTTTTAACACAAAATGCGTAATTCGACCAATAATTCTTCCTTAACCGCCCCACTATACGGGGCAGTCATGGCGAAATCGTGCTGTTACTCGGTACAAAACATTGCAATAAGTGAGGAGCAAATTGGTCCAATTCGCTCGACGAGCAAAACTGTCAAAACTAAACAACGTGCAGTCATACATTTCTGTCTAAAAATAATTCCCCTACAAACCTGAGCTAAAATTGCAAAAATACTTTATTAAATGAACAATGTTTATCTTTCTTATTTTCGTTGTTTGTTGTTGTTTTTATTTCGTCGTCAATTCAAATTATCAGATCACCAAGGGATTTTTTTTTAAATTGAAGTTGGCTGCATCCTCATCTTTATCCACTTTTTGTTTCTTCTCTTGTTTTATCTCTACTTCCTTCTTCCTGCTATGTTTCTACTTCTTTAAACAATATTAGTCTAGCAAATGCCTCATGTTACCTTCCAGTCAAATACTCCATTACATATAACAATCCAGTATGTTATGATATCAGATGACAATATACAAAAATAATAATGTTTTTTTGCAGATTAAAAAGAGAAAAGGAAATGAACAAAGGCATTAACGAACAGATGTGTAGTAGAAAGATAAGGCAAAAGCGAAGAGAAAAGGGCTCCAGATAATTTAGATACATTGCTTAAATAATTAGTCTATACAACTTTCCACTAAGCCAGGTTAAGTTGGTAAGGGTTGGGCTGGCTCAGGCGCGCATACACACACTCACAGACTCACACTTGCACCCACACCAAAAACCACTCTCACACACACGCAGATCCACACACTTACACACTCACAGACATCCAGAGAGCAAAGTGCAACAGCACAAATCAAGGCTGGTTAGATACATTTTAAGTCTGGGAGGAGCGCAATTGGTAGAAACACAAGTTATCACTGACGAAGTTTGGATAACGGTCATGAGTGGAGAAATTGAACCACACCCACCTAGGCCTGGCAAGCTTCGTGAGCTGGACAGAGTTTAGTGTTTATTAACCACGTAGAGAAATATCGAAACTTGTATATTTACACGATAATTTAAAAACGGTTTGAATCGCGGATAAATCTTTGGACGTTTTTGAACAAACACTTGTTTTCATCTTTACTTAAGCTGGCAACGCCATACAACAAATGGGACGTATCAGTAATGTGGCACGGTCGAATGCTCTCAAATAATTCATGTCTAATCGCGTTGTACTTAGGACATGTCATAAAAAGTGATGAGCGTCTTCAACGGTTTCCTCGCATGAGCGCAAGGATGTTTCCGACATATGACTCTTGAAGTTGTGTGCATTGGGATCACTACATTCATTTGAATCATGCAGTGAAGAATGTTAAGTTTTCTTCTACCCACATTAAAATGTGTGGGAGGCTTATAAATTGGGGGTCCTAACTTCTTCTTGAATTCGAGCACTGAAGTAGAATTCTTTATTGACTCGGGCAGAATGTTCCAGATACCAACACATGACGGGATGAAGGATCGCTTTAAAAAGTTCAATTCGAGTCCTAGTACGTATAAAATTTGAAGCCTCCCTAAGGTTGTATGGGGAAATTTTATTAATGCGCGGGGGTAACATTTCAGCAAGGTAATCGGGACAGGGCCACTTACAATACGATAAATAGGCACATCTTTTGGGCGTATCATCTGCTCTCGAGTCTCTGCCAACCAGGTTCAAAGAATAAATTTTGACGTGAAACAGTACCAGGTCAGCTCACTAAAAATTCGAGCTGCACCGTAATGAATGTCATCAAGACATTTCAGCAGATATGCGCTTGCGCATCCCCACACTGGACTTGCATATTCCAGAATAGGCAAGATCAAAGATAGATACATGCGCTCTAGTGTTTTTCTGTTATGGGTATGTTTTCGATTTCTGAACTGTGACAGTCTAACATTCGCTCTTTTGTAGATAATGTCGATATGGTGATCCCTGTAAGGTTACCCTGTAAGGTTACCCTGTAAGATTAGTCCCAAATGTTTGTGTGTTTCAGCACATGTCAGAACAGTGTTCCAAAACACGATATCTGGACAGGAAACATCCATTGTAAGAAAGAGAAGAGAACGTGTAAGGTCCCCGATTTTAATGACCGAGGCACTTTGACGCCTGGGACAATGAAATCTAAGACACGACAGCTTCCGAGTTCCAAGTCCATTCTCAACTTAAAACAGTCTATCCAGGTAAATGATATGATCTTAACCCTTTACCTAACATGAAACGTAGACGACACTTTCAAACAAAATTATTGAATAACTATTTTGTTTTTCATTTTTTGAGTCAAAAACATAGCTTATGACACCTCGATGGAAGGAGCTGAACGAGCGCGTTCCAATGAGCGGTCATAAGCTATGTTTTTGACGCAAAAAATGAAAAAATAATGAAATTGAATGACGATGTTTGTGAATAGAGCTGGCCGGTTTGGTCGTTACGTTGAGTAAAGGGTTAACTGGCTGCTGATTTTAACCACCATTACACTGATACTGAATTATCAAAATTTCGTGACGCAAAATTGTTCAATTGTGCAACTAGGAATTTAAACAATTTAATCCCTTACCCAACGCAGACAATATCAAAAATTATTATTTTAAATATCATTTTTTCAAATTTAGAACAAAAATCAACAAAACCATATCATGTGACCCCTCGTTGGAACGAGCTCGACGAGCTCGTCCCAACGAGGGGTCACATGATATGGTTTTGTTGAAACGTTTTGAAAAATAATATTTTTTCAACTGCTGAATTTGCATATTACGCGGGCGGGTGCGGGCGATTCGTTGGGTAAAGGGCTAACCAAGTTTGACTAAGCCCATTGGATTGAATTGGTTGAATTCCTTGTTGCATGAAGGGAAAAGGTAGCTGGTTGAAATTTCAGTATTTTGGTATCAGTGTGTAGTTGGCAAAAGCACCAGCACCGCGGACCATGTATAAAATGCAGCATTGGACTTGAGAAAAGTATCTACCTTTAGACAACAGAGTAACACCGGATGAATATTTTAATGAAAAATAGCATGCTCTGCTGCGTTTGCTTAACCTTGAGTGCTGTAGCAGTATTTTCGGATCTATACCCATTTTCATCGTTCAAATATATCGTAGCTATACCGACGGTCGCGCTTGTTCGATTCGAATTTATATTTTGAATTATAAATACTCTCTAACTGTAGCTACCAAATGGCCACCTTTGAGTGTTCTATTCGCGATGTTTGGTATTTTGAGCCAGCATGTTTATTGATTTTCATTTTACGTTCAGGCAGCATATAGTAATGACTACAGCAAGGTGTGCACCAGGCTTTGGTGTAAACAAGCAGGATACACCGATGGTGTTCTGGAATAACAGCTTCTGAAACAACGCATTGTGGTATTAATAAGGTAAGGTTATAAACAGTAATACCCGTGAACAGCCATAATACATGTACGTGAACTCTTTTGTGTTAAACTTCTTTATAACACTTCATTTTGCCCCTTTAGTGTTTTAGATTTGAACATGGCGCTTTGAGGCACTCAAGGGACGATTTTATCAAGCAGCAAATAGGTAAACAGCAGGCCACACTACCCACATGATTACCTCTTCGTACATCGTTTCCAATCATAACACGAGAATGGTAAAATAATAGAGAGGACAAAGATATGCTGGGGTTTTGAAGTAGCTGAAAAATATGCCTGGTGGACCGTGTAGACAGCAGAGTATTTCTCGAGTTCATAGTGGAGACTGAGTTAATTTGTAAGAAAATGTTTAATGTGCAGTACAGTCGCCGTAGACTGGTCGTAATCCGTGGGCAGTGATGTCAACGCATGCGTTTACCAGGTAATAAAAATCATCCGCAGCACAATTTTACTTACTGAAGAACCGGGTTGTTTTGATGATTATTCCTATAATTAGTGTTTTAAATCTAACATAATTACGTCCGCTCAACCGTGGAAAATGTCCAGTCCACTGCAGCTATACTGTATACACCGATTATGTTCACCATGTAGAGTATAAAAGTATTTCTATAAGGAATGATCGTTTCTTTTTGTGTATTTCTTGAGTTATGAACCCCAAAAAACAAAGTCCAAACTGTGTAAATAGCCCATTTACACGATGTTTGGACTTTGTTTTTTGGGGTTCATAACTCAAGAAATAGACAAAAAGAAACGATCATTCCTTATAATTAAACGTTCGCGACCCAAATAAATAAATAGTGTTAGTCGACCACTATTTCAGCGAACAAAGACTTAAGAACTAAAACTGGTAGACATATTATTTTTCGGGCATAAAAGAGGGCGCATATTATTGAAATGCAGGTAGCAATTGACACACTTTCCAAGTCAAATGCACGTATGTCATTAAATTTTTTATTGACCAATGAATTACGTAATGCAAAGAAAACGCCATAAGCCACTCCTCCCTCAAATTTCATTCAACTGTTCACTTCACGTAAAAGTTACGTTCCGTGGTAGGTGGAAGTAGGCCATCAGTATTACATTGTATTTTGGTTTTAACCGTTTCCCGAGAAGTGAAAAACACAGTTTGTAAAAGTGGAGTTAGATATAAAGCCAGATGACATTGCCATTACGGCAATGGTCTAAAAGACCATTTTCATGTAAATTTATAGGAAACAAAATCTTAACAGTTTTATAATATATCCACTAAAATTAGCTAATTAGCTGAACTCTTCAATCTCTGTGGTTTTGTTGTTCGGGTAAGTGGTATTAATGAAATATGCTTATTATTTTTTTTCCAAAAAGAGAAAAATATTACACCTTTTCTCAGCTTTTGAATATTTCTGACTTCCTTTCGATTATTTGATTAAACCAGTTGTTTTATAAACAAATACAAAAAAAAACAAAAAACAAAACAAAACAAAACAAAAAAAAAAACGAAAAAAAAATGGAGGCGGTGGAAGTTTATTATTTACGATGTAGCACCAACCTCAGATAAGCTGAAACGATCATCGTTGGCTCTTGCTGGTGGGTAGGTGAGTGTTTTCGTGACAGTGACACAACAACCCTTGGAAGTTTCGCAGTACTTGTCTTCAGCTGTCAGAATTGGAAGCAATCAGGAAGGCCTATGCTAATAATCATCTGACATGGACACTAGAGTTATGAATAATTTCATAACATCATTCCTATGTAGTGTTCATGAACCACGACTATCTGAATGTGACCCAAAATACTTCTCTGAACCACTTTGTCAGGTGAGCGATTAAGGCCCCAGGGGTGGAGGGGCTTTTTTTTAAATCAGTAGTTGGTGTTTTAAAAATTAAAAAGCTATATTGGGTAAAGGGTTAACATGTATTATCAGTATGCAACAGGGGTTCAACCATACTGGCCTCATAGTATCCTTGTCCATAGCAGGTCTAAATTCTCGCAACGATTTTCGCAAGAATTCAAATGGATTCTCCCAAATTTAGAGGAATTGTAAGCCCTGTATAACCCCAAGTTTTAAACAAAATTGACATATTGTTTAAAATCCAGTAGTCAGAACTATTTATCTTGCTGTATGGTTAATTAAAATAGATTTTGTCAAAAGGTTTTGTGTGCGGATGCAGATTTTAGTTTTATTTTGGGATCTGGGTAGTTTTCAAAGAAAGCTGTGATTTCTTATCCCTCCCAACTTACTCATTAGGTAACGGAGTAGGAATTCTGTCGAAGGCAATACTAGTTTTTAAGCCCATTTGCCACGGATTGGACAGTTCTCTTCAAAAGAACAAATTTCCCATGCTTTTGACTGGGCAGAAGCCAAAAGTTGAATTCTATTGCAGAAATGAGTCTTTCATCACATGAAAGAGGTAAATGTATCTTTGGTAGGGTTGGGTTTGCTCATAGGTATAACTGTTGTAAATATTTTAATTAGATTTACCTGCCTCGAAAAGTTGCATTCGGAAATTATGTAATCCCCAAAACTAAGCAGTCTTGGAAAAATATATTGTTTCAGTAAACCTTTGAAGAATTCTACTGACATCTTGCATTACTGTTGAATGTTGTAGATGAATAAAGAGGGTGATTTGAGGACTTTTAGAACCTAAAAATTCGCTTGACTATTGGTGTGTTTTGGTTGGGAATTCCCTGAGAAATATGTACATGTGAGCAACACTTTCCTTTCTGTTAATTTTTCTCTCTTATTTGTTGCATGGCCCCCCGTTTAAGAATCAGAAAAAAGGGTTGTCTGAAGGGCTGTACTTGACCCAAGATATTTGAATGCCAAATTTAAAATGATGCGACCATATTATTTTCGCCTGAACGTTTTAATGGTCGCCTATGGGAAAATATTTAGTACTGTGATACGTATTCATGTTTGGCTGAAAATAAACAATTGTAGGAATTCGATTGCATAAAATGTTTTTGGAGTAATGGTCGCGGAATGAAATATTTCAATATGTTGGGTACCTTGGGGTTCCTTCTTACGCCTTGCGCATTGTAATATTAGTTAAGTAAAAATTCCAATGTCCAAAACCATCTAAAAATCTCAACGTTTCGTCAGCAAAATGCCAGCTTCTTCATCAGGAGAAGACACAGAATGAGAAATGAGAAGACAGAGAGAACCGGGAAGAGAGAAGGTGTGAAACATGAAAGATAAACAAAGCTTTGTTTATCTTTCATGTTTCACACCTTCTCTCTTCCCGGTTCTCTCTGTCTTCTCATTTCTCATTCTGTGTCTTCTCCTGATGAAGAAGCTGGCATTTTGCTGACGAAACGTTGAGATTTTTAGATGGTTTTGGACATTGGAATGTTTACTTAACTATTATACAAGACTTTGTTCAAGTATCCGGTTTGTATGGCTGTGATCCCATCTTATGCTGTTCCAATGAAGATAGGTTTTTGTGGTGCCGTGCTATCTTTGTTATCATTGTAATATTAGCAATATACTCCATTGTGGTATTGTTTTTATTCAGGTGAGCGTTTGTTCAAGTACAGAGTACAAAGCTCACAATTATATTAAGTGGTCTGTAAAGGTAATGGTGTTACAGTTTTTATGTTTTCCCGTTCTACATTGATTGATTGGGATTTTTATATATAAGTTTCTGGGAGATTTCATCAGATACATCCGCCGAACAAAACGCAAATGCAACTTATCCTGTAGACTTCTGGGCTACAAAAAAAAAAAAAAACACCCACGAAAGCGCTAAAATCAACACTACTAAAGTTTAAGAGAGAGAGAGAGAGAGAGAGAGAGAGAGAGAGAGAGAGAGAGAGAGAGAGAGAGAAAGAGTTTGTGTGTGTGTGTGTGTGTGTGTGCGTGTGTGGTGTGTGTGTGTGTGTGTGCGTGGGTTTGCCTTACCAACTTGACGAGGTAATTAGACCAAAGAGTTTGCGTGTTTTGCCTTACCGAGGTACAAAAGACAAAAGAAACCCTTTACCTCGGTTGTTTTCCCAGAACTGTACCGGCAAAACGAGGTTGAAACCGTTAGTCCACACAAAGGACAAACAATGGGGTATCTCGGTATGTAGGGTAGACAAGACTGGGTGTATGTGTGAATGTGTGTGTGTGTGTGAAATAAGATGAAACACGGACATTCAGAAATGTCATTTCATGATTCTCAGGTTTTTATGAATGCGACGGAAATAGTGTTAAAACCTGTATCTGTGTTGGCTGTAGGGTGGATTACTATACTGTACATTTGGAACAGTTGACAATGACAACGCCCTTTTGAGTCACACCTCACATTACAATATAAAGGTGCACATACCTGTTACCCACTAATGTGTGATGTGTGTGATATTGTCTGGTTGTGGGTAGGTTTACTTATTCTACTTCGACCAACATCCTGTCACAAGATATAAACTTGATATCATCGTAAACATACAAATCATAGAGTATGGCTGTAGTAGTCACATTATACGACAGAACACAACGAGGGTGGAGTGCAGAGGCCTGGAATCAACGCCTCGAGGTGGTGTTTTTCCTGTATTTCACGAACGACTTCGACGCTCGTGGAATACGGGAAAGTCTCCACCATGTGTCGCTGATTTCTGCCCCACGTACGTCACCCGATTTGTATTCTGTATTGATACCACGGTTAAAATTGAATAAAGTGTAGGAAGCTGATATTTCAACCCTTTACCCAATATAACGGAAAAAAAACCGGTCAGCGGTATTCACAGAAATCATCATTTAATTTTCATTTTTGTCACAAAAACATACCTTATGACATCTCCTTGGAACGAGCTCGTTGAGCTCGTTCCAATGAGGGGTCGTAACCTATGTTTTTGACGAAACAATTAAAAACAATTAGTTGTTCAGGATTTTTGTTTGCACGTGTCTGTCTTTCGTGTTAATAAAGGGTTAAAGAAAAGTATCGGCGTCTGTGGCGGACTGATTACTTTCTTGATGGACACTGTTTTGAGTTTAACCCGACGCAATCTGTTTGATTGTATGCTGTTGTTATCTGTCTACCTGTGGACACAATCATGCTGCTCGTTTGCTTACACAATCAGCTTCAGTTTTGCGGACGTAATCGGCCTGCAGACACGTTCGGCTGAAACACGTGTTTTCTGAAGATGAAATATAGGACGAAACTTTATTGTAGTGGACAAGAGAGGAAAATAATTGTAATATTAAATAGATTTAACTCACTTATTGACAGATGTCTTCGCACACATTGCGACTGCAACATGCCCAGTTTGCGTCAACAACAGTTTATCAAGGCCGTCACAATTTTCTCGCAGCGCTAGATGTCGTTCGTTCTACGTGCTTTTTCTTTCAGGCCAAAGGATACCTCTTGCAAATTTACCACACAAGCCATGGAACAATCTAATGTTCCAATAAGAATAAAATCCTTGCCCTCTGATTGAATGAGAGCTGGCGTAGTTTCTTTTATGTTTAAGGCACCAGTAGCAAATGTTACCGTCTGAAGTCACCACGCGAAATATTTGAAATTATGTCGCCCGTTTCGTAATTGCTTCATTAACGGAGATACTTGCAAGTCGCTTCATTTTTCTGGTTGTTTCAAACGTGCAGCAGACGGTGTTCCGCAAGAAGTGTTGTTTAAATTACAAAGCGATTAACGATTTGAAATAAGCTGGAATGAGTTTATCAGGTTAATTGATTCCTTTTCCAGTGCCGTCGTGGGTACACGAGAGGTTTATATACTAAAGCTGAGATCGTTAAAAGTTGCCTTGAACAAGAACAAGGCAACTTTTAACGACACAAGTTTACTAAATAAGCCTCTCTTGTTTCATGATGTAGCTTTTGTGCTATGGGTTGTGTCTTATTGAAATATATACTTTATTGTGATGAACTGACTGTAACATGGTCTGGTGTTTGCGGCTCGGAGCGTATGTTCATAATATATACGTTATTGTGATGAATTGACGGTAACATGGTCTGAGGTTTGCGGCTCGGAGCGTATGTTCAACCGAGACGCTTCGCGTCTCGGTTGAACATAAGTTACAAGCCTCAACACTCGGACCATGTTATCGTCAATTCATCACAATAACTTATAATGTTTAGATCAGCGGAAACTATTTCGAATGCCATATTTGATCTCCTAATTTTGTTGTTTTCTTTGTCTTCCAGACAAGGATATCGCATACTGTGAGTCCGTTTACTACAGAACGTACGTCGTGAACTGATCACGTTCCAGGCGCGGGCAATATTTCCACGGACACAATAATATCAGATTCCAAACACTAATTATAGGAAAGAAGCACCAGGTACAACGCGGTGCTTCATTACTTAAATTTGTGCGCTGATGATTTTTATTTCCCGGAAGACGCATGCGTGGACATCACTGCTGTTGAACAGCTAGTTAAACACCAATAAATTAGCCTTGTGCGTTTTTTCTTCAATCCTGTTGTGCATGGGAAATGCGTGTTTGTCAACGAGACCACATTTCACTTCCTGGACGTGCAACTGAGTTGACTTCTAGGAACAAAATGGTGTTTATCGTGTATGACCTGGCGCTCTTGGCAGCAACTCGATTCAAAGCTGTATTCAGCATGTTTTTATTATTGGGGTTCAACGACACTTTCGACATCCAGGGTCATCTCCTGTAGGACAGTTTTAAGGTTGAATGGAGCCGGAATACCCCCCGTGAGAACCAACGAGTAGCGGCGAGAAACTGTCAGACTCCTCAACGTGTTAACTCCACACAAGCAGGCTTAGCATTGGTTGAAGACAAGTGTACCATCAATGTGCAGTACGCCTGAGTACACAGCGCCACCCTGCCCCCAGATAGGAATTCAGAATACCCCCCGTGAGAACCAACGAGTAGCGGCGAGAAACTGTCAGACTCCTCAACGTGTTAACTCCACACAAGCAGGCTTAGCATTGGTTGAAGACAAGTGTACCATCAATGTGCAGTACGCCCGAGTACACAGCGCCACCCTGCCCCCAGATAGGAATTCAGAACTACGTACCTTGATAATTTCGCATGTGATGTACGTACCTCACTTATACGTATAAGGTTTACTGTGGTATACTCTTTTTCTGTCTAAACATGGCTTTGGTGGTATGTGTTGAAACACTGATGGGGAAGGTGAGTTTTTAAAATATTTCCACGGGAAAAGAAAAATTCGGAACTTTTCCCTCCCTGTTGGAAGACAAGAGGCAGTGATACTAAACCTGTGGTTATGGAATCCTTTTTTCCCGTTATAACAAACATACTTCCGATACAAAACGCTCATTAGGGGAGTCAGTAGTATTAAGTGCTAGCAGTAGACCACCGGGGGTACAAACCGCCCATATCATACTTCATTTCCCAACACACATGGCCTGAACAACCAAACGTCTTATTGCACAGTGGCATCGACTGAAGTCAAGGTTTGTATGACGTCAAGTGCACACAATGATAGCATGACGTCATGGGAAACGCCAACCGCGGTGTAAGTTTCATGAAAACTCAACTTATCCAGCAATTGTCCATCAAATACACATACTGTATCCCCAATGCCGTATAGGACTAGAGTATACCTTACAATTGCTCGAGTTTTATCCTTCCGCGATGGCACAAGTGCCATATCGATTTAACCCATTCACACGCGTGTGCCGTTCTGTGTTTATTACACGCTTTCACGTCTATAAAAACAATTATTAGGACACTCAGCAAGTCATTTGACAACTATCAACAAAAAGAACATTTTATCGCCAACCAAATTTGCGAGAGGAACCCGTGTTACTATTTCGTCCCCTGAGTTCCAATGTGTTCTATGTGCCTATTGGCACATAGAACACACTGAAACTCAGTGCCTATTGGCACATAGAACACACTGAAATTCAGGGGACGATTTTTAACTATCGCTAGCGATTCAAATTGTAATTGCGATGCACAATTTGTAGAAAATTCCACTGAAGTTTCGCTTCTATTTGAAAATGGTGCGTCAACGATTTCCGTTCCGCACATGTGTGCGGAACAGATTTTCATTTTCCGCACGGATTAGTGTTGCTATAGATGGGGATTTCGTAGAAAAGGCGTGTAATAAATGACTAGATTATACCTTACTATTATTATACTGTAGTACATATATATGTGCGGTACGTATACCACTTGGCGGGTGCAGTTTTGCATGGAGTCAAGGTTTGCACCAGAAAAAATTCACCGACAAAGCTCAAGTTTTGCCCCGACAAAGGTCAGGCTTTGCACCTGCAAACCCCCCGGCAGTATAATTTGGTTGATACGTGCTGTACTACCCCCTTATATCACATGGGAAGTGAAGAGTCGCAGCAGGCACGTCCAAGCGAAAACGTTTTGAATAAGTTGGCATTTTCATTTTTTCGCCTCAAGAACATAGTTTATGTCCATTCAGTGAGAGGTGTCTAGCTGTGTTTCGAGGGAGGAACAATTAAAATACAAGCAAACCTCAAAAGCAATCCCTGTCCGTTACTTTAAGACGTAGTTGGGTAGAGTTTCACTTGAAACTAAAGCAGGACTCACCAGCGAATTTACAGCCGATGGGCCACTGGGTTGCTGCTTTCTTCTCATAAATAGTAAATACATGTATGTTCGGTGAAAAATTGTATGGTCATACCGATTGTGTTACTGACTTAACTAAAGAATCTGATGAAGGTGTTAAGCAGACGCGTTTCGTGCACTCCATAAAATATGAGATATTTCGGTTGAACAGATCGGTCACTTTTAATATTTTGCTGTGGAAGACAATAGAATCTGAATGAGCGTAACCTTTTTTATTATTGAGAACTCGAACCGAGTGTTTCTGCATTTTTAGCAATTCAGAAAGTCCTTTTGAGTTGCCTCGAATATGTATTCAACATACAAGATAACTATGTATAAAGGAGTAATACAATATGTGCATTGCTTGTTGTTGGAGAACATGCTTTCCATTGTTTACGGTGAGTTAGCCCTCGCAATTAGGGTTTAATTGCGGGAACGGGAATTCCCGGGTTCCTGGTTCCGAAAGCCGGCCCCGATACCCGGGAAATCTACATCACGGAACCGGGAATGAAGCCTGGCACTGTTTGTGTATTGAACTGAAGTTTTCTGAAATGAAACTTTGTAGGATTTCGTCAGCCCTTCCACGCCTGAAATTTTTACAGTCCTGATTCCTGACAAACCATTTTCAATAAATCACAGAAGCTCTCAACCAGTTCTGGAGGAGCCCCGACCCCTCCCTTTCAACAGTAAGATCTTATTCACCCGCTTCAAAGTTCAAATTCGTCTTCATTTTCAGAATTACTAGCATCACTGTTCATTACCCCGCCTCCAACATCAACACCCTCTTCACTGCCGTCACCGGTCACCTCTGCGTAAAGCAGAGGAGATTGGTGACGGCTGTGAAGAGGGTGTTGATGTTGGAGAAGGTAGAGGTGATAATGCGAGTTATTCTGAAAAGAAAGACGAGATTGAAGCGGGTTTGGGTTTTCATACTTATCTTAGGAAAAGAACTTTTCCATTTGGAGATGGGAGATTGCCAATGAAATATGCTCATTATCATTAAAATAAATGCATCATGTCACCCTCGTAAATTTGCTTGATATTACCCGATAAATTTCCCTGTTCCTGGTTTTCAGGGAATATATTAAACCTCACTCGCAATCCTCGAGTACACTTGGGATATGTGTGCATTATTGTGTTAATTTATCATCAATAGCTATCCTAAAAAATTGCAGATATTTTGAAGCTTCGTTGTTTTCTATTTTTATATTCTCTCGTTGTTAATAAGTATTCCCGTGTGGTTGTGTACAACTGTTCTTCGAGAAGGACTGAACATCATTTATCCCATGATCGCCTATGTTACTACTTGTGGAAAGAACGTATGTTAAATTTTAGGCTTTAACCCCACTACCGGCGTAAAGCGTCTACCACGATTAAAAAAAAAACTTTACACCAATAGTCGGAAGTTCATCCAACTTGACCTTTGGCATGACTCAATTTGCCAACTTCGATACATTCACACTTCGCGATGTTTCGTTCAAACATACAACATTTTGCGGTACTATCTACTACGTGTAAATGACTTAATAAGTTTAAAATACCTACAATTAAACATTTAAAATAAAATTTATGAATTGTTTATCATAATTTGTCGGAAAAAGCAAGGTAAATTCAATCAACTTTGACGATGTGTCTAGCTGTCAATCAAACATGCACGTACTGCCGGTAGTTCTGCCCACCGGCACAGGTGTGAACAAAACAAACAGTATGTTTGCGATAGAAAGTGTCGTTTTTCTCCATTTTAAGTGACAAAGTCGATTATTTATTCAGAGCATGGTATTAATAAAACAAATAGGTACTAGGGCCGGTAATCAGATTTCAACAACTCGTAGATTGAGGGTAAAACAACTCGTAGAATAAGGGTTTTAACCACTCGGCAAGCCGAGTGGTTAAAACCCTTATCCTACTCGTGGTTTAAATCTGATAACCGGCCCTAGAACCTATTTATTCTATATATATTTGGTATTTTTGCATGTCTCGCTAATTTGTTAGCTGAACACTATTCAAATTCTTTCGAGAGGTCAAGATTGAAATTAGTGATTAGCACATCAGCGTCCGAGCTTTGGGAATATGCTGCGGTATCGTGTTTGAATTGAATAAGGTAAACTGATGTGGTCTAATGACTATTGTTTATATATCGCTGAAATAATAACGAGCCAGGTACTAAGCCCTGCTGAATTTCACATGTTCTTTCATTCAAGTTTCATGCAGGTCTGATTATGTTCTCAAAACAAAACGTATTGCGTCCTCTTCAATAAATAGCAATGAAATCATTGGTTACAGTGCGATTGTCGTGGGTAATATATCCATGCATGTGTTAACAGTGAATTTCTGACATTAAACAATGGAATCGCCCTCAGATTTTCAATGAATGAAGCACCTGGTACGATCCGGTGTTTCTGTCATTGAATATTCACTGAAAACTACTGATTATTGATTGAGAAAAGCATCTGTGGGCAATATTACTTTAACCATGCGACGGCGGTTGTACTGTATCTATGCTCCTGTAACAGGAGGAGAGATAAGTGCGGGAGCTGGGGTTCGAACCGTCGACCTCTAGCACACAAAGCGACCGATTTACCACGAGACTAAGAGATCCGGACCAACCAGGCTGGTTGGTAAATGGCCTTTATACCTCGACCGCTACACTACTCTCCCCTTCTTTTGAGATTCACCACATGTGAATCTCACCCAGGTTCCTCCATCAGTGCGTTCGAAACACCCACAGTGCCACCTGCTGCTGAGGATCGGACGAGCCCCCAAATGTAACAGGAGGAGAGATAAGTGCGGGGGCCGGGGTTCGAACCGTCGACCTCTAGCACACAAAGCGACCGATTTACCACGAGACTAAGAGATCCGGACCAACCAGGCTGGTTGGTAAATGGCCTTTACACCTCGACCGCTACACTCCTAACATTATATCTTTTTAATTTGCTAAATGGAATGTCATTGTTTATAGTATCAAAATTTTTCGCTAGATCCAAAAAGAATGCTATAGTGGTGTTTTGTGTTAGTTTTTTTTTTCTGCGACCTCTTTCAGTAGTTGTTAGACATGGCGTGTGGTGGAATGTTTTTTCACAACTCCATATTAATGAAGGAAAATGATTTCTAATTTGTCCAGGAGTGTTATATGACATTGTATTTTTCAGTGCTTTTAAAAGGGTAGGTATACTTATTTATTTAAGAGGGTTTAACGACACTTTCGACAGCCAGGATCAGCTCGTGTTGGACAGTTTTACGAGAGGAGGAAGCCTAAGTACCCGGAGAGAACCACCAAGCAACGGCGAGGTAGGTATATGGGTTTCTACAATTCATCAAAATCGATTATCAAAACACGAGTCACCTAACAGCATGCTATGTGCAAATGCACTGACACCACGTCTCACAATGGCGATGGCGTCAAAACATGGCCGCTTACATTGGTTATCACTGGAACGTTCTGTTCATTATTTTCTCTGAATATATATATGTAGTGTGTCTCAAAAATAACACACCAGCCGACAAAAAACAAGTCAAAGCCCTTGAATGTTTTTTTGAGAAGAAGAAGACAACATTCGTTTGCATCTGTATGTCAAAGATAGGCTGTTCTCTGTATGAAAATGAATGCAAAAGCTACTGAAAGCTAACTGAATGGAAATTCTACAGCACACGCAACCGTATCCAGCACATGCCGAGTATATGCAGATTCTGCTACACAAGACAGTTCTGACTATCAATAATAACCTCGAACAAAGAGACTCTTTCATGAATTATGAATCAGAGATCGACGAATTATTCGTTGATATGGTAGTATTTGCCTGGTATCCTTTGTCTGTAGTGAGAATGCGTGTCAAAAACCTATACCATTGACTGGTAGATAACAGAGCACTAGTGTTATTGAGTTTACAGCTACACTCTAAAATTAGTTGGGTTTAAGATTAACCCAATCCATCTGGGTTGGGTGAATATGAACCCAATTACTGATCCGTCCGAACGGATTAAAAAGTAATTTGACCACATTACATCTATTCATATACTGGAGCCCGGTGGTAACATGGCCAACTTAATTCTTAATCCTGGTGACGTGAGGCTGAAATTACCAAGTGTAAACCGATTATTTATCATTTCGTTGTCCTCAGCCTTGCATTCCTGGTTACTGAAGGTTTCTTACAGAGGACCTGTAATGTGCTCCTCTGGATATTTCCTCCTCCGCCCCTCTATACGCTGCCCCTACATGCTATAACACACAGAAAAGGATAGCTTTAAATTTGTACCAGCATGCATAACACCTTTCTCGCCTATTGCCACGTTCGTGCATCACGCTGGTACCTTCCCCGATGACTCCATTCGATTTGCGAGTGAATTTACTCATCAGTTACGAATTTTATGCTACCCCTTTCTGTATGTTATAGCACGTAGGGACAGCGCATGGAAGGAGGGATCGGAGGATATACAGGGAAAGCGTTACGGGCTCCTACGCAACAACATGGACTCATGGAGCATGATCAATTGTCATTATATGTCCAACCATATAGTTTACAACTTTGAAGCTTCAAAACACGACTTTGTTTGGAAAAACCCGTGTCCAGTTTTACTTTTCCGAGTATGACATCTCTGTACCTTCAGCAATAGAAAGGTGTATCCCAGTAAATCACAGTCAGAAACCATACGACATTTTTGGGGTGCGGCTGTGGATCAGTTGGTCACCATCTTACCCGGAGGGTATTTGAGCCGATACGAGTTATCTTCCCTGCCCTTGAAGTTGCATACCCTAGCCGTTAGACGCCTTTTGGGAGACAACCGTTTTTTTGCTAAAAAGACTCTAAAGGGAAGGGAGGAGAGAACAGAGGGTGGATGGGAGGGCGGAATAGAGAAATGAGAAGAGGGGTGAGCGGAAGAGTGACTCAGATATGAAAAATCCCAAGATCATCCAATAAAGTCCTCTGCTCCAAACACTGAGTCATCGTGGTAACAAACTGCTATTATAAAAGACGTCAGAAATACACGATTCAGTGAAATCAGGGAAAACTTGAGGAAGAATAAAGTTGTAAAAACAGCAATGAAAAATGATATCAAAGGGACAGCCTAAGTCAGCGTGCTGAATAGATACGACTAGGTGAAAGTTTAAAAGAATATTATCGATTTAAAATTGATTAAAAAGGGTGATTTGTTTGAGAAACGACGGTATTTTAAGATGGTTCGCGTTCACGTTGTTAAATATGTCTCTTAGAGACACTGCATTCAAACACTGCTGTTCAGATGATCAAAATCTGTACAATCGAAACGAGTGTGCTCCACTGTGAACTGACGGCAAAGAACACATTCTGGTCGCACATTACCCTCAAACAAAAAGGAATGTGAAAGTCTCGTATGATCAATAAGAATTGAGTCAAATTTACAAGGTCTTTTCTGCAAAACGTTCAGTTATCGTGAACAGAAGGGCGGAAGCGATAGACTTGTCATTTGTTGTTCCACCCATCCCGACTGTTACAAAGAATTACTATACTTACAGTAAGACCGCCGTGGACTGGTCACTTTCCACTGGTGGGCAACATTTCCACGGACGCATTAATAATATGACAATACGCAAGGCGTAAGAAGGAACCCCAAAGTATCCAACATATTAAAATATTTCATTCCGCAACCATTACTCCAAAAACATTTTGGTTTATTCAGTCGAATTCCTGCAATTGTTTAATTTCAGCCAAACATGAATACGTTTCACAGTACTAAATATTTTCCCATAAACGACAATTATAACGTTCAGGAGAAAAAATATGGTCGCATCATTTTAAATTTAACATTCAAATATTTTTTGTCAAGTATAGCCCTTCAGACAACCTTTTTCTGATTTTTAAACATGGGTCATGCAACAAATAAAAGAAAAACTAACAGAAAGGGAAGTGCTGGTCACATGTTCATATTTCTCAAGGAATTCCCAAACAAAACACACCAATAGTCAAACAAATTTTTAGGTTCTAAAAGTCCTCAAATCATCCTCTTTCTTCATCTGGAACATTCAACAGCAATGCAAAATGTCAGTAGACTTTTTCAAATGTTTATTGAAACAATATATTTTCCCAAGACTGCTTAGTTTTGGGAATTACATAATTTCCGAGCGCAACTTTTAGAGGCATGTAAATCTAATTAAAATATTTACAACAGTTATACCTATGAGCAAACCCAACCCTACCAAAGATACATTTACCTCATTCATGTGATGAAAGAGTCATTTCTGTAATAGAATTCAACTTTTGGCTTCTGTCTAGTAAAAAGCATGGGAAATTTGTTCTTTTGAAGAGAACTGTCCAATCTGTGTCAAATAGGCTTAAAAACTGTTATTGCCTCCGACAGAATCTCTACTCTGTTACCTAATAAGTTAGGAGGGATAAGAATTCACAGCTTTCTTTGAAACTACCCAAATCCCAAAATAAAACTAAAATCTGCATCAGCACACAAAACCGTTTCACAAAATCTGTTTTAATTAATCATTCAGCAAGATAAATAGTGCCCCACCAATTTTGTTTCAAAATTGGGGTTGTGCAGGGCTTATAGTTCCTCTAAATTTGGGAGAATCCATTTGCATTCTTGCGGAAATAGTTACGAGAATTCAGACCTGCTATGGGCCAGGATCCTATTAGGTCAGTATGATTGAACCCCTGTTGCATACTGATAATACATGTTAACCCTTTACCCAATACAGCTTTTTAATTTTTACAACAACAACTACTGATTTTTACCCCCACCCCCCCTTCCCCCAGGGGCCTTAATCGCTCAACTGACAAGGTGGTTCAGAGAAGTATTTTGGGTTAGATTCAGTTAGTCAAGGTTCATGGACACTACATACATGTAGGAATAATGTTGTGAAATTATTCATAATTCTAGTGTCCATGTCAGATGATTATTAGCATAGGTCTTCCTGATTGCTTCCAATTCTGACAGCTGTAGACAAGTACTGCCAAACTTCCAAGGGTTGTTGTGTCACTGCAGCCTGAAAGGCAAATTTTATGGAAAAGCTCTAAAGGAATGGGTTTGAACATTTATGAACAACCTCGAACTTAACCCACCCCTGCCCAAATATTAAGCCACAGACTTGAAATGGACAAACTCAAATCTGCACCCCCCCCCCCCCCCCCCCCTCTCATTCCTGCGATACCAAATATGAAAGGGTTCTGTCTGGAAGGAACCAAACTGGAACAAATTTACATCTGACCTCCCCAGAGATGTTGTACACCAAATATTAAAGCATTAAGAAATTTTCTCATGTTGCTTTGAGTTAATTTGCACTCCCATAATGAGCCCAAATATTAACCCATAGATTTGGCTTGAACAAACATGAATCTGACCCCCTTAGAGATGTTGTAAGCCAAATATGAAAGGATTCTGACAGGTGGATCTGAAAAAATAAAATAGAGTTTTAAAGAAATTTCCTCATACTGCACTAAGTTAAACTTTGGGCTTCAATAAATAGACCAAATATTAAGCCAGAGACCCGATTCAAACAAACTTCAATCTACACCCCCCCCCCCCACCTCCCCCCCCCCCCCCCCCCCCCCACTAGAGATGTTGCATTCCAAATATGAAAGCATTCTGACTGATGGATCTGAAGAAGGTTTTCAAAGAAATTTCCTCATGTTGCACTGTTGATATTTGGGTGCCCATAGGGAGCCCAAATATTAACTCAGGGGCTCGATTTGAACAAACCTGAACCCATCCCCCCTCCCCCACCCCTAGAGATGCTTTATACCAAGTATCAAAAGATTCTTATACATGGTTCTGGAGAAGATTTTTTTCAATTTTGGAAAAGAATTTATGCATGCTATCAGAGAAATGCTTGGGACCCCCTATGGGTGTGGCAACGTTATTTGAACAAACTGGAATTCATATATAAGGAACATGAATATCAAATTTGGTTCAATTTGGCTCAGTTGTTTATGAGGAGAGGTTGATAATGTAAAGTTCATGCCGGACAGGACGGACGGATGGTCGACTGACAGAAAGTCATCATTTAAGCACCCCCTGACTTACAGTCAGGTGAGCTAAAAATAAACATTATTCATCAAGCGTAATAATTATGGATGTTACTGGAACCGGCTGATGAGAGCTGGTTCCAATGACAGCCACATTTGTACAAATTTTATTGCCAGGTCATGTTAGTGTTGTATTGGTTAATTTGCTGCCTTTGTGTTAGGTAAAGCGTTAAACTGACTCAGTTCTTTTCATGTGAATCCTAGCTACAATGTTACGAGAAGCTACATGGTTTCTAACTGGTTTTGTTGCACGGATCTCTACGGGAATCGATTCTCAGATTCTTATAAGCCCTGGCTGAGGCTATATAATTCACCAATATCAATAGAAAGTGCCATTTCATCTCAACAAACTGATGTCAAATATTCTTTTACCTAGTGATGGGATAAATTATTGCCCTGGATGTGCCCCCCCCCCCCCCCCAAACCTCCCTGTATGCAGTTTTTCTTAAAACAAGAGGCCCCAGGGGGCCTGAGGGTGCCCACATGACATGGTAGCCTAAATATCAACCCAGAGAATTGATTTCAACAAGTTGCATCTACTCCTCCTGAGAAAAGCTTATACCAAATATCCAAAGATTCTGACAAGTGGATGTAAAAAAAATGATTTTTAAAGAATATTCCTCATACTGAACTGAGTTATAATTTGGGCTCCCACAGGGAGCCCATATATGAACCCAGGGACTTGGCTTTAACAAACTTGGATCTCACCCCCTTAAGGATGCTGCACACCAAATATCAAAACATTCTGACTGCTGAATCTGAAGAAGATTTTTAAAGAAAATTCCTCATTTTGAACTAAGTTACAATTTGAGCTCCCACAGTGAGCCCAAACATGGACCTAGGGACATGGCTTGAACAAACTTGAATCTTGCCTCCTAAGGATGCTGCATAAAAAATATCAAAAGCATTCATCTGCTGGATCTGAAGAAGATTTTTAAGAAAATTCCTCATTTCGAACTAAGTTACAATTCAAGCTCCCACAGTGAGCCCAAATATGGACCTAGGGACATAACTTGAACAAACTTGAATCTCACCCCCCTAAGGATGCTGCATACCAAATATCAAAACATTCTGACTGTTGGATCTGAAGAAGATTTTTAAAGAAAATTCGTCATTTTGAACCAAGTTATCATTCGAGCTCCCACAGTGAGCCCAAATATGAACCTAGGGACATGGCTTGAACAAACTTGAATCTCACCCCCCTAAGGATGCTGCATACCAAATATCGAAACATTCCGGCTGCTGGATCTGAAGAAGATTTTTAAAGAAAATTCCTCATTTTGAACTAAGTTATAATTCGGGTTACCACAGTGAGCCCAAATATGAACCCGGGGACTTGGCTTGAACAACTTGAATCTCATCCCCCTAAGCATGCTGCATACCCAATATCAAAAGATTCTGCTGCTGGATCATGAGAAGAAGATTTTCAAAGACATTTGCCTGAAATGCACTAAGTTCAAATTTGGGCTCCTATACTGAGCCCAAATATGAACCCAGTGGGCCGATTTGAACAAACATGAATCAGATCCACCCCACAATGTTGCATATCAAATATCAAAAGATTCTGCTTGCTGGATCTGGAGAAGAAGATTTTTAAAGAAATTTGCCTGAAATGCTTCTATAGTAAGCCCAAATATGAATCCAGGGGGGGCTGATTTGAACAAATTTGAATCAGATCCACCCTACAATGTTGCATACCAAATATCAAAAGATTCTGCCAGCTGAATCTGGTGAAGAAGATTTTTTAAGAAATTTGCCTGAAATGCACTAAGTTTGAATTCGGGCTCCTATACTGAGCCCAAATATAAACCCAGGGGGCGGATTTGAACAAACTCGAATCAGATCCACCCTGCAATGTTGCATACCAAATATCAAAAGATTCTGCCTGCTGAATCTAGAGGAGAAGATTTTTTAATGTTTTTCGCATTGCCTACAGTGTTAAAAAGTGTTTTCAAAGTCCCGAAATTGTACCCTATGATAAAACCGATAGCAATTTTTTTGGACCAATCCTTTCTGTTGGTCCTAAGGAAGCTTCACACCAAATAAAAATTCTCAGTGCCGTGCAGTTTTGGAGATATGGCGTTTTACTTTTTTTCTATTTTTAGCTCCTGCGGTTCCCACGGGGCTACAGAAAAAGAAAATTCAGCATAAATTAGGTACTTATGACCCAATAAGCCCTCACATAAAATTTGATTCAAACCAGCCTCTCGGTTCGGAAAATAGAAATTTTTGGCGGGCCAACAATTTTGTCCCTCCCATAACAACGCCAAATTTAGCCCATCAAACTTCTCTTAAAGAAATCCAAGTCTACACCTTCAAAGGAAGCTGCATACCATATATCAAGTCTCTACTACTGGTTGATGAGAAGAAGATTTTGGTGCCCCTTGGGGGCATGGCACCACCCAGGAGAAAGGGGCAACTTCATTTGAACAAATCTGAATTGGCATTAGGTAATAAACATTTACCCAACATTTGAATAATGTAAAGTTAACAACGGATGGACGGCGGACAGAATGTGATCAGTAAAGCTCCCACTGAGCTTCGCTCAGGTGAGCTAAAAAACTATATTAATTTTTTAATAAATTGATGGTGACATGAATTTCCCATTATTTTTTAATCACATTCTTTCTTTTGAACACATTTCACATTGTGTTTGATATTTTGCAATCTTTGTAAGAAAAAGCCTAAGTTTTCTCAGTTAAGGCACCTCAAGTCATAAAACAGTGAATTTTTCCAACAGAATGATCAGTACCTGCTACTGTGGTGTCTCATGACACTGTTAAAATTCCTAAAATCACCAAATATTGATTCATTAGTGCAGTGCTTGTGCTGCAAATATCCACAAGTGCACTTTCACTATTTTGGTTTTAATCCCCACAGGCATGCATTCTGTCAAAGGGAGAAAAATTGTAGAAAATATGTTCACAAAGAGGACAAGTTGCAGTACAGTCGCTGTGGACGGGTTGTAATACACGCGTGGACAGTGATGTCCACTCGTGCGTTTACCAGTCAATAAAAATCATCATCTATAAAATTTTAATTGAAGCACGGGGTTGTACCTGGTGCTTCATTATTTATTAAATTTATGATGATTATACCTATAGTTAGTGTTTGGCATCAAATATTATTGTATCCGTGGAAATATTGCCCATCCATGGAAAGTGAGCAGTACACAGCCACTGTACTGTATTTGTTTCAAGTATATAATATACTCTTTGATGTTTAATATATTTGTGATAGGCTGTGTCCAAAGTACTCAGTACTTGTAGTACTTGAGTACCACTTTTTTGATAAAATACTCAATACTTGCCAGCCCAGATTTGTGTGTGTGTGTGGGGGGGTGGGGTGGGGGGGGTGGGGAAAATGAAAAGCAAAGAAACATTTCATCTGAAGGACAGACAGACATGCAGTAACAAATTTGGGAAGCCTACATAAAAGTAGTGACTAACTTAAAATGAAAAATATAGATAGAAGAGCCAGGGTAATGTTGTCAAATAAAAAACAAACAAGAGCCCCCAGAGGGCCTGATGGCATTCACCTGACATGGTAGCCTAAATATCAACCCAGGGAATTTATTTGAACATTTAGTTGCATCTCCCCCTCATAAGAAAAGCTTATACAAAATATCAAAAGATTCTGACCGGTGGATCTCAAAAAAAAAAGATTTTTAAAGAATATTCCTCATACTGAACTAAGTTATAATTCAGGCTCCCACAGAGAGCCCAAATATGAACCCAAGGACTTGGCTTGAACAAATTTGAATCTCACATCCCTACGGATGCTACTATATACCAATATCAAAAGATTCTGACTACTGGATTTTAAATAATATTCCTCTTATTGAACTAAGTTGTAATTTGGACTCCCACAGGGAGCCCAAATATGAACCTGGGGACTTGAGTCAAACAAACTTGAATCTCTCCCCTCTAAGGATGCAGCATCCCAAATATCAAAATATTCTGAAGAGTGGATCAAAAGAAGATTTTTAAAAAATATTCCTCATATTGCACTAATCTAATCATAGAGAGTCCAAATATGGACCCAGGGATTTGATTTCAACAAACATGTGAATAAATCTTCCAAAGATGTTATATGCAAAATATGAAAGCCTTTGGAGCAGTGGTATGGGAGAAGAAGATTCTTTAATGTTTTTCCCATTACTAAAATGATGACTCCACATAAGTCCTAGAAAACTTCCCTATGATAAAACTGATGGCAATTTTTTTTTACCATTCTTTTCGGCTGTTGGTAAGGAAGCTTCACACAAAATAAAAATTCTCAGTGCCGTGTAGTTTTGAAGACATGGACGTTTTAAATTTTTTCTATATTTAGATCCTGCAGTTCCCACACGGGCAACCGGAAAATGTTTTGGCATAAATTAGGTACTTACATGTACAACCCAATAAGCCCATCATATCAAATTTGCTTCAAATCAGCCTGTCAATTTGAAAAATAGAAATTTTGGTACAATTCGGGGTCCTACAGGAAGCCCAAATATGAACCCTGGGACTTGGCTTTAACAAACTTATATCTCACCTCCCTAAGGATACTGTATATATCAAAATATTCTGACTGCTGAATGTGAAGAATACTTTTGAAGAATATTCCTCATTTTGAACTAAGTTATAATTCAGGCTCCCACAGTGAGCCCAAATATGAACCCAGGGTCTTGGCGTAAACAAATTTGAATCCCCCCCACCCCACCCCTCCCCCTGTAAGGATGCTGCACACCAAACATCAAAACAGTCCGACTACTGGATCTGAAAAAGTCTTTTAAAGCAAATTCCTCATTTTGAACTAAATTGTAATTCAGGCTCCCACAGTGAGTCAGGGTTTCACAAATATATTTTTGTGGGATCCATTTCCAACATGTGTCTTAATCACATGAATTATGCTTATTTATCTTCAAATACATATATTGTTAGATTGTTGAACCACCACATCAAAGGCTATTGCAGTAATCATGTTTATAGAAATTAATTAGATCTCATACGGTTAACCCATATGTGTACCCATACGTGCAACTAGTAGAAAACTGTATGACGGAGGGCCACCACGGATGCCGACATTATGTACACCATACAAGGTATGGGTACATATAGAAATGGATTGGAGGAGTGTCTAATTTGACGGATAAAGGGTTAATATCTCCGGATCAAATTATCAGATTTACATAAAAAACTATACAGCACAGCACACCAGTAACCTGAATAAATATATAAAGTAACATGACAATCGGATTGATATTTTTTGAGTTATCTCATGCCAAAGGGATTGGAGGAATTTTCAATTTGAAGGATAAAGGGTTAATATCTCAGGATTAAATTATCAGATTTACACCAAAAACTATACAGCTCAGCACATCAGTAACCTGAACAAAAATATAAAGTAACTTGACAATCCAAGCAATATTTTTCAAGTTATCGAATGCCAAAGGGATTGGAGGAATTTTCAATTTGAAGGATAAAGGGTTAATATCTTGGGATCAAATTATCAGATTAACACCAAAAACTATACAGCTCAGCACATCAGTAACCTGAACACAATTGTAAAGTAACTTGACAATCCAAGCAATATTTTTCAAGTTATCAAATCCCAAAGGGATTGGAGGAATTTTCAATTTGAAGGATAAAGGGTTAAAATAACAGATTAACACAAAAAACTAGACAGCTCGGTACATCAGTAACCTGAACACAAATATAAAGTAACTTGACAATCCAAGCAATATTTTTCAAGTTATCGAATGCCAAAGGGATTGGAGGAATTTTCAATTTGAAGGATAGTAACTAGACAATCCAAGCAATAATTTTCAAGTTATCGAATGCCAAAGGGATTGGGGGAATTTCTAATTTGAAGGATAAAGGGTTAATATCTCAGGATCAAATTATCTGATTTACACCAAAAACTATACAGCTCGGCACATCAGTAACCTGAACACAAATATAAAGTAACTTGACAATCCAAGTAATATTTTTCAAGTTATCGAATGCCAAAGGGATTGGAGAAATTTTCAATTTGAAGGATAAAGGGTTAATATCTCAGGATCAAATTATCAGATTTACACCAAAAACTATACAGCTCGGCAAATCAGTAACCTGAACACAAATATAAAGTAACTACACAATCCAAACCATAATTTTCAAGTTTTCGAATGCCAAAGGGATTGGAGGAATTTTCAATTTGAAGGATAATGGGTTAATATCTCAGGATCAAATTATCCGATTTACACCAAAAACTATACAGCTCGGCACATCAGTAACCTGAACACAAATATAAAGTAACTTGACAACCCAAGCAATATTTTTCAAGTTATCGAATGCCAAAGAAATGGATACGGACGCCGGATGGACAGACGGACGGACATTCTAATAAATGGGTACTTAGGTGACTATTTTTACGGGACTACAATACAATGCATGTCCATTGTACTAAAACAAGTGATTTGGGGAAAAATTTTTGGGGTGGTAGCAAACCCTGACCCTACCCTTTACTGACCCTAACCCTACACCCCCACCCTCTATTCTAAACCCCACCCTAGACTAATGAAAATGGCTATTTTTTTAGGGTACATTATCATAAAATGCATGTCCATTCTATTAAAACAACTTTTTGGGAAAAAAATTTTTGGGGTAGTAGCAAACCCTAACCCTACCCTTTACTGACCCTAACCCCACCCCACCCCAACTCTAAACCCCACCCTAGAAAATTGGGATTTACTTGTGGGACTAGCCACCTAAATCGCGGTAGTCACCTAACCCCCGTTTATACCGAAAATTAGCCCCCCTAAGTAGTCATTTATGAGTGCGGATGGACAGACAGACAGACGGACAAAGGATGGACGAATGACGGATGGTCACCCCGGATGCCGGCATTCTGTGTACCATACATAGTATGGGTACACATAAAAAGTAATTGATCAGTAAACCGTTACTTTTGAAGTACGGTACTATATGGCAGGGTATTTGATGGCTGGATTCACATCGCAAAATGCTATACAAAAATGTCCAATTGCTAACCATTTTTCTTTCATATTGGGTAAGCTAAAATTCACTATTTATCATCACTTTCTGAAACCAAGATGGAAACTGCTAATCAAATTTTTAAAAACAAAAAATACCCTGTATGGGTTAACTATGGAACAAACTTGCTCCAAAACAGGCAAACATTGTTACACTGGCTTACATCAATTGCATGAGACAGAGAAATGCATGTCAGTTACGTGCCAAAATACTTGTTCACTTGCATGATGATTATACTGTATCAGCTAAAAACGGTCATTCTCAACCCTTCACCAAATGCAGGTAGCAGACGATACTTGCACAAGAAATTCTTGAATTACTAAAGATTTTCAATGTTTGTCTCAAAAACATAGCTTATGACCCCCCCCCCCCCCCCCTTATTGGAACAAGCTCAATGAGCTTGTTCCAATGAGGGGTCATAAGCTATGTTTTAAGACAAAAATTGAAAATATAAAATTTGAATGGACATGTTTGTATATGGCGCTGCCCGGTTTTGTCCATTATGCTGAGTAAAGTTTTAATTATATAAATAGTCAATGGTACAGCAATTATTCAGCTACCTATTGGGGCAAGTGATTAATCAGTTAACCAAGGTTAACCCATGCGATTAATCAATCACGAAAACCCTTTAATCGTTTCAGCTCTAAAATTAATTTAATTTTATTAAATTTTATCTGATGAAAAATGCTTATATTTTGGGGGGAATGGTAAATATGGATCTTCTTAACAAGCATTTGCAAGAACATCACAGGAATGAAATCACCGTTCTCGCAATTTGCGAAACACTGGTGAGCAAAAATATAGGCTTGGCTTGAAGAAACTTAAATCTCACCCGCCTAATGATGGTGCATAGCAAATATCAAAAGATTCTGATTGGTGGGTCTGAAGAAAAAGATTTTTAAAGAATATTCCTCATACTGCACTAATTTCAACATTTGGACTCCCATAGAGAGCCCAAATATGAACCCAGGGATCTGATTTCAATAAACGTGTAAACAAATCTTCCAAAGATGGTATATGTGAAATTTGAAAGGTTTTGGAGGAGTGAATTGGGTGAAGAAGAGTCTTAAATGCTTTCTCCATTACCCACAGTGTTACAGAATGCTGACTAAGCATTTTTTTCAAAGTCCCGAAAAAGTACCCCATGACAGACCTGACAGAAATTTGCTTAGACCATTCCATTCTGTTGGTCCCAAGGAAGCTTCACACCAAATAAGAATTCTCAGTGCCATGTAGTTTTGGAGATATGTGCGTTTTGAATTTTGTTCTATTTTTAGCTCCTGCGGTTCCCATGGAGGGATGGGAAAATATTTTGGGGCATAAATTAATTACTTATGATCAAATAAACCCACAAATTAAATTTGGTTCAAATCAGCCTCTTGGTTCGAAAAACAGAAATTTTGGTCGGGGCGAAAATACTTGCCCTACAATAATGAAGGCAAATAAAGACCCACAAACTTCTCTTGAACACAACTGAGTCTACACCTCAAAAGGAAGCAGCACACCACATATCAAATCTCGGCTACTCCTGGTTCACGAGAAGATTTTTTAAGATTTAGGCAAAATTTTTGGGCATGGTCCTACTGAGGGCCAGGGCAAATTGATTTAAACAAAAACAAAATGCAATGTCATAACAAACAAGCATCTCAAATTTCACCTAATGATTAATCGGTTCAGCAGTTTTGGATAAGACGCAAGCACCAAGTTCACGGACGACGGACGGCGAGTGATCAATACACCTCACCCTGACTGAAAGTCAGGTGAGCTAAAAACTCAGTGGACCATGAGTGCTGCAGTTGGGCGAGACGCTTGGTTCAAGGAGAGAAGAAACTTGTAGCTGCTGGCTTTCGAAAGTGTTGTTAAAACCCAATAAATAAATAAACAAGAGGCCCCACAGGGCCTGAAGCGCACACCTTGAACAGAACATGATATAAACAGAGAACAGAACACGATATAAGAGTCCAAGAATGAATCTACATTAAGCAATCCATCTCCATAGGATACACTGCATATCTTTGAGCCCCTCAGGAGTGACAAAAACAGTCCAAGCATCATGCCTTTTCTTTAGTTGATCATGATGCAAAATGTGGAGCTCCCCTCTCAAGCCCCTTGATACAACCTATGTAGATTACTCTTCACCTCTAGAGGGTACTGAATAAAAATTGTCTAATTCTTCAGCTACTTGGCCAATTTTGGCTCCTATAGGGAGCTCAAATATCAACCCAGGCACTCGATTTGAACAAAGTTGAATCTGATCTCCTGAGAGATGCTGTATACCAAATATGAAAGCATTCTGACTGGTGGATCTGAAGAACAAAATTTTAAAGAAATTTCCTCATACATGTATTGCACTGAGTTCAAATTTGGGCTATCATAGCGAGCCCAAAATGTGAATCTCCCCCCCCCCCCCCCTCCCCCCTTAGAGATGTTGTATACCAAATACGAAAGCATTCTGACTGGAGGATCTGGAGAAAAAGATTTTTAAAAAAACTTCCCCATATAGCCCTAAGTTAAAATTTGGACTACCAAAGGAAGCCCAAATATTAACATATGGACTTGGTTTGAACAATCTTGAATCTGACCATCATAACAATGAGGGTACCAAACCTAAAAAAATTCTCACTCATGGTTCTGAAGAAGATTTTTAAAGAAAATTCCCCATAAAATTTGGGCTCCTGCATGGAGTCCAAATATGAATGAATGGGCTTCATTTTAACAAACTTGTATCTGACCCCTCTATGGATGCTGTACACCAAATATCAAAAGATTCTGAACACTGGTTCTTGAGAAAAGATTTTCTAAAATGTTTGCAAAAATGCTGCGCCAACATTATTCTGATGCAATCTGACTCTAACAACAACAGAGGGCATTTTTTTACCATTCAATTCTACTGGTCCTAAGGATGCTTCATACCATAACAGTTCTCTGTTCCAAGTGGTTTGGGAAACATGGGAGTTTGAAAACATTTCTATTTTTCACTCCTGGGGTTCCCATGGGGATGCTGGGAGTTTTTTTTTGCATGAGGCAAGTATTTATGACCCAATATTACCACATACTGAATTTCATTCAAATCGGACCATCGGTTCGGAAAATGGAAATTTTGGGTAGTACCAAAAATCTAACCACTGCCATTATAAAGCCAAATAATGCTTCACAAAGTACGTTTGAACACACGTGATTCTACATCTCAAAAGGCAGTTCCATAACGAATATCAAGTCACTGTACCCACTGGTTCATAAGATTTTAAAAATATTTTGGGAGCATTTTACCCCACCCCCTCCCTATGGGGCTGGGCATGTATTACAAAAATGTAATACCCCTTTGGTACCATTACTCACTCTTTAACTTGAATTGACCAAAACATGGTGTTGATGGATGACAGACGGATGGACAATGGACGGAGAGTGATTAGATATGCCCTGCTTGACTTTGTCGAAGTGAGTTAAAAAAAAAAAAAATTAAATGGTTCATGTCCGATATTTTACCCACATTATTAAAATTGATAAATTTGTCACTGGAGTGCAACAAGGTTTATGCTATATATAGCATTGCAAAGCCTTCTTGCACTCAAGCGATGGAATACTCCGAATACACCGCCACCCATGCTATTCTGTAGATTATCGGGCCTAAAACAAACCAAAAACATGAACTTATGCATGAATATTATTACAATGAATACACTGTCTTACACAAAGGAATACCACACAATCCAGTGTAGACTGATTTCAGAAAGTCCTCCGTAGTGGAAGGGCAATTTTAACCAACATACAGGCCCAAATACGCTCCATACACAGAGTAAAAATTCCACAAAATTAATAAACATTCCTATATGTTTAATAGGAATTAGGAGTATTGTAATTAAAAGTCAATTGTGTGGTTGTTTATAAACTTATATTACTTTGTTATCAGGTGTTAAAAAATATTAATATTTGTAAACACACCCACCCATTTAGATTAGTCCCTGCTCATAGCAGTAACACAGACATACAGTACAGTTGCTGGTCATAATCCTTGCATGGGCAGTGCATGATGTCCATGCATGTTTTTTCCAGGTAATAGAAAATCATCATCAATAAAATTTTAATTAATGAAGCACTGAATTGTATCCTGTGGTTCATTAATTAAATTTTTCTGATCATTGCTGTGAACAATGTTTGAAAACTAATATCATTGCATCCGCAGAAATATTGCCCATCCACGGAAAGTGACCAGTCCGATGCAGCACTGAGTCAAGGTAATTGTGTTTTACTGTCTTTAATTTCAAATTTTGTTTTTTTTTTTTTTTTTGGGGGGGGGGTGGGGGTGGGGGGGGGGTGCACCAGACCCCCTCCACTGATGAGAGGGTCACACACCCTCTTGTCCTCACTCCTATCTCACTGCTATGTGGCTCAGGTGATTCTGTGCATCATATTCTTTATGACTCCCACTAGATACATGTATTACTCTTGCCCCTACATGTAACTTAGATATCCTGGCTAAGCACCAGTATAATGGTAAACTAACATCAAATTGTGTGCTTATGTACATGTACAGTAGCTAACATATTGGAATAGTATAATGTGCTTTGTCAGAAACTTGATCAAGTATTGATGACAAACAATTTATCTTATCTTACCCTGGTGCCAGTAATAAACAGTGTAAAAATTCCACAAATTTTTACACTGTTTATTACTGGCACCAGGTTTTTTCAGCTATTAGCTAACATAAAATTGTGCGCTTCATGAAAATTATTTTGTTACTACCTGTTAAAAATTACTGTTTCTTGTTTTGCTCTTTTAGAAAAAGAAATCACTCCTTTTCTGGCAGGCATACTAAACACCGAGGTAAACTGAGGGATACCAAGGAAAATGAAAACAGGAGAGAAACGGGTATGAGGTGGTGTGTTCTTTTTATTATTTATTTATTGGTGTTTAAAGTCACATTTATCTGCACAACAGCTTATTGTGACCATGGCAGTTTTATGGATGGAGGAAACTAGAGTACCCCAGGAGAACCACTGAGCATACTACACAAGCACGGTTAGCCTTGTTCGAAGACAGGTGCATCAAGAACATGCAGTATGCCTTAGTACACAGCATACCTTGCCCCCACATGGGTAGTGGGGGGGGGGTGAAGTGTCTTGCCCAAGGACACAAAGCTGATGCCGCAGGTGGGAATCGACCGAGGATCTCTCAGCTTGCAGTCTGAACCTCTACCTACTGAGCTAATGCACACCTGATGGTGTATTCTGATTATGTAAATAGATTTAAGCAGTACTAGCTAGTATGTGATTGGTTTTAATGCCATATTTGAGAATTATGGGTGCTGAAGTAATAAGAGTGCACTGAAAAATCTTCCCTTTGGTATTTAGTAGGTAGCTTGGTAATGGTAAAGTGACTTCACCTCAGTAAGCAACAGTGTGAAAGCTGGCAGCCATCTTTAATATCGGGCCGAACCCCAAAACACTCGTTCTCATCCCAAGGTGACAACAAAGGTACCCCAAGAAGTTTCATGAAGATCGGTTCATAAATAATGTACAGCCTCCAGCTTTAGCATATTGACATGTGCACTTACAGTGTATATGTAGCACTGAATAAATCAAAGTTCATCTAATTTGCATAATTTCTGTACAAGAAAAAAACCTGTATTTTATGTAATGTATTCCATGTTACTAAACAATCATACACAAATTTATTCAAATCAGAACTTTCATACAGAAGTTCTGTACAAAAAACTGATTGCAGTAATTTCAGTACAAAATAGTTGCCGGCGGCCATCTAGAATTTTGGACCCCTCCCCAAAAACACTCATTCTCACCCCATGGTGATAACAAAGGTACCCAAGAAATTTTGTAAAGATTGATTCATAAATATGGCCTCTAGCCCAAGTTGTATAGAAGTTCTGTACAAAAAACTGATTGTACCTAATTTCAGTACAAAATGGCCACTGGTAGCCATCTTGAATTTTGGACTGCACCCAAAAACACTCATTCTCATCCCAAGGTGATAACAAAGGTACCCTAGAAGTTTCATGAAGATCAGTTCATAAATACAGCCTAGCCCAAGCCGTATTGACATGTGCACTTACTGGGTATACATGTAAGTAGCACTGAATAAATTAAAGTTCATCTAATTTGCATAATTTCAGCACGAGAAAAAAAACGGTATTATATGTGATGTACTCCATGTTACTAAACATTCATAGAAAAATTTATTCAAATCAGAACTTTCATACAGAAGTTCTGTACAAAAATGGCGACTGCACTAATTTCTGTACAAAATGGCTGCTGGAGGCCATCTTGAATTTTGGACCGCACCCAAAAACACTTGTTCTCGCCCCACGTGATAACAAAGGTACTCAAGAAGTTTCGTAAAGATCGGTTCACCAATACACCCTCTAGCCCGAACCGTATTGAATTGCTGTTCCCGAACAGGCGGACAATGGGCCATGACATAACCTTAAATTTGACTTTGTCAAAGTTGAGCTAAAAATGGGGAGTATCCAGAGTATCACAAAACAAAAACCTATTTGTAAAGGACTCCCCCTTTCAAGGACAATGGGACAGCGTTGGCATTCACCACCATGCTGCCTTGAGGCTGCATTTTGAATTCCTGTGGTTGTTGTTCTTATGAAATATTATTTTATTATTATCAGTTATGGTACAAATACGGTACCGAGAGCACACTTTCAGGAACCACTGATGTCTGACGGTGACTGTGTGTCAGTGCGTGAGGTGCACACATACTTTTGGGGTTCTATACACCACATCCTTCATTTTGCAATATAATTTGTGTAAATTTATTTGGAATTTATAGAATTTCAGACTTGTAAATTTCATAGTATTGTTTTTGCCTTAGTTATGGTGCTTTATAAGTAATGGGCAATTTAGTTTGAAAAAAAGGGGTTCATGAAGATTCAGCCCTCATACTTTTTCAGAGAATATTCGGTCCCCAATTTCATTCATGCCGTCACCCCTCTCTCCTATTAACCCATATAATGAACATCCCAAAAGACATTTTAATATCTAGATATTTATGCTTGTTCGCAACTTATTATGGACACAAATGGACACAATTTCAAGGTAATTGTGTTTTACTGTCTTGAATTTTTTTAATTTTTTTTTTTTTTGGGGGGGGGGGGGAGAGGTGCACCCGACCCCTCCACTGATGAGAGGGTCACACACCCTCTTGTCCTCACCCCTATCTCACTGCTATGTGGCTCAGGTGATTCTGTGCATCATATTCTTTATTACCGGCCATACTCCCACTAGATATTACTCTTGCCCCTACATGTAACTTAGATATCCTGGCTAAGCACCAGTATAATGGTAAACCAACATCAAATTGTGTGCTTATGTCCAGTAGCTGACATATTGGAATAGTATAATGTGCTTTGTCAGAAACCTGATCAAGTATTGATGACAAACAACAATTTTCATTACCAGTACCTGGTGCCAGTAATAAAATAAGATTTGCAAATATCACCCTGCATTTTTTCAGCTATTAACTAACATAAAATTGTGCGCTTCATGAAAATTATTTCGTTACTACCTGTTAAAAATTACTTCTTGTTTTGCTCTTTTAGAAAAAGAAATCACTCCTTTTCTGACAGGCATACTAAACACCGAGGCAAACCGAGGAACACTAAGGTGAATAAAAACAGGAGAGAAACGGGTATGAGGTGGTGTGTACTTTTTATTTATTTATTGGTGTTTAAGGTCACATTTATCTGCACAACAGCTTATTGTGACCATGGCAGTTTTATGGATGGAGGAAACTAGAGTACCCCAGGAGAACCACTGAGCAATGGCAAGCAACTGTGAGCTCCCCAACATACTACACAAGCAGGGTTAGCCTTGTTCAAAGACAGGTGCACCAAGAACATGCAGTATGCCTTAGTACACAGCATACCTTGCCCCCACATGGGTAGTGGGGGTGAAGTGTCTTGCCCAAGGACACAAAGCTGTTGCCGCAGGTGGGATTCGAACCGAGGATCTCTCGGCTTGCAGTCTGCACCTCTACCTACTGAGCTAATGTATCCCTGATGGTGTATTCTGATTATGTAAATAGATTTAAGCAGTACTAGTATGTGACCAGTTTTAATGCCATATTTGAGAATTATGGGTGCTGAAGTAATAAGAGTGCGCTGAAAAATCTTCCCTTTGGTATTTAGTAGGTAGCTTGGTAATGTAAAGTGACTTCACCTCAGTAAGCAACAGTGTGAAAGCCGGCAGCCATCTTTAATATCGGGCCGCACCCAAAAACACTTGTTCTCATCCCAAGGTGATAACAAAGGTACCCAAGAAGTTTCATGAAGATTGGTTCATAAATACAGCCTCCAGCCTTAGCGTATTGACATGTGCACTTACAGTGTATAAGTAGCACTGAATAAATCAAAGGTCATCTAATTTGCATAATTTCGGCAAGAGAAAAAAACCTGTATTATACCGTATTTTTTGTGATGTATTCCATGTTACTAAACATTCATACAAAAATTTATTCAAATCAGAACTTTCATGCAGAAGTTCTGTACAAAAAACTGATTGCACTAATTTTGGTACAAAATGGTTGCTAGTGGCCATCTTGAATTTCAAACTGCACCCAAAAACACTCGCTCTCATCCCACGGTGATAACAAGGGTACCCAAGACGTTTCGTAAAGATCGGTTCATAAATACGGCCTCTAGCCTGAGCCATATAGAAGTTGTGTACAAAAAACTGATTGTACCTAATTTTGGTACAAAATGGCCACTGGCAGCCATCTTGAATTTTGGATCGCGCCCCAAAACACTCGTTCTCGTCCCTAGGTGATAACAAAGGTACCCAAGAAGCTTGGTGAAGATCGGTTCATAAATACAGCCCCTAGCCCGAGCCGTATTGACATGTGAACTTACTGTGTATAAGTAGCACTGAATAAATCAAAGTTCGTCTAATTTGCATAATTTCTGTACAAGAAAAAACCTGTATTTTTGTGATGTATTCCATGTTACTAAACAATCATACACAAATTTATTCAAATCCGAACTTTCATACAGAAGTTCTGTACAAAAAACTGATTGCAGTAATTTCAGTACAAAATAGCTGCCGGCGGCCATCGAGAATTTTGGACTCCCCCCAAAAACACTCATTCTAACCCCATGGTGATAACAAAGGTACCCAAGAAATTTTGTAAAATCGGTACATAAATACGGCCTCTAGCCCAAGTTGTATAGAAGTTCTGTACAAAAAACTGATTATACCTAATTTCGGTACAAAATGGCCACTGGTAGCCATCTTGAATTTTGGGCTTCACCCAAAAACACTCATTCTCATCCCAAGGTGAAAACAAAGGTACTCAAGAGGATTCATGAAGATCAGTTCATAAATACAGCCTAGCCGAGCCGTATTGACTTGTGCACTTACTGGGTATACATGTAAGTAGCACTGAATAAATTAAAGTTCATCTAATTTCCATCATTTCAACATGAGAAAAAAACCCTTTATTATATGTGATGTACTCCATGTTACTAAACATTCATACAAAAATTTATTCAAATCAGAACTTTCATACATAAGTTCTGAACAAAAAACTGATTGCACTAATTTCTGTACAAAATGGCTGCTGGAGGCCATCTTGCATTTTGGACCGCCCCCAAAAACACTCGTCCCACGGTGATAACAAAGGTACCCAAGAAGTTTCGTAAAGATCGGTTCATAAATAAAGCCTCTAGCCCGAGCCGTATTGAATTGTTGTTCCCAAACAGACGGACAATGGGCTATGACATAACCTTAAATATGACTATGTCAAAGCTGAGCTAAAAATGGGGAGTATCCAGAGTATCACAAAACAAAAACCTATTTGTAAACGACTCCCCCTTTCATGGACAGTCTGACAGCATTGGCATTCACCACCATGCTGCCCTGAGGCTGCATTTTGAATTCCTGTGTTTGTTGTTCTTATGAAATATTATTTTATTATTATCAGTTATGGTACAAATATGGTACCGATAGCACACTTTCAGGAACCGTTGATGTCTGATAGCGACTGTGTGTCAGTGTGTGAGGTGCACACATACTTTTGGGGTTCTATACACCACATCCTTTATTTTGCTATATAATTTGTGTAATTTATTTGCAATTTATAGAATTTCAGACTTGGAAATTTCATAGTATTGTTTTTGCCTTAGTTATGGTGCTTTATAAGTAATGGGCAATTTAGTTTGAAAAAAGGGGTTCATGAAGATTCAGTTACAGAAAGATTCAGCCCTCATACTTTTTCTGAGAATATTCGGTCTCAGTCGTGGTCGCATGTCATCACCTCTGCGGTCAAATCCTCACAGAAATTTTTTTTTAAATATTCTATGCATTTTTTCTATTGTTTTATTTTAAGGATTTATGATTACTAATTATGACAAAATTACAAGTGGGATATGAGACAAACCTTAATGAAGCTGGAACTAAAAAAAAAATAGGGATCTGCGAATCACAAATTTCTTTTCAAATTGAATCTCGAATCGAATCATGTCTCTGATATCGACATCGAATTGAATCCCGAATCGAATCTTAAAAGACAAGTTATTTCATATTGCATCAAACGGAAGTTACGGAACACTGTGATGACCCTTATGCGACGGAGTGAACACCTTAAACACCAATAACTAAATATTCTCTGTAGCACCGTCGCTGAAACAGCTAGGCCTATTGTCCATAGTTTTAGTTTTTGAAGGCCTAACTTGTTACTATTCACGTTCTTAAGAACGTGAATAGTAACAAGTTAAGCCTTCAAAAACCAAAACTATGGATAATGTTCTGGGCCAAATTCACACCTTATCTAACAATTAAACATTGTCAATTACTCAAATAAATAGGAATTGAGCCTACATGAAGGAATTTTCTAATGACACTTTTATCCTATTTTTGTTGGAAATGTAACAAATTGAAGTTAGTATGAGAGATTCGAAAAAATCGAATCCTGAGACTGTTGGGTGGCCCTGGCTGTAAAAACTGTTGTTAAACCCAATAAATAAAGAAATCAAATTTGCTGAATCCAAGACCTTTGAATGATGGTTTTGATTGGGGTGTGTGTGGGGGGCATGGGGAGGGGGTGGTTATACAGTGGTGCCCACTTAATTGGATATATTTTAATTGCATATCCCTGTTAATAGAATGGAATTTCCCAACACAAAACCATTTACCATGCCTCCAGTACAAATTTGACCTGGTAATTGAATATAGGTTATAGAGTAATCTCCTGTTAATTGAATAAAAAATCTTGTAACATGTTGAGAAATTGCCCTGACTCTTCCCAGCTTTCCTTTGTTATAGACCAATTTGGCCTCAGTACATTCAATACAGGCATTTAATCTATTATATCTTGTTTGACAGAGCTCATGGAGCTCTGTCAAACAAAATATAATAGAATAAATGCTAAGTTTATCTCTGGAATACAGGAAAGTGACACAATCCCTGTTAATTGAATACCCCTGCTAATTGAATAATGTTATTGGCAAAGTGGCTCTTCAATTAACAGGGTTCCACTGTACAGCAAACTGAGCAAAAACAAATATCACAAACTAATAATGAAACTATGTACTTGTGAAATTTTCATGTGGTCATTCTACAACATGTTTTAGCTGGTACTATACAGTTTTGAAGGTTAAAGGGCTCAGTAGTTAGAGGTGTAGGCTGCAAGCCAAAGGGTCCTCTATCAAATCCCACCTGCAGCAACCACTTTGTTTCCTTGGGCAATACACTTCATTCCCATTGCCCATGTAGTGCCATTGCGTACCAAGGCATACTGCATGTCAATCGTACACTTGTCTTCAACCAATGCTAACCCAGCTTGTGTGCTGTTTGTACGTTAGATGTTTGTAATTGCTCAATGGTTCTCTCTGGCTTTTCCCATCTGTAAAACTGTCCGACATGAAGTGACCCTGGCTATCGAAGTGTCATTAAACCCCAATAAATAAATCAATAAGAATCATGTGTCCCTATTCTGGAGAACAGTTCGGGGCAAATTGCCAAAGGATGGTTTGGGTTAGATTAGTATCCAGTTTGGGTCAAATTGTTGGAGGACAGTTTGGATGCAATTCTCATGAATTCCAGTCACTTTGGCCCCAAGTCATTTCGGTCCCAGTCATTACGGCCGCAGGTCAATTCAGCCCCCAATATACCAGGTCATTTCGGCCTCTTTAAATATTTTCAAATATTGTTTGAATTTTAACATTTTTCTATTTAATTTTTTTTCAACATTTATATCTCTCAATTAGATATTCAGGTATACATATGATATATGTCTAGTAGATTTTCTTTCATGATGAATAAATAAAAGAAAAGTTTCAGCACGTCGAAGGTGCACATGGACTATGTGGGATTTGAAATCCCTTGCGACCTGAATAATTGTATTTGCTTATGAATCTACGACACCTGGAAGCGAGGGTCAGTAATGTTATTTGGTTTGAGTGTATGCCTTGGAAGTGGGGTACTTGGGTCAGACCCCCGTGGACAGCAAACTGGAAGGGGACTAGGAATTGCGCATAACTACAAGGATTCTGCTCTGTGTTTTAGAAAATGTGGACATATTTATGGTAGTATGGCAGTTTGGTGGTTGTTTCAGAAAAAAGAAAAGAAAAAGAAACCCTGTGAACCTCAAACTGGAAGGTGACTAGGAATTGTGCATAACAATATGAATGAATGACTGCATATACTTTGCAAAATTTCAAAGTAAAATAATTTCTCTTACTTATACAGATAGCATCTTAAATGTATGTAAAATTGAACACATGGATAATTTTTAATGTTGTGTATAACTTTTCTGTACACTGTGTAAATACAAATAACTGAACATTACTTAATAAAGGTAATTACCCATTATTTCTAAACATGAACTATGCACTGATCTTTATACATGTAGATCTCTACACTTAAAATGGTGCCGAAATGACCAAGGGACCGAAGTGACTAGGGCAGAGATGACTTTGAGGTCGAATTGGCCAGAGGATGAAATGACTTGGAGCCGAAGTGATTGGATACCATTCTAACAGATGAGAGACCTTAATAAAAGGCTTAATTATTACAGAACACATTGAATGTGAATTTACTGCAGAGATAATTGCTCGACGATATACATTGTATTAATATTTTTCAATAAATATTGAACAATCTATTAATATTTTTTTTAAGAATTATTTTCAGGAGTTAAAACGAATATCGTAGCATATCTAAAATATCCTAACAGATGTGTACTGCTTTTCTTTTGGACGAATCTTCCTTGGGCCTAGTTCTCCCCAGGCCGAAGATTCCCCCAGTTCCCGAAAAAAGATGACATGCCATTTTCAATGGCGGTAAATATCCAAAAGGGTTATTATTTTCCATTTTTTAGTGTTTGAAACTATGAAGCACTGTTCAGAAATACAGATGCACCAAAAAGTAACACATTATTACTTTGTTTTGGTTTCTAACGGGACTGAAAGCAACCTGTCAGTATCACTTTTTCGAATTACACCCATTTCGTCTGATAACCAAATCGTCCGCTGCAATTTTAACCAAGTCGTCCTCTACAGTTATACCCAACACGTCCGAAACTCGTTCGCTGGGGGAAAGTATTCATGTATTGTATTTTGAATCATTTTTTATTTATTTATATAATAATTTTATTGTATACTTTATTGTATATTACCTATTGTAATATATCTTAATGTACCTCCATTGTAATATATCTTAATGTACCTCCTTGCATTAAATTTCATATACGTGTGAAATTCTGAAAACAGAAATGTCAGAACAAAATAAACTATCCAGCCATTAAATAAATTTTAATTACTGTTTATTCAATGGATTACCTATAATAATTATATTATTACAGTAAAAGTTCTTAAAATATATGTACGTTATATTAAGTTCCACAACATAATCTTATAATTTTGCAATTTTTCATTGAAGAGTTCCACCGGCACCTTACAGTGAATGACTGCAAAATTATTAGTAGAAGTATTATAAGAATTAATTATATTAAGAAATGCAACAAAATTTGTTATATTAAGTTCTGCAACATAATCTTATAATTTTCCAATTATTCATCGAGGCGCACCGTCGCTTTACAATAATAGCAAAATTATTAGCAAATGTATTATAAGAATTAATTATATTAAGAAACGCATCAAAATTTATGGTTTATTAAATTCTGCAACATAATCTTATAATTTTGCAATTATTCTTGGAAGAGCACCGGCACTTTACAATGAATAATCACAAAATTATTAGCAAATGTATTATAGGAATTAATAATATTAAGAAACGCATCAAAGCGTGTTATAATTATATTAAGAAATGCATCAAAACTTGTTATATTAAGTTCTGTAACATAATCTTATAATTTTGCAATTATTCCAGGGGGAGGGGGATCCTGGGGGCACCAAAAATTTGCAAGACGTGATGTGGGGGTGGGTGAGTCTCTTGAGTGCACCAAAAATGTGCATTTCCAACTTGTGCAATTTTTGCCATTTTTTAAAAACATATCATTATATCAGCCAATATATGACATCATTTGTGTTTCAAACCTTAAAGATGATGTACATCACACTCTTAACATAAATACAACATCCGGAGGCTTTATATGTTGGGGAAATGTCACACGTTAGTAGGGGGTGGGTGTCTTGTTCGAAATGTAAAAAATGTACAGACAATATTTTCCTTGACATTATGACAAGCGGACGACTCGGCTTGGGGACGAAACGTCCGTATACCCTTTTTTCAAGCAAACTTTTCCTTTACAACACCTTCACATTTGGATAATTCAAAAACTGAGTTTCTGTTCATCTTGATATTTCACGAGATACATGTCAATGCATGTCTGTATACAATAGCACCAATATAACAACATTTATCCGTTATAAACTTATATTATCGGTTATGTGTACGTTTTTTTCGATTGAGGTTATCACTGGCACTGGCAGACAAGCTGCAACGAAATCAGGACTGAGAGTTCGAACTGAAATGACGAGATCATCAGCTGAGCATATTGACAAACCTCCAGAAGGACAGAACTCGAGTAATAGTAATAACACTTTGGCCGGCCGCTGATTTGTCGCGGTTCTCGGGTGAGAAGGCCTGGCAACTCCTTAAGTGTAGATATGTCGGCCAATGTATCACGCAAAGCTTTGAGGCGAATAAAGTTGCAACAGAGAACATTTGATTCCTAGAGGGGGCAGGCCAATTGCAATTGTATGGGCAATTCGACAGCGGAAGTTACGTAGTTTTTTCACTGAAATTTACTGTCCACTTCAAAAATCACATTGACGGCTATAGAGAATTCTGTTCTGGAACACATTTATCTGACTGGGTATGTGGAACCCTTTGCGGGCCTACGGCCCGCTTGGGGTTCCTATTAGATTCCAAACACGAATTATAAAAAAAAAAAATCATCAACAATTTAATAAATGAAGCACCGGGTACAACCCGGTGCTTCATGAATTAAAATTTTGCTGCAGCTTATTTTTATTTCCTGGTAAACACATGAGTGGACATAACTGCCCTAGCGTGGATTACGACCAATCCATGGCAATTGTACTGACTGTACATTATACTCTTGATATTTTACAGTACTGTGATCACAAAACCTGTCTTCTTCTCGGTCCAATCGCGATATGGTGGTGACACCCATGCCTGACAATTTTCGTCATTCCAATTCAATTACAGGAAAGTTAGCTTGCCTTAATTGATTGAAGCTGTCAGTACATTTAATACTAAGGGATGGAAATTTCATATAAAAAATTAAATTTCGAAATTTTAGCAAATTTATATCATCGATGACCACATCATTTCACAAAGTTCTGGCATTTTCCTGTGGAGTAGAAAAAATACCGAATCTGGCTTTTTACACAGAGAGTAATCACTTGACTGGACTGGTTACGTGAAATAATTCATGAGAGGTGAGGGACGTTGTACAAACACGAGTGCGCCAGTGCGTACGAATGTTTTACAATATAGTCCCTCGCCTCGAATGAAATATTTCACACAACCAGTCCAGTCAAGCGATTAATCTGTTTATTACTTTTCATTATTAACGATAATTATATTATTTAACCCTTTACCTAACGTAACGGTCGAAAACGTCCATCGTTATTCTAAAAAAAATCGCCAATTTGTTTGTCTCTCAAACATAGGTTATGACCCCTCATTGGAACGAGCTCGTTCCAATGAGGGGTCATAACCTATGTTTTTGAGACAAAATATGAAAACATTAGTTATTCAATAATTTTTTTTTACAAGTGTCGTTGGCTTTTCATGTTAGGAAAAGGGTTAAAAAATAGAACAATGAAGTCCTCATTACACCCACGCCAAAGCGTCTTCGTTTGCGCACACGGATACATGACACAATTGTTGATTGCATAATTCATTTGTGAAGTTATCGTTTATAATCAAACCCGGAAATCCCAGTAAATCACACGTTGGAAAGTAATAAAATGTTTTCTTCCCAGTCAGTTTGCACGTTTGACTATTATTCCCGATAGAGATCATTTAAAAATAAGAAAACGGCGTTTTAAGCACCCTTTGATGTTCTGTATCTTTTTTCGGTTCATTATGACAATAGTGTGCGCATCGAGGCATATAATATAGATGCTGTGCTTCTGTCCTTTCCATTAATATAAAAGTGCAGAGGGTGAGATTTGCTAATGTGCTTTCTCCTGCGAAGTATAAAAACTTGCAAGTTACTAAAGAACACATTCAGTAAAAGTAGACGCATATCAAGTGTTGACAGGTGTGTTACTAATATGTGTGCTTAATTACGGAATATCTGCCAACCAGTTGTTTCCGATTAGCTTGCGTTAAAATGCCAAGTTTCCTTTACTTACGTTTAATAAACGAACACAACACACAACTACAAGAACTTTCTGTTGCTTTCATTTATCCGAAAAGTAAGAAATGGAAACTCGCTCATCTCATAAATTCAAGGGAGATAACTTTATCGAAAGTAAATTTTCATGGCGAGATGAGCTAGGGATGCTTGCACCAGTGTGTTTAGATGTCATAAATAATACACTGTGAAATCAGGATCGCCTCAAGAAAAACAAACAACAAATAGCAATTCATTTGACAGCTATCAACAAAAAGAAAACATTTTATCGCCAACCAAATTTGCGAGGGGAACTCGTGCTACTAATTCGTCTCCTGCGTTCCAATGTGTTCTATGTGCCTACTGGCATATAGAACACATTGGAACTCAGTAGAAGATTTTTAGCTAGCGCTAGCGATTCAAATTGTAATTGCGGTGCACGATTTGTAGAAAATTCCAGTGAAATTTCGCTTCTTTATAAAAATAGTCCGTAAACGATTCCCGTTCCGCGCATGTGTGCGGAACAGATTTTCATTTTCCGCTTGGTTTAGTGTTGCTGTAGATTAATAGTTTCTTGCGTTTCGCAACTATAGCAAGAAACTGTTGTCTTGACATTTTGGAGTAACAGCAGACTGGGAAGGTCGGTAGTCTTTCCTGGGTTAATGTGTTGGGGTGTATCACGTGATGTATCTGTTATGACCAGTTCGAGTTCACTGGATAATTGTATCAGTTCTTGCGAGTCATCCGTTCATGACAGTTCAGTTTTCTGAAAAACTGGGGAAGTCACGGTGTGTTATGATGTTTTGATTTCTCCGATTAATGATTTATGTTTTGTGTGTTCAATTATTACTTGAACGGACGAGGTCTGAACGTCTGCTCCGGAGAAATGGTGATAGCCTGACAGGATATTCCGTTTCTGTCTTGTCTTTCAGCGCACGTTTCCAGAGTTTTTTCATCTCTACTTTTCAGAGTGTTTTATCTCTGGTTTTTCGTGAACGGCCATCATTTCGGGGATGGGAATCTTCAAAGAAAAATATCCATCTTGCAATAAAAGCTCGCATCCAGCTGATGATATACGATAGTTGTTTATTTGTTACGGAATACTGTTCAGACGGGGTTTTCACAGAACAGGCGTGTAATAAAAATAGAAGTTGTATCAGACATGTGGTGATAGAAGACACGTTCGATTTCGTTTCCAACGTAAATAGAGAAGGAACACGTCTAAATAAATTGTCCTCCTTTAGATTTGTTTACCCAGGATATTTAAACAATCAGATTCGAGTTAAAAATTTACAAAATAAAAATAGCATTCTGACTGCTTGTTCTTTGACAAATACTTTACTCAACTGGTCATATAATGATGGAGCGTGCTAAGCGTATTAGCTATTTGAAAACCTTTTATGTTTTTCCCTGCAGTTTAGTCAATATCTGAAGTTTCATCCTGACCGTCACACTGATCGGTGTCAATTAAATGCCGTAAAAAGCAAATTAGGGTTGGTAACTCCGCAAACTAACAGTGTTGCCCTGTTGGAAAAGAAGAAACGCGACAATTATCCAGTTGAAAAGTGCTTTTAGATCAATTTTCGTGTAGACTGGTTATTACATGGGAGGTGTGTGATAAATACAGAACCGCACTTGTTTCTTGTCAATAATAAATGAAATATGTTTTAAATATACAGAATCGCACATACCTTTGAATGGGTTAAGAATTATCGCACGAGATTGCCGAAGGCTCGAGTGATATCCTTTGCCAAAGCAATCTCGTGCGATAATTCTTAATCCATTCAAAGGTATGTGCGATTCTGTATATTTAAAACATATTTCATTTATTATTGACAAGAAACAAGTGCCGAGATTGGAAAGTTGATATCGCTTCAACAGATTTCGTGCGAGGGTTTCGTTTGGTGTTTGATGATGTAAAGCTATTACGCTGTGAGTGTAGTCACAGCTTAACATCATTAACGTCATGAAACGTCATCAATGGCAGGAGATAACATGTTGATCGACTTGACGCCATCTTGAGGGGGCAGACTGGTTTGACAGCTCTGTTATAATTTCATAAATTGTCCTCCCCCACGTATTGAGATGGCGGCTGTTGAGAAACTTTTGTATATGTGAACAATGAGCGTTCTAGCAATCCAACTATATGGAAATAAATCCATAGTTTACGACGTGTCTATTGAACAAGGACCCTAGGTTCATTTCAAAGAGGAAGCAAATGTTTCAGTTTGAAAGAAAAAAATGGAAAGAAAAAGAAAATGAATGTAGTTTTTGTGTGTAGCCCTGTTGTCACAACTCGGTGGGTATTTTCTGTCGAAACATTACGTGATCTTTTAATTTGTATTTTTGTCAGATTTGGACTTGTTTCTTATTTGTCTTGACAGATTATTCATCCTCATTTGCTGGTCATCAACAAGTCAAACTAGAAGAAAAATGCCTGAACGGAAAGTTCATTTCCCCAAACGGAATACGAATTACAAATTCTACAATGGAACGATTGTCACAACTGACGAGTATGAGAGTCTAAGCTGGATTCAAAATGCCTACCAACAAATTTTCTTGTTAGAATTTGTTGGATGACTGGTTGAATGTTCCAAGAAAATATATTTGATTAGACCAAACAAAATTAAATAATAAATTCTCAGGCAGTTTGATTTTAAACGAAATTTAGTTTCATTTTTTATTCCTGATAGAATGGTCCCCTGCGCCTAAACTCCAATAGTGAGAGCCTAAAACTAAATACTAAAGCTTCCATGTTGATTTCGCTGATAGTTCTTTTTTGTAACAACGATCACATAGCACAAAATCAACATAGAACAACTAAAATAGAGATAAAAAATATTAAGGAGTTTTTTAACTGACTGACTGCTAGAAGCCACAATCAGGCATTTCAAAGACATGAGGGTACCAGTGCAAAAGTAACATTTTCCTTTCACATGTTTCGTATTCAGTTAAACGTAAATACTACTCTCCAATAATTTGTAATAGAACATTTTTGATGAACAAATTCAGACCACCAAAAATAATCTAGTCCTCAACCAGTTAAATAAATATTTATTTTGTATACACATGAGAATCGTGTTGCGTGGGGGCGCGGTGGCGTTGCGGTAACCGGTTCTCGTCCGATCACCGAAGTTAAGCAACGTCGAGCCCGGTTAGTCCTCGGATGGGTGACCGTCTGAGCGATCGATTCGGACTCCCGCGTTGTGTCCTTGGGCGAGGCACTTAACCCCGATTGTCCACATGGGAGCACGATGGTGCCGTGTACTAAGGCGTACTGCACGTCAATGATGCGCATGTTTTCAAACAATCTAACCCTGCCTGTGCTGCAGTGCGGAGTTACGATATTGGGGAGCTGGCAGCTGCTCGTCGTTGCTCGGTGGTTCTCTCCGGGAACTCCGGCTTCCTCCACCCGTAAAACTGTCACAGTCATGATTAGCCATTGTGCATAAGTATGTGACCTTAAACACCAATAAATAAATAAATAAATCGTGCTGCGTTTCGAGAAGAGAATAACAATACTGTATCAATGTATACATGTACGACAAAATGCATCGCAAATCGCGGTGTGATACCGCTAAAGTCACAAAGTAGTTTTGTACATGTTGAATTTTGCCTCCGAAATAAAAATGCCGAACGCGGGCCGAAAAAGAGATTGCGCTGGTGCCTGAGAATCAAAAGATTAATTTTCTTTAGCCTTATTTCACCAATAAACATCATTGAATTTGTATCAATCACAACAACACGGATTGTATTCTCTATGCACCAATACGGGAACAGATTTTTAAACTACACCTGTGCACAGGTCATTATTTCCGGGTTGAGGCAAGAGTTGGAGTACAGGTCTGCAGTAATTAATAAATACGGCTCAGTTCCACCAACACGACGTTCATTCCCCATTCCAGTTTGTTTTCGATTTTGAACGCAGTTGCTGTCGTAGTCAATTTTTTTCTCCTGACTCATATTGGTTTTATGCACCGGCAGAATACATTACATTGTGACAGCCCTCGGAAAATACATGGGAAAGTCGTCTTTGAAAGAGCGGATGAACGCGACAGCGAAGACCGGATTCGAAAATGAATTAAATCGAATCGAAAAAGTCCTACAGAGTGTACTCCAGTTAAAGCCGAGACTGTTGAGCATTAAATGCCTCAAGGGGTGCATTTATGAGAATACTAAGGACAAGTGGCAGTTATGTTAGCATAAATTGACCATTGCCTAAGAAGACAGTGACATAACTATATTGTTTTGGAGAGAGGTAATATGACAATCCTCTTGTTGTTAACAGTCATCCCTGACATATCTCCCTTGAAATTATTAGACGAGTGAGGAAGGTCCAATTATGAAATAAATGTTGATAAAACACCGATCACATCAGAAGAAACTGAAGTCACGTTTCTCTGAGAATTCTGTAGATTTCGTTTATTACAAGTAACAAAAGGAAACTTGGCTTTTAGGCAAGGTAATTAGAGGCAACTAATTTATAGATAATCAGTCAATGCACATCTTTATTTCCAAATGAAACAAAATACTGCATTTTGATTGGCTCACAGGTACCGTGTAACTTACAATCCACAGAAGCTTTTTTTACACTGTGGTTAAGCACGGTGGAAAAGCAAGAATACACAATAGCAGGATATGTGGCAAAAAAGTATCCATTTTTAATTATTAATTTGTATCTTCTGCTCGGTTATGTTAGAACAAAAAGAAAAATACAGGAAATTTAATATTTATGCGTAATAAAATATTACAGATATGGAAGTCATTGGAACTGGCTCATTGAGCCGATTCCAATGACATCCATATTTGTCTGGTTTTATAAAGAAACTTACAAAGTGCAAATTTTCTATCAGTTTTTTCCCACAATTTAGGTTAAAGTATTAAGTACACCAGAATTCTTGGAAAGAAATCCGTTATTTCCAGGGTGTATCGGAGTTTACCCCGGTCTGGGAACTCAAGGACCATTCGGTTTCGTCTCAGGGTGTATCGGTTCCCAAATCGGTGTAAATTCCCATACACCCTGGAAAACACAAGGATAACTAATAATATCTTTATCACAATTACTAGTGTCGACTTGGTTCTTTGTTTAACGGGTGTATTTTTACAGTAATTTGCAAAGTTTTTATTCATTCTAGGAAAAAATACCACCTCCTAGAGTTTTGTATTTATGAAAAGAACAGTGTCTATATTATATGTCACGATGCGCACACTGTTAATACAATTATCAGCAAAGGTTACAGCACATCAAAAGATTGCCGTTTTCTTATTTTTAAATCTTTTTCTACAGGCAATAATTGTCAAACCTTCAAACTGATTGGGAAAAAATTGTAAAAAAGCCATCTTCTGTATTCTGTATTCAAATACTACTCAACAGTACAATGCCTGATGTTTGAAAAATGATGCGCACGCCGTAGATACAAAGTCACTAACATTCGAATTTCCAATTTTTATATGAAATGCCCATACCCTTAAGGTTAAATTTACTAAAAGGTTTAGGAAAATAAGAACAGCTAACTTTCCCGTAAATCTCTTCCAGTGATGAAAATTGTCAGTCATATGTTCAATACAATGATTACAAAGGCGGTTTTCCTTTCGATCGGTTTGGGATTAGATTGCTATCTGGCAGAGAACTACAGTACAGCTGCCGTGGACTGGTCACTTTTCCACAGGTGGGCAATATTTCCACGCACATAATAATATTAGATTCCAAACACAAATTATATGAATAAGTATCAACAATTTCGTTAATGGAGCACCGGGTTTTTCTGAATTGAGTCGTGATTTCACTGTATTTTATTCATGAAACACCTACCCTTGATGTATGTGTGTCGTAACTCTACTGCGATGTGATCGCGAAAAATATACCTTATTTTGATCCTGTATGATATATTACTGAATAAAGTTCTATTTTTCATATTTGATTAATCTTCTTCTCTCTAAACATAGAAACCAAAGAACGAACCAGAAACTATTTACTATTTGTATGACAGCTTAACATGCTTATTTCCGTGGTCTGGAATGCTATTCTTGGTCCCCAAAACGTTACAGTAACTGGGCGAATCCTTTTTATACTTGACAAGTCGATTGGGCACCATGAGAGGGAGAACACTTTTCATTTTGAAGTCTTTGGGCTGAAGGCCAAATTCCGTGTTCCCACAAGCCGTTTGTTGGTTAGAAATACATGTTGGTTTCCACACCCCAGCTAAATATATCTATCACGTATTCACAGCACACTACATCTGTACCTCTGGCCAACAGTCTGATGCGATGATGTTTCTTTACTCACTTTTAGAGGAAATTCGCGCGCAAACTACCGTTGATGTTCTCACAAAGATATACAGATATTCTTGCGAGCACCAGTCATTCCAATCAAAAAGTATTTAATTCGTCTTTAAAACCCCAAGATATTAACACAATCCCTTGAACTAGGCGGCATTCTCATAAAACTACACCTGTGGTGAGTTTTCATTTCTTATGATAATATCATCAAACATTCGGTCAAATCAAATCTCGCTTGAGCACCATTTCTAGACTTGATTAAATTGAAATTAATCTTTATGGAATCTTTTGATCACCTGAAATATATCAGTTGGTCGCCAAAGCGAACCACTAGTTCGACCAACTGAAACATTCCGACGTATAAATCTAAACACACAGTAAGTGGAGAGTGGATTGTAACTAAATCACCCGGGTAGTGGATTTATCACCAAAAGTATCACTTTCAAATTCTGTACATATTGATAAAAAACATAAGCAGTGTTTCACCCAATGGACCTCCGGGTTCAACACGGAGGTCCATTGGCCGGAACTTTGCTTGTGCTTGTTACGCTTTGCGACGAATTTGCAATTATTACTTGGGTGAAATCTCCATTCTACGCGTTATTTAGTGATAATACACTCTCCGCGTACTGTAGGCGATGGACTATTTAATTACTGGACTGATTCCAAGCAATAATTACATCGAATTTCTTAGAGCACCGTACCTGTGGCTTGAGAACTTGGCACAACATAGGCAGGTTGTGTATGATAGGGATAGAGGACTACTCATAGGTCAATATCTCACTAATCCAGAAAATGTTTTCCGTTTCAAAGTCGTGAATATCCGATATCGATTTCAACCACACTGAGTACAAAACCTGGAGATCTTAAACAATCTGCTTGGCTGCCATGTCATGTCTGTCTATCTTCGAAAAGTGTCTCGCGATGCTTACGGTAAAATAATTGTAACAGATTACAAAGCAGGTATTATGCTGAGTCGACGTTGATTCTATTCTTTCTTTTATTTTATGGTATGTCAAATATAATAATCAATACATTTACAGAATAACATTGTGATACATATACATACCATTGGAGGACAGCATAGCCATATTGGCTGTCTTCCTGCTATCCCCCGAGGTAAAAAATATAATTAGAGCAACATCATATCAGACGGAGTATACAGCCGGGAAGAGAGAAATACAGATCCTTTTGGAGTAATGTTGTATTGTTGCATTGTTGCATTATTGCATGGGAAAATATAATTAGAGCAACATCATATCAGACGGAGTATACAGCAGGGAAGAGAGAAATAAAGATCCTTTTAGAGTAACGTTGTACTGTTGCATTGTTGCATTACTGCATTATTGCATGGGAAACAAAACACTTAAAATAGCAATGGCATCATATCAGACGGAGTATACAGTAGGGAAGGGAGAAATACAGATCCTTTTGGAGTAATGTTGTATTGTTGCACTATTGCATTGGAAGCAAGACAGTTAAAATAGCAATGATATTTCAGAATACATTGAAAATAATATTGAAAATAATTTGGGAATAAAATGAGTGACGAACTGACGAGCTAGCCGGTAAAAGCAGAACTGTATTACAGATTACTATAGTAAACTATCTAGTACAGTCTGGGCAATACGGGTTGTTACATATAATTTGTGTTTGATAATTTGAGAGAAGTATTTGAGTTAACATTTTCTTAAATGCAGTGCGATTAGAAGCATTTCTAATACTCGGGTCCAGGTCATTCCAAAGCCAATGATAGTTGAAACAAGGGAGGTAATCTAAGGATATTGTTCTTGTTCTGCAGACGCAAATCGATACCGAGTACCTGGTGATGGGACCAGTAGCATTATTATTAAAGAGTGAAAACATTGAATTTAATGACTGTGGAAGAGATCCATTTCTCCAATCGAATAAAAATAACATGGCATGGAATTTGAAAAGGTGATTAACTTTCACTATTTTATCTTGAGCAAATAGAGGGTCAGTATGGGCATTGATACGTGCGTTATTAATAATGCGAACTGAGCGTTTTGTAGTAGGAAAAGTTGGTTAATTGATTTTGAGTTCCCCCATATCTGTATACCATATACTAGACGACTGTGTATCAATGCAAAATATAAAGTTTTCATGACATCGTGGGGAAGTATAGATTTGACCCTGTTAAGTGCACACTTTGCACATGCTATCTTAGAACACTAATGGGAGATATGCGACTTAAAGGACAGGTGTTCGTCAGTATTAATACCAAGGAACTTAATACATGTTTCATCCCCGTTTACACCCACTCGTTTTAATACAGTATCATTGATTTTTTTATGGATTCGTTAAAAGGGATTGCCCTTTTTGAACTGGGGTTGATTAAAATGTACTTTGTCTTCTTACAGTTCAAGAGAACTTGATTGGCGGAACACCAGGTAAATATATGTTGAAGTTCATTATTAACAAATTGTGTTAGTCGTTGTACGTCAGAGTCAGACGAATACGCGGTAGTATCGTCTGCAATTGAAAGAAGATCAATAGAGGTGTTGTGGTGGATATCATTGATATAGAGAAGGGACAGTATGGGACCCAAAGTTGAGCCCAGAGGCACACCACACGTTATGGGCATCAGAGTGGATTTTGTGTTGGCGAACTGAACGTATTGTTTTCTATTTGTCAAGTGGCTTTTGAACCAGTCATTACATATGCCCCCGATACCGTAATTAGCAAGTTTGCTTAATCGAATTTCGTGGTTTATAGAATCGAATGCTTTAGCTAGGTCTAAAAATATCGCCAGTGTGTGGTCTTTGGTCGCTTTATTTTTTGAGGTTGCTATGTGTTTTAGTAATTGCATAACTGGATGTAATGTAGAATGTTTTTTTCGAAAACCGTATTGGTTTGGAGAGAGTATGTCAAAATTGGTTAAAAAGTTTGTCACTCTGTTGCACACAATCTTTTCCAAAATTTAAAAAAATACTGGTAATATACTTATTGGTCGGTAATTGGTGAATTCTTTTTCAGATCCTGATTTAAATACAGATATAACCTTAGCAGTTTTCATTCCATCCGGCACCGCTCCTTGTTCAAAAGAATTGTTGATTTTGTGTGCAAAAGGTAATGCAATTATCTCGCCTGTCAATTTGACTATCTTTTACATTATGTTGTTGAAATCACCACTAGATTTAGATTTCATTGTCTTTATAGTATTTATTACCTCTAATGGAGTAGTTGGGGCCATGAAGAAGTTGTCTGAGTAACTGAGTTTCAAGAAATTGGTAAATTCAGTGTTAGACTTTTTAATTTGGGCGCGTGTATTCGTTCCGATGTTCACAAAAAAAATTATTGAAGTTGTTGGCAATTTCTTGAGGGTCATTAATATCACTGTTGTCATATCTAAAGATAAAGGGAAGTCTAGTTACTGATGTTTGTTTCTTTATTACGTCATTTAAAAGTTTCCATGTTTTTCGATAATTGTTTTTTGTTTTCCATTAGGATATTTATATAATACATTGCCTTACTTTTTTTTTTAATTCTATTGAACATACGACAAATTTTTTTGTAATTTTGTATATTCAATTCTGTTGGGTACTGCAGTTTTGTATTATAGAATTTTGTTTTATAATTTGAAGACGTTAGGGGACCATTTGTCATCCAGGGTTGACGCTTTATGTATTTTTTTTACTTTCGTGCACGCGTACTAGGGGAAAGGATATCTCATATGCATTTGTATAGATTTCTATGAAATTATTGTATGCGCCATCAGCAGAAGTTGCTTCCAGAACAGAGGTAACATCTCTTTGTTGTAAGATAGTTTTAAAATGATTTACACTATTCTCATGTATTTTCCTTTTTAGTAAGAGAGGTTGATCTCGTTTATTGCCGTTTGCGGACTCAATGTAAAAAGCTCCAATGTGGTCTGAAACATCTGTAATGATTATTCCTGCATCAACAGGGGCTGAATCATTATTGGAAAAAATGTGATCAATCAAAGTGGCGGTGAAGGGGGTTACTCTAGTTGGTTTGGTGATAGATGGGATAAAACCTTCAGAGAACATATGAGTTATATAGTCCTGAGCTTTTTGGTGAGAGTCTGATTTTAGCAGGTCAATATTCATATCGCCAATTAGGTAGGGCTTTTTGTTTTCAAATTTTAATTTGTCGGTTATTTCGGCTAATTTAGACAAATAAATATCGATGTTAGGCTCAGGTTGCGTGTTTGGTCTATACACAACGCCAATTATTCTGGAAATATTATTGATTTGAACTTCTACAAAAAGAGTTTCCATAAAGTGCGGTATGAACACAGAGATATCGTCTCTAATGTTAAAGTCAAGTCCCTCCTTAAACAACGCAACACCACCACGCCCATCGTCACCGTCCGGTCTTGTGTTCTTAAGACTGTGTCCGTCAAGTTTATATGAAATGTTCGGGGGGATACTAAATATTTCACTTAATTCTATGACGTCGAAACTGTTATTACTGTTATTCGTAGTCTGCATGGATGACAGAAGATCAGACAACGAGTCCCAATGAGCATTTTGACTTTGACATTTTATATGGAACATGGAAAATGACTTATCTGTATTATAGTATGAGGTGTGAAATTGTTCAGGTGAGTGATACAAGCAGTTCCCAAACAGATGGTTGAGGGGTGATACATTTTCTTCCTTATTAGCTTCTAAACATTCATTAAGGTGATCAACAAAATCATATTCTGGGTTTTCCGGAGCTCGTCGATACCGATATTACCCGTCATTTAGGACACCACAATAGATAAAATTATCCCGTAAATTGATTCCCATGCAAAAACAACTGTGATATTTTGACAATAAGCCCCTGGTTTGGTGGATATGACCAATGGTGTTTGTATGTGTAAATAGAACTTTAATGTCAAGAGAACATATAATAACTGATTAACATGGGTTTAACTCTTTGAACACGAGCGGCTGCTTTTCCGGCCCAGGAACATGATACGTCATAATTTCATTACGTTGGTTGGCAACTTAGTGAATGTGTAGAGTAGACCAATCAATATTTTCAACGTGCAGCCCAGAGGTCTACCCCAAGATAATGAATATGGATTTACAAAAACGACTTGGAGAACTATAACTGTAGGAACTTCCTCCAAATGAGGCAAGGCCATATGACGTTCGTTACAGTAGGTCGTGGCACGATGAGCGAAGGGTGTATTATTCATTTCGCTGTCTGGGGCGTCGCGAAGATAACCGATTGGGGGGGGGGGGGATGGAGGGAGCGCGTGTAGACCTAATTTGTCCTGACTATGATGGCCCAAATCTCGACTTCTTAATATTAAAACTACATCGTCGAAGACATGCATTGATGAAGATCGAATACTAGTCATTCGGATTTACAGTTAAAAAACAAGACTTCTTGGAAATTTATAAGTAGATAAATGAAATGTACATGAGGCATTCGTGACATAACTTTTTTAATTAACACGTGCCGTACAGGTACTCCAAAAGGGTCCGGCTGGTAATCCAACATCCCGAATAGGGTACAACACACCTGCATTTTTATGTCCGAATGTGTGTGTCACACAAATCCAAGTATTATATATTGTCTCTTAACTCTTTAAACCCGAGAGGTCGCTTTTCGGGCTCAGAAACATGATTCGTCATACATACTTTCATTAAGTAGGATGGCTGCTAAATGAGTCAGCCCTAAGGCTGCACGTTGAAAATATTAATTGGTCTACCCCTAGATAATGAATATGGACTCTTCCAACTGGTGCCATTGAACTAACATGGTAGATACCACCAGGGTTCAAGAGGCTAAGAAAGTACATAATTACTAGCAAGAGAAAATCGATATCTTAGACTCCAATCTTGACAAAAAGGTCCTGACTGATGAAAATAATTGTGGGGTCACAACCCCTTCAAAAAAACCCTTAGCATCGCACCTGCTCTCTACGGGTAGTGGGCGATCACTAAACTACCCATCGATTGCGGTTCCACCCAGACAATGAGGCGAAATGTATGAGACAAGCAAAAGGAGAACAGACAAAGATTCAGTCAGTTGATCGCAGTGTTCAACCTGGAGATTCCTTGCATTAAATTTTGCTTCTTTTATGCTTTTCTTAACAGTGAGTGCTACTTTCTGTGTGTAGAATCTCCACCATGTATACTCTAAAGTTGCAATCCACTCCCCTTGTTCAGTACTGTGATTACGAAAAGCGGACAGAGAAATTTAACCGGATCGCGAATCGGTTCGTGATTCGGTGGAAATTCTTTGTTCGCTTTTCTGCCCACAACACTGCAGAATCTTACCTGTCGATAAAGAAACGAGAAAAAAAACGTTTTCTCATAGATTCTATTTTCAACTGCTGCTTTAAACCCAGCCTAGATTTTGAAATACTTTATTTATGAAATTATCGATCCACTGCTGTAGATGGGTCGCGACTTATTAATGTTCTGATCGAGAAAGAGACCACTTTAAAACAGTGGTTTTCTGAGTCAATCAAAGCTTTTAATAGCAAAATGCATGACAGTTACCTAGCAGGCTTCCAAGATAATATAATATAACCAAGCATTGGGTAAATCGATGTTATTAAACGCGCGTAGAATACAGAAGTTTCAAAGTCTTGTAGCCGACATAATACCAGTCGACGAGCACTAAAATTTGTCGATGACCAAAGCATTAAAACCCTTTCAAGCCGTGTCCTCAATGAATACCGCTATCCATTGAGACAATGGTTTTGTATATCGCGATCGTTTGACCTAACTATCGGCCAATATCTCTTTTAAGAATTTTCGATCAACTGTACATACAAAGAGGGTTCCAACTTTATCGATTCAAACATTTTACTACAGCGCGTTCAACCGTGATGCACGACAAAGAACTTCACGAGCCAGCAAATTAAAATAAAGTGCAAAACCGGATGAAGGAGATGTGTTGTTTTCTGTGAGATAAGCAAAATTGTTCGGCCAGGGGTTCACAGTAGGCCAGTTAGTACCAGTTGTGGGGAAACTTGTCGCTGCTATCTTTAGTAACTGCATGTCAATAAAGTACGAAAATTATTGATGGAAATTTGGGATGGGCAGTTTTTTAGAAATAAAATTGCTTTTTGTACCCCTAATCTCCAAATCATGTGCATTCAACAAGCATCAATAATAATAATAATAATAATAATAATAATAATAATAATAATAATAATAATAATAATAATAATAACATCATTATTATTATTATTATTATTATTATTATTATTATTATTATTATTATTATTATTAATATTAGTATTACTATTATTATTAATTATTCACTTTCCCCATGCTCTAGGTACTTGTTAATGACAGGGGAGAAAAAAATGTAATAAATTAGTTTGATGAAAACATATAAAAAATACTTAATTGGTTTTTATCCTTGTTATCTAAACAAATTGACCACCCAATCATGAGACAAAATAACATTACTGTTTTTTACACGGATGAAGTACTGTGATCACAAATGCGGGCAGAGAATTTCGACTGGATCGCGACTAGGTCGCGAGCAGGTCAAAAAGCGCTGCCCACTTACCGACCATCAACGATATAGACCCTCGCCCCACTCGTCAAAAAGGAATGGGACACCGTTGAATCTCAAATGCTACTTGTATTGATCTTTTCTTAATCAAGCTTTAATATTGCAAAATTTTCTTTCTGAAATCTCAAGCAACTGGAGTTATTGAGTCGCGACCAGGAGCCAATACAACAAAACTTTTACAATTGTATTTTCTAGAATTGTATTTTCTACCTATTAATATAACTGACTAAAATGAATCATTAGCATTTTAAAAGATGTGGCAATTTGCCATCATATCATAACTGGAAAACACAATTCTAGAAAATACAATTGTAAAAGTTTTATAGTATTGGGCCCAGACTGCGATCTTAACAAGAAATAGACCAATTTGTGATCGCAGTACAGTGTTTTATGCTGATTGTTATTTACATCTTTTTTTATCAAAACACAAGAAGGCCCAAATGACTTCACAAACAACGCCACTAGTAAATACACGAGTACTACAGTGCATAGCAGGGGCGTAAGTTTTAATTTTTAAGAAGCAGTGAAAGGTTTCCATCAAAGATGGGAAGATTGGGATTTCTAATTAAATGAATGTATACCCGTCCAACCAAACAGCATTCCAGGCAAGATGCGAAATAAGCAAATAGTCCCCATATTGATGTGTAGATAATGCGTGCATAGAAGTTTGCACGATACAGTTTTCACATTGCATAAAATTGCATGGGATAAGAAGTGCTATTTGCCTCGTATAATATGATAAAATATAACAATATAATGTAATAATTAAAAGACATATGAAGACATCAAACTATTTTCTTTAGAAAAAAGTCGGCGAAAACGAGGCATCTGGAACATGAACCATATCGAGAAAAAGGTTTTGTTGAGCATTGTCTATTTAGATGAAATACTCTGAAACCGATGTTCACAAATATTTGTGTAAATAAAATATACTCCAATATATATATACTGTCCAAAACAGAAGATAAAATGAACAACAAATAGGCAGGGTGCTAGGACCCGGCTAATCACGATGTTTCTCTCGAATCGAACCTCGAATCGAATCAAGCAAAAGGTTCGAAACCGATTCGAATCCTAAATCGAATCCACCTTGTCGTTAATACGATACAACGGCCTACTGGTGCCGTCTATCTCCGCCTTGAACCCAATATAAATTGGTATACTAGACTATTAGAAAACTGACAGATATCACAAATTTGGTCGGAGAAAAAGCCTTGTATTGTCCTTTGAGTGCAACAAAGCGCCATCTGCAATGCCAAAGCATTGCAGATGGCGCCTTGGTGCACTTAACTGACGATATATTGTGCAAACGAGCCGTAACGAAATTTCTACTATCACTTTAAATATCATTTTTATTCATTTTCCGACTGAATTTCTACGTAGTTAGACTGGATACGTTGAATCTTATTCAACAGAAACCTGCAGGGTGAGGAGTTTTCTTCTTCAGAAAGTCGACAATAAAGAATTGTATGAAATCCGAATCTTTCGAGGATTCGAGTTTTTCGAATAATCGAGATGGTTTCGAATCGAATCGAATCAGTGTCGAGATTTGAAATTGAATCGAATTTCGAACGTCTGCCGGACCCTACACGGTGCATCAATGATAATTTCATGTTACAACCCAAAACAGCTGTTTGATTAATTATTACCAAAGCGTCCCAAAACACTCAAAATATATTTTTACGATTTTACGATATTGCATTCGTTGATACCATCTAGGAGCTAACTGTTTAAAAGGCTGAAGTCAGTGTAAAATACTACAGCTATTCTTTAGGAGATGGCAAAACTGAGTCAATGTGGTTTTCTTATTTCCCGGTGGTATACATTCAATTTTATTATATACATTTGATTTCCGTTGAAACTGACAATAGCTTTGTATTTATATCATGACCTTTTGATATATATTGATTGCTCAAAGCATACATTGTTGTTATAAATTATGTATTCACCACACAAATTAAAACCGTTGGGAACATGTCTAAATATCATGCTTTGCCTTTCCAAAGTAAGTTTCCTGAATCGTGTCGTCTTGAGCGCAACCGTCAACCCGGAAATGGGCGAGTTCTTTGTATTTGGAGGAGAGTTCAGTAGTAATTTAACAATAGTTTAGTTTCTTGCCTGTTCATAGACGATCGTCGTTCACTTTCGCAAATACTTATGCTTCAGGTGTTGAAAGGTTTAACATTACGTGTTGCAGCAACACCTCATGTACACTACCTAACACACTGCAAGGAATAATCGCGATGTTAATCTACCGCCGCGGATAGCCGCAAGAACAAAATAATAAACTATCAGATGTTCAGTAAAAACAGAACTACAGTTAACACTAGAAGTCCTGTCACGAACTACGCACTTTGCACTCATCTTGACATAATTTCGCAAAAACTATTGCGCTAAATTTCCACATCAAATGGCATCCTAACCACGACAGATTCTCCTGGCTACTGATAGCAAGCAAAATCAACGTTCCAGCCATCGTATGTTCGGGTTAATTAATTGGCTGAAACATTGCGACTTGTGCATAGGGCAGATGTACACAATTTGATAGCCTTACTATATATCGCCATAGCACGCAGATCCAGGCACAGTATGGTGTGCTGTTTGCTAGCAATTCATGACGGGACTTCCAGTTTTAATTATAACCCCGTTAACATGGTGTACTGAAACGTTTTCACGAGATAACATTTGGCAGCCGATGAACAACATACCTTTATCTTTTGCGAAGTGCAGGCATAATTCACAGGACAGGTTTAATGAATACCAGAATAAAATTGGGTCGAGTTGCAAATTGCATTTACAACTTGATCCAACACCCGATAAACAGTGCCTGGGCGGGTCTAGAAAGAAACCAAAACTGCCTGTGAGACATCGATTTAAAGCGATATCAAAGCGTTGTTTAACACATCAAAGCTTTATTTGGCAGAGATTCAACTCAAAAAATAATCTCCATTTCCACTTATTCTGTAGCCGTTCACCCTTCCCTGTTCTTCCCAATTTGTACTACTATTTATTTATTTATTTATTTATTTATTTATTTATTTATTTATTGGTGTTTAAGGTCACATGCTTATGCACAATGGCTAATCGTGACCGTGACAGTTTTACGGTTGGAGGAAGCCGGAGTACCCGGAGATAAACACCGAGGATCGAAGAGCAACTGACAGCTCCTCAACATTCTAACTCTGTTCAAGCTTCGCTCAAGCAGTGTTACAGCGGTTGACGACATGTGCACCATCGACGTGCAGTACGCCTTAGTACACGGCGTCATCGTGCCCCGTGTAGGCAATCGGGATAAAGTGCCTTTCCCATGGACACAACTCGGGTCGTCTCTGACGGGGATCGAACTCGGGACCTCTAGCATAGAAGTCCAACAGTCTACCACTGAGCTCCGCGCTCCAATTTGTTCTACTAAATATGTCGAAAATATGAGGTCATCAACCATAGCCGTCTCTTGAGTACATCAAGGTGCCATTTACAGATGGCACCTTGATGCACTCACGGGTCAGTTTGTCTCGACACCTAATCACGAAATGGAAACAAATGACTGGCGATCTGGGTTGAAGTTTTGAGCAAGGATACACTTGTGTACCATTGGGTCCTTGTTTAGCACGCTTGTTGGATGCGTTTGCCCTTTTGCATTTAACGTACTTGTTTAATGACCGACAAAGGGTCAAGCCGCGTGAAAAAAATAGCAAGTCAGATCACAAGAGAAGTAGTAATTTAACCCTTTACCCAACGTAATGGCCAAAACCGGCCAGCCTTATTCACAAAAATCAATTACGTTTCATTATTATTTTTCATTTTTTTGTCTAAAAATATAGGTTATGACCCCTCTTTTAACGAACTCGTCGAGCTCGTTCCAAAGAGGGGTCATAACATATGTTTTTGAGACAAAAAATGAAAAAAATAGTGTTTGCAAGTGTCGTCTGCTTTTCATGTTAGGTAAAGGGTAAATCTCACAACCCTATGAATCGGCGAGGAGGATCATTAATAATTTAATATTATTTTAGGATGGGGCATTATTTCTAAACCCCTTTTAATGAAAAATGCCCCACCCCCTTCGGGATAGACAGTAGTTGTATGGAACGTTGCTTACGAGTAATGTCTTATTGATATTTCTACAGATATTTTCACACCAGCCTTCAACCTTCGGTCTCAGGCTGATATGAAGTTACCTCGGACCGATAACTCGTCCGATATGAAACTAACTAAGTAATGACCTCCCATTATTGCTGCTTCTTCTAACCGGTTTCTGTATAGAGTGTCATCGCGTCATGGAATGCTACCATTTTAAGCAACAATTCATGCATTACGAGTTTGAAGGGTCAATGCAGATACATTACACTTATACGAGCTTTGTTCTCAGTTCTCAGTTAAGGCGCCGCACACTGCGTCTTTCATCAGTGCTGCCTTTCATCCCCCCCAACAGTGCATTACGAGGATATTCATTCTCTCATAATAGTGTTTCGTCGCTGCTATTAAAGTGCAGCAAGTCTGTCTATCTCCATCATTGTGTGAAAAGAACCTCTTTCTCTAATTTATGAACATGTTTAACTGAGCGAAGTGAAGAGCGTGTGATCAATAATTGTCAGATAGAGCTCCGAATAACGAGGTAGAGGAACTGGCAACGAAATGGAATCATCAGATGAAACTGAAGTTACACTCGATGTTGGTGGACACATTTTTCGGACTTACAGGGATACCTTAAAAGGAAAGCCGGGGACAACACTTTCTGATGTTGTTTTATCTGAAGTTAACAGAAAAAGAATATTTTTCGACAAAAATCCCGCTGTATTTGCATCGGTTTTGGAATATTATAGAAACGGAAAGCTCCATGTTCCACGAGATGTATGTCCGCAGATAATGCGGGATGACTTGCATTACTGGAAAATCGGATTTGATAAGCTGAGCCCGTGTTGTTGGGATGCATTTTTTGCCATAGATGACACAATTGAAGCAAAAGAAGCTACAAAACGAGAATGCAACGACATGCTCGGCATTACGACGACAAGACAGAAGCTGTGGCGTTTTCTAGACGACCCATTATCCTCAAAGCCTGCTAAGGTAAAAGACTCTGTCTTCTCCTCTCGTCTGTATTTATTTTAACCATTAAGTTTTCGAAATGCGTTTATTTATCTATTTACTTCTGCCCTGGCCTATGCACATTTTTAAACCCCGATTTAACACAACTGCCCTCCACTCAACTATATCGCTGAATTATCAGCGAGAAACAAACGCTGCACACTGTCTGCTCCCACAGTCGCCCCGTTACAGCGCCCAATCAGTCGAAGCGTGTATGACGCCCACTTTTGTAGTAATTACCACTTTTGTGGTAGCTCACCACTTTTGTGGTAGAAAACGCCCACTTTTGTGGTAGCTCACCACTTTTGTAGTAACGTCGCCCACTTTTGTAGTAAAATGAGGTCTCCACTTTAGTAGTAACGTTTTTACCACTTTTGTAGTAAAATATTTCCCAGTTTTCAAATGGCTAAAATTATTCGCGCGATATGATCAGAGTTAAATCATAGAATTTGCCCTTTCTCAATGATGGAACTTTGTATAATTCGACACAAACTTATATTGACCAATTGCTTTGGGAAATCCATGCAAAAAAATTTGGCACTTTATCCCTTTACCTAACACGGCACTTATTGAGATTATTAAATTTCGTATTATTTCCAATATAAGTTCCACCTATTTTCAATGAAACTACACATTGTATACACATTTAGATATCATTAGAACCCAAAAAGCCGATTCTGATAATATCCAAATTTCAATAGGTCTGCGAGAAATTTTGGAGATATTTAAGGCTATTTTAGGCATGATGTGGCCAATGTTCGGGCTGTTTTCGTCTTTATGTTGGGTAAGTGGTCAGCGTTTGACGTCTTCAGTCCAGTGGCAGCTGACCGCACATATCCATTCTATAAATGCATTTTCAATCGGTATATTCCTCCCAGTCAGTCTGCAAGTATGCATGAATTCTTGAATATTGCATTATACTATAAATATTGCTTGTGCGGATATTTTATGGGCAACTCTGTTTTATGCGTCTTGTTATGGCTTCTGTAAATGGGGGGGGGGGGGGGGGGGATCTTGGGGCTTGCGATTTTAGAATACGGTTTTAGCTACTCTTTAAGCTCATCTAAAAATTATTAAAATCTTCGAATTTATCATTTTCCCGTTCCTTACACAAATGTCGACAAAGGAATACACATTGTTAGTACGCATCGCTGGCTGTCTGAACTCGCTTGCTCATGTGGGTCACAATGACACCGTGCATTAAGGCGCACTGCACGTCGATTGTGTACGTCTTGATGTTGGAGAGCTGATAGCTGCTCGCCCGTCCTCACCACGACGTTGTCTGTGAGGGTGGGGATGGGAAGAGAGGCTTGGGGGACTCCGGTTTCCCCCGCTTGTAGAGCTTTTATCGATACTGAACGACTCTGCTGCTGAAGTGTCTTTAAATTCAGACGGGTTTCTCTATTATAAAACAAAGTTTTTTTTCTGAAATCACTACCTGATGGCCCTACATACAAATCCCAAGTTTCGGCCTGATCGCCCTATTAGTTTCCGAGATCGTTACTGCGCATGCGCTAAGACGGACCCCCACCCCAGGTCCGATGGATGGAGAACCTTTCCAGGACCGAACTACATACGCATGAGATTGGCTAACACGCCATAGCCGACGGTGGCAAATCACTACCCGGTGGAACGTACATACAAATTCTAGGTTTCGTCCCCATCGGATTTGTAGTTCCCGAGATCGTCACTGCGCATGCACAAAGATAGGCTGTCACCTCATAGCCGACAGAGGCCAGTTAATTCCCGACATACAAATCCCAGGTTTCGCTCAAATCGGGCCAGTAGTTACCGAGATCGTCATAGCGCATACGCTAGGATAGGTCCCCCACACCAGAGCCGATGGTGGCAAATCCCTACCCTATAGACCATACATACAAATCCCAAGTTTTGTCCTGATCGGTCCAGTAGTTTTCGAGATCGTTACTGCGCATGCGCGAAGACAGGTCCCCATCCCATACCCGACGGTGGCAAATAATTAACCGATGACCCTACATACAAACACCAAGTTTTGTGCCGATCGGCTCAGTAGTTTTAGCGATCAATACTGTGCATGCGCGAAGATAGCCCCACCACAACCCGAGAAGGTTTTCTATTCGGACATGTGGTGGGGAGGGGGGGGGGGGGGGGCGTCTTAGCGCATTCGCAGTCACAATCACGAAAACTACTGTGCCAATTGGCTTAAAACCTGAGATTTGTATGTAAGTTCCATCCGGCAGTGTCCTGGGCCACTCAAATTGCTCATGCTCGGCTCATGTTAATCATTCCTGTACGGAGTAGGGCCTCGAGCTAGTCTATTAAACATTTGAGTTTATTTTTCTGTGCCTGTGTCTGTGTGTGTGTCTGTCTGTGGGTTTGCTATAGACTCGAAAACGTCTGGACATATCGGGACGAAACGTGGCATGCACATGTTGTTTGGTCCTGGGAAGGTTTCCACCCATTGGACCTGGGTGGGGGCCCGTCTTCACATATCTGTCTGTCTGCCTGTGTGTTCGCTATAGACTCGAAATCGAATGTGTTGATTGGGACGGAACTTGGCAGACGTATATATTCCGGTCCCGGGAAGCTTTTCCACCCATCGGACCCAGGGTGGGGCCCGCCTTCGCGCATGTGCAGTGACAATCTCGGAACTACTTTTGCGATCGGGACAAAACCTGGGATTTGTATGTATGGTCCATCGGGTAATCATTTGCCATTGTAGGATATGGGGTGGGAGCTAATCTTTGCGCATGCGCAGTGACAACAACTCATTCGCCATCGTCGGGAGTAGGTGTAAAATGAGAGTTCAGAATCACTTGTACATGTACGTGTACAAAATACGCACACGATGCGTTCACCAACGTGGAATTCGGTGTTAAATCACACGCTTGTTCACAAAAACTGTACAGTGATCTTAAATCCCTCATGTACAGTCAGTGACTCCTAGATCGCGCTTTTAGCGTTCAAATACTCGTGGTGAACGCATCGTGTGCGTGTGTTGTACATCTTCAGTTGTATCGTGTACGTGATTTTTGGTCTACGTTCGCATCGCAGATCAGACCCACCGATCCATCGTCGGCGAACGCGAGCGAAAGCATAAGATTCTGGCTCATCATCAAAAAACAGTTTTTGCAATTCTAAATCAGTGATTCTGAACTCTCAATTGCTTTGGTACAGATGATTTAGAACTCTCCCTTGTTTTTGAGGCGGTGGTGGGGTTTTTTTGTTCAAAAAGAGTCGATTGTGAATATATAGCCTGTATTATAGACATTGATGTTTTCTGGTGATGGGATGGATAAAAATTGAGTTTTGGTTTTTTTTTTGAGAATTCCTCCACTATGAGAAAATTCTCAAAAAAAAAACACTCAGCTGATCGAGCGATCGAATCGCTCGATTCTCGTAATAAAAACTCGATCTGAACGAAGAGTGTCTGTGTGTTTGGAAATTTGCAAACCCAGTCACGTCTTCCTGAAGTAAGCAACTAACACACGTTATCGTAATTGAGGTGTTTTGTTCAAACAGAGTCGATTGTGAATATATAGCCTGTATTATAGACATTGATGTTTTCTGGTGATGGGATGGATAAAAATTGAGTTTTGGGTTTTTTTTTGAGAATTCCTCCACTATGAGAAATGAGGTTGACTATTAAGCGTTCCTTGAATAAAGTCAAGAAACACTTATCGGAATGTTTAAAACGCATTTTTCGCTCAGTTAGGTTTCGAGTGGTAAAATTTTTAATATATTCACGATAGCAATCGGAGAGAGAGATTTGTTAAAATCAGTTTTCCATTGTGTGTTAAAACTGTCTAACAGTCATCAAAAAAGGATTTTCTCTTAATTCGACACTCGATGAATTGATGTGTGAATGAAGGAAATCTTTTGACAAAATGTAAACACCGCTGTCAAAATGCGTTACATCAGAAACCGGTTTGTCATGTACTGTTTAAAACGTTTTTTTTTTTTTAACTTCAATTAACACAGCGAGTTTGAGATGTGAATATTTTTCAGATATTATATTAAGACGGAAAGAGATTTTAATACTTAAAACATAAAATATAAAAAAATATAATTAAACATTTAATTTTGAAAAATAAATAAAAACAATTAAAACGAAAGATGACGTTTTTCCAGATGGATCCAAGACGCCGAGATCGAATTTTAGCCGAGTATTTAAGTGCTAAGAAGGCGATTCAGGCAGCTGATAGGAGCAGACGTCTTGGTGAGATGGAACTCACACGCGAAGCTACAAAAATATTTAAACCCGTGACAGAGGGTCAAGAGCGAAGCAGGAAGGAGATAGTCGAAGAATTGAGACCCATAAAGGAGAGTTCTTTGAGAATGGGTTCGTTGCCTTCTAGTTTTGGAAATCGGTATTCCGTTCAATCTACACCGGATTACGTTCCCACGAGAATCGAAACCGACGTGAGTGAGAGCGATGATACGGCTTCGACTATCACCACTGATAGCATCGCATCGTCCGATGATGATGGTGGCGGTAAGAGAGATCTGTTGTATGGAATTCGTGAGGATTCGAGCGGTAGGAAATTCGTGGGCGACACTGAAGTGGAAATGGACGATGATGAATTGATCGTGGGTTCGAATAAGTATAAAGTAACCGATGGTCTGCAGAGATTGCTCCTTTTCGATAAGCCCGGAGATTACACGGAACAGGATTTCGACAATTACGGAGACATTCTAGTTCAAACTCACGCCATGAATAGAAATAACGATGCCGGAGAGACGAGACCCAAAGCCAACAGAGGTTACAAGTGGACGAAAATAGTGAAGCCCATATGGAATGCGAACAAGAAGTTCGTCGAATCGATGACCGGCAAAGGGGTGAAAACCACTACTTTTCTTCCGATCGATCCCGACGCTCTGTCTCAGAGATTGAGTTTGTTGATGGGGAGCAGACGGGCTGGTAACACGGGATTAGATAATCAGATAGTTGCCATATCTGACGAATTGTTGAGACAGAAGGTTTTGAATAAAAATCAGTATAAAAGGCTGATGAATGAATTGAAGGATTGATATGAATATAATAATAAGTAGAGAGAGAGAAACAAACAAACAAACAAACAAAACAAACAAACAAAAAATAAAACAGTAAATTCTTACACTAGAATAATAAAAGTATTTAAAAATGACAAAACGATTTACCAGTGAAAAAAAAAACACAAAATATATCATAAAAAAATAAAATATGTTGGTGATAAAGAACAGGGGATACGTCAGGACTTACGTTCAAGGCGGTTCTGGCATCGTCGATTCTATAATGAAAGCGTTCACGAGCAATGCGGGTAGAAAACTCGCATCGACCGCGTTTGAGGTCGGTAAGAAGACGGCTTTGGATGCTGGTAAGAAAGCCGCTTCCGAAGCTAGTGGTAGGATAGCTTCTGTGGCTGGCAAGAGGGCAGCCGACGCGTTGATCGACAAGTTGATCAGTCGACCGGTGAAGCGAGCTGTGTTAGAGCGAACGCCGAAAAGTTGGATAGATTTTAAGGATGCCGTGGTGCCCATACAAGATTTAGCCAAAATGACGAGTGGATCCAGATTGAAGAGAACTCGCGACGGTAAAGATAAACAAAATAATAATAACAACATTAAAAACAGAGTTTGAAAAAAAAACATAAAAAATTTGTGTTTGAAAAGAATCTAAAATAACAGACAAAAAAAAAAAAAATAAAACAAAAAGATGAACATTAAAGATATGTCTTGGAACGACGCCGCGACCAAGAGGTCGAATAACGAGTACTTTCCCAAGAGCATAAGAGGTTTGATAGTGGGAAAATCGAATTGTGGAAAGACCAATCTGTTGATGAATCTGTTGTCCCGACCCGATTGGTTGGATTACGACAGATTGTTCGTGTTTGGCAAGAGCTTGTTTCAACCCGAATACAGATTGCTTCGAGAGTGCATGGATCGCAGATTGCCCAAGGACGTCATTGCCAGAATCTTTGACAGCAGGGAGGAATTCGACAAGTGTGGAGCTCCGCTCTCGACCATTTTGGACGGCGCGGCGACGGAGCTGACGAAGAGAAATGCATCTTCGAACGTCGAGTGTCGATTTTACGAGAACGCTAGCGACGTTCCGGATCCTAGGGAACTGAAATCGGAAGATAAAAATCTCATGATTTTCGACGATCTGCTTTTGGAGAGACAGAACCGATGCGAATCGTATTACGTTAGAGGTCGACACAGCAACGTGGACTGTTTCTACCTGTCGCAGAATTATTTTCGATTGCCCAGACAGACGATAAGGGGGAACGCTAATTTTCTGTGTCTCTTTCGCCAAGATCTCAAGAATCTCAATCACATCTACGGCGATCACGTCGCAAACGACATGAGCGCTGTCGAATTCAGGAGATTCTGCAAGAGGGTTTGGGATGGTGGACTTTACAATTTCGTCGTGATCGATTTGACGAGCGAATTTAATCACGGAAAATATCGGTGCGGATTCGACAAGTTTCATGTTCCCGATGGTGATAATAATAATAAGATAGAGCGTGAAAATAAAAAAATGGAAAATTGTTGGAACGGATAGCCGAGAATACGGCTGCGAAACAATCCATTCAAATCGTGGTGAGTGGCGATTCGACTCGATTCGCTACGAAATTCGAACCTTCCATCGAATTGAACAGAGAGAAAAGTTACGAGATGGCGTTGGTGAATCTGGAGACTTATTATTCCTTTCCCAACGTCACCGAAAAGAATAACTGGTTCAAGTATTCCGACGGAACGGATTGGTTGGAGATTCGAATTCACAAAGGGAGTTACGACATAGACGATTTGAACCATTACATTCAGACGCCAATGAAGACGGATGGAAAGGGAAGCAACAAGATCAGACTCGCTCCCAATCCTAATACCTTACAGACGATGTTGGATTTGGAAGATAATTTTCGTGTGGATTTCAACACGGACGATTCTATAGGCAAGATGTTGGGATTCGATCGAAAGATGTATCGAGGCCACGCGGCATATGAAAATACGGTCGACATTCTCGCTGTCAATAGCATTCTGGTGAACGTGGACGTGATTGCCGGAAGCTACGTGAATGGTAGCGCTCAGCCGACGATCTATTCCTTCTTTCCAAACGTGTCGCCGGGTTATAAGATCGTGGAGCGACCTCGAAATTTAGTTTATCTGCCAGTGATTTTAGACACGTTGTATAGTCTCAAAACCACGTTGACGGATCAAAATTGTGAATTGTTAGATCTTCGCGGAGAGAGAGTGATGATACGATTTCACATAAGAGAAATATAAAAAGCAAAAAAAAAAAAAAAATATTATATATATATAGATAACAAAAATAAAATAAACGGTAATATTAATTTTTTACAAAATTATTTTAATATAATTATTAAACAAGAAACAATTGAAGTAAATATATTTAAAAAAAAACAAACGGAATTATGACACAATATGTGGTTAAAAACGTGAACATATCCGCAGGACAGAGGAAGAAACTTAAGAGAGCGTTAACAACTCGAGGTGAGGCGGTGAGATTCAAATTCACTCACGAAGATCTGACGAGAGGCGGACAGGATTCGATCGCCTGGACCAGAAGTCAAATCAAAAGGATGGAGAAAGCAATTCGCGATGGAAGAGGGTTGGCAGTGAGATTGAGTCCCGCTCAATTGAGATACAATTTGAGAATGAAAGGCGGTTTCCTACCGCTATTGGCAGGAATCGCCGCAAAAGCATTACCCTTCGCCGCAAAGGTGCTACCCTTTCTCGGAAAGACTCTCGGCGTGGGAGCTCTCACAGGACTCGCTAGTTCGGGAGTTGAGAAATTAATGGGTGGCAACGGACTGTTTTTGAAGAAGGGAGGAGCCGTGTGTCGTGTTCACGTAGACGACAGCGGTAAAGGATTGTATCTAGAACCCGTTAGAGGTGGCAACTCTCTGAGAGGAAATGGTCTCTTTCTGAAGAGTGGATGGAACGTCAAGCGATACGGCAAGGGTTTGTTGCTCAGTGACAATTCGCCATTTAAGAACATACCGATTTTGAATATGTTATTATAAATATAAAATTATATAAAATATATAAAATCATAGAAAGTATAAAATAATATATATTTAAAATGGGTGAAGAGGTGGAGAAACAAATTTATCACCTGAATGAATTTGACGATAACGACGAACATCGCGAGCCAGAGAGCGAAGAAATAAAAAATGGTTAGACGCTAATGATGGATATCTAAGGAAAGAGATAGATAAAGCACAGGATATACGGTTGGGAATGAGACGATGCTTTCCATGGTCACCACTACCTTCTGAAGTGAGTGTTACCAAGAGATGCACAACATTCGTTCATAATTATGATTCGGATAAACAAAAATGTTACCATGAACGTATCACATCACAGAGAAAAAGAAAAAAAGAAAAAGAAGAAGAATCGACGCAGAAATTTGAGAGAAAAGGAAACGTTATTATAATATATCATGATGATAGTGAAGAAGAAGGAAAACAAAAAAAACAAAAAAAAGTAAATGAGATCTCATTTACTTTTTTTTTTTTTTTTGCATTTTTTCTTCGCTAAAAATCAATCGCTCTATTGTTTATATTTCCAAGTCCGTTATTAGCATGTTGACGCTCGTGTCTACTCCTTTTTCGAAAACGTGTTGAATGTTTATCTTTACTCTTTTGAGTTTTTTTACATCAGTCAACTCGCTCTCACCACCCAATTTCTTCACGAGTTTGAATGAGATGTTTGGAAATATGTAATTTCCATAGGGCAACGACAAATCGTCCTTGTCGAATTCTCTATCTTCGGCGATGACGATGTTCTGCAGATCGCTTTGGTACTCGTAAATCAAATTGAGCACGGCTTCGTTCAATTTCAGAGGCATCTTATATTTCTCATATTTGTGCTCTAAGCCCTTCGTCTCGACATCGTTCAATTCGATGGGATCGTGTCATTGTAATCTATAGATTTTATGACCGAATTTCTTATACATTTTGACTCGTTTCAATTTCAATTCGCATCTTTTAGGTGTTGTTGTTTTCATGATCGATTATTTGTTTTTTTTTGTTTTTACAAATTCTTGCAATAATGTATATTTTAAATTTTGTATTTAAATAATAATTTGTTAAAAAAAAAAGTTTGTTATTTTTTTTTGCTCTTTATATATATAAAAAAAGTTTTTTTAATTTTTAATTTTCTTTAATGTAAAAATTTTTTTAGTAAAAGTTTTTTTTCTCTTTATATATATATAAAAAGTTTAAATTTTTTTTAATTTCTATCTCTCTATTGTTTATATTTCCAAGTCCGTTATTAGTAAGTTGACATTCGTCATTTTTCCACATACGTAAATGGTGTGAATGATCATCTTTACTCTTTTGAGTTTTTTTTCATTGGTGAATGCGCTCTCACCACCCGATTTCTTTACGAGTTTGGGTGAGATTATTGGATATATGTAACTTCCATAGGACAACAATAAATCACCCCTGTCGAATTCTCTGTCTTCGGCGACGATGATATTAATCAACAGTTCGCTTTGGTACTCGTAAAACAAATCGAGCGTGGCTTCATCCACTTTCAAACACATTCGATATTTGTGGTAGTAGCGCTCTAAGTCAACCATCTCGACCTCATTCAATTCGATGGGATTGTGTGGTTGTAATGTATAGATATTAAAACTGGATTTCTCATACCCTTCGTCTCGTTTCAATTTCAATCCGCATCTTTTAGGTGTTGTTGTCTTGATCGATTATTTGGTTTTTTATGAATTCTTATAAATAATGTTTATTTTAAATTTTGTATTAAAAAAAAATTGAATTTTAAAATTTAACTTTTTTTTCTATTATATATATAGAGTAAACAAGCAAAACTTTTTTAACAAATTATTTAATACAAAATTAAAAAAAAAACAAAAAAAAAACAAAAAAAAAAAAAATATTCTTACAAATGAAGCAAACAGATAAAACAATGGTAAATTTAAATGAGAAAACCGTACCTCAGTTAAACGAGATTTGTAATCTATTACAAATTTCAGATTTCAGAAAGCATAGAACTAAATAAAAAAAAATTGAAGTCATACAAGAATATTTGCGAAACGCTAGAAAGGCAAACGAAATGTCGATAGCAACGACGTCAAAAGATGCGCCGGTTGTGAAAAATAAGAAGACAACTAAACGAAAAGCCATTGAAAAACATCAAGTTTCCAAAGAAAAGAAAAGAAAAACTAAAACGAAAACGAGTGATGCACTTCAGATTCAAGACAAACGAGATATATCGAGCGAAATTCAATGAGCAATCGACGAAGAGAAAGGAGAAGAATATGTAAGACGACTCGTTGCAGAACAATTCCAATCGAAACCCGTAGAACGGGAGAGAGCGATCAAAGACATTTTTCAAACTTTCGACGTGTTTCCCTCATCGAAGAAAGTCGAACCGAAATTGTTCATGGAACAGGTGAAGAAAAAAGTATTGGATTTGTTTCGCGAATACACAAACTTGGGATTAAAAATTAAGATGAGACTCCATTGCATAATGAATAAAATCGACGTGAAGTCCGGCGAGAGCATCGTGAAAAATGCATATTTCAGATCTAACGTTGAACCCATATTTCAAGGTTCAGATCTATCGGACGTTTTCGAAAAGATGAAAGACAAGATGTTGACGTCTCTCGCGAATTATCAAAATGAAGGTAGTAATTGGACGTTCGGCGAAGTGTTGAAACTCGAAATTCACATGACTAAAAACGAACCATTGAAAGGATCTTCCTACTTGGAATTACCGTATTTCTTGACTAAGAAACACGCCGTGGTCAACGTGAGAAATAAAGATGATCAGTGTTTTAAATGGGCAGTCACCTCCGCTTTATACCCTGTCGAAATAAACGCCGATAGAGTTTCTCGTTATGAGGAAACTTCTAAAAATCTCGATTGGACCGGAGTGACTTTTCCAACAAAGTTAAAACACATCGAACATTTTGAGGTTCAAAATCCCACCGTAGCGGTGAACGTCTTGGGATACGACGACGAAAATCAAAAGATCTATCCTCTCAGACGGACTTCGTATCACGGAAGAGAAAAGATGATTATTTAATTATCGATTTCGAATGGTGACAATCATCATTATTGTTGGGTTAAACATCCGAGCCGATTACTGTCGAGACAAAATAATAATCATATCGGAAAGATATCTTTATGTTGCAACTGCATGAACATGTTTAAGAGCGAAAAATCATTAGTGAAACATCAGGAATATTGCAACGAAAATCAAGGTGTCGCCGTCGAAATGCCCAAACCCAACACCATCGTGAAGTTTAAAAATCACAACAGAAGGTTAAAAGTACCATTCGTCGTGTACGCCAATTTCGAATGTTTCACTGCGAAAATGAGTTCCTGTCAACCCAACGCTCTTCAAAGTTACATCAAAAGATATCAAAAACACATACCTTCGGGCTATTGCATTTACGTGAAATGCGCTTTCAACTCGCAACACGACATGGGTCCCTTCACCTACACGAAACAGCGCGAAGACGACGACGTGGCTCAAAGGTTCGTGGAAGAGTTAGAATCGAAAATTCAAATGTTATACGACAAATTCAAAACTCCGGCGAAAATGATCATCACGCGAGAGCAGCAGGACGAAAATAACAGAGCCACCGAATGTCACATATGCAGACAATCGTTCGACGAGAATTTGGAGGAAAATAAGAAGGTCAGAGACCACGATCATTACATGGGTCTGTATCGCGGTCCGGCTCACAGCAAGTGTAATTTAAAATATCGAGACGCCGCTTTCTATCCGGTGAAGTTTCACAATCTCTCAGGTTACGACAGTCATCTGTTCGTGAAAAATCTCGGCACCTCGCACGAAGAATTAAATTGCATCGTGAACAGCGAAGAAAGATACATTTCCTTCACGAAATGGAAGCTCATGGAGAGGAAAAGAGTAATCGACGGAAATACGTTGAAAGAAAAAACGAAATCCATTCGTAGAGGCATACGTTTCATCGACACTTTTAAATTCATGTCGACCCCTCTGGAAAAATTAGTCGATAACATGAGCAAGGATAAATTTGAAATCACGAGTGAACATTTCGGAGAACGAGTAGACGTCATGTTGAGGAAAGGAGTCTATCCTTACGATTACATGAATGATCTAAAGAGATTCGAAGACACCGCACTACCTTCAAAGGATGATTTTTATTCGAAATTATACGAATCCAACATTTCTGACGAGAATTACGAACATGCTAAAAACGTGTGGAAATCATTCGATATGAAAACCATGAGAGATTATCACGATCTCTATCTGAAGACCGACGTTCTGCTCTTGGCAGACGTGTTCGAAAATTTTCGAGACGTCTGTCGTCGAAATTATGATCTGGATCCCGGTTGGTATTTCACCACACCCAGTCTGGCGTGGGACGCTCTGTTGAAGACCACCGAAGTCCAATTGGAATTATTATCCGACGTGGATATGTTGCTCATGTTCGAAAGGGCTGCGAGAGGTGGCGTCTCGATGATCTCTCACAGACATTCTGAGGCTAACAATCCCTACATGAAAGAAGGTTTCGATTCGAAACAGTCGACTAAATACATACAGTATTGGGACGCCAATAATCTGTACTGTTGGGCTATGAGTCATCCTTTACCGATTGGAAATTTCGAATGGGTGAAGGAACCGGAAGAGATGCAAAAATGGAGAGACTATCCTTGCATTTTAGAAGTCGATTTGAACTATCCGGAAGAATTACACGATCCGCACAACGATTATCCGCTGGCTCCTGAACGAATGGAACCGAACGAAGGAGATGAGGAAAAACTCATTCCCAATTTATTTAACAAACGTAACTACGTCGTCTACAGCAAGAATTTGAAACAGTACTTCGATTATGGGATGAAATTAGTCGACATACATCACATCATTCGATTCGATGAAGAGCCTTGGATGAAAAAATACATCGATCTCAACACGAATGTCAGAACTCGAGCCAAGAACGATTTCGAAAAAGATTTCTTCAAACTCATGAACAACTGCGTGTACGGCAAATCGATGGAAAACATCAAGAAGAGAACCGACGTTCGACTCGTCACGTCTGAGAAAAGAGCTAAAAAATTAGTGGCGAAACCCAATTACAAACACCGAACCATATTCGGCGAAAATCTAGTGGCCGTTCACATGCAAAAGATGCACCTGAAGTTCGACAAACCGTATTATCTCGGACCGATCATCTTAGATGTCAGCAACTGATTGATGTACGAGTATCACTACGATTACGTCAAACGAAAATTTGGCAACAAAGCCAAACTACTGTTCACCAACACGGACAGTTTAGTTTACGAGATAGAGACGAAAGACGTCTACTGAGACATATCTCCGGACATGGCCGAGTGGTTCGACATGAGCAATTATCCCGTCGATCACCCGTCCAACATTCAATCGAACGACAACGAGAAGGTGTTGGGTAAATTTAAGGACGAGAGCGGCGGTAAACAGATCGTCGAATTCGTGGGCTTGAGACCCAAACTCTATGCTTATCGTCTAGAAGATGATGAAGAGATCAAGAAGTGCGAAGGAGTTAAAGCGTGCGTGGTGAAGAAAAAACATCTCTTTCCAAGAGTATAAAGATTGTCTGTTAGGAAGTGGTCCGGTGTATAAGACTATGAAATCGATTCAAAGCGAAAATCACGACCTGTATACCGAAATAGTCAACAAGATTCCGCTGACGGCCGACGATGATAAGAGATTCGTGTTATACGATAAAATAAGCACTTTGGCACTCGGACATTGGACTGTGGATCTAATTAGAGACGATATGAATGTGGATGATTGGATTCCAGATATGATTGTGGATGATAAGATTCCAGATACGATTGTGGATGATAGGATTCTAGAAAATCAAGAGGAATTAGATGAACATAAAATTATGGAAATTGATAGCGACATCGAGAAAGTTAGTAGGATTCCAGAAAATCAAGAAGAATTAGATGAATCCAAGATTATAGAAGTCAAGGAATTTGATGGATTCAAGATTGTGGAAGTCGATAGAGTTGGTTTAAAAAGAAAAAGAAAAAAAAATAGAAAAAAAATAACGTCACTTTTTAGTGAATTATAATAAAATAAATAAAAAAAAATATATAATTATTTATGAATAAGAAAATAAAGATATCCGTAGAAGGTGTCGTCTTACCCAACGAACCCCTATCCAACATCGATCTGTTGAATGCGGCAAAAGATTTGAAAATCGAAGATTTTCTAGGAGTGTTTTCCAGAGATGCTTTGCCGAAGAGAAGACCTTGACAATCGGAATGCGGAATTTTAAATCTAGACGATTCATCGGGTGAAGGCACTCACTGGGTGGCATGGTTCAAGAACGGGAAGAAGAAGAAGAATTATTATTTCGACAGCTATGGAATCTCGCCGCCGAAAGAAATAAAGAACTATTTCAACAAATCGATGGTTCTTTACAACACGGATCAAGTGCAATCACCAGATCAAGTGTTTTGCGGTCACCTCTGTCTCTACGTTCTCAAGAGATGGTCTGAAGGAGATGAATTTCAAGACATTTTCAATGACTTACATTAGAGAGAAACATTTTTTTTTATAGTATATATATATAAAGATAAAAAATTATTTTAAAAAAATTTTAATCGAATAAAAAACGAAAAATAAAATAACATAGTTCATTTTTAATAAACTGCGTTTTGAACACATTTTTTTTCTAAACAACAACAAAAAAAAATCCCACAACAACATGACAGTCGATAAATTTGGTAGAAGTGATGACGAAAAAGTCAACCCCAGAAAGAAGATGAGGAAGACGCTCGAAGTCGACGATGGTTACGACGTTGCCAACTTGGACGAGCATTACGTTCGGAGATATGAACCTCGAGAAGAACCTTTGAACATGAACGATAAGAAGCTCTACAATCTTCCCGAGCTGATAGATCTCACAGATACTGTGACTAAAAAATACGTCAACAGGGGGAACTCCGATTTCGAATGAATCCTGCTTGATAATTACGTGGATAAAACCATGACCGATGATCTCGATCTGAAATCCAAACATTTTGTGAACGTCGCAAATCCCGATCTGAAATCCAAACGTTTGGTGAACGTCGCAAATCCCGTAGATCCCACTGATGCCGCCACCAAGAAATACGCGGACGACTCTCACGCGAGATTCAGCGAACACCTGAGAAATAGATACGTCACGAAAATGATGCACTCGGAATTGAACGCCAATTCTTACAAGATAACGAACGTGGCCGCTCCCACGAATCCCAAGGACGTGGCGACCAAACACTACATAGATCTGGAATGGAGAAAGTCTGACGAACGTGAAATGAAATCGGATCGGGATTCCACAAGATATTGAATCTGTCGAAGATCGACGAGATGGATGCGGACTCAACCACAGTCAACAAGGGCTACGTAGATTCTGCCGTGATACGATCGCAAGAATACATAGAATCACAAGTGGAAGATCTCTACCTGAACAAACAATCTGGCGGAACCATGGAGGGTGGCATCAACATGAACGGTGGGAATTTATTCGGTCTCGGTCACGATCCCGAATTCGATTCCAGCGCGGTAAGAAGGAAGTACGTGGACGACAACTCGGTCTGGAGAAAGGGTGACATCATGGAAGGTAAACTAGACATGGGTGGACACGCGCTTACGAATCTACCGGATCCCGTGAACATGACGGATGCCTGCACCCTGATTTCGGTGGTGGAGAAAGTCAAATATGCTAGACAATTGATCACCGTGTGGGCCGAAGAGTCTGACGCCTTAGAGGAGGGAAAAGCCGAGTGGTCTTTCGGAAATGGAGGTAGCGGATCGAAACATGGTCAGGTGGGATATCCCATGCCGCTGGGAGGTGAAATCCTTCGAATGAGTCTGGCTTCCTCGGATTTGAATAACAGAGCGGTCTTCAATCTCATGGTGAATGGTGTGGAGAGTGATAAGAGATACAGCATCAAAAAGACCGAGAATCAACACGCGAATGTCAGCACCTTCGGCATGCCTCTCAAAGTGAACGCCGGAGACAGGATTAATTTCGTCATGAAAACCAATAATCCCGAAGCCGCCACTTCCGTGGTGAGTCTTCTGATCGAACTGGATCCTTTGAACAAACAGTGAACACGTGGAAAAATAACGAATTAAAAAAAAAAAAAATAATGTGTGATTATTAAAAACAACAAAAAAAAAGTAATGAGATATAGAGAGATGTTCAATCTCTCTAGATCACATTACTTTATTATTTTTTTTTTTTTTGTTTTTAATAATCACACATTACTTTTCATTTTTTTTTGTTTTTTATTTTTTTTTTTCACACACTCATCTCTCATCGAATGATCGACATCTTATTTCCGTCCGATTCGAATTGTAATTCTCTGTCTGACCAGGACCAGGGCAAAGGCTTCGGTTTTTCTCGGCACGTTCCTATCGAATTGCATCTTGATCTGAATGTCTAACATGCTACTCTTGAGTCGTTCACTCTGTTTACTAACGTCGAACACGAACATGGGATACATTGACTTGTATTCGCCGGGAGATATGTTGGGGTTGCTCATCAATTCGTCTAGAACGTGATATTTCTTTCTAAAATTGGCGGCATCGCCGTACAGCCTGCAGAAATCGTTCTTGTCGAATGATGCATTGTAATCGATTGCCGGATATCTCGTGGCGTTCAGAAACACTTGCATGTTTCTCAAATTGAAGTGATCGAACAGCGACGCATTCTTTTCCTGAGACCCATCCCTATCGGTCTGAAACGCGACCACGATGAAACGCGGTCTCTCGGAAGCGGATTTCACCATCAATCTCCAATCGAAGTGATTTGTGGAGGGAGGAATGCTAGCCGTGTCGCACTGTCTCATTCTAAATCCCACAGGTAATTTACTCTTGGATTGTATGATCTTGTAGAGATGCGTTTTCTCATCCGTCGTAGGCTCCAAGTGCGGAACGAACCACGATATCTTGTGTAGAGTTATCTTACCCGCATCGGTCGCGGCGAGTTTCACTATTGCATCGTCGTTTCCTTTTCGAATCAACGTCAGATTGTGTTTGAATCCGAACATGATCTTGTTGTAATCGTCCACGAATCCAAAGATGTGTTTCAAAGGTATCCTGTACGAAAACGTTCCTTTAGGTCTGGACGTCTTGACGATGTAGTCGAATATCGTGGCGGCGCTGGCGCCAGCAGGGCTGACGGTGTCTTTCCCCCACAACTGATTAAGTCCTCTGGATTTCGAAAAATCGTCAGGATACGTCAAGAGTCCGATCATCGTGGTGGCCTGACCGGGATGAGAAACAGATTCTATCTCTTGTCCGGATAGCATGTATTTTATGTTACTGAATAGATGCATGATGCCATTATTGTCAAGAGTGACCGTGTCGTCGTCGGCGTAGTCGCTCCCATCTTCCTTGGTGAGATGTCCCTGCACCACTATGTAACTCTCGCTAAGATGTACGAATAGATCTTGAGTTTCGACGTTGATTCTTATCTCTCCCGCATTGTTCAAACTCGTTCTGGTTACCGGTTCGTATTCGTGAACCTCATATTCTTGAATACTTACATCTTTCACTATGCTTTGTGCTATATCAAGTATATTTGTCATTTTAAAGGATTTTTATGTTTTTTTTTGTTTATTAATTCACTTGCTTTTCTTTATCTAAAAAAAATAGTTTTTAATTATTTTTTATTATTATTTATTTTTTTTCTCTCTTATATATATGTGTGTGTAAACAAGAAAATGTCAAAGAGAGTAAATAAAAAAAAAATTTTTTGCGTTCTTCATCAAAACTTCGTCTTCTGTAATTGTTGTTCGTAAAACTTTCCGATGATCTCTTCTCCATCCAAAGCTTCGATTTCGTAAGTCACCGGATCGGTGTGAAATATTTTGATGATCACGAAGATTTCCGAGGTCCATCGAGGAGTATAACCCTTTTTGAAGTGCTTCTTATAAGCGTAGATTCTCACTCGATCGCCGACCGCAAATTTCGGCGTTCTAGACTTCTTCTTCCCGATCTTAGATCTCTCGGGATATAGATTCGCGTAGACCCGTTTTTCGTTTCGAGGATCGCTAGCTTCCGCGGGAGTCATCTTGATCAATCTGTGTCGCGTGTTGTTGTAATCTTTCACCAGACCGTTCAGAGCGTATATGTATTTCTTAGTCGAATTTGCCATGAAGTATCTGTGCATCTTCTCCTTCATCGTTCGATTCCAACGTTCCACCACTCTGGCTTTCTATTCGTTTTCGATCGAGTAGAGGTCTACCAATCGATGAACGTTCTTGTTGTAGAATTCCTTTCCCTTGTCCACCCACAATTTACTCAGTTTTTGAGAGGACGAGTCAAACACGCTCTTCAGAGCCTCGGCGACGCAAGGTCCCGATTTATTCTTCAAAGCTCTGATCCAACCGTATTTGGAAAACACGTCGATGACCGTCAATAGATATTTGATGCCCTCATTCCTCCTCGAAAACGATCTCATGTCGACCAAGTCGGCGGACCAAATGTCGTCCAGACCCTTCACGAACACCCTTCTCTTTCGAAATTTACGCACTATGGGTTTGTGTAACTCCTCGGCCAATTCGCTTGTCAATAATCATTTCTTCTTCTTCTCTTTTTCAGATGCGCTTTTTTTTTTGAACGCCCCATCCGAATTGACATTTCGCACTGATCAGATTGCCGACCAGCGAACGTTCCATCTTCTCTCTCCTGGTCGGATTCGATCTCGCCAACATGTTTTTGTCGCAGATGTCGTTGCGAGTCTTGGTGTTGGGATGTCCGGCGTAGCACAGATCGTGATCGTACGTGGCCACGTCCACCCTATTCACGGGTTTGCTCCAAGATTTGGGAGTTAGATCGGCGTTGAGACTCTTGTTCAATTTCGTTCCGGATCCCGTGAAACTGTGACCGGGCAGATGCATTTCGAAAGGTAGATTGTTGATCATTTTATTCACGATGCCTTTGCCTTTGCTCGCATTCTTTTGTTCGAGTCTTGATAGAACCACACACGTCGCAAATTCCGTGAAGCATTCATCTGTCGTTTTTAGTTCGCACTTCTCTAGAATTACTCATCTCGGTAACTCTCTTACACTTTACGCAATACATTTTTTAAGAGTTAATTTAAATTAATTTCGTTTTTTTTATTTTATATATGAATTTAATATTTATTTTTTTTTTAAATTCTGTTCTTATTATATATATATATTTTTTTTTTTCAATCGCTGCCCTTGAGTTCTATCATCTTACTGAATTCCTCCCTGGCCTCTTTCCTACCCTTTTCCACGAGAGAATCCTTCAACTCTTCCTTGATGATCTGACGAGTCTTGATTCTCATGGCTTCTTTCATGGCATCGTATTTTGTTTTCTCGCTCAATATCGTGAAGTATTCTCCGTCCGATATCCTACCATCTTTCAACGCCATAGAGATCATTTCGGATATCGTGTCGATCTTGGAGTCGACCAAGACGCGAATCTTGTCGTGTTTCCTCGCCTTCAGATATAATTTCCTACTCAAAAAGTTTCCGAGCGTGCTGAACAATCCGGCGGCGAGAGCCACTCCTTCCACGGTCAGCACGATCGGAATGCCGACCGCGGTCGACAACAATCCAATGCCAGCCGCGTGTAAACCCATGGAAATCGTGATGAGTGTCGTGTCGATCCCGTTGACAAATTTCACGAAACGCGAATACTTCTTCTTGAGGGAACGACGAGAATCTCTCTCGAGTCAGATACGATTGGGTTCTACTGATTTGATCGATGCGATACCTCTCTCCTCTTTCTCTTTCTTCTAGCGACGGCGCCGTCGGCAAAACGCCGTTCGGCTTCTCGTCCTCGTCGTCCACTAACGTCGGATACAATTTATTTCTGGTTCTCATTTTTTTTTGTGTGTGTTTTTTCTTTCTAATATTAGATAAAAAAATTTATGTGTGTATTTATTTTTTTTTTTATTTTCTACTCTCCCTTATTTTTATATCAACGAAAAACAAAACTTAGACGTATGCTTCGTTCAGCAATAATTTCTTGATGCATCCCTTGTCTTCTAAAGTCAAACTTCTACGTGCCAATTTCAGTTCTTCCGAATCTGTGGGCCTGTCTCGATTCTTACAGTAGACTAATCTCTTCCAAAACGTGATCACATCGTCGAATTTAACGCGTTCGAACGCCGGTTCGAAATACATGACGACCATATCTTCCCTTTCCATCGTCAGACACGAATGATCCTCGTGATCGAAGTCTAGATGATCCCGACATCCGACGCACCGTTCTAACAAGATGGGACGTAGATGTTCATTCACGCAGATTGCGTATGCTCTCATCAGCATGTTTAAAAGAAACCTCGCTCTAATAGTCTGAGAATCGCTCATGATTTACGTATTTTTTTTTTTTACTATCTATTCGATTTGATATATTTAATTTTCTAAATAACTATTTATTTATATTTTTTTTCTCCCCTATATTTATATCAATCAAAAACCCACCGCCTCAAAAACAAGAGAGAGTTCTAAATCATCTGTACCAAAGCAATTGAGAGTTCAGAATCAGTGATTTAGAATTGCAAAAACTGTTTTTTGATGATGAGCCAGAATCTTATTCTTTCGCTCGCGTTCGCCGACGATGGATAGGTGGGTCTGATCTGCGATGCGAACGTAGACCAAAAATCACGTACACGATACAACTGAAGATGTATAACACACGCACACGATGCGTTCACCACGAGTATTTGAACGCTAAAAGCGCGATCTAGGAGTCACTGACTGTACATGAGGGATTCAAGATCACTGTACAGTTTTTGTGAACAAGTGTGTGATTTAACACCGAATTCCACGTTGGTGAACGCATCGTGTGCGTATTTTGTACACGTACATGTACAAGTGATTCTGAACTCTCCTTTTACACCTACTGTCGGGTGTGTGTACGGTCAATCGGGTAATGATTTGCAGGGGTGGGAGCCAATCTTTGCGCATGCGCAGTGACAATTTCGGACCCCCATCTAGTCTATCTATATATTTGAGTAATTTTGCTTGTCTATTTGTCTGTCTGTAGGTATAGACTCGAAAACGTTCGGGTTGATCTGGGAAGAAATTTGGCATGGGTGTGTGGTTCTGGCCCGGGAAGGTTCTACGCTACTCGGACGTGGGGTGGGGGCTCGTCTTCGCTCATGTGCAGTGACGATCTCGGAAACTACTGGGCCGATCGGGACGAAACCTTGGATTTGTATGTAGGGTCCACCGTGTAATCATTTGCCATTGTCGGGTATGGGGTGGTGCCCGGCTTCGCGCATGCGGAGTGACGATCTCGGAAACTACTGGACCGATCGGGACGAAAACTGGCATTTGTATGTATGGTCTTTCGGCTGTGGGGTGGGAGCCAATCTTTGCGCATGCGCAGATACGCAGTGACAAAAGCCCGGACAAAGTCGGGCACCCAGCTAGTGTACTATATATTTGAGCTTGTCTGTCTGTCTGTCTGTCTGTCTGTCTGTCTGTCTGTCTGTCTGTCTGTCTGTCTGTCTGTCTGTCTGTCTGTGTTCGCTATAGACTCGAAAACGTCTGGGCCGATCATGTAGTTCGGTCCTGGGAAGGTTTTCCACCCATCGGACAGGGGGTGGGGGGGGGGGGGGGGGGGTGGAGGACCGTCTTCGCGCATGCGCAGTAACGATATCGGAAACTACTGGGCCTATCGGGACGAAACTTGGGCTTTGTATATAGGGAATATCGGGTAGTGATTTGCCACCGTCGAGTGTTTATATGGGGGCCGTCTTCGCGCATGCGCAGTGACGATTTCGGAAACTACACGTCCGATCGGGACGAAACCTGGGATTTGTATGTACGTTCCACCGGGTAATACTTTGCCACCATCGGCTATGGCGTGTTAGCCAATCTTTGCGCATGCACAGCGACTATCTCTGTAGCCCGGACGAAGTCGGGCACCCCCAACTAGTCTATTTATATATTTCAGTAATCTTGTTTGTCTGTTTGTTTGTTTGTTTGTTCTTTATAGACTCAAAAACGGCTGGGCCGATCGGGACGAAATTCGGCATGGTTGTGTGGTTTGGGCCAGGAAAGGTTTTAGGCTACTCAGACGTGAGGTGGGGGCCCGTCTTCGCGCATGCGCAGCAACGATTTCGGAAATTACTGGGCCGATCCGGACGAACCCTGAGATTTGTATGTAGAGTCCATCGTGTAGGCATTTGCCATCAGCGGGTATGGGGTGGGTGTCCATCTTCGCGCATGCGCAGTAACGATCTCGGAAACTACTGAACCGATCGGGTCGAAACTTGGGATTTGTATGTAGGGTCCATCGGGTAGTGATTTTCCCCCGTCAGATATGGGGGGAGGGGGCCGTCTTTGCGCATGCGCAGTGACGATCTTGGAAACTATTTTGCCGATCGGGACAAAACCTGGGATTTGTATGTATGGTCCATCGGGTAATCATTTGCAATTATAGGGTATGGGGATGGGAGCTAATCTTTGCGCATGCGCAGTGACAAAAACTCTTTCGCCATCGTCGGGTGTGTGTACGGTCAATCGGGTAATGATTTGCAGGGGTGGGAGCCATGCGCAGTGACAAAAACCCGGACGAAGTCGGGCACCGAGCTAGTCTACTATGTATTTGAGTTTGTTTGTGGGTGTGTCTGTCTGTTCGCTATAGACTCGAAAACAGCTGGGCCGATCGGGACAAAACTTGGCATGCGTATGTAGTTCGGTCCGGGAAAGTCTTTCCACTCATCGGACCGGGGGTGGGAGGGGCGTCTTCGCGCATGCGCAGTAACGATCTCGGAAACTACTGTGCCGATCGGGACAAAAGTTAGGATTTGTATATAGGGACCATCAGTAGTGATTTGCCATCGTTGGTTGTGGGGTGGGTGCCCATCTTCGCGCATGCGCAGTGATGATCTTTGTAGCCCGGACGAAGTCGGGCACCCCGTCTAGTCTGCTATATAGTTGAGCTTGTTTGTCTGTGTGTGTGTGTGTGGGGGGGGGGGGGTGTCTGTTCGCTATAGACTCAAAAACGACTCGGCCGATCGGAACGAAACTTGGCGTGCGAATGTAGTTCGGCCCCGGCAAGGTTTTCCACCCATCGGACCGGGGAGGGGGGGGGGGGGCGTCTTCGCGCATGCGCAGTGACGTTCTCGGAAACTACTGGGCCGATCCGGACGAAACTTAGGATTTGTATGTAGGGTCTATCGGGTAGTGATTTGCCATCGTCGGGTGTGAAGTGTGTTCCTGTCTTCGTGCATGCGCAATGACGATCAAGGAAACTGCTCGGCAATTTGGACGAAACGTTGCATTACGTATAATTTTCACCAGGTAGTCTTCTGGGGCACTCAAGTTGTGCATGTTCAACACACCTGCCCATTTAATTCGTTCTCGGACGAAGGCGGGCCCCAGCTAGAATATATATATATATAAAAAATATAACTTCGTCAATTTGCCGTCATGCTCGGAAGTTTACTTCCTTCTAAGCGGCTTTCACTTTTGACTAATTCTTATTAGTCGGCATAAACATACACTTCTTCAAATATTGTATATAACTTCGTCAATTCACCCCCTCACTCCGGCTCTTTTTTGATGAAGAGCCACTATTTCCAAGTTTCCTGTATAATAATGTTTAATTTGATGGTACTGTAACCAAGTGATAAAGTGCCAATGCAAATAATATCACTGCCCCTTCCTCTCAAATGAGTCAAAAAGATGGTTTGTCTTTTTCCAGCATTTGAATTGCTGCAAAATTTCTAATTTTGGGTATTTATCCAGTCACTGTTCTCAGTAACCCCAATTCCAACGCCCTATGTTAGCGCCCCATTGCTAAACATCAGGCGGGCTCCTGGCGGCCCAAAATGAGTCTGTGAATGCTCTCTTTTTCATACTACTCCTTGACTCATTTCACTATTTTGGTGTCCCAGCGCCCCATTTCAACTATTTGTATCTATGTCCAAATTTTAGCACCTCCTTTTAGCGAGGGATTTATAAGCGTCAGGTTTTTTGGTGTCCGCAATTGAGTCCATGAGACCGATGAAAGTTAGCGCAATGTTCTATTTTCCATACGTCTCAAAATGGGGGGTATGAAAATGAAAGCATTGCGCCCATTTTAATAGCTTTCACAAACGCATTTTGGGCGTCAAAGTTAAGGAAACGGGACCTAAAAACATTACCTCGTACTATAATACAAACCTTTGGGCTACAAAGGGAAATAGGGTACTGTAGTGAACCCATACGACTGGCAACGAAGTCAAAGTAGGTAAAACAGGATCATAGGTATACGAGTAATTGCTTTTTTCCGGGGGAGCGGCCAGTGGGATGGGGTCTTTGCTTTTAATGCCCTATGTATAGAGTTGTCTGTACCAATCCTGACGCGCCGAAGACCGCCTGTGTATACCTGTGTCTGCCACAGTAGATAGAATTTCCCGAGATATTTGAACTATTGGCGCCATCCTACGACCTAAAAGTGAAGGAGATGGGCTACTCCGGCCACATTTCTCAACTCCAGTGGAGAGGGGACAAACTTGCCCAAAACAATACAAGGGGTTGGCAACGAGGGTGTAGGCCTTAGGCTTTTGTCGTTGATGTTCTTTATATAGAACTGCCTAGTCGCCGTAGGCCACCTATGTATACTCATACCCAACCCAACAAAATAGCCCCCGGACCACTTACATTTTTCCAGACTTATGCACCTACACCTATTTCTGTAGATTTCTATACAGAGTATCCCAGACAGCCCAAGCCATTACCACAGTCTCAGTGCCAGATATTAAAAGGTACTCCTCGACCATTTCTATAAATTTAATTCACACATCAATACCCATATCCCTAGAGAAGCTATATGTATATAGAAGCGATTACCAATACTGGCGCGCTATAGGCCTCCCGCATGTATTCATACTAGAGTCTAAAATTGGGACCCTCTTATGACGTCATAACGTCGGCGCCGTCAGAACGTTTCCAAATTCCCTTCACATTCTAGAACGTTTTTTGTGAACGTGTCTTGTGGGACAAACGTGTTCTATTGACACCCGTGTTTCTTTCTACTCGCGTCTATCATGAAAGGATGGCCGACTGAATACAGAAGATCTACATCCCCCCCACCCCACCCCTTTGACCCATTCCAGAAGACGTAGGTCTGAAAAAGTTGGTTCTGAGAAATCGGTCCCAGAGAGGTCGCACCAGAAAAATTGGCCCGCACTTGTCGGCCCGAGAGGTCAGGAGAAGTCGGTCCTGGAGTTAGAAGTCTGCCCGAGGTCAGAACTCGTCTCTGAGAATGTCAGACTGAGGTAAGGAGGAGTCAGTCTGGAGTCATAAGTCACCCCGCCAAAATTTATACTTCGAAAGAAATAAACGGAAACAGGGTGTATATATAATTTTATTTTTACTACTTTTCACGGGGATGGATTGAGGTGGGGTGGGGGTGATCTTAGAGGTACAAAATGTAAACAGCAAATTTTATAACGAATGCCTGGCGGCTGGTGTTTCTGTAAAAAAAATGAGGACCGCGCCGAAACGACCCCAACAAATTGTGTTTGAAGGGAAGATTCGGGAAGTATATACCAAATTATCTCCTAATTAGGATTTACTGTGTCTTAATTAGCAGTTAGTATCTCCTAATTAGGACTCTTATCTCCTAATTAGTAGTTATTATCTGCTAATTAAGAGATACTAAGATCTAACTAGGACATAGTATCTCCTAATTAGTAGTTAATAAGTCCTAATTAGGAGTTATTATCTCTTAATTAGGAGGTATCGTCTCCTAATTAGGAAATATCTCCTAATTAGGACTTATCTCCCAACTAGGACATATTATCTCCTAATTAGGACTAATTATTTCCTAAACAGGAGTTATTATTTCCTAATTATGACTTAGTATCTCTCAATCACGAGTTATTATCTCGGCATCTCTAACTTAGGACATATAGTATCATTCATTTTTTTTAGATGTGGCACTAATACGCTTCCATTTTATTCAGTTTGGTTAAAACAAAGAATACTGAAGACGCCGGTGTTCTGTTTCTTATTTTGCAATATCTTCTGAAGAAAGAAACATGATCATGTGCGCGGGAACATTAAAGTTTACAAGTTTATGAAAGAACTGTTTACCTTTTCCAGTTGCTAAATAATACAATTGAAACTTTCACTTTTCGCTCACAGACTTTGAGTTCCCATCCCCTACTGGAAAACGCTCGTTGAGCCTTTTAGTGTTCCGGGATGGAAAATAATAAAAAAAAATGTCGCTCAGGATCACCGATCCAATGTCGAGTTGTGACAACAGTTTCTCGCACCAAGGCCAACACACCTATGATGTTTCATGACTCTAGGTTGAACCACTATCAAGTTCTCATCCGGAAACCAATTGTTGCGATATACTATGTTCAAGGTCACTGTGACCTTGACCTTTGACCTGGTGAGTCCAACATCAATAGGGTTCTTCCTCGCACCAAGGCCAACACGCCTGTAAAGTTTCATGACTCTAGGTTGAACCGCTATCAAGTTATCATCCGGAAACCAATTGTTGCGATATACTATGTTCAAGGTCACTGTGACCTTGACCTTTGACCTGGTGAGTCCAAGATCAATAGGGTTCTTCCTCGCACCAAGGCCAACACACCTATGAAGTTTCATGACTCTAGGTTGAACCACTATCAAGTTATCATCCGGAAACCAATTGTTGCGATATACTATGTTAAAAGGTCACTGTGACCTTGACCTTTGATCTGGTGAGTCCAAGATCAATAGAGTTCTTCCTCGCACCAAGGCCAACCCACCTATGAAGTTTCATGAATGTAGGTTGAACTACTATCAAGTTATCATCCGGAAAGGAATTGTTGCGATTTACTATGTTCAAGGTCACGTTGACCTTGACCTTTGACATAGCGAGTCCAAAATCAATAGGGTTCTTCCCCTCACCAAGGCCAATCTAAAGCTACCTATGAAGTTTCATGAATGTGAGTTGAACCATTATCAAGTTATCATCCGGAAACCAATTGTTTAAGATTTACTACGTTCAAGGTCACTGTGACCTTGACCTTCGACGTAGCATGTCCAAAATCAATAGGGTTCTTCCTCCCACCAAGACCAACCTACGTATGAAGTTTAATGAATGTGAGTTGAACCACTATCAAGTTATCATCCGGAAACCAATTGTTTACGCCCGCCCGCCCGCCCGCCCGCCCGCCCGCCCGCCCGCCCGCCCGCCCGCCATTCACCAAACTATAAGTCGAGTTTGACTTCGTCACAACTCGACTAAAAAACCCACATTTCTGCCAAATTAATATATGTTTCATTTTGTGCTTTTCAAAACATACTCTATGACTCTAACTGGAATGAGCTCGGCGAGCACGTTACAAAGAGAGCCCATAAGCTATGTTTCGACAGAAAAATGCAAAACAAGCAGATAACAAGACATTGAATTGCTCTTTCAAAATGAAGTTTGTATGTCTATTTTTGTCTCCTAATAAATAAAAACACATTTTTGTGTGCATTGAATCATTTTTCGTACGAAAATTGATTTATTTTAGAATTGAAATGATGGGGATCAATGCTAGCCAGGTATTGAAGTACCTAATCTGTTGTTCTGCCAGGTATTCGTGCCACATGCCAACCAAGAAGAGACAATGATAATGGTTCTAACTTATATTCTGTAACTGGTGCTTTAAGTGATGCGAGTATTGGGCTTCAAGTGTAGGGCCCAAGACGTGAGACAAACAAAAAAAAACTATTTTCAGCTCCTTAGATTGGCTCGGAAAAAAGTAACACTGGGCCGCGTATACATGTAAGTAATGGAAAATGTGGGGAAGGGGAGGGGAGTCGAAGGCTTTGCTTATATCTAAATTACTCTGGAACCAAGTACCGGGAGCCTTTGGAGCCAGAAACAAGGAAACGCTCAAATGGAAGGACCCACCGCCACTTTTCCGACAGTCATTTCTTCGTCAATCATATATGTACCATTTTCATCTTATCTCGGACTACTATAAATAATTATTAATTACTTCATTCATTAATTATTATTCCCTCCATATTTGAGCTCTGGGGACAAATGGCCTATTTGGACCAGGAAGACCTACAAAATAATCAACCAATTGTTATATTCATATTATGAACATAACAATTGATTGATTGGTGACATACAACCAAATTACCTCCAAGGAATCTCAAACTTACAAATCACGGAAAATTCTCATGAATTAACTCATCGCACCACACCACAGAGATGAAAAGTATTCAAACATTCCATATATTTGATCATTCACCTATGTTTTGGTCCACGGAAACTGTTTCTTAAATCAGATGTCAGTGTTGGATCTCCTGCAACCCCTAATAACAGCCGAAGTGTTCTCTAAGAATTTGTGACAACCGCTCTCATCTTTGACTTTGGAGACCTACCCCCCCCCCCCCTCCCACCACCACCACCACCCCTGCTCAGCGCTATGCAAGTCTCTCCTCGACAGGATTTTCCTACATGTGCCAACGACGTTTAATTTGAAAGCGTGCGTGCATAATTATGTACGTAATACTCACCTGTATTGAATATTCGTCTTCAGATTAAATATCGCAATAAAAGCTTCTCTTCACAAGGGAAAAAGGGAAAACTAATCTTCTCTTTACACGAAAAATAGCGCAAAGATGCAGTTTCAGTTATAAAAAAAGAGCCCACTAAAAAGCAAAATTGCAAAAATGTCATTATTATGGTTTTGCTACAGGTGCGTCTTTTTTAATGACAGAAATCGACAACTTCGCGTATCTTTACCATTTCGACATGATAGAAGTCGACGACTTTGATTTCCCCCCAAAGGACCAGCACCTCAACATCAAAGAATAGCACAGGGAATCCGGTCTGTTAGAAATGTTATGTTATCAAAATTACAAAGAATTAACCTATGAAACTTTGGGCAGAGAGTTCCGTTTCGTCGATCTGAAAATCTTTGATCTAAGTCACTGCCAGTTCACACCCTTCTCATCTGAATGAAAAAGAGTGAATCTAAAATGAAACTGCCAAAACATTGTATCGTCAAAACCTTTTGTAACGCTTGGGAAATGCCAAGGTTGATTAATTTTGGTTAAACACTTAAACAGCCAGAGTCATAGAGTGCTGGACAGTGTCACGGGGAGGAAGCCGGGGAGAACTATCGGACAGAGACGAGTCACTGTCAAACTGTTTAAGTTACGAATCCCACTGAAGTAGGGTTAGCATTGGTTAAATGTACAGACATACTCAATGAGCGGCATGCCTTATCACACAACGACATACTTGAATATAAAATACACACAATGTAATCACAAATAGAAACCCCACAAAAACTTTTTAAAACGATCTGACACCCCACCCACGTATGTCCATAGTACTGGCTGAAAGACGAAAGGACAGACCGAATATATTCCTGTCATGGTACTCTTAACAAAGAGAGCTCAACCTAAAATAAAAAGATGAAGATGAAAATCTGATCATTTCGTTTGGATATCTGAAATGAAATGGTTTGTTCAAAATTTTCAAAGTCAAACAGTTTTTGAAAATGTTACTACAAAAGTGGTAAAAATGTTCCTACAAAAGTGGTGACTTTGTTTTTTTATGACAAAAGTGGGCAATGGTTACTACAAAAGTGGAGACCTCATTTTACTACAAAAGTGGGCGACGTTACTACAAAAGTGGTGAGCTACCACAAAAGTGGGCGTTTTCTACTACAAAAGTGGTGAGCTACTACAAAAGTGGACAGTTACTACAAAAGTGGGCGTAACAAGCGTGTAATTCCCCTCGTCAGTTATCATTAAATGCAACTACGGCCTTACAGAATTCACAATGTTAAAGATCGAACGAAAACCTATCACGAAACTAGCACCATCGTTACAATATCGGTGTTTCTTTTGCGTTACAAAGAACTAAAATATACAAGAAAAATGAAGTTAGAATTGTCATAAATAGAGGATATCTACGCTGTTTTAGTGATATTGTTTTTTTTATTACTTTCCAAAGTGTGATTTACTGGAATCTCCGGGTTTGATTATAAACGATAACTTCACAAGTGAATTATGCAGTCAACAATTGTGTCACGTATCCGTGCGCGCAAACGAAGACGCTGTGGGTGTAATGGGGACTTTATTGGTTTTTTTGCGGTTTTTGACCCTTTACCTAACATGAAAAGCAGACGACACTTGTAAAAAAAAATCTTGAATAACTATTATTTTCATTTTCTGTCTCAAAAACATAGGTTATGACCCCTCATTGGAACGTGCTTGACGAGCTCGTTCCAATGAGGGGTCATAACCTATGTTTTAGAGACAAAAAATGAAAAGATAACGAAAATTAATTGGCGATTTTTGCGAATAGCGCTGGCCCCTTTTTGGCCGTTACGTTAGGTAAAGGGTTAAATAATATAATTATCGTTAATAATGAAAAGTAATAAACAGAGTAATCGCTTGACTGGACTGGTTACGTGAAATAATTCATTCGAGGCGAGGGACTATATTGTAAAACACTCGTGCGCACTCGTGTTTGTACAACGTCCCTCACCTCTTAAGAATTATTTCACGTAACCAGTCCAGTCAAGCGATTACTCTCTATTTATTATATGCTAAGTGACATTTTACTGCGCAATATTTAGCCCAATTCGACTTCAAACAGTATCACGACAATAACAAAAAGATGCTGATCGTTCCTTCAAAACGGCGTTCCTTCAAAACGACGTTCAAGGAGATGTCATGCTCCGAAGCGTAACGTCATTTAGGATGCTACGGAAAAAAATTCATCGTGTGGACCTGAAAATATTATTAAATTAAAAATAAAACTTCCAGGTCTACACTCATGAGATAATTCCGGATAATGAATAAAAGAGAGTAGATCTCTTTCTAGGACGCTCAGAGCCGACGAAATTGCCTCACGACTACTTGTCGATCTTCAGTACGTTTCTTGAGAACTCTTTCTTTTTCTGTATATGGTGTCGAAATCCACGGGATTCGAACTGAATATGCACCTGAAAAGTTCGAACCAAAAGAAAATGGCACGTTTTATGCTTGTGACCCATGGGGAATATTGAGGTAAGATGAGTCTGAAAGAGGGAGTGGGTGAGTAATGAGATCAATTTAGACTGTGATGTGCCAAGTCCCGACTGATGCAATGGTTTCATTATGGAGAAATTCCTTAACGATGTAGTTGGAATATTGACCAGTCGGGCTTATAGTTAAAAACCCAAGACTTTCTGCATTGCTTTGTTCACCATAATTATCCGAAATTTTTATATTCGGATTTCCGATTTCGAATCGAATTTGTCTTGAATATGCGTTTCGAATCAAATTGTTTTTCGAAAATCGAATTTTTGTGTGACCTTACTACTTGATACCTTCATAGGATGTAGCGGAAGGAAACTTTCCTGTCGATAAATACAGGTTATCATGATAATGTGCATGTCCTGTGATTTGTATCAGATTCGAGGTGGTGTCCGGAATGGGATCACAACGAGCCGGCTTTGTTTAGAGATCAGTGAAATTTGCTAAAATACAATACTGAAAAAACAAGACTGAATCAAGAGAAACAACCGAAAAAACATTCCAGAAACAGCGTTCTCGCATTTCTGACGGGCGGGATTCCACAGTGCTATAGGGATGGATGCGGAAAGATAACTTCGATCCGGTCGAAATCCTATGCCCGTTGTTTTGATATAGTTTCGGATAGCTGAACCATCTCTTTGCTCCTTCGACGAATCTTCGCTTTCAACTCTGAACTAAGTTTGCGTTGAATTTTACTTATTTATGGCCATTATTAACCCTTTGAACCCTGTTTGTATCTTCCATATTAGTTCAATGACAGCAAATGGAAGAGTCCATGTTCATTATTTAGGGGTAGATGAATTAATATTTTCAACGTGCAGCCTTCAGGCTGCACGTTGAAAATATTGATTGGTCTACCACACACGTGCACTTAGCATCCATCCTATTTAATGAAATTATGACGTATCATGTTCCTGGCCGAAAAAAACGGCCGCTAGCGTTCAAAGGCTCAAGTCCTTACCGCAGAAAACTACCCCTCTTGCCTGGTAACGCAAATGTTACTGATTGATTATTTTCGAAGAAAAACGGTGAACGATTTTGTTGTTAACAAAAAGACTGAGCCTAATAATGCATCAAAGGGGACAACTCTACTTGGTTCATATCGACCGAGATCGGTGTCATATTAGCGGAGTTTGAAGTCCTTTCCGCCGAGCTCGATAATGTGCAATTTTGAGAGAGAAAAGTATATCGAGTTAATAATCTAATCGAATTATGTATGTAGTTATGTGTAAATAGACAGAACGCAAGGTGTGTTTGAATCGGTGAATGTTTTACACAACGAGTTGGAATGGCATAGTGATATTTCGCGTGAGCCGTAGGCTCGAGCGAAATATGACAACGCCATTCCAACGAGTTATGTAAAACACCTACTGATTCCTACACACATCACGTCCGTGTTTATTAAACACCCCTTGCATTAAATAGAGAGTAATCGCTTGACTGGGCTGGTTAAGTGAAATAATTCATGAGAGGTGATGGACGCTGTACAAACGCGAGTGCGCGAATGCACACGAGTGTTTTACAATATAGTCTCTCGTCTCGAATGAATTATTTCACGTAACCAGTCAAGTCAAGCGATTACTCTGTTTAGTACTTTTCATTATTAACGATAATTATATTAATTAACACTGTACCTAACGTAACGGTCAAAAACGGCCAGCGCTATTTTCAAAACTCGCCAATTAAGTTTCATTATTTTTTTCATTTTTGTCTCTAAAACATAGGTTATGACCACTCATTAGAACGAGCCCGTCGAGCTCGTTCCAATGAGGGGTCATAACCTATGTTTTTGAGACAAAAAATGAAAATAATAGTTATTCAAGAATTTTTTTTTTTGCAAGTGTCGTCTGTTTTTCATGTTAGGTAAAGGGTTAAAAAAAAGCAAAACAAACAATAAAGTCCACGCAAAGCGTCTTCGTTTGCGCGCACGGAAACATGACACAATTGTTGATTGCATAATTCACTTGTGAAGTTATCGTTTATTGTCAAACCTGGAAATCCCAGTAAATCACACTTTGGAAAGTAATAAAATTAATTTAAATGAACAAATTTTAATTCCTACGTTTAAACCCAAAGGTGAAGAGTCCGTTTGTTTTGTTTTATGCTGTACGGATCAATTGGATCGATAAAAAATCAAAACAACCTTTTGGGAGCCAGTCTTAATTACATAAGTTTTCTTTTCGATCGGTCGAGTTTGTTGAAATTCATATCGCTGTTTCTCTTCGACTGATGCCCATTCACGCCTAGCCATTTGCTGGCTATTGCTTTTAGTAAAAATATAAGTACAAATTTGGGCAGATTTGCAAAACAGTTGAAAGAAAGATTTTTAAAAGAAGTTCGAAGCATGTCAAGATGTCCCAAGCTTTACCGAAATAAAGTTGACCAATTCAGATATTACGGGATCAGCAGACGAGACGGCCACGGGACTGGGTTGATGTTGTGGTTGGAAATCATTGTTCTTTTTAATATTATCTGATGTTAACTAATTGTTTGTGAACCGACTTTATTTTTCTTTGGACGTTTTTATTTCACACTACGCGACAGACGATCGATAATTGTATAACGAAATTTGGAAACTTTTCGAAGCGTAACAAATGACTCGGCGGGGAAGGAAACAAGTTCCGGCTTGTTCATCACCAGTTGGATACAGAAACCTTTATATCATAACGGCGATTCCGTTAAATACAAGGTGTTAAAGTTTAATGGATGTGTGATAAAAACTGTAAACCTGAGCTTTTTCTAATTTACTCTATTTCAGATCTGGAGTTATTTCTTAATAACTTGTTTTCTGACATCCTTCGTCGTATGGGCTTGTTCACTCTCGAGACACTTCAGAAAGAAGTTACCAAAAGAGGAAATTCATCTCATAAAGCTAAGGAAAAACTTTACAAACCCAAAAATGGAATACATGTTTACGACATCAGGGAATGAGAGTTTGTCGTGGATTCATGGCTCTTGCCAACTAATATTCCTGTTGGAATTTGTTCTGAGACTGCTCGTTTGTAGCAAGAAAACCAAATTCTTATCATCTCCATTGAATGTCGTAGATTTGTTGGCGATTTTAACAACATGGATTGCCGTTATTATGGGTTATTGTGAGGAGCAGTTATTCAATGACAGTTACCTTGAAGTATTCTTGATTCTGTCGTCTATCGCCGTTCTCAGATTATTGCGTTTCTTTCGTTTATCCAGAATATTTACAAGTCTCAGAATTTTGATGAGTACAATCAAAATGAGCAGCCAGGAGCTTATGTTGTTGATATTTACAGTATTGCTATTCAGTTGTATATTTGCCAGTTTTCAGTTTGTGATTGAATTTAGGAGTCCTCACGGATTTAGTAATATCTTTGATGCAATATGGTGGGCTTTAATTACCATGACAACTGTTGGCTACGGCGATGAATATCCAAAATCAATTTGGGGAAAAATTGTTGGAGGGGTGTGTGCTGTTGTCGGTGTATTGATAATGGCGATGCCCGTAGCGATGATGACTGGAAATTTTAATACACTGTATAATCTACACAAACATGAAAAGAGACACCGTAGACTGGCCTTTAATGATGAACGTGGCAAAAAGGTAATGGGAACATCTGAGGTAACTTCAGATGACGCACGGCGTTAATATATAAGAACACATTTTTGTTTAAAGTAATTGTTCCTGTATCAGTCACCCAGAATGACATAAGGTATTTTATACCATGATTACCTATTCTACTATATACAAAAAATGCCTATGACATAAATTTTAGCTTCACACACCAACCGTGGGTGGTGAACACTCCCTTCAATCGGATTTCGAAAGTTAAAATTTATGCCAACAGTGGAGCTACATCCAAGTTGACCTTTGGTGATGTCGACCTAAATGCAAACTTGTCTAAATTTATCGCTCGTCGCCTCGTGAAGAGTAAAATGGAAGCGGTAATTATTTATTACTTTTTAAATGAGTTTACCCCATAAGATGCCAAAAAATAACAGACATGCGTTGTCTCGTGTTAATAATGCATCCATAACTCGAAATAGTATGTTGTGTTATTAAAATGAAAAAAGGCCCCATGATTTGTGCGTTTCCTTTTTTATTTCGTTTCTGCGATAAAATTGACAGCAGAAGTACCACCCACCGGTAAACAAAAAACAGATTCGCACGTATTTACGTCTACCGTTAGGTAAAATCGAGAAAAATGAATAAGGACTCTTAATAATCTGACGATCATGGTATAATGAAAATATACTCAAAGTAGCTTGGTGTACCAAATGTTCACCACTCGTGATGAACATTTGGTACTCCAAGCCACTATGGGTATATTCTATATATAAATGTGTTTTGAATTCCCTTCACTTGCTCACATCAAAGAGACATTGGTGAGACAGTTCAGTGCCGCAGGCCTGACGTGGGGTGGTTACCAGATGGGGACACCCTTCTATTGGCAGCCCGTGGAGGGGGCGGACATTTTTAAAAGCCAATGCCCTGAGAGCGAATATAAAAGCTTTTTGGCTATTAAATAAACTTTATGTTTGCTTTCACTCTGCCCACATTTTCCACTGGGTAGATAAGTAATGGGTTTTTTTTGTAAACGAACTGCATTTGCCGCTGCGAATTCCATCGGCATCAGACAGAAAATGTTGGTATTGGAGTTCCAACGACGAGGGCCGGAAACACAATAAAAATCGTTCCATATCTGGACATCTACTTCTTCCTTATTCTTCTTTTTTTTCTTTTCGTTCGTTCGTCCGTCTTCTTCATTTTAGCCTTTTTCTTCTTCTGTCCTTAACTGTTTTACCGTTTCACCCTCTTTTGGGTAGGCGTGGGGGGGGGGGGGGGGGCAGTTCGGGACCCCCCGCACTCACACCAGACCACTCCCAATGAGTGAACCGCCTCTGGCTAGGGGAGGCGTTGGGATGTTATCTTTTTACCCACCACCCATCCACCCCATGATCATGTCTGCCGGATATTTGTGTTATCTGACGAAAAAACTGTTTGAATGGCAAAATTATCTTTGAAAGCCGCTAATTCGAAAAAAAGTTGACCATTTGGTGAATTACAATTTCTCTTCTGTTTCAGATATCTTTTATATGAAAATAATTAAACTTTTTTTCGGTTCCTGCGTTTTCAGATAAAACGATTGGCTCACACGATTCTGTTTTTTCTTTTCATAACTCAATGAACCGAAAAAAACACAATTAGGTCCGCCTCCAGCCACGCCCCTAAAATACCAGTCTTCGGAGTTGCAACATGGTGTCAAATCAGTAGAAGTTAGAACACTGGCACGTTCTAAATGTGAAAAAGAAAAATAAATTTATATTACTAATTTATCACCATGAAATTATTTATAAAATATTTAAATGACCGTGGTGGGTCAATTTTTCTTTTTCTTCACAACTGTACTTATTTGACATTTCAAATTTTACGCACACTGGGTGATCGTCTGCGTTCATCGTTTTACCCAAATCGATTGTAAACAATGGCTGGTCACGACGAATACGGCAATTTTTGACATTGAATTCAACTAATTTCATGTCATTTGGCTTTATATCTAACTCCACTTTTACAAACTGTGTTTTTCAGTTCTCGGGAAACGGTCAAAACCAAAATACAATGTAATACTGATGACCTACTTTCACATACCACGGAACGTAACTTTTACGTGAAGTGAACAGTTGAATGAAACTTGAGGTAGGCGTGGCTTATGACGTTTTCTTTGCATTACGTAATTCATTGGCCAATAAAAAATTTAATGACATAAGTGCATTTGACTTGGAAAGTGTGTCAATTGCTACCTGCATTTCAATAATATGCGCCCTCTTTTATGCCAGAAAAATAATATGTCTACCAGTTTTAGTTTTTAAGTGTTTGTTCGCTGAAGTAGAGGACAACTAACACTATTTATTTATTTGGGTCGCGAACGTTTAATTATAAGGAATGATCGTTTCTTTTTGTTTATTTCATGTGTTATGAACCCCAAAAAACAAAGTCCAAACTGTGTAAATGGGCTACGCCCATTTACACAGTTTGGACTTTGTTTTTTCGGGTTCTTAACTCAAGAAATAGACAAAAAGAAACGATCATTCCTTAAGTGTTCGGCGCAATATGTGACGATCGAGTAACCACGAACACGAAAACATTACGTGTATATAAGAGAATTACTTTCGTTAACTTATGTAATTCTTTAAAATAATAGTAATAAACGGAACTAAAGGACCTGTTTCGTTCATTATTGTTTTAACACTTTGAACCCGAGAGGACCTTTTTCGACCCAGGAATATGATACGTCATAATTTCATTAACCCTTTACCTAACCTGAAAAGCAGACGACACTTGCAAAAATAATTCTTGGATAGCTATTTGTTTTCATTTTTTGTCTCAAAAACATAGGTTATGACCCCTCGTTGGAACGAGCTCGACGAGCTCGTTCCAACGAGGGGTCATAACCTATGTTTTTGAGACAAAAAATGAAAAATATAATGAAAATTAATAGGCGATTTCTGAGAATAGCGCTGGCCGGTTTTGGCCGTTACGTTAGGTAAAGGGTTAAGTTAGATGGATGCTAAGTGCATGTGCAGAGTAGATCAATCAATATTTACAACGTACAACACCAAGGCTGCTCGTTGAAAATATTAATTGGTCTACTCCCAAATAATGAATCCAATTGCTGCCATTGCACCGACGTGGAAGATACCACCAGTGTTCAAAGTTTTAAAGAAGGATGCTGAGTTGGGGTTCAAATTTGTACCGATGGTGAACGATTTGGAGACATTGTTGGAAAATGTTAACACTCACCCCATCAAGTCGGAGAACTTTTATGATACTGGTTTCGGGCCTGGAATGTTTCATTTATTTTTTTTGTCAACTTACTGGAGTTAGTTTAATGCTTCAGTCTTTCAAGGTGTTATATTTTGCCTTGGGAAAGAACGTTTCATGAAAAATGTTGGTTATGGTGATATATCAGTAACAGAATTTTGTTTATTTTGAAATTCCCACCTCTGATATTCCTTAAATTCAAATTAAATTTTCACAAATTATACATCAAAATGAAGGTTGAGATGTATAGAATACGAAACACATATGAAATCAACTCATAGAGTTGATAGCAGGCACCACTGGTTCCTAGAAATCTCCTATCATATTTGTACCAGAACTGATAATAAAATAATATTTCGCGAGAACAAATTGTGGCCAAATGTGCTTAAGATATTCAGCTGTTAACGTCAAAAGTTTTCATCTCACTTTGATATAATTTTTAAGGTTGTTCACCCAAGTTGTCAATATGGTGAGCCCACAGTGATTGCATTTTGATGCCCTCTATTTACCCAGGCCCCAAATGCACCAGAGTCTCTGAAATAATAGATGACCTATTTCATCTCAGTTCAGAAATCATAGGTGCACTAATAGGGAGATTCCTGGGATCGTGCAAAATAAATAAAATTTGGACACAAAAGTGGGATATGCCATCGTGTTTCTGGCATTTGTCTTCAGTTAACAATAATTTGCGCTAGGCAATCACAAGCTAATTGCAGTTACGTTTTGCAATTGTTTCATGTTTCCTGGTCGACCTTTTCGGTACAATGCCCAATGTCCGACGAAGCCCCACGAAGTCCTGATTCAGAAAATATTGCAGGGGTGACACACCTCCCACCGGAGGTTACGGCCGTGTGCACACTCAAAAAGAGGGCACACGACCAATATTCATATTCCCTTGCAGTAGGCTCCCGTCAAGTCTTGGCTGCGTCTAAATGCAGCGAAGACATTGCTATAAATACGGCTGAGATGCTTGATTCACAAGATATGGGGCAGCGAGAAAGTTGGAAAACCACCCGTGCACTAAAGGATTTTAATAGACTAGGTATGCTTCCAGCAGACATTTTGTGCTGAGACAGATTTTTAAAAAGCGCTTATTTTATTAAGAATTTGAAAGTCAGCAATTTCCGATCTCCATGGTAATACATGGTGTTAGTGCACACCTGTATCCGTCGTCCATCTTAGATACTGGAGGCCACCATCTTGGTTTCTGTGCTGGCACGTGGTTGCTGTGTGGCCCAAAATCACCTAATAGGACAAGGTTGTGTTCCTGGGGTGTGTCGAATTCAAGGAGAGTATATCAAATTAACAAAATGGACCGAAAAATATACGGAACCACACAAAAAAACACAAATCACCGAAACGGACCCAATGAGGCCGTCATCTTTGTTGCCACGTGGTTAGTGTAGGATCCAACGGCAAACATTACAATGTGGCCGCTCACGCAGGCTACCATGACAGATCATGTGTTCACCATGAGGCACCACAACATGGCGTCACTACCTAGATGACCCACCAATGTCCTTCTAATCAGATCCGAGTCATCTTTGACATACTACTGTCGTGCAGGACATTCAATATGCAGTGGCTGAGGCCTATATTATTTTATGTGGTCTAAATTTGGTCATTAAAATTTGTTTTATTACAAATTATTGAAGAGTGTCCACGGACACTCTTCAATAATTTGTGATAAAACAAATTTATTAAATTATTATTTTTTGCGTTTGACTGAATAAGAAGCACGAGAAAGCAAATGTTGGCTTGTGCTCTAGTATCCCCGTTTTTTTAAAGAAAACTTCCAGCACTCAACCAGTCAAAAAATGATTTGTGGAAATTGTGCGTTTCACTCTACTGATTCATCCTGTATTAAACGATGTCTGCTTCATACAGAAGCGACTAATGCCTAACTTGTATGCCTAAACATTGGCTTGTGCATACCTTTATTTATTACATGTGTATTATTTCTGATAATTAACACATACATGTAAGAGGCATAAGGCACAAAGATACATTAAGCTTCAACATAAAAACATGTTTCTAAAGCACTGGTGTCAGATCCTTTTCTGTTCATCCGTGCCCAGAAATAAACCAGTACCCACACCTACTCGCCCCTAATGTCAAGACAATAATAAGGAAGTATGGAAGACATGAAAACTATGTATTTCAGGTCTAATTTTAGTCACTCACCAGTGCACGAGTTCGTGTAAAATTGACGTCTAATAAACCAATTAAGTTTCTGAAGTCATGATGTCACATATGTTCCGTGAATTTGAAATTATGGTCACAATTCGGAAGGCTGCTCTCCAAAATAGCATTCCGTGAGTGCAACAATGCACTGTCTGTATTGGCGTAGCATTGCAAATGACGGATTGGTGCAAACAAGACACGATATGATACCCCATACAGCACCCCCCCCCCCCCCGCCCCACCCAAAAAAAGAAGAAAAATCTCCACTTTATAAGAGATTACACCAAGACACACCTATTACTTCAACATTTAACATTGTGTAAAAGAATGACACTGTGGAGTTAAATCTTAGGTTGTGAAAGTTCATTCCCAGACAAAGACTGGATTTCTTCATGTCTAGTGTTCGCGTTTGGTAAAGGATTAAAATATGTATTTACACATTTCTGCGAAAATAAACTGATACATAAATGCCAGTCAGGATTTCTACCAGGCCACAGTACAACATACCAACTCGTCGAATCATATCTCTGTGTTAATCCTTAGATAATCGTCTTTTTACTTGCGTGATATTCTGTGACATCTCAAAGGCTGTCGAGAGAGTTAGGCAGCATTATTTTCAAACTTAGGCGGTATGGAGTGCCTGATAACCCTTTATTATGGTTTCAGGATTATTTAACGGACAGGAAACAGCGTGTCCTCATTAACAATACCTACTCCCAATAGTCCACTACATCCGCAGGTGTTCCCCAGGGATCTGTCTTGGTACTCTTTTTATTTTTGATTTACATTAATGACATTGCTGAATATCTTGATTCAGATTCTCTCGCAAAGGCTTTTTTGCAGACGGCAATAAACGCTCGAGCCGAATCAAATGATGTTGCGTATATCGTAAACTAAGACCTTCAGACTAGTTATGACTGGTCCCAGAAATGCTCGTAAAATGTAATCCAGACAAAACATAGGCTGCATTTTTACATATCATCGGTCCGCTATCTTTAACCCAGTGCTGCTTTTCAACAACAACCCAATCACTTTCTTGAAATGTTATAAACATCTTTGATTACACCTGCAATCAAACAGCGGGTGAGATAATCATATACTGGAGACCTGCAAGAAAGAAAATTGCCGTCTCTGACAATGCGCAAAGGAAAATACATTCTACTCCAAAAACTATTGGAAGAAATTCACCCTGCTTTTATTCTGCCACTACTGGATTGTGATGATATGGTATGGGATTGTGCCCCTGATTAACAATGAAAGGAATCGATAGACTGCAGTACGATGCTGCTAGAGTTATCGCTGGGCTTGGTAGTTCTACTTCATCTAATAGTCTCATTTGGGAACTTGGCTGGACAACACTCAGCGATCAAAGAATATTTCACAAATCATATACCTGCTGTAAGATTACCAACCACGAGTATCCTGAGTTTTCAACATAACTTCTTCCACTTCGTACTCTTGACTCAGCGACATATAATTTTAGATTTCCATCTAAATTCGACTTATTCCCATGCAGATCTGAACAGGCGTGTAATAAAGTCTCTGTGGACTGGTCGTAATCCACGTGTGGGTACTGATGTCCACACATGCGTTTACTGGGTTATAAAAATCCCCAGCAGCAACATTTCAATTAATGCAGCGCCTGGTTGTACCCGGTGCTTCATTAATTAAACATGCGATGACTATTCCAATAATTAGTGTTTGGAATCTTATGGTGTTGCGTCCGTAGAAATATTGTCCACTCGTGGAAAGCGACCAGTCCATGGCGGCCGTACAGTATACTAAACCCCCTGTTTATGTTTACGAGCAAATGTCTTGCACTGTAGACTTCGTAACCATTGTAGTGAACTAAACAATGACAAGTTCTTTATTTTACCCCCAACATCGCGCTATGACCCCGGTTACGAAAATCTAAGATGCTACTCACTTCCTTTTCAATTGTCCAATGTTTATTATCCAGAGATAGGTAATATTTATGAAATATATTTTTTAAGAGAAGCTCCGTTAACTGATTGAGAGCCAGAAGCCACTATCAAGGCTTTCATGAAAATGAGGGTACGCGAGCAAAAGCTAACATTTTCTTTGCGCATGTCTCATATTCAATTAAACGCAAATAATATTACGTCTATACAAATTTGTTTTTTTAACTTATTGGTGAGTGCCCACAGGCACGCTCCAAACATTTGTAATAAAATAAATTTTGAACAACAAATTCAGACCGTCCAAATAATCTGGCCCTCAACCAGTTAATAATTTGTTATTTGCTGTCACCATCTTACCTGCGACCACATTTCACCAGATCGGAAGGTGGGTTTTGTGAGTCACTATGACGGTGTTTCACGTCTCTCGTAGCACTGTGATCGACATTGGGTTTTGACGATAACCTCTGTCTCTTTGCTTTCCTTGTCTCTGATGTATTTCACCTTTGATGAATTTTAAGTTCATAATTTTCCCCCATACTCTGTAGATGTGTTAATTATTTTATTTATCTGTCTGTCGCAATCAAATTAGCTGTTTTATGTACAGGAAATGGAGTTTTCTGAGCTGTATAACTTGTTCTTCAAACCTTCTTTCCTTCTCTGTGGCAAGTATAAATTATGTTTAAACTGAAACTTACTCTCCAGTATCGTATTTTGTAATTATTACACGCCTGTTGTATGAAATTCCCATCTACAACAACACTAAACCGTGCGGAAAATAAAAATCTGTTCCGCACATATGCGCGGAAGGGAAATCGTTGACGGACTATTTTTAAGTAGAAGCGAAATTTTACTGGAAATTTCTACAAATCGTGTAACGCATTTACAATCAGAATCGCTAGCGATAGCTGAAAATCGTCCCCTGAGTTCCAATGTGTTCTTTGTGCCAGTAGGTACATAGAACACATTACAGCTCAGGGGCGAAATATTAACACGGCTTCCCTTCGCAAATTTGGTTGGCAATAAAATGTGTTGTCTGTGTTAATAGTTGTCAAATGAATTGCAGAGTGTCCTTCTAATAATAGTTGTATAGACGTGAAGACGTGTAATAAACACAGAACGACACACGCGTGTGAATGGACTAATCGATATGGCACTCGCGCCATCGCGGAAGGATAAAACTCAAGGCCTGCGGCCTCCCGTTTAATCCGTCTGCGCTGGCACTCGTGCCATATCGATTAACCCATTCACGCGCGTGTGTTGTTCTGTGTTGTTCTGTGTTTATCTTACTTCTAACCGCTACTGCTCAGTCTTCAATCCGTTCTACAACCTTCCGTCACTGCTGCTTCAAAGCTCTAATGTCGCAGGGAATTTGAAGCTGTTATGCACTGTAACCAGTCTAGCAGACAAATGCAATCAATGGAATATTTTAGTGGGTCGGTAAAGAAAACCATGTCGTATAGAAGCGGGAGGTTCGCGCCAATGTTTTCGAAGTGTAAATTCACGTCCGTCAACCGCAATGAAAATTTCAGTAAATAGTTTTTGACTAATCACCAATCCATAATATACAAATAGTACACCTGTTTTGCTAAACGGCGAACAAACATTAGGTCAACCGATTTATTCGGAGTGATTCCTGAATAGGGCACACTAAAAAAAAGATCCCACCCGTCTCTATCCAATCTGAGTCCTGTTTGTGATATGTCTATATCCTTTAGTTCTTACCTGATCTGTAGGGTTTAAATATGATGCACAGAAAACCCACCAGGGCTGGAGGGAGGAAATTTGGACCTCAGGGTTAATTCTATGACGGCCACCCTTTAGAAAATGCCAGGACACTGATTCAGATGCCGAGAGCACGAGTGCTGATCAATGGGGGGGGGGGGGGGGGGGGGGAGGGGAGTCCCCCAAGTAATTCTGAAATAGAGATTTCTGGCGGCTTTTGGGATGAAAAATCACGTTATATTTTGGGCCGTTAACATGACGTTTCTAGCAGCAGGTTTCAATTTGTTCAACAATGAGCATCCAGTGATCTAGAGTTGTAGCTTTTGACTGCACAATTCTGGAAGTGATAACTTGATGACGTCAAGTCGATTTAATAAGGTTATCACTTCAAGCATCATGCAGTCCAAAATTACAACCGTTGGTAATGTGCAGACCTCTATTCACAATACAGCCTTCTTCTTAACATTCAGTTCTCCGCAACTGTAGAACTAGTAGTTGTTGAACCGCGTTAACCCTTTACACAACGCAGACGATATCAACTTTTTTATCATTTTTTCAAATTTTTCAAAAAAATTCAACAAAACCATATCATGTGACCCCTCGTTCCAACGAGGGGTCACATGATATGGTTTTGTTGAAATTTTAGAAAAATAATATTTTTCAACTGCTGAATTTGCATATTACGCGGGCGGATGCGGGCGATTCGTTGGGTAAAGGGTTAATAGCAAGACCCACTAGTCACAATGGTACTTACATTGAAAAGATCACTCAGCGGAAAATTGGCTTTGCTAGACGCATTCGATATTTATACCACACGTCTTGGAGGTAAAGAGTATGAGTGATTAGGGGATACTTCGGGAGAAATTGCTCAAATTTTGAAAATGTCGCATTTTCCTTGAATTTCTGCTGGAAGTCATTTCGAGCAGGGATTGAAGAACACTGCGACGAAAATGAATGGAGTTATCATTGATTCATTGGACACAACACTCAATATCGATATAAAGAACAACAGTCGGTCATTAAAAAACTATTATGTTATAACCAAATAAACAAATGAACGACAAGTACGCCGCATTGGCTGGTGAACAGTCAGGTAACGACAATCACACATGATAAATAATTATGTATTCAGTGTTTTTTTTCAGTCATCCGAGTTTCGACACTTCGTCCCCTGAGTTCCAATTTGTTCTATGTGTCAGTAGACACACAGAACACATTGGAGCTCAGGGGACGACTTGTTTGGGTGGTTTCGTTAAAATGAATCATTCTAATGAAACCATTCAAACAAACGTCACCTTTCTTGCTTTCGTGGCACTTAGGCCAAGCCCCACCCAAACAAATCAGAGCCCCGGGTAACCCACCCACACCCTGGCCTTGGACACCCACAAGGGAGAGTTTGACATGGTTCGAATCTTCCCCTGCTGTGAAAATGACCATGTCTGATATGGACAGCCACGTTTCCCAAAACTCATGTTTCAAAGTTTGTGAATGAAGTAGTGATGTATAACGAGTAAATAATCTTTATATGAGACATTTTATCACTTATCTTGTAATTGCCGTGATTTCGTGTAGCTTCTGGTGTAGAGAAGATATGCTCCAATTTGAAAGAATATATAAGAATATATAAGGATCAGTGACGTATTGGCTTCCTTGGGAGGCCTCAAAAAATCTCACTGGGCCGTGAACTAAAATACAACCAGCGCGATGGCTCATTTGAAAACAACGCGGCTGTTTCTAATTCAATAGACTTTATCATGTTACTTGCCTTGAAGTGTGGAACCACTATTAGTTACATTGTATAACGAATTTGTCATACTTGAATACTATCGTAATGTGTTTCAAGGGCAGAGATTTTGTAATCTGAAGCATCTTCCCTTCAGGCATCCAAATCAAAACAGTCAGGTATTTTGACCACGTTGCACCTTTGAATAATTTTCAAAGATGGTGTCCTTTTTATTGCCTTTCAAATACTCATGAAATTTTTCAGAAGCCGAGTTATAATTATATTAATTATGATTACGCGATTCCGTACAGTTCAAGCCGCTCGCAACTTCACTTACAGACGCAATCATCTCCTCGGTTCAATTTGTAAGCGGAATTTACCTCCCCTGACAACGAAGAATGTCGCAAGATGTTGAGTTATGTTGTGTTATTTATTTATTTACTGGATTTAACGACACTTTCGACAGCCAGGGTCACCTCGTGTCGGATAGTTTTGCGGGTGGAGGAAGCCGGAGTACCCGAAGAGAGCAACCAAGCAACGGCGAGGAACTGTCAGACTCCCCACAAGCTACTACTAACTCCACACAAGCAGGTTGGCATTGGTTGAAGACAAGTGCACAATCGACATGCAGTACGCCTAAGTACAGAGCGCCACCGTGCCCCCGCGCGGCAGTCGGGATGAAGTGCTTTGCCCTAGGACACAACTCAGTTACCCCTGGCGGGGATCGAGTGCACCGTCGACGTTCAGTACGCCTTAGTAAACACAACTCCACCGTTCCCCACTTGGGCAATTAGGACTAAGTGTGTTGCCCAATGTGACACAACGCGGTTTCTGCGGGTGGTTTTCGAACGAAGATCTCTCGGATTACAGCCTCTCTACGTACTAAACCACCGCGCTCCCAAGATGTTATGTTCCCCGGCCAAAACTCGAACACTGTTGTAGGTAACCCGTCAATACGACAATTTTCTTTGCAGAATGACATCGTGTAAAAAGTAGGATATTTCTGTTTACAGTAAATACACTAAACGTGTATGTTCATCGCCCATTATTAAAACCACACAGGCCATTACATCCCTTCGATTCTCTTCTATACAATGTATTCATCAAAACGGAAAATTAAAGCGTCAACCATATTACATCGAAGATTCAACTATCGATCACATTTTAACCCTTTACCCAACGCAGACGATATCAAAATTTATTATTTTAAATATCATTTTTTGAAATTTTTCAAAAAATTTCAACAAAACCATATCGTGTGACCCCTCGTTGGAACGAGCTCGACGAGCTCGTTCCAACGAGGGGTCACATGATATAGTTTTATTGAAATATTTTGAAAAATATTTTTTTTTTTCAACTGCTGAATATGCATATTACGCGGGCGGATGCGGCCGATTCGTTGGGTAAAGGGTTAAGTTCCAAGAAGGCACGTGCTTAAAGCTATATTGGCTATCAACATCCCATTGCGAGGTAGTTTCTCAACAGAGACGGACAACTTCTCCTTCTAGGGGTTTAACAACCACAGACGTTTTTTTGCTTGCCAAAGGCACGTAGGTACGATATTAGGTTGATAAAATCTCTACGACCCAACTAACAGTACAATGGTAACACCCCACGGCCAGAAGCCACGAAGGACAAAACGCAAAGGAACCAAGGACACTACAAGACCAAGTCCGTCGTCATGCCAGGTAACCTGTAAAAGTTGATTCATTGGTCGGTTCGTCAGGTACGCAGATTCTGTAACTTGAGTGAAGTTGCACTTGAATTTGTTCACTGCCTTCATTGACAAGTGCAGCCTGTCTCCGGCAGTATCACTTTGATGATACTTCCGGGAGTGATGTCTTCATTAGCCTTCGGACAATTTTTTTCTGTCACCAAAATAATTTAGGTAGGTCAGATCCTAGCCCTCATTGGCAAGTTTTGCCTGGAACAGACTCGGCCAGGACAGCCCGCTACCAAACATCCAGTAAACGAGACTGTCGAAAAAATGGGGCACACAGGCTATCGAAGGTTTGACGCCGCCTAGACGGCTGGGAACGTCTGCAGCTATAGGCCGAGTGACAGTTGAAAATTTGGATTTCGCCAGGACAGGGAAAGCTAAAGAAGATAACTATTGGTGACGTAAGTCCTGAAGTATTAACAAACTAAATAATTGCCAGCTGACAGGATGTGTCCTAGTAGAATTGCAAAATAAAGTAAAACAAGAGAAAACATGTAGCCCTGGCCCTGGGACTTGATTTTAAAGGATAGAAGTAAATTTGTACATTTTTGACAGGTTAGTGATGCATACAAATTATTGTCAGTATTAACTTGAAGGATCCCGTAGTTAGTTTCAGCATGGATTGAGCGTGACTATCTTTATATATTTTAACTATCGCTAGCGATTCAAATTGTGGTGCACGAATTGTAGAAAATTCCATTGAAATTCCGCTTCTTTATAAAAATAGTGTGTCAACGAATTTCCGTTTCGCACATATTTGCGGAACAGATTTTCGTGTTCCGCATTGTTTAGTGTTGCCGTCAATGGGGATTTCACATAACAGGCGTGTAATAAAACAAATTGCAGAGTATGGCAGTTACTGGCGATTGCTCAGTGCTTTTCCCTGTTTCCTCCGGCTTCCTCTACCCGTAACTTTGTACGACATAACAAAACTCAACCTGCTGAACGTGCCGTTACACCTCAATAAACAAACCAAGTAAAGAAGGTGCACATTTACCTTTCTTGTACAAATATGTCCATGAATACGAGGTGATCCTGACAAAAATATGAGTGGAACATATAACGATGATGATATGCGTGTCTGTACTCAGCCATTGGTCACGTTTCAAATCGAAAGACGGTTTCAGATCGGGCATGGAGAGAACACTGGTTCGTCAAAAGCGCAGCGACAAACAGAGGGTATATAATTGTATATTAAACGAGAAGAATCGCACGCCATATTCCATGGAATACGAAGCAATATTATCACTGTGAGAACTACTATTAACGAATTATTGTGCTTGAAAGACTATCATTTTGGCGGAAATACATTCAGTCATATCAAGATGTCAGGTAAGATGACATGTTAGCGAATAGAGAATTTCGATGGATCGCTCCAATCAAAATTCTCTTCCCGCTTTTGTGTTCACAGAACTGTACACCTAAACTGCTGATTATTTCACAACACTGTTATAACACATTGTGTAATAGAGCTGACACAGAGCAGCGAAATGATGCTATTTTATCCTATTATTAAATGGTAAATTTGTTTAGACAGCAGAGATAAGAACCAAACATTTATTTGTTGATATACTTGTGTTTTCATCAAAATGAATTTATTACCAAATTTTCCCACACGTGTAACAAAAATACAAACCCTTTGCGGAAAATGAATTTCCATCCATTTACATCTTGTTTCGTTTATAATTTCTGAAGAGACAAATGATACATTATTACCAACACTCAGGCCATGTATACTGGGCGCCGAAGAGTTGTGTGTTCCTTGTGCTTAACCCTCTGAGTACTGATGACAAAATATAGAAACTTCAAATACAATTTTACCCATAATGCAACTGAGAATTTAACCAATTCAGTTTTGTTTGACAGAGCTAAATTAACTCTGTTAAACAAGACTGAATTAATTAAATTCCTAGTTGCATCATGGGAAAAATTGCGGTTTGATATTTTATTGTTTCACCATCGGTGTTACGAGGGATAATCTGCCTTTCTTATACTGCGGTGTGATTAGAAAAAAACGCCCCCCTCTCTCTTTCTCCGTGTCTCTCTTCATCTCTCGCTCTCTATCTCCCTCCCTCCCTCCTCGCCCCTCTCGTTTCACCTCTCTCTCCATCCCTCACTTTCGCCGCCTCTCTCTCTCCATATCTGTCACCCTCTACCTCCTCTACTTCTCACTCTTACCCCTTCCTTCTCCCATCAACCCTCCCCTCTCTCTCCCTTATCTCATCCCTCTCCCACCCTATCTCCTCCACCGCTCTCCCTCTGACTCCCTCTCTCCACATACCTATCCCCATCCTCTCTCACTCTTCCCACCCCTCCCCCTCTCATTCTCTATCTCACCTTCCCTTCCCTATCTTTTTCCATATCTCCGTCTCTCTCTCCATCTCTACCCTCTCTCTTTCCCTCTCTCCCCCTCTCTCCTCCTCTTTCCCCCTCTCGGTCTGTCCCCTCCCTCTCTCTCTCTCTCCTCTCCTCTCCGTCCACTCTCCAATCCCCTTCTTCCTATCTCTTTCTATGTCCCTCACCCTCCGCTCGGCTTCTCCCTCTCCATCTCTCTCTCCCTATCCCCCTCCCCTCTACTCCTCTCCTCTCTCTCTTTCACCTTTGGCATTTGGTGTCATGCAAGTCATATTCGATAGCGAAATGTTCAGCATCCATTCTTCCTTGATAGGCTGGTGAATGACTTTCGCTTTCGTAAACCACATGCTGGTGGTGTGTTTGATTGTTTTTCCTTTTTGGAGCCTCATTAAGAAGGTGTTAAATCCTCTGTCATTATTCTTTGTCTCTGAAACGACTGTTGGGCGGGCTCCCAATGTGCTCCCGCAAACAATAACCAAGTTACGACCACCAGTACAGCAGTGTCACCCATCTCCACCACGCTGTTTTCAAGAAAAGAAACGTGTTGTGGAGTTAAAGAATATGGGATCATGCTTAGTTCTTATCCCAGCTTGAAAAGAAATTGAGAGGTTGCATGCGGCGAGCAAACTTCATTGACATCAGAATTAATATTGACCTGAAGGTAAAAGAAGAAAAGATCGCATAAACTGTTGTTCATATCAGATAGGAATCCAGTCGAGATATAATTACACGGGTGGGTTGAGATTACATCAATAAACTATTGTAAAATTAAGCATTCCTGACTTATCTCGTCATAAAAATTCACTGTCGATAAAGTTATCAAACTTAAAATTATTATAGGGATGAGGATGGGCAAATTAAGAAGCATGCAATTGCCGAGAGAACACCAGCGATATCAATATAAAATAAAGCGAAGTTTCCTTTGTTACTTTTAATACACAAAAACAACGTGCAGCTCTCGGAACTGCCTGTTGTTTTCGGTTATTAAAAGTTACAAAAGGAAATTTGGCTTTTTATGGCAAGTCAATTAGAAGCATCTTGGTAAATGTCCACTTTGAATCGTTGTTTAGCGAATGTGTTTTTACAGTAATCTGCAAGTTTGTTTACTGTTTCTGGGGGGGGGGGGGGGCGGGGGCGGAAAAATGCATGAACACAGGTGAGAGTGGGGGAGGGGGTTGTCAAGTGCCAAACAAATGTGTGAAAACAGTTAATGCATTTTTTTCCCCTTTTCACTCTTCTGGCATCTTTTGGGTCCCAAACTGTAACAAAATGTCACTAATTGATCATGAAAGCCCATTTAGAAGCATTATTAACAAATCTAACTCCCTTAATATAAAAAAGTTGGAGAATTTCATCCAAAACGTACCCATGGATGGGGGTGGGTGCCCAATATTGAGCGGAAAAAAATTGCCCGACAATTTTCTCTTGAAGTCAACAAAAATATCTATTCACTACATAATTCATCCTATCAACTTTTTTTTTAATGGAACATTCTTTAAAATAAAGCATAGTATATATAATATTGTAAATGAGTCATCATAGCTAGGTGGGACTGGTTCTTCAAAATGAAAAAAAATGAAAATATTAATATTTATTTCAACAAAAACAAAAAGGTTTGATTTAACAAAAACAAAAATGTATTTTTGATCGCTATCCTGGTGTGCAGATGCGATAACAGAAACAAAAACACAAAGTTTGCCCTTCTTAACCCAGAACATGAACAAGTTCCCATTTACCCAGTCAATATTTGCAACATACACACGGTTACAGTATAAGCAGTAGTAAATTAATTATGGACACAACAGGCACGGTGCTAACACATGCCTGCAGATGTCATGATTTACAGAAACTAGACTGTTCGAAGATCATATAACTGCATATTAGAGATAAAATTAGGAAAAACTAATTTAAATTTGGTTTAAAATTCCAGGTTTATGGAAAAAAGAATAATTGAGTTTCATTTGCAAGAAAAACACCGAGAAACGAGATTTGTAAGAAAATTAAGTTACACACTTAGTTTGCCTCACTTGTCTGATCTGGTTTGAATGGGGTTTTACATCGCTTGCAACAACTATGGCTATATGATGCCTATATCACAACTTGTTAGTTTCCAAGATGAAGGTAGAATTATTCGAACAGATCCACTGGATGGCCTAAGGAATCCACCAACCGCTGGAGGAACTAACACGCTCATCCACACAGGCACCTCAATATAGGGATAAAACAAATTCCTTAGAATTTGCTACATCAACATACAGTACGTGGAGAGTGGATTGTAACTAAATCACCCACAGAGTGGAGTTATCACCCAAACTATAAGTTTCAAATTTTGTACATATCGACTAAAAACACAAGCAATGTTTCAGCCAATGGACCTCCGGGTTTAACCCGGAGGTCCATTGGCTGAAACTTTGCTTATGCTTGTTATGCTTTGCAACAAATTTGCAATTATTGCTTGGGTGGAATCTCCACTCTGCCGGTGATTTAGTGATAATACACTCTCCACGTACTGTAGTATTCAAATGTCTGTATGAACAGCCAGGCCACCACTGCTGTGAGTTAACAACCTGGCTACCAAATGTGGACCTATTTTACCCGGGTCCACACGGGGTTCAAGCTATAGAGTAATGTGTCTTTGTGAACTAATGTGAATCTGGTATTGAAAAATGCATCTGAGAGAGTAAATGGAAACATACTTGGGCATAAAAAAATATGCATTGAATCAGTGTGCAATACGCGTTTTGAGATAGTGTTCGAGTGTCAAAGTTTTGTATATAAAACGTATGAGAAGGGGCTGGGCCCCCCAAAATGTCATGGAAGAAAATGCAGGAAAGGGTGGGTGGGTCAAGAAATCTGCAAAATAAAAATTTCCACATATGTTAATGCATTTTTTCCGACCCCTCCCCTTACTCCCTGCTGTTCCCAGGAAAAAAAATACAAAATCTTACCTCCTCTTATATTAATGGGAAGGATAGTTACTGCTTTATATAGCACGATGCGCACACTGTTGATACAATGAACTGAAAAAAAGTTTCACAACATCAAAAGATGGTGAAAACGCAGTTTTCTTGTTTTTAAATGCATTTAAACCGAAAATAATAATCAGACGTTTGAACTGATTGGGAAATAAATGGCTAAAAGCCAGGCTCTGTATTTTAATACTACTCAACAAGTCAAGGCCTAGAGTTTGTGAAATGATACGTACGTCTGTTACGACCCGTAATGTAATAAATGCCCATAATGTAATACCTACCCATAATGTAATACAAAAACGACCCATAATGTAATACGAACCCATAATGTAATAAAAAACGACCCATAATGTAATAAATGTAATAACGTGTAATAAATGTTAGGTACCCATAATGTAATAAAAATTTTAAAAAATTAGATACAAATTACACTTTTCCAGGCCCGTAATGTAATAAAATTCTAAGCTTGATTTTTGTTTTTTCTCTTTACTCCAGCAGTGCGTTCGGCTACTTATGACACATCCTGCGCCTTCATCAATGCTGCCAATGGCTCCTATGCCGTACACAGCCAACATGTGTGGGTGTGTTGGGATTACGATAGAGAGTATTCCGGGACCTGGGGCGGGTGTACTCTGCTATGAGTGACAGGCATTATCCCTCTTCCATTTGTACCACCCACGCAAACGACTTCCTCGATAGCCTCTACTGCCCTGCCACAATCATATAGGTCTACCTTACAAGACATTCAATAATTTTGATTCCAGGATGGTCATTTATAACTGCAATCATCATATTCGACCGGCTGTTCACTTTCATAAAAGCAATGCGGGTAGCAGGTTCCTATACTGTTAATAAGTGCAAGCAATTCTGGCCAGAGTTGCTGAGGCAGAGGGTGTAGTGGGGTGCAGTGGGGTTTGGTTGCACAATAACCGGATAGTGGGGGGGGGGGCGTATAGTGTGGGATACAAGGAAAAGATAGAACAGAAGCAAGACGTTGAGTCAACCGGCGCAGAGGAATATCGGGAGGCGATATGGTGAGTGCACTGGTATTGGAATGGGGGATATCCCATAGCTCGATGGGATTTGGATTAGGCTACTTTGCTCCAAATTAAGCGTACAATCTATCCTCTGTCTCTCCAATTTTCACTACCTAAACAAATTTGTAATTTCCCTGGACTGTACTACTATAAGTTCATGTCGCACCCTCCGCACCTTGAAACCAATGAGCCCGAGCCCTGGACCACACTTAATAACGACCACATCATATTCCCGGTCCTGTGATCACATGTGTCAAGTAATATTATCAAATGCTTTCCAGTCAAATAGTTTGCACTTCGCACATGCAAGAAAGACCTTACATTTTCAATAAAAATTGTATCAGTTTCAATAGTGACAACCCTGAGTGAAATGGTTTCAACTCCTCTCAGTGTTATTTTTCTAAAACCTCAACACACCACAGATTGAACACCCTCAATTGATATGAACCGAAGCAAGTTAAACGCCTTGTAGACTGCTATCATCCACGCAGGCCACCTTTGCGAGAAGATTGGTTAAGAGTATGTCATGTTCACCTGTGGCTGTGACCAGCAACTGAGTCGAGTTAATGTGCACATCACTTGGTTGTACAAAGCAGCCTCTTTGTATTGAGCTCAGGGGATTGCATTCTCAAATAAATTTCACCAGTGGTGTGGCATCACTCATAGTATGCACAGGACGAATGCAGATCTATAATAGAGAGTAGTTTTGGTGGTTCTTGAGATTATGTTGATTGGAAAAGCATTCCACAGCATTTTCTGAGCTGTGGGGACTACCACTTAAACCACCTACATTTCCTGACAGTTCCTGGCGGTTGGCAGGAACTTCCTGCCAACCGCATACTCTATCACATCGACTATTCGCGTGTTCATCCCCGCTATTGTGCCATCTTCTCCTACACTCAATCAACATACGTAGCTAAACACCAGGTGTAACATGGGTATATCCGTTTGACCGTGAGGTGTGACCTTGACCATCAATCCTTGAACCTGTGTATGGGCCGATTTTTATGAAACTTGGTGTGTGGTTCGGGCGCCCAACAATTTTGCCACACCCGATGCTTTTGCCAAACCCGATGCCCGTCATGTGTGACCTTGATTGATATTCACACCGTTGACCTTGAACCTATATCTCGGCTCATGTTGGGCCGATTTGCGTAAAACTTGGTATGTGGAGGTAGTTCGGGGCTCTCTCTCTCTCTCTCTCTCTCTCTCTCTCTCTATATATATATATATATATATATATATATATATTGAGCGTCCTGAACTACTCCCACATACCAAGTTTCACGAAAATCGGCCCAGCATGAACCGAGATACAGGTTCAAGGTCAACGGTTTGAATATCAAGGTCACACATGACGGGCATCGGGTGTGGCGAAATTGTTGGGCGCCCGAACAACACACCAAGTTTCAGGACAATCGCCCAGCAGGAGCCGATACACAGGTTCAAGGTTTCCGGTTTGATGGTCAAGGTCGCACACCCGGTCAAACGGATACGTCCATGTTACTCCTCGTGTCTAGCTATGTATGCTGTTTGAGTGTAACTTAGGAGAAGATGGCACAATAGCGGAGACGAACACGCGAATAGTCGATGTGATAGAGTAGGCGGTTGGCAGGAAGTCCCTGCCAACCGCCAGGAACTGCCATGACTGTAGGTAGTTCAAGTGGAAGGCCGTGTGGTGGACTAATAATATTACTTGACACATGTTATCACAGGATCGGGAATATGATGTGGTCGTTATTAAGTGTCATCCTGGGATCGGGCTCATTGGTTTCCAGGTGCGGTGGGTGTGACATAAACTTATAGTAGTACAGTACAGGGAAATGACTAATTTGTTCAGGTAGTGAAAACTGGAGAGACAGAGGATAGATCGTACGCTTAATTTGGAGGAAAGTAGCCTAATCCAAATCCCATCGAGCTATAATAGGATATCCCCTATCCCAATACCAGTACACCTACCATATCGCCTCCCGATATTCCTCTGCGCCGCTTGACTCAACGTCTTGCTTCTGTTCCATCTTTTCCTTGTATCCCACACTACCCCCCCCCCCCCACCCCCGCCACTATCCAGTCTTGGTGCACCCAAATCCCACGGCACCCACTCCACCCTTTGCCCCAGCAACTTTGGCCAGAGTTACTTGCATTTATTAACAGTAGGAACCTGCTATCCACATTGCTTTTGTGCAAGTGAACAGCCGGCCGAATATGATGATTGCAGTTATAAATGACCATCCTGGAATCAAAATTACTGAATGTCTGGTAAGGTAGACCTATATGGTTGTGGCAGGGCAGTAGAGGCTATTGAGGAAGACGTTTGCGCGGGTGGTACAAATAGAAGAGGGATAATGCCTGCCACTCAGAGCAGAGTATACCCCCCCCCCCCCCCCCCCCAGGTCCCGGAATACTCTCCATCATATTCCCAACACACCCACACATGTTGGCTGTGTACGGCATAGAAGCCATTGGCAGCATTGATGAAGGCGTAGGATGTGTCATAAGTAGCCGAACGCACTGCTGGAGTAAAGAGAAAAAAAAAATCAAACTTAGAATTTTATTACATTACGGGCCTGGAAAAGTGTAATTTGTATCTAATTTTTTAAAAATTTTATTACATTATGGGTACCTAACATTTATTACACGTTATTACATTTATTACATTATGGGTCGTTTTTTATTACATTATGAGTAGGTATAAATTGCGGATACACGACCACTTGTACATGTACGTGTACAACATACGCACACGATGCGTTCACCAACGTGGAATTCGGTGTTAAATCACACGCTTGTTCGCAAAAACTGTACAGTGGTCTAGAACCCCTCATGTACAGTCAGTGACTCCTAGATCGCGCTTTTAGCGTTCAAACACTCGTGGTGAACGCATCGTGTGCGTGTGTTGTACATCTTCAGTTGTATCGTGTACGTGATTTTTGGTCTACGTTCGCATCGCAGATCAGACCCACCAATCCATCGTCGGCGAACGCGAGCGAAGGCAAAAGATTTTGGGTGATCATCAAAAAACAACAATTGGGGTTCTAGACCAGTGGTCTAGAACCCGCAATTGCGTTGGTACAGATGGTCCAGAAACTCTCCCTCGTTTTTTGAGGTGGTGGGTTTTTTGATTGATATAAATATAGGGGAGAAAAAAAATATAAATAAATAGTTATTTAGAAAAATAAATATATCAAATCGAATAGATAATAAAAAAAAAAATACGTAAATCATGAGCGATTCTCAGATGATTAGAGCGAGGTTTCTTTTATACATGCTGATGAGAGCATACGCAATCTGCGTGAACGAACAACTACGTCCCATCTTGTTAGAACGATGCGTCGGATGTCGGGATCATCTAGACTTCGATCACGAGGATCATTCGTGTCTGACGATGGAAAGGGAAGATATGGTCGTCATGTATTTCGAACCAGCGTTCGAACGCGTTAAATTCGACGATGTGATCACGTTTTGGAAGAGATTAGTCTACTGTAAAAATCGAGACATGCCCACAGATTCGGAAGAACTGAAATTGGCGCGTAGAAGTTTGACTTTAGAAGACAAGGGATGCATCAAGAAATTATTGCTGAACAAAGCATACGTCTAAGTTTTGTTTTTCGTTGATATAAAAATAAGGGAGAGTAGAAAATAAAAAAAAATAAATACACACATAAATTTTTTATCTAATATTAGAAAGAAAAAACACACAAAAAAAAATGAGAACCAGAAATAAATTGTATCCGACGTTAGTGGACGACGAGGACGAGAAGCCGAACGGCGTTTTGCCGACGGCGCCATCGCTAGAAGAAAGAGAAAGAGGAGAGAGGTATCGCATCGATCAAATCAGTAGAATCCAATCGTATCTGACTCGAGAGAGAGATTCTCGTCGTTCCCTCAAGAAGAAGTATTCGCGTTTCGTGAAATTCGTCAACGGGATCGACACGACACTCATCACGATTTCCATGGGTTTACACGCGGCCGGCATCGGATTGTTGTCGACCGCGGTCGGCATTCCGATCGTGCTGACTGTGGAAGGAGTGGCTCTCGCCGCCGGATTGTTCAGCACGCTCGGAAACTTTTTGAGTAGGAAATTATATCTGAAGGCGAGGAAACACGATAAGATTCGCGTCTTGGCCGACTCCAAGATCGATACGATATCCGAAATGATCTCTATGGCGTTGAAAGACGGTAGGATATCGGATGGAGAATACTTCGCGATATTGAGCGAGAAAACGAAATACGATGCCATGAAAGAAGCCGTGAGAATCAAGACTCGTCAGATCATCAAGGAAGAGTTGAAGGATTCTCTTGTGGAAAAGGGTAGGAAAGAGGCCAGGGAGGAATTCAGTAAGATGATAGAACTCAAGGGTAGCGATTGAAAAAAAAAAAAAATATATATATATAATAAGAACAGAATTTTTAAAAAAAAAATATTAAATTCATATATAAAATAAAAAAACGAAATTAATTTAAATTAAGTCTTAAAAAATGTATTGCGTAAAGTGTAAGAGAGTTACCGAGATGAGTAATTCTAGAGAAGTGCGAACTAAAAATGACAGATGGATGCTTCGCGGAATTTGCGACGTGTGTGGTTCTATCAAGACTAGATTCGTCAAACAAAAGAACGCGAGCAAAGGCAAAGGCATCGTGAATAAAATGATCAACAATCTATCTTTCGAAATGCATCTGCCCGGTCACAGTTTCACGGGACCCGGAACCAAATTGAACAAGAGACTCAACGCCGATCTGACACCCAAATCTTGGAGCAAACCCGTGAATAGGGTGGAAGTGGCCGCGTACGATCACGATCTGTGCTACGCCGGACATCCCGACACCAAGACTCGCAACGACGTCTGCGACAAAAACATGTTGACGAGAATGAAAGGCATATCGAATCCGACCAGGAGAGAGAAGATGGAACGTTCGCTGGTCGGCAATCTGATCGGTGCGAAACGTCGATTCGGATGGGGCGTTCAAAAAAAAAGGCATCTGAAAAAGAGAAGAAGAAAAAACGATTATTGACAAGCGAATTGGCTGAGGAGTTACACAAACCCATAGTGCGTAAATTTCGAAAGAGAAGGGTGTTCGTGAAGGGTCTGGACGACATTTGGTCCGCCGACTTGGTCGACATGAGATCGTTTACGAGGTGGAACGAGGGCGTCAAATATCTATTGACGGTCATCGACGTGTTTTCCAAATACGGTTGGATCAGAGCTTTGAAGAATAAATCGGGACCTTGCGTCGCCGAGGCTCTGAAGAGCGTGTTCGACTCGTCCTCTCGAAAACTGAGTAAATTGTGGGTGGACAAGGGAAAGGAATTCTACAACAAGGACGTTCGTCGATTGGTAGACCTCTACTCGATCGAAAATGAAGAGAAAGCCAGCGTGGTGGAACATTGGAATCGAACGACGAAGGAGAAGATGCACAGATACTTCACGGCGAATTCGACTAAGAAATACATATACGCTCTGAACGGTCTGGTGAAAGATTACAACGACACGCGACACAGATCGATCAAGATGACTCCCGCGGAAGCTAGCGATCCTCGAAACGAAAAACGGGTCTACGCGAATCTATATCCCGAGAGATCTAAGATCGGGAAGAAGAAGTCTAGAACGCCAAAATTTGCGGTCGGCGATCGAGTGAGAATCTACGCTTATAAGAAGCACTTCAAAAAGGGTTATACTCCTCGATGGACCTCAGAAATCCTCGTGATCATCAAAATATTTCACACTGATCCGGTGACTTACGAAATCGAAGCTTTGGATGGAGAAGAGATCATCGGAAAGTTTTACGAACAACAATTGCAGAAGACGAAGTTTTTGATGAAGAACGCAAAAAAATTTTTTTTTTATTTACTCTCTTTGACATTTTCTTGTTTACACACACATATATATAAGAGAGAAAAAAAATAAATAATAATAAAAATAATTAAAAAACTATTTTTTTTAGATAAAGAAAAGCAAGTGAATTAATTAACAAAAAATCTAAAAATCCTTTAAAATGACAAATATGCTAGATATAGCACAAAGCATAGTGAAAGATGTAAGCATTCAAGAATATGAGGTTCACGAATACGAACCAGTAACTGGGACGAGTTTGAACAATGCGGGAGAGATAAGAATCAATGTCGAACCTCAAGATCTATTCATACATCCTAGCGAGAGTTACATAGTGGTGCAGGGATGTCTCACCAAGGAAGATGGGAGCGACTACGCCGACGACGACACTGTTACTCTTGCCAATAATGGCATCATGCATCTATTCAGTAACATAAAAATACATGCTATCCGGACAAGAGATAGAATCTGTTTTTCATCCTGGTCAGGCCACCACGATGTTCGGACTCTTGACGTATCCTGATGATTTTTCGAAATCCAGAGGACTTAATCAGTTGTGGGTGAAAGACACTATAGGACCTGCTAGCGCCGGCGCCGCCACAAAATTCGACTACGTCGTCAAGACGTCCAGACCTAAAGGAACGTTTTCATTCAGGATACCGTTGAAACACATCTTCGGATTTGCAGACGATTACAACAAGATCATGTACGGATTCAAACACAATCTGACGTTGATTCGAAAAGGAAACGACGACGCAATAGTGAGACTCACCATGACCGGTGCGGGTAAGATAACTCTGCACAAGATATCATGGTTCGTTCCACACGTGGAGCCTACGACGGATGAGAAAACGCATCTCTACAAGATCATACAATCCAAGAGTAAATTAGTGGGATTTAGAATGAGACAGTGCCACACGGCTAGCATTCCTCCCTCCACGAATCACTTCGATTGGAGATTGACGGTGAAATCCGCTTCCGAGAGACTGCGTTTCATCGTGGTCGCGTTTCAGACCGATAGAGACGGGTCTCAGAAAAAGAATGCGTCGCTGTTCGATCACTGCAATTTGAGAAACATGCAAGTGTTTCTGAACGCCACGAGATATCCGGCAATCGATTACAATGCGTCATTCGACAAGAACGATTTCTGCAGGCTGTACGGCGACGCCGCTGATTTTAGAAAGAAGTATCACGGTCTAGACGAATTGATGAGCAATCCCAACATATCTCCCGGCGAATACAAGTTGATGTATCCCATGTTCGTGTTCGACGTCAGTAAACAGAGTGAACGACTCAAGAGTAGCGTGTTAGACATTCAGATCAAGATGCAATTCGATAGGGACGTGCCGAGAAAAACCGAAGCCTTCGCCCTGGTCCTGTCAGACAGAGAATTACAATTCGAATCGGACGGAAATAAGATGTCGATCATTCTATGAGAGACAAGTGTGTGAAAAAAAAAATAAAAAACAAAAAAAAAAAATGAAAAGTAATGTATGATTATTAAAAACAAAACAAACAAAAAATGAAGTAATGTGATATAGAGAGATTGAACATCTCTCTATATCTCATTCCTTTTTTTTTGTTGTTTTTAATAATCACACATTATTTTTTTTTTTTTTAATTCGTTATTTTTCCACGCGTTCACTGTTTGTTCAAAGGATCCAGTTCGATCAGTAGACTCACCACGGAAGTGGTGGCTTCGGGATTATTGGTTTTCGTGACGAAATTAATCCTGTCTCTGGTGTTCACTTTGAGAGGCGTGCCAAATGTGCTGACATACGCATGTTGATTCTCAGTCTTTTCAACGCTGTATCTCTTATCACTCTCCACACCATTCACCATGAGATTGACGGCCGCTCTGTTATTCAAATCCGTGGAAGCCAGACTCATTCGAAGGATTTCACTTCCCAACAGCATGGGATATCCAACCTGACCATGTTTCGATCCGCTACCTCCATTTCCGAAAGACCACTCAGCTTTTCCTTCATCTAAGGTGCCGGCCTCTTCGGCCCACACGGTGATCAATTGTCTGGCATATTTCACTTTCTCCATCACCGAAATCAGGGTGCAGGCGTCCGTCATGTGCACGGGTTCCGGTAGATTCGTGAGCGCATGTCAGCCCATGTCTAGTTTACCTTCCATGATGTCGCCCTTTCTCCAGACCGAGTTGTCGTCCACGTACTTTCTGCTGACAGTGCTAGAATCGAATTCGGGATTGGGATTGAGACCAAATAAATTCTCACCGTTCATGTTGATGCCACCCTCCATGGTTCCGCCAGATTCTTTGTTCAGGTAGAGATCGTCCACTTGCGATTCTAGGTATTCTTGTGATTGTAACACGGAAGAATCCACGTAGCCCTTGTTGACCGCGGTTGAGTCCGCATCCGTGTTGTCGATCTTCGACAGATTCAATATCTTGTGGAATCCCGCATTCAGATCCGATTTCATTTCACGTTCGTCAGACTTTCTCCATTCCAGATCTACGTAGTGTTTGGTCACCACGTCCTTGGGATTCGTGGGAGCGGCCACGTTCGTTATCTTGTAAGAATTGGCGTTCAATTCCAAGTGCATCGTTTTCTGAACGTATCTATTTCTCAGGTGTTCATTGAATCTCGTGTGAGAGTCGTCCGCGTATTTCTTGGTGGCAGCATCGGTGGGATCTACGGGATTCGCGACGTTCACCAAACGTTTGGATTTCAGATCGAGATCGTCGGTCATGGTTTTATCCACGTAATTATCCAGCAGGATTCGTTGGAAATCGGAGTTCCCCCTGTCAACGTATTTTTTAGTCGCGGCATCTGCGAGATCTATCGGCTCGGGAAGATTGTAGAGCTTCTTATCATTCATGTTCAGAGGTTCCTCTTGAGGTTCGTATCTCCGAACGTAATGCTCGTCCAACAAGTTGGCAACGTCGTAACCTTCGAACATCTTCCTCTTCTTTCTCGGGTTGACTTTTTCGTCGTCACTTCTACCAAATTTATTGACTGTCATGTTGTTGTAGGATTTTTTTTTTTGTTGTTGTTTAGAAAAAAAAATGTGTTCAAAACGCAGTTTATTAAAAATGAACTATGTTATTTTATTTTTCGTTTTTTATTCGATTAAAATTTTTTTAAAATAATTTTTTTATCTTTATATATATACTATAAAAAAAAAAAAAATTCTCTCTAATGTAAGTCATTGAGAATGTCTTGAAATTCATCTCCTTCAGACCATCTCTTGAGAACGTAGAGACACAGGTGACCACAAAACACTTGATCTGGCGATTGCACTTGATCCGTGTTGTAAAGAACCATCGATTTGTTGAAATAGTTCTTTATTTCTTTCGGCGGCGAGATTCCGTAGCTGTCGAAATAATAATTCTTCTTCTTCTTCCCGTTCTTGAGCCATGCCACCCAGTGAGTGCCTTCACCCGATGAATCGTCTAGATTTAAAATTCCGCATTCCAATTGTCGAGGTCTTCTCTTCGGCAAGGCATCTCTGGAAAACGCTCCTAGAAAATCTTTGATTTTCAAATCTTTTGCTGCATTCAACAGATCGATGTTGGATAGGGGTTCGTTGGGCAAGACAACACCTTCTACGGATATCTTTATTTTCTTATTCATAGATGCGTGTATATTTTTTTTTTTATTTATTTTATTATAATTCACTAAAAATGACGTTATTTTTTTCTATTTTTTTTCTTTTTCTTTTTAAACTAACTCTATCGACTTCCACAATCTTGAATCCGTCAAATTCCTTGACTTCTATAATCTTGGATTCATCTAATTCTTCTTTTAAACTAACTTTCTCGATGTCACTATCGATTTCCATAATTTTATGTTCATCTAATTCCTCTTGATTTTCTGGAATCCTATCATCCACAATCGTATCTGGAATCTTATCATCTACAATCATATCTAGAATCCAATCATCCCCATTCATATCGTCTCTAATTAGATCTACAGTCCAATGTCCGAGTGCCAAAGTGCTTATTTTATCGTCTAACATGAATCTCTTGTCGTCGTTGGCCGTCAGCGAAATCTTGTTGACTATTTCGGTATACAGCTCGTGATTTTCGCTTCGAATCGATTTCATAGTCTTATACACCGGACCACTTCCTAACAGACAATCTTTATACTCTTGGAAAGAGATGTTTTTCTTCACCACGCACGCTTTAACTCCTTTGCACTTCTTGATCTCTTCATCATCTTCTGGACAATAAGCATAGAGTTTGGGTCTCAAGCCCACGAATTCGACGATCTGTTTACCGCTGCTCTCGTCCTTAAATTTACCCAACACCTTCTTGTTGTCGTTCGATTGAATGTTGGACGGGTGATCGATGGGATAATTGCTCGTGTCAAACCACTCGGCCATGTCCGGAGATATGTCTCGGTAGACGTCTTTCGTCTCTATCTCATAAACTAAACTGTCCATGTCGGTGAACAGTAGTTTGGCTTTCTCGCCAAATTTTCGTTTGACATAATCATAGTGAAACTCGTACATCAATCGCTTGCTGACATCTAAGATGATTGGTCCGAGATAATACAGTTTGTTGAACTTCAGGTGCGTCTTTTGCATGTGAACGGCCACTAGATTTTCGCCGAATATGGTTCGGTGTTTGTAATTGGGTTTCGCCACTAATTTTTTAGCTCTTTTCTCAGACGTGACGAGTCGAACGTCGGTTCTCTTCCTGATGTCTTCCATCGATTTGCCGTACATGCAGTTGTTCATGAGTTTGAAGAAATCTTTTTCGAAATCGTTCTTGGCTCGGGTTCTGAGATTCGTGTTGAGATCGATGTATTTTTTCATCCAAGGCTCTTCGTCGAATCGAATGATGCGATGTATGTCGACTAATTTCATCCAGTAATCGACGTACTGTTTCAAATTCTCGCTGTAGATGACGTAGTTATGTTTGTTGAATAAATTGGGAACGAATTTTTCCTCGTCTCCTTTGTTCGGTTCCATTCGTTCGGGAGCCAGCGGATAATCGTTGTGTGGATCGTGTAATTCTTCCGGATAGTTCAAATCGACTTCTAAAATGCAAGGATAGTCTCTCCATTTTTGCATCTCTTCCGGTTCCTTCACCCATTCGAAATTTCCAATCGGTAAAGGATGACTCATAGCCCAACCGTACAGATTATTGGCGTCCCAATACTGTATGTATTTAGTCGACCATTTCGAATTGAAACCTTCTTTCATGTAGGGATTGTTAGCCTCAGAATGTCTGTGAGAGATCATCGAGACGCCACCTCTCACAGCTCTTTCAAACATGAGCAACATGTCCACGTCGGATAATAATTCCAATTGGACTTCGGTGGTCTTCAACAGAGCGTCCCATGCCAGACCGGGTGCAGTGAAATACCAAGCGGGATCCAGATCGTAATTTCGATGACAGACGTCTCGAAAATTTTCGAACACGTCTGCCAAGAGCAGAACGTCGGTCTTCAGATAGAGATCGTGATAATCTCTCATGGTTTTCATATCGAATGATTTCCACACGTTTTTGGCGTGTTCGTAATTCTCGTCGGAAATGTCGGATTCGTATAATTTCGAATAAAAATCATCTTTTGAAGGTAGTGCGGTGTCTTCGAATCTCTTTAGATCGTTCATGTAATCGTAGGGATAGACTCCTTTCCTCAACATGACGTCTACTCGTTCTCCGAAATGTTCGCTCATGATTTTAAATTTATCCTTGCTCATGTTATCGACTAATTTTTCCGGAGCTGTCGACATGAATTTAAAAGTGTCGATGAAACGTATGCATCTATGAATGGATTTCGTTTTTTCTTTCAACGTATTTCCGTCGATTACTCTTTCCCTCTCCATGAGCTTCCATTTCGTGAAGGAAATGTATCTTTCTTCGCTGTTCGCGATGCAATTTAATTCTTCGTGCGAGGTGCCGAGATTTTTCACGAACAGATGACTGTCATAACCTGAGAGATTGTGAAACATCACCGGATAGAAAGTGGCGTCTCGATATTTTAAATTACACTTGCTGTGAGCCGGACCGCGATACAGACCCGTGTAATGATCGTGGTCTCTGTCCTTCTTATTTTCCTCGTCGAATGATTGTCTGCATATGTGACATTCGGTGGCTCTGTTATTTTCGTCTTGCTGCTCTCGCGTGATGATCATTTTCGCCGGAGTTTTGAATTTGTCGTATAACATTTGAATTTTCGATTCTAACTCTTCCACGAACCTTTGAGCCACGTCGTCGTCTTCGCGCTGTTTCATGTAGGTGAAGGGACCCATGTCGTGTTGCGAGTCGAAAGCGCATTTCACGTAAATGCAATAGCCCGAAGGTATGTGTTTTTGATATCTTTCGACGTAACTTTGAAGAGCGTTGGGTTGACAGGAACTCATTTTTGCGGTGAAACATTCGAAATCGGCGTACACGACGAATGGTACTTTTAACCTTCTGTTGTGATTTTCAAACTTCACGATGGTGTTGGGTTTGGGCATTTCGACGGCGACACCTTGAGTTTCGTTGCAATATTCCTGATGTTTCGCCAACGAGTCTTCGCTGCGAAACATGTTCATGCAGTTGCAACATAAAGATATCTTTCTTTTATGTTTATTATTTTGTCTCGACAGTAATCGGCTCGGATGTTTAACCCAACAATAATGACGATTATCACCATTCGAAATCGATAATAAAATAATCGTCTTTTCTCTTCCGCGATGCGAAGTCTGTCTGAGAGGATACATCTTTTGATTTTCGTCGTCGTATCCCAGGACGTTCACCGCTACGGTGGGATTTTGAACCTCGAAATGTTCAATGTGTTTTAACTTTGTTGGAAAAGTCACTCCGGTCCAATCAAGACTTTTAGAAGTTTCCTCGTAACGAGAAACTCTATCGGCGTGTATTTCGACAGGGTATAAAGCGGAGGTGACTGCCCATTTAAAACACTGATCATTTTTATTTCTCACGTTGACCACGCCACATTTCTTAGTCAAGAAATACGGTAATTCCAAGTAGGAAGATCCTTTCAATGGTTCGTTTTTAGTCATGTGAATTTCGAGTTTCAACACCTCGCCGAACGTCCAATTACTACCTTCATTTTGATAATTCGTGAGAGACGTCAACATCTTGTCTTTCATCTTTTCGAAAATGTCCGATAGATCTGAACCACAAAATACGGGTTCGACGTTAGATCTGAAATATGCATTTTTCACGATGCTCTCGCCGGACTTCACGTCGATTTTATTCATTATGCAATGGAGTATCATCTTAATTTTTAATCCCAAGTTCGTGTATTCGCGAAACAAATCCAATACTTTTTTCTTCACCCGTTCCATGAACAATTTCGGATCGACTTTCTTCGACGAGGGAAACACGTCGAAAGTTTTAAAAATGTCTTCGATCGCACTCTCCCGTTCTACGGGTTTTGATTGGAATAGTTCTGCAACAAGTCGTCTTACATATTCTTCTCCTTCCTCTTCGTCGATTGCTCGTTGAATTTCACTCGATATATCTCGTTTGTCTTGAATCTGAAGTGCATCACTCATTTTCGTTTTAGTTTTTCTTTTCATTTCTTTGGAAACTTGATGTTTTTCAACGGCTTTTCGTTTAGTCGTCTTCTTATTTTTCACAACCGACGCATCTTTTGACGTCGTTGCTATCGACATTTCGTTTGCCTTTCTAGCATTTCGCAAATATTCTTGTATGACTTCAATTTTTTTTGCTTTAGTTCTATGCTTTCTGAAATCTGAAATTTGTAATAGACTACAAATCTGGTTTAACTGAGGTACGGTTTTCTCATTTAAATTTACCATTGTTTTATCTGTTTGCTTCATGTGTAAGAATATTTTTTTTTTTTTTTTGAATTTTGTATTAAATAATTTGTTAAAAAAGTTTTGTTTTTTTACTCTATATATATAATAGAAAAAAAAAAAAGTTAAATTTTAAAATTCAATTTTTTTTAATACAAAATTTAAAATAAACATTATTTGTAAGAATTCATAAAAAACAAATAATCGATCATGACAACAACACCTAAAAGTTGCGGATTGAAATTGAAACGAGACGAAGGGTATGAGAAATACAGTTTTAATATCTATACATTACAACCACATGATCCCATCGAATTGAATGAGGTCGAGATGGTGGACTTAGAGCGCTACTACCACAAATATCGAATGTGTTTGAAAGTGGATGAAGCCGCGCTCGATTTGTTTTACGAGTACCAAAGCGAACTATTGATTAATATCATCGTCGCCGAAGACAGAGAATTCGACAGGGGTGATTTATTGTTGTCCTATGGAAGTTACATATATCCAATAATCTCACCCGAACTCGTGAAGAAATCAGGTGGTGAGAGTGCATTCGCCTATGAAAAAAAACTCAAAAGAGTAAAGATGAACATTCACACCATTTTCGTATGTGGAAAAATGACGAATGTCAACTTGCTAATAACGGACTTGGAAATATAAACAATAGAGAGATTGAAATTAAAAAAAAAATTTAAACTTTTTATATATATATATAAAGAGAAAAAAACTTTTACTAAAAAAATTTTTACATTAAAGAAAATTAAAAATTAAAAAAAACAACTTTTATATATATATATAAAGAGCAAAAAAAAATAAACTTTTTTTTTTTAACAAATTATTATTTAAATACAAAATTTAAAATATACATTACTGCAAGAATTCGTAAAAACAAAAAAACAAATAATCGATCATGAAGACAACAACACCTAAAAGATGTGAATTGAAATTGAAACGAGTCTAAACGTATAAGAAATTCGGTCATAAAATCTATAGATTACAACGACACGATCCCATCGAATTGAACGATGTCAAGACAAAGGGCTAAGAGCACAAATACGAGAAATATAAGATGCCTCTGAAATTGAACGAAGCCGCGCTCGATTTGATTTACGAGCACCAAAGCGATCTGCAGAACATCGTCATCGCCGAAGATAGAGAATTCGACAAGGACGATTTGTCGTTGCCCTATGGAAATTACATATTTCCAAACATCTCATTCGAACTCGTGAAGAAATTGGGTGGTGAGAGCGAGTTGACCGATGTAAAAAAACTCAAAAGAGTAAAGATAAACATTCAACACGTTTTCAAAAAAGGAGTAGACACGAGCGTCAACATGCTAATAACGGACTTGGAAATATAAACAATAGAGTGATTGATTTTTAGCGAAGAAAAAATGAAAAAAAAAAAAGTAAATGAGATCTCATTTACTTTTCTTTTTTTTTTGTTTTCCTTCTTCTTCACTATCATCATAATATATTATAATAACGTTTCCTTTTCTCTCAAATTTCTGCGTCGATTCTTCTTTTTCTTTTTTTTTTCTTTTTCTCTGTGATGTGATACGTTCATGATAACATTTTTGTTTATCTGAATCATAATTATGAACGAATGTTGTGCATCTCTTGGTAACACTAGCATCATTACCATTCACTTCAGAAGGTAGTGGTGACCTTGGAAAGCATCGTCTCATTCCCAACCGTATATCCCACGCTTTATCTATCTCTTTCTTTAGATATCCATCATTAGCGTCTAACCATTTTTTTATTTCTTCGCTCTCTGACTCGCGATGTTCGTCATTATCGTCAAATTCATCCAGGTGATAAATTTGTTTCTCCACCTCTTCACCCATTTTAAATATATATATTATTTTATACTTTCTATGATTTTATATATTTTATATAATTTTTATATTTATAATAACATATTCAAAATCGGTATGTTCTTAAATGGTGAATTGTCACCGAGCAACAAACCCTTGCCGTATCGCTTGACGTTCCGTCCACTCTTCAGAAAGAGACCGTTTCCTCACAGAGAGTTGCCACCTCTAACAGGTTCTAGATACAATCCTTTACCGCTGTCGTCTACGTGAACGCGACACACGGCTCCTCCTTTCTTCAAAAACAGTCCGTTGCCACCCATTAATTTCTCAACTCCCGGACTAGCGAGTCCTGTGAGAGCTCCCACGCCGAGAGTCTTTCCGAGAAAGGGTAGCACCTTTCCGGCGAAGGGCAATGCTTTTGTGCGATTCCTGCTAATAGCGGTAGGAAACCGCCTTTCATTCTCAAATTGTATCTCAATTGAGCGGGACTCAATCTCAACGCCAACCCTCTTCCATCGCGAATCGCTTTCTCCATCCTTTTGATTTGACTTCTGGTCCAGGCGATCGAATCCTGTCCACCTCTCGTCAGATCTTCGTGAGTGAATTTGAATCTCACTGCCTCGCCTCGAGTTGTTAAAGCTCTCTTAAGTTTCTTCTTCTGTCCTGCGGATATGTTCACGTTTTTAACCACGTATTGTGTCATAATTCTGTTTGTTTTTTTAAATATATTTTACTTCAATTGTTTCTTGTTTAATAATTATATTAAAATAATTTTGTAAAAAAAATTAATATTACCGTTTATTTTATTTTTGTTATCTATATATATATAATATTTTTATTTTTTTTTTGCTTTTATATTTCTCTTATGTGAAATCGTATCGTCACTCTCTCTCCGCGAAGATCTAACAGTTCACCATTTTGATCCATCAACGTGGTTTTGAGACTATACAACGTGTCTAAAATCACTGGTAGATAAACTAAATTTCAAGGTCGCTCCACAATCTTATAACCCGGCGACACGTTTGGAAAGAAGGAATAGATCGTCGGCTGAGCGCTACCATTCACGTAGCTTCCGGCAATCACGTCCACGTTCACCAGAATGTTATTGACAGCGAGAATGTCGACCGTATTTTCAGATGCCGCGTGGCCTCGATACATCTTTCAATCGAATCCCAACATCTTGCCTATAGAATCGTCCGTGTTGAAATCCACACGAAAATTATCTTCCAAATCCAACATCGTCTGTAATGTATTAAGATTGGGAGCGAGTCTGATCTTGTTGCTTCCCTTTCCATCCGTCTTCATTCGCGTCTGAATGTAATGGTTCAAATCGTCTATGTCGTAACTCCCTTTGGGAATTCGAATCTCCAACCAATCCACTCCGTCGGAATACTTGAACGAGTTATTCTTTTCGGTGACGTTGGGAAAGGAATAATAAGTCTCCAGACTCACTAACGCCATCTCGTAACTTTTCTCTCTGTTCAATTCGATGGAAGGTTCGAATTTCGTAGCGAATCGAGTCGAATCGCCACTCACCACGATTTGAATGGATTGTTTCGCAGCCGTATTCTAGGCTATCCGTTCTAACAATTCTCCATGTTGGAACATTATATCTTAATTTTATTTTTTTTTTTATTCAAAACCAATTATTTGAAGATTTATTTATTTTTCTAATTTTTTTAATTTTTTCACGCTCTATCTTATTATTATCATCACCATCGGGAACATAAAACTTGTCGAATCCGCACCGACATTTTCCGCGATTAAATTCGCTCGTCAAATCGATCACGACGAAATTGTAAAGTCCACCATCCCAAACCCTCTTGCAGAATCTCCCGAATTCGACAGCGCTCATATCGTTCGCGACGTGATCGCCGTAGATGTGATTGAGATTCTTGAGATCTTGGCGAAAGAGACACAGAAAATTAGCGTTCTCCCTTATCGTCTGTCTGGGCAATCGAAAATAATTCTGCGACAGGTAGAAACAGTCCACGTTGCTGTGTCGACCCCTAACGTAATACGATTCGCATCGGTTCTGTCTCTCCAAAAGCAGATCGTCGAAAATCATGAGATTCTTATCTTCCGATTTCAGTTCCCTAGGATCCGGAACGTCGCTAGCGTTCTCGTAAAATCGACACTCGACGTTCGAAGATGCATTTCTCTTTGTCAGCTCCGTCGCCGCGCCGTCCAAAATGGTCGAGAGCGGAGCTCCGCACTTGTCGAATTCCTCCCTGCTGTCAAAGATTCTGGCTATGACGTCCTTGGGCAATCTACGATCCATGCACTCTCGAAGCAATCTGTATTCAGGTTGAAACAAGCTCTTGCCAAACACGAACAATCTGTCGTAATCCACCAGTCGGGTCGGGACAACAGATTCATCAACAGACTGGTCTTTCCACAATTCGATTTTCCCACTATCAAGCCTCTTATGCTCTTGGGAAAAAAACTCGTTATTCAACCTCTTTGTCGCGGCGTCGTTCCAAGACATATCTTTAATGTTCATCTTTTTGTTTTATTTTTTTTTTTTTGTCTGTTATTTTAGATTCTTTTCAAACACAAATTTTTTTTTATGTTTTTCAAACTCTGTTTTTAATGTTGTTATTATTATTATTTGTTTATATCGCACCGTCGCGAGTTCTCTTCAATCCGGATCCACTCGTCATTTTGGCTAAATCTTGTATGGGCACCACGGCATCCCTAAAATCTTTCCAACTTTTCGACGTTCGCTCTAACGCAGCTCGCTTCGCCGGCGGACTGATCAACTTGTCGATCAACGCGTCGGCTGCCCTCTTGCCAGCCACAGAAGCTATCCTACCACTGGCTTCGGAAGCGGCTTTCTTACCAGCATCCAAAGCCGTCTTCTTACCGACCTCAAACGCGGTCGATGCGAGTTTTCTACCCGCATTGCTCGTGACCGCTCGCATTATAGAATCGACGATGCCAGAACCGCCTTGAACGTAAGTCCTGACGTATCCCCTGTTCTTTATCACCAACATATTTTATTTTTTATGATATATTTTGTGGGTTTTTTTCACTGGTAGATCGTTTTGTCGTTTTTAAATACTTTTATTATTCTAATGTAAGAATTTACTGTTTTATTTTTGTTTGTTTGTTTGTTTGTTTGTTTGTTTCTCTCTCTCTACTTATTATTATATTCACATCAATCCTTCAATTCATTCATCAGCCTTTTATACTGATTTTTATTCAAAACCTTCTGTCTCAACAATTCGTCAGATATGGCAGCTATCTGATTATCTAATCCCGTGTTACCAACCTGTCTGCTCCCCATCAACAAACTCAATCTCTGAGACAGAGCGTCGGGATCGCTCGGAAGAAAAGTAGTGGTTTTCACCCCTTTACCGGTCATCGATTCGATGAACTTCTTGTTCGCATTCCATATGGGCTTCACTATTTTCGTCCACTTGTAACCTCTGTTGGCTTTGGGTCTCGTCTCTTTGGCATCGTTATTTCTATTCATGGCGTGAGTTTGAACCAGAATGTCTCCGTAATTGTGGAAATCCTGATCCGTGTAATCGCCAGGCTTGTCGAAAAGGAGCAATCTCTGCAGACCATCGGTTACTTTATACTTATTCGAACCCACGATCAATTCATCATCGTCCATTTCCACTTCAGTGTCGCCCACGAATTTCCTTCCACTCGAATCCTCGCGAATTCCATACAACAGATCTCTCTTACCGCCACCATCATCATCGGACGATGCGATGCTATCAGTGGTGATAGTCGAAGCCGTATCATCGCTCTCACTCACATCGGTTTCGATTCTCGTGGGAACGTAATCCGGTGTAGATTGAACGGAATACCGATTTCCAAAACTAGAAGGTAACGAACCCATTATCAAAGAACTCTCCTTTATGGGTCTCAATTCTTCGACTATCTCCTTCCTGCTTCGCTCTTGACCCTCTGTCACAGGTTTAAATATTTTTGTAGCTTCGCGTGTGAGTTCCATCTCACCGAGATGTCTGCTCCTATCAGCTGCCTGAATCGCCTTCTTAGCATTTAAATACTCGGCTAAAATTCGATCTCGGCGTCTTGGATCCATCCTCCAAAACGTCATCTTTCGTTTTAATTGTTTTTATTTATTTTTCAAAATTAAATGTTTAATTATATTTTTTATATTTTATGTTTTAAGTATTAAAATCTCTTTCCGTCTTAATATAATATCTGAAAAAAAATCACATCTCAAACTCGCTGTGTTAATTGAAGTTAAAAAAAAATACGTTTTAAACAGTACATGACAAACTGTTTTCTGATGTAACGCATTTTGACAGCGGTGTTTACATTTTGTCAAAAGATTTCATTCATTCACACATCAATTCATCGAGTGTCGAATTAAGAGAAAATCCTTTTTTGATGACTGTTAGACAGTTTTAACACACACAGTGGAAAACTGATTTAACAAATCTCTCTCTCCAATTGCTATCGTGAATATATTAAAAATTTTACCACTCGAAACCTAACTGAGCGAAAAATGCGTTTTAAACATTCTGATAAGTGTTTCTTGACTGACTTTTATTCAAGGAACGCTTAACAGTCAACCTCATTTCTCATAATGGAGGAAATTCACCAAAAAAGCCCAAAACTCAATTTTTATCCATCCCATCACCGGAAAACATCAATGTCTATAATACAGGCTATATATTCACAATCGACTCTGTTTGAAAAAACACCTCAATTACGATAACGTGTGTTAGTTGCTTACTTCAGGAAAGACGTGACTGGGTTTGCAAATTTCCAAACACGCAGACACTCTTCGTTCAGATCGAGTTTTTATTACGAGAATCGAGCGATTCGATCGCTCGATCAGCTGAGTGGTTTTTTTTTGAGAATTTTCTCATAGTGGAGGAATTCACCAAAAAAACCCAAAACTCAATTTTTATCCATCCCATCACCGGAAAACATCAATGTCTATAATACAGGCTATATATTCACAATCGACTCTGTTTGAACAAAACACCTCAATTACGATAACGTGTGTTAGTTGCTTACTTCAGGAAATACGTGACTGGGTTTGCAAATTTCCAAACACACAGACACTCTTCGTTCAGATCGAGTTTTTATTACGAGATTCGATCGCTCGATCAGCTGAGTGGTTTTTTTTTGAGAATTTTCTCATAGCGGAGGAATTCACCAAAAAACCCCAAAACTCAATTTTTATCCATCCCATCACCGGAAAACATCAATGTCTATAATACAGGCTATATATTCACAATCGACTCTGTTTGAACAAAACACCTCAATTACGATAACGTGTGTTAGTTGCTTACTTCAGGAAAGACGTGACTGGGTTTGCAAATTTCCAAACCCACAGACACTCTTCGTTCAGATCGAGTTTTTATTATGAGATCCGATCGCTCGATCAGCTGAGTGGTTTTTTTTTTGAGAATTTTCTCATAGTGGAGGAATTCACCAAAAAACCCCAAAACTCAATTTTTATCCATCCCATCACCGGAAAACATCAATGTCTATAATACAGGCTATATATTCACAATCGACTCTGTTTGAACAAAAAAACCCACCACCCCAAAAACGAGGGAGAGTTTCTGGACCATCTGTACCAACGCAATTGCGGGTTCTAGACCACTGGTCTAGAACCCCAATTGCTGTTTTTTGATGATCGCCCAAAATCTTTTGCCTTCGCTCGCGTTCGCCGACGATGGATTGGTGGGTCTGATCTGCGATGCGAACGTAGACCAAAAATCACGTACACGATACAACTGAAGATGTACAACACACGCACACGATGCGTTCACCACGAGTGTTTGAACGCTAAAAGCGCGATCTAGGAGTCACTGACTGTACATGAGGGGTTCTAGACCACTGTACAGTTTTTGCGAACAAGCGTGTGATTTAACACCGAATTCCACGTTGGTGAACGCATCGTGTGCGTATGTTGTACACGTACATGTACAAGTGGTCGTGTATCCGCAATTTATACCTACTATTATGGGTTCGTATTACATTATGGGTCGTTTTTGTATTACATTATGGGTAGGTATTACATTATGGGCATTTATTACATTACGGGTCGTAACATACGTCGATAAAACAAAGTCGCTAACATTTCGAACTTTCATTTTTTATATGAAATTGTCATACCCTTTGTGTTCACTCTTTGAACCCTTGTGGTACCTTCCATGTAAGTTCAATGACAGCAATCGGGACAGTCCATATTGATTATTTGGGGATAGATTGATTAATATTTTCAACGTGCAGCCTTCGGGCTGCACGTTGAATATATTGATCGGTCTACTCCACACATTCACTAAGCTGCTGTCAAACTTAATGCAATTATGACGCATCAGGTTCCTGGGCCGGAAAAGCGGCAGTCCGGGTTCAAAGGGTTGAATTTACAGACAACTTCCGAAACTTGAGGGGAGCTAACTTACCTGTAAATCTCTTCCAGTGAAGGAAATTGTCCCCAAGAATGAGTCAAGAGAAACAAAAGGAAGTAACATCTGAGATACAGTGTTCTCATATTTCATATTTCTTTTTCGATTGTCGACACTATACACTGCAGTCGACGTGAATGGTCAAACTCCCATCGTGGGCATGGTTGCCCACGTGCGATTATTTCAATCAGTATTCAGTAGTTTTCAGCAACCATTGAACAAAAGAAGCATCGGATCATACCCGGTTTTTCATTCATTGAATATTTGATGGCGATTCCATTGTTGTATGTCGGAGATTCACTGTTAACGCGAGCGTGAAAATATATTGCCGACGCGTGGATGTTGATCTTTCCACAACGACCGAACTATGCGTATAGTCTTGTGGGCAGGAAAGCAGGCATATAATTTCGACCAGATTGCGGCACAGTGGCGATCCAGTCGAAACACTCTGTCCGCTCTTGTTCTCTTAACCCTTTACCCAACGCAGACGATTTAAAAATTTATTATTTTAAATATCATTTTTTCAAATTTTTTGAAAAATAATATTTTTTCAACTGCTGAATTTGCATATTACGCGGGTGGATGCGGGCGATTCGTTGGGGAAAGGGTTAATGCTGTACTTCTCTCAAGGTTAATAGTCTGTCAACAAACAAGGACAATGAGTGTGTTTCTTTTCATTTATTTTTTGTCACTCGTATTTTTATGGCTGATTTAAAATACAGTACTGTGACCACAACAGAAGTATTTTTCGCGATCAAATCACAATCGGATCGCGAAACACAAACACACAATGGGTCGAGATTTCATAAATAAAATATTACTAAATAGAGACCGAATCAACAAAAAACAAACAAACGTAATGTGCATTTCAGAATCGAGGTGTCCGAAATTTTTCCTGTGAGTGAATTTCATAGTGCTGGGTGGAGAAAAACAGAAAGATAATTTCGACCGGATCGCGCTCCAGTAGAAATTCTCTGTTCGCTATTGCATCACGGTACTGTAAACGATGCATATTGTGACACTCGTCTATCGACACAGACAATGGGAGTAGTATGAGCTGAAGCATACAGTAGAACACAAACAATTCGTGGATTTGAATGAAAAAAAAAATGTTTGTCAGGTGATAAACGTCACTTGTTTGGGAGAGCTCATCGGGGGATCTCAAGTGGCATCATCAGACACGTGCCCTGTGACTTCGTACGGGTCATTCTGGTAGAAAAGGTGAGTGAACATCTTGCGATATCATTGCTGTGGTGATACGTGATGTGACTGCGTTAGAGCACTATGTGTTATTATGACGATAGGTGTTTCCGTCGTCCTTCCTGTGTACTGGTCCCGACAGCAACTACACTAACGAAACAGACCTACCCAGACTGTCGTCTTGCGTTGTTAAAAAGTGCACCTAGTGCTTTTCACCCAGTGACGCGTTCTGCAGCCCGCCCACTATTACTACACGGGGTGTAGATAACAAGTCGTGTTAGTTTGTCTTTCTTCATATGATGCCACAAGGGCAACGAGGAAATTGCACCAAACAGATCTGACCTCAAGTATCTTTCAGCTTTCACGTTTGGCAGTTCAAAAGAGCACAGAAGGCTCCACATTTCAAAACTGAGAGGGCACATCACACCGGTTCCTCACAGTCTGATATACAGACAGTCTTTGCAAATGATCCATTTCGCCTTTTGGTTATTTTCAGGAAATTTCTTGCATCACAAGTTGTTGGGTTGCATCAATTTGGGGGCCTCGGGGTGCCCGAAATGGGCGAGTGCACAGGGAAATGTTCCAGTGAAACGTACGGCTAGTCAGCATCGTGAAACGAACAAGACAACTTTTAACAACAAATTTAGCAAATAAACGTCTCGTGTACCCCCTCAACACTGAACAAATAATAAACAAATCAGATAGTGGTCGAGGTCACTACATCTTAGTTCAAAATCACCAAACGATTTGTAATTTTAAACAACACTTCACTCGGAGCACCGGATGATGTATGTGTGAAAAATCATGAAAAATGAAAAGATTTGCAAATCAATCCGTTGATGAAATAATTTCAAAACAGGCAACTTCATTTCAAATATTTCGCGTTGTGACGTCGAAAGGTAATATATGCTACTGGAACCGTAAATTGTGAAACAACTTATCGAACACTATTCAGAGGGCGAATATTTTAATCTTATTGGAGTGTATTGTGGTGTCAACCCATTCTACTGATTACATATTATGGTTGTTACATATTCTAGTTTTCATATCATGGTTTATTACTGATATGTATCCGTCTAGTAACCCTTGAAGAAAGGATAATGTAAATTCTGACACGATGTCATACTGGGCAGACTTGAACATTGTTTTTTATTGGAGGGAAACATCCGACCAGGATGTGTTTCTTGTCAACGCCCATTCATAATCGAACACTTTCTTTTAGATTGTACCGATTTTAATTACCCTAGACGCAACATTATATTATATTATATTATTTATTTATTTATTGGTGTTTAAGGTCACATATTTCTGCACAACGGCCAATCATGACCATGACAGTTTTACGGGTGGAGGAAGCCGGAGTACCCGGAGAGAACCACCGATCAACGGCGAGCAACTGTCAGCTCGCCAACATACTAACTCCACACAAGCAGGGTTAGCATTGGTTGGAGACAGGTCCAGGACGCTTTAGTACACAGCGTCACCGTGCTCCTACATGGGTAATGGGAGTGAAGTGTCTTGCCCAAGGACACAACGCGGTTGCCGCAGATGGGATTTGAACCGAGGACCTCTCGGCTTGCAGCCTGCACCTCTACCTACTGAGCCACAGCGCCTCCCCCCCCCCCCCCCCCCATCCCCGCAACATTATAATTTTCCGCCTTTGGGAGTACTTGATTCGCCGGTAAGATATGGATAATAAGCAAACAATAAATCACTAACAGAGCTTTTATTACAAAAAAAATATGACAATAAAATAAATAAATTGTTTCTCTTGCTATGGTGGGTTGTAAATGTGAACTAACATACTGGCTGAGTTAAATGCAACCTTTTTGTGGGGTGGAGGTGGGGGTTGTCTTTGCTTAGTTGATATGTGGGCAGTGCATTTAAAGCAAGGTGACTGGGTGTCGAAGACCAGGGTTCGACTCGCGTCAGGGCCACCTTGCAAAAAAGCCTTACAGTTTTCAGTCCAGTGACTCAATCCCAGAACAATGCTTGTTGGAATTCCTGCTTGACATGGATGATATAAAATTATATTCAAGCAGTTGCAGCTTCACAACACTTCCATTAATTAAGATTCCTGGATTTAAAATCAAGGAGCATAGATCTATACAACAGTAATCTAGTCCAGTTGTATCGAAGGTAAACGATCCACGGTAAAATCTCGTTATAAAATACAGGGTTCTTATAGACAATTACGAGTCAACACTGAAAACAATTCCAATAATTGAAACCATTTTAGGGGGGGGGGGGCTTCAGCTCAGTTGGCATGGTGGCAGAGTATTGACGGCTAGGCGATTGGGTGCCGTAGAGCTGGAATCGACACCCGTCAGGGCCACTTTCCGAAGAAAACGTTACAGTTTTCAGTCCAGTGGCTCGGTCCCAGGACTTTGCCATGTGAATTCATGCTTGACATTGGCGATATTTGCATCACTAAATTGTTCTTAGTGAAGAAATAAAAATTCAACAAACCAACAGAGTGTACATGTAATAATTTAACCTCATAGCCCCACTGTATGGGACTGTCGGATTACATTATCAGTGTGAGATCCGAAACCAAAATTAATTTGTCCGATTCTCGAAAACGGTATAGTCCAGGAGCTTGGTGCTGAAAGGTAAATTTTCAGTATAAATTACTAGAAATGTACTTCAGAGAATGACTGGTTAACGACCAACATAGCTAGTTCGTATCCCTTAATTATGCATTCCATTTTGCATATATTTTATACAAATGAATCTGACAATGACATAATATTTATTTTATGCCCTCTTAAAATACAGTTGTTCTTTAAAGCATGTCTTCTTGGTATAAATTATTTGTTTGCTATCAAGAACATTTCTATGTATCGTTCTTAATTCTTCCAATTCTGGCATCGCCAATACTGTCGCCTTATAGCGGGGGAGGAATTCGCTAGAATTGTGCACTTGGTGATACCTTCCTGAAATTTGGCATGATGTAAGGGTAGGCATCAGAGATTTCAAAATCGATCGGCTACAAGTTGGCACCATCCTCTAGCCACCACTAGCAGCGAAATCCAAAATGGCCGCCAAGCGGATCGAAAAAAAGCTATTTTCGCCGATCGCACAACTGAAGCTCCAAACCTAACACCATACATGTGCTGTAATTGATGTGAATGATGGAGTGAAGCCCCTGGAACAAGTTGGGGGGAAGATTAATGGATAATGGGATCAGAATTTCCGTCGATGTGTGCGTCTGTGTGTCTGACTGTCAGTATGATCGTCCGTCCGTAGATAAATTAGTGTTGAATGTTTCTCGGGAATGCAATGGTCAAATGAACATGGTATGAGAGATTCCTGTCAACACATGAACAAGGGTACTCGATAGTATGCAGCAGTGGGGATACTTGGACATTTGATAATCCAATTAAAGTGACAGTCTATTCTCAACTTCCGGCATTTTCGATAGATTTATTTTCTAAGAAAATAAAACTATCAAATTTCTAGAGGAGTTCTGGTTCAATCTCAACACCATAGCGACACGTCTGCCAGCAAGGGCAGTGCTGGAATGAACTCGGGATGCATTAGTTCCCGTTGTTAATTATACAATGTTATCTTGCCAGTATAGAACATTGGCAAAATGGGACTAGAAGGGGTGAGTGTATGTTTGCAGTCATTCGAGGTACAGGAATATTTTTTGACTACAAGTAGTATTCTTCATTTTCGGCCAGTTAAGATGTGGTGTGTTCCAAGTCAGGATTAATGTTGCCGACACTTAATGCCCATCCCTCATGGTATGCTACTTTACCAGGGATATAGAGATATAGCCACCACTGGGAGCCAAAACATGACCTTTGATGTCGATGAGTGGTCGAAATGTTTTAGCGAATAACTTATCGAAATATGATCCGGTATGGCAATTTGATACCTTACGTTAGATTTATTAGATCAACTCAGGTATGGATTCATTGAGACATGAGTGCGCTACAAGATGAAGGATTTCCAAGTTGATTTGCTATGGAGTAGGAACTGACTAGTCACATGTGGCCTATGGCCAGAGAAAGACAAGGATACCATAGATGAACACACGGGTGAACGAAGGTATCAACTGTTGTACAGAGGCAAAATAGTTGGGGATATTGTATCATGCTATGCATGAATTAACACCGTCTTGTGCAGTAAATAACAGACTATTTTCCGAAATCTAAAACTGTATTCCTATACCCCGGACAATGTAGCAAGCCACATGGGATGAACATTTGTTAGCAAAATCAACTCAACTAGAAACATGACATGTGTTAACTGGCCGAAAATGGAAAAAAAAATACCAGAATAGGAGATGACTGGTCCTAACATGACAGTATACTACTCAATATTGTTACAACAGCCACCTTCACACTTACACAAAGGTGTGCACCTTAATCCAGCTTTCAAGCATTTGCAATTGCCCTTGCAGGCCTTGGCACAACTACAGTGGAGCATCAGTGCACATGCAGCACTTGCGTCTCCTAGGTGAGTCCAAAATGGGACCAGAATATTGAGACGTGGATTCCACTCCCATCCGTACTGTGATGGGTCTGGCACACATAAGTGTTTCTGCAGAGCACGATGCCAAATGAAAGATGACACAAGAATTACCCTTTTTACATGTTGATACAGAGCTGCTTTGGTGGGCGGGATGTTTTCCATAGACTTAAGGCCATGTGTGAACATATGCCGTCTCGCATCATTGACACGTGTACTGACACAACTGTTACTGTACATCTGTATGGTGAGTTTTTCGATATGCTGCATATGAGGGGAATCCTCTGAAAAGACTTGCGGATTCTCAGTCAATTCTATCATCATTTCAGTTGATGCGGGAAAATTCATCCATGCATTCCATCCTGTCTTCTTCCCAATGCCGAGCATGCTGGATGTTACATCACAACCTGTGAAGGCGTGGAAGAAAGTCAGGGCCTTACAGTAATCAGGTCCAAGTTGTGAAGCTATCTCATGAATTGGCATATCTTTATATGCCTTTCCAATTCCAAACCCAATCCACAGCTCACTGAGTCCAAGGTCACGGAATGTTGCGAAATGGTGCAAAGACAGAATGACGACATCAGAATCAACCGTGCGAAGAAAAGCTATTTTGTGACCTTGTGAGACTGCATGGTTGAGATGAAGCATCATGCGCGTGTCTGCTTCCTCGTGGTTCGATGGAGATATGTCACATAAGCTAACATCCTTATTGCATAGTACATATTCTCCTGATGTCGTTAACAACTGGTACTCGGATGTTGATGTTAATTTCAGCAGTTCAGCAGACAGGAACTTGAAAAATTCGTCTTTATTCTCACTAACTTTCAAGAATGCCTGCCAATTCTTCCCTTTAGGTAAAGGGACGTTCTCGGACACCCGTATCAACCTAACTGCTGTCTCACCGAGGCGTTTTGCTCGCGTCTGATTCTTCAAACTGCCTTCGGGGTAACAGTCATAGATCGCATCAACCCTTGTGGTGTTCGTGTTAATCAGAGATTCGATGTATGGCAATAATTGCAATCGAGCATATTCTCCAAACAGATCCGCTTTCTGTGGTTTGATTACATGGACTACAGCAGGCATATCCAAGATGACAACTGAAGCTTGTCTAGCTGCTGAATTCTTCCCTTGTGCAGGAATAGCTGGTAAACAATTGAGAATTTGAGATTTTGTCCCACTCCGTAGCTTACCTCTATCGGATAATGCTGGCGGATCACGTGCATTCTCGTGCATGAAAAACTCATCCATGTTTGAATCAGGCCGGGCTTGCAGTGAAACGAACATCTGGGTAACTATTGCGGCAGTTGCTTTACTTGACATGAGTTTGTCTCGGCCTTTGTCCAGGTTGGCTGGGGGTGGGTTAAGGAAGGTATATATATTTGCCTTGGGAATAACATCATTCAGGGGTACGGTGCATTCCACAAGCCTTTCCTTCAAGAAAGTGGAATATAAATGCTTGCCCCTTTCGGGTAATGACCGTAAACTCTTACTAACTTCGGGGTCCATATATTCACCAGTATCTAATGTCACCAGCTGACCACTAGTTTCATCATAAGGGTTGATAATGAGTCCCTGATTCACCAGATCGAGGAGAGATTTCAATTGATTCAGAAATTTTTTCTGCTCTGATACCGAACTTTCCGGGTGTTCCGTGTTATCTGATGATGTTGTGTGGAAACTTGCATATTCATACTCATCTATAACACGCAGAACTTCTGACCTTGAAAGCTCAATAACGACTTTCTCTTCAGCCTGGCCATAGAGACCTTTTGGACCACTGTCTTCTTTGAGTAGTTGGATACTATGTTCTTGGCTCTGATCTAAACCCATCATACTGAACTTCCTCTCACTACGCTGGACCACAAAATGGCCTTCCATGAATTTGTTGTGGATTGAAGGATGCCGCCTGGGTAGCTGAGACATGTCTCTCAGAAATACGGGGACCCACCGACAATAATTTGTATGTCCTAGGGCAAAAAAGTAACTGCACAACTCATCGATAGAACACAGTGTACCAGGCCAGTTACCGATTCGTTGGTTCCGAACGAATTGACAGCTTGTCAAGAGAAAGTTCCGAACGATTTCACCCCAATAGCGCGCAGTTGGAGATTGTGAAAGAATCCTCTGTTCCCACATTTCAAATGACTCATGGGGCCCAGTCTGCTGACAGTAAATCTCATAAGCATTCTTTCTGAGGATCTCAAGCCAAGCTAGAGTGAGAAGATATGCCTGTCGCGTCCTCTTGACATGTTTCCCACCAAGTAGGGATGATGCTACACCGGGTGTGAATATCTTTGCGAGGTGAAACATTCGCTCCCAACCAGAACCACCCATAAGCTTACCACCAGCTTCTTGGGTGCACATTTCAAGATGCAGGAATCCAATCATACACACCATTCGATCCTCACCTATCTCCTCTGGGAACAGCCATTGACATTTTTTCTGCCTGGCATACAACGGACAGTCACCTTCAATGACAGGTATCTGGCCGGGGTTTACGAAAGCAGTAGCTTCCCTGACCACATACATAGCATGCTTCTGCATACTGAGTGAGTCCGCTTTCTGCTCACTGAAAACAGGGAATACCCCAATAACTGCACGAGGTTTGACATTGTCTTGATCTTCATGTTTTGAAAAGAAGCCTGAAAAGGTCACAGGGACTTCATCAAGCTGCCAGCTGCCATCAACCTTCCCTTTATTGCTGATCTGTGACACATGAGACAACCAGTCATTCTCTCCCACGTTCAAATCTGCATATTCATTGGGCCGTACATTACATTCATCTGGAGATTCAAGCCTGATGTCCCCACCAAAGTCTTCAACGAAAGGAACAAATGCATAGTCGTCTGGGAGTTCAATATGTGTGTCTTCTGGAACATCTAAACTCAGTGGTGGGGGATCAGTACCCACATTGTCCCTGCTCAGTTGACCAATGAGTGTGATGGACGTACCATGCATATCAGATCTACCAGATACATCAATGTTATCAGTGGTTCCTATCGAGAAAACATTACGTTTGCAGTTAGCTGGGACTACAACACCTTCGTTCTTGAACCGCAGTGAAACAGCTCTCGCGAAACTCCTGCGAACATCCATTACGCGATCATAAGAGACAGAGAGTCCCATTTGATGAAAATCTCTGATAAGATTTTTCATACGATCATGGGCATGCAACTTCAAACCCACATAAAGAGGCATTGGAGTTTCTCTGTCACGTCTCTGGTGAACATTTTGTGCATGTTCGGAGCGTTTCGCTGAATTGCTGATCAACATCTGTGAAATAGTACAAGCCACTCGAGTCTTGGCATTAACAGTCTCATCATCGCCTAAGTTCTGTATACTACATGTGCCCTCAAGTAGAACTCTAAGAAGAGTCAGGAGTGAGTTGGGTACAGGCTCGCTCAAGCAATAAGATGAAAATGATCCCGTGAAAGGAGCTTGAGATATGAGTATGTGTTTACGCAGAAGAAGACCCACATCAACTATCTTTTTTGCCTCTTCCTCAGACACTATACGAGTTAAAGATTCGGACAACAAGGAGCCAACTCGAAACCTACTTGAAATAAACACATCTCTACCCTGTGTGAAGGCGTCCCAGCCATCGCCCAATTTCTGCAACAAATGTTCTTTGAATCGAGTGGAATGTATTTCTTCACTAAGCCAATCAGAACCGACTTGCTTCAACCTCCGACTGTACAGATTCTTGAGATCGACAAGCTTCATCGCGGAATCGTTGTGTTCAACAAATGTTATGAGCTCTGCCATAACGAGAGGGTCATAGGGCAGGCCTGACGCGGAATGTTCGGCGTTCTTCGACTTTTTAGATTTAGCCGCTCGTGCTTCATTGGCAAGCTTACAATAACAGGTTTTGTGATAGTAAAGATCACTAGCAGCGGAATCAAATGCTGCATTGACCCGAGAAAAAACAACCCAGTTCTCGGCTTCCTTTGCCATAATTTTGAGTTTATTGTTATCAGACATTGATCTGCAAATAGGCTCACTGCTGTCACCTTCGCGTTTGTGACAATAAACACACTGGGGCAGTTTCCTGTCACAGCCAGATTCAAAACTTGTCCGTGTTCTTTTAGGACTCAGCGTGGAGCAGGATGCCACTGCCTCATTTCGCTCTCGCTTGTGTAGCACGCGCTGTACGATGTGAGTCCGAATACTGTCACGGCATGTCTTATGATATATTGCCTTATTCGTCAACAGTGACATCGACATACACTCATCACTCTCTCTCATCAAACAATCAATGGTCAAATTATATGGAAGCTCAACGCCATTATCTAGGAAGCGCGTTATGTCTTCCTCAATAGCTTTATAGGCGTCATGAAAACGAGATTCTCTATACGGACGCATCAATTTCTTGGAACTGTCTTGCTGGCAAAAGCAACAACGTTCCCAGTCAGTACTAGTCCGTACACGAAGAGGATTCTCACTCATTCTGTGAATGATTTTTGTGAACAATCGCGTTCTCGAATTAATTTCGACAGACAAATCAGAATTGCTTGCGGAATTACGCCAAACAAGAGATTGTATGGCAAAGAGACTGCTTCATAAAGAGCGTTGTTTCTCCGGGATCAGCGTCATTCAGGTTTGCCTGAATGACGCTGATCCCGGAGAAACAACGCTCTTTTCAAGTTCCAAGAAATTGATGCGTCCGTATAGAGAATCTCGTTTTATTCTACATCATCTCCCACGTCTGTTTCCAACACGTGCGTGGATCAGAGTTCACTTTCGCGCCCTTACAATCGGATGTATAGTCGGTAGACCGTCGAAAAGGAGGTTCCCTTCAGCCGCTGGCGGCCATTTTGGATTGTGCCGCTACTGGTCGCCACCGGTCGGTGTCAACTTGTAGCCGATCGTTTTTGAGAACCTCATAGCCTACACTAACAGTGTGCCAAATTTCAAGAAGGTATCACCAAGTGCACAATTCACCTGTATGTGACGAATTCCTCCCCCGCTATTATTCATAATTGTTAACAGAGAAATGTGCGGGTTCAGTTGTATTAAAAGAGATTGTTCAGTTATAACTTGACCCTAGAGATTTATAGGAATGAAAGGTTTAATTTTTTAACTCTTTACCCAACATGAAAAGCAAACAAAATTTTTGAATAACTAATTTTTTTCATTTTTTGTCTCAAAAACATAGGTTATGACCCCTCTTTGGAACGAGCTCGGTGAGCTCGTTCCAAAGAGGGGTCATAACCTATGTTTTTGAGACAAAAAATGAAAAAAATAATTAAAATTAATTGGCGATTTTTGTGAATAGCGCTGGCCGGTTTTGGCCGTTACGTTGGGTAAAGGGTTAATGGACCTTCCTCCCAATTTACAGTGCTGACGTCATGGACTGGTCGTAATCCACGCGCGGGAAATCATGTCCTCGCATGCGTTTATCAGGTAGAAAAAACCATCACCAGCAAAATTTGAATTAACAAAGAGCCGTTTTGTACCCGGTGCTTCATTAATTAACTTTTTGATGATTATTCCTATAATTAGTATTTGGAATCTAATATTATTGCCTCAGTGGACATATTGACCATCCGTGAAAAGTGAACAGGCCGCAGCGGCCGTAATTTGTTTATTTATTGAATATGATTTTTCGTCGTCAGAATTACTCATTATGACGTCAAACATCGCTGATATGACACCGATCTCGACTGATATGAACGAAGCTAGTTGTCCACTCTGACACTTTACTAGTCGCAGCCGTTTTCTTTACAGCGAAATTGTTCACAGTTATTCGTAGAAAGCAATCAATCAGTAAAAAATGGCGTTACCGGGCAAAGGAAGTACTTTTGTAGGATGAAGAATTTATGTTGGCAATAAGTAAGGATGAAGTGGATGGAGAGAAGAAGGAAGAGTGTTGTACAGAAAATTCATCGCAAACTAAAATTCAATGTCGAAGTGGGAGAAGAGGTACAGTTAAAAGTAGAAGTCCTGTCACGAAATGTGCGCTTATCTCGGCTTAATTGCGCGGAGGAATGGCGCGCAATTGCCATAATGAATGACATCCAAAGCACGGCAGGTTCTCCTGGTTACTCATAGCAAACACAGGCAATGTTTCTGCCAATGGACCTCCGGGTTACCCGGAGGTCCATTGGCTGAAACATTGCTTGTGCAGAGGCCATATGTACAGAATTTGATAGCCTTACTATGGTCATAACGCGTAGATTAACGCGCAAATCGACGTGCTATTTGTGCGCATTTCATGACAGGACTTCTAATTTTAACTGTAGTTTAGCTATCCGATGGGGAAGCCGAGACGTTCGGCTAGCTGAAAGCTGAACTCGGAAGAGCATAAGAAGAAAGTTCAGACTTTGGGAAAAGAGCGAGAAAGAATAAAACTGTCAGAAAACTAAAAAAAGATCTGGGAATTGTTGTAATTACCTCTTTTCGTTCAATCAATTAATTTGGCGTTAAAAATAATTTTTACTTGGTTAGGTTCATATCGGCCGAGGTTTCAGGCCTCACTTACTTCACATCAGCCTTTGACCTTCGGTCTCAAGTTTACATGAAGTTACATCGGGTTTATACCTCGGCAGATATGAAACTGACCAAGTTATAACCTATGATTATTTTGTTGCCTGTTTATGGACTGTCAATGTTTTTTTTTGCACCTGTAATTATTGATATAAGAATTGAAATGAATACACAGCGGAAGAATAGACAAGATCAGCACATCCCTACTGTCGACTGCCAGTATTTGCTTTGTGAAAACCATTCTGCATACCATCTGTCAGCGGTTAATCCTATTTATTATTGTCTGATAAGAGAGTTTTGATTTCGCAGTTATCTGCGATGGTCCATTAACACAGCGGTTGTTTCGCATAATTCATTTTGTTGATTATGCGAGACGTTTCTACAACGCTGAACAGTTACTCCTTCAAACCGTTATGATATAATTTCTTCAAAAAATATCCAAAGGGCTTGCACGTGATTGGGTGAGGTGAGTTTTTCATAACTCGGTGAATAATTTTCTATATGAATTCGTATGAATGGTTTTACAATGTCACGCCCATTTGTTAAATAAAAATGTAGGCTTGTCCAATGGTGTAATAGGGGCGGGTAGGCTGTTAGCTAATATTGTTGTGGATTGTTCCCACTACTTTTTCATTTGAGTATTCGAGACCGCGTGTATTAGTCTATGCTGGAAATAATAAAGGTGTTGTGGAACAAAATTTGATATGTCCGTAATGAAATAAATGGCTGAAACTTCTGCCGCGTAAGGGTACGTCATAATACAAACATGCACTTTAAATTAAATTAGAACAATTGAATGAATCATATAGCTTTATCGATAGAGAAATGTGGGATGGGCGTGTTAACTTTTATTTGAAGTGCCACAACAGATACTGCACGATTATACCATTTGCTTCGTATAGTAATGCGATTCTACGATCAAATGAGTACACAAAATATGCAAAAAAACTCACGAAGTTGTGCATACCATCGAGTATTCACAGTAAATCACGGATAATGCATTGAATAAAAATAAGGCGGAACAAACCTATCAGTAAGATCATAGTGGGGCTTAAGTTTGTACGAACAATTGCAGGATGTAATTTATTCATTTATTTGAATGTCCTATGTTTTGTTTTTTCCCCATTTCTGTTACTGGAATCACACTCATCTCGTTTTGTTTACACCCCCCCCCCCCCCCAAAAAAAAAGAAAAAAAAGAATTCGTTACAGAATCCCTTTCTTCGTCGCACGAGGGTAAGAGGGGTTGTTTTTGGGTGCGTAATCAGTGATTCTTTCAAACCCCTCGTACCTTCATTCGACGAAAAAGGGAGATTCCGTAACCACAGACGTATCCTAAAAAGTGATTCCACAATTGGGATTTCCGTAAACGCGATGATCGATGGAATTCCATTTGTCGTCGCATGAGGGTATGAGGGGTTGTATTTGAGTGTGTAATCAGTGATTTTTCCAACCCTTCATACCCTCATACCATGAAAAGGGATTCTTTAACCACAGGCATATCCTAAGAAGGGATTCCACAAGTGCGATTCTTGTAAACGTGGTAATCGATAAAATCCCTTTCTTCGTCATATGAGGGTATGCTATGTTGTTTTTGAGTGTGTAATGAGTATTTTTTTTAAACCCCTCATACCCTCATACGACGAAAAAGGGATTCCTATGCCATGTATCATTTGATGATACCATTTGAGGATACCCATAACATGACTATGATTCATTTAAGGATACCCTTTCAGGACACCTATGACATGACTATATATCATTTTTGGATACCCGTTGAGGATACCTATGACATGGCTATGCATCATTTGAGAATACCCTTTGAGGATACCTGTTGGGGATACTTATCTGGTCAACCCATTTCGTAGGGTTTTCCCTTTCCTATTGAAAAACAAGAACAAATGTTATCTGTAACACAATTCGAAAAAGCCGGGTGTCGTCTCGTGGTATACTGACACATTTTGCGAGTAATCTAAGCCTTAACTTTCATCGGTTTGCTGTCACAGATGAATTACTGAACAGCCGCACGGAACAGCAGTTGTGTTATCAAACACTTCTCACTGAAATTTAGCACTCTCCCAGTGAAAAATTGTAATGTAAAATGTATGAAATAGAAAATATATGTTCAATAAATTATTGTTTTTGTTAAAGTCTATTAGATATCTATTGAATATTCCGAATTTGGGGTGTCGCATACAGCCTTGCCGTCGCGACAATAAAGAACCAATGTCCAGCGACAAGTAACTACCACTTTCTTTAAAAAGAATTCATGTAGAAACTTGAAAGAACTACTGATAGAAGCAACATAAACAAGACGCGGAGACGATCGGAGGTTAACTACTAATAAAATCCAATCATAGAAGCTGGTGAAATATTCTGATTGCCCGGGAGTGGTTTATAATGAGCTCCAACCGGACATATTTGTAAACATAAGAGTAAAACATGCCGAAACACTGGTTCACTCTCCCCAAATGGATTCAAGAAGAAGTGATAGCAGGGGAAAATAACACCGGGAAGAGGAATGCTTCACAGAGACGTAGATGCGTGGAGCGTGCTGCTAACCACCGCAATGGCTTCGTGCAGGTCCTTTTTAGGTTCACACATTCTTAAAAAGAAATTTTTAAAAAGATCCCTTAAAACACACTGCGCATTACAAGTCTTTTGTCATGAAAAGACCGACAAGCCAGTACCCATCTCTTTACCTTTTTTTCCTTTTTGTCCAGCTGTCTTTGGTGATCTCAGTTAACAGGCGGGAGAGGGAGGGGGGGGGGGGGGCGCTTCTCTGCTGCGTTCAACCAATCAGCGACGTTTCGCTTTGGGACAGAATATCGACAACACTCGATTGATGAAAAACCTGTTCGAGCAAAGGGCAAGTGATGCAAGATATATAAATTTATTTATTGTCGTTTAACGACACTTTCGACAGTCAGGATCACCTCGTATCGGATAGCTTCGCGGGTGATGAAGCCGGAATTCTTGGAGAGAACTATCGAGCAATCGCGTGCAACTGTCAGACTCTCCAACGTACTAACTCCGCGTAAGCAGGGTTAGCATTGGTTAAAGACAAGTGGACCATCGACGTGCAGTACGCCTTAGTACATAGCGCCACCATCCCCAAAATGGGCAATCGGGATGAAGTGCCTTGTCGAAGGACACAAAGCAGTTAACCGTGGTTGGATTGTAAGATATATAAAATAGACCGGTCATGTTATAAACACAGGTGCAAGTTATTTGCAGGTATGATGAGCCAAAGTCGAACACTATCGATACCACCAGGGATATAAGGGGATGGGATAAGGTGGGTCAAAGTCCGGATGGGAATTAGGGCAACGTGTGAAGTTGGATGTGTGGGTCTTTGTCGCCGATAGTGGTGATTCCCAATTCAAAGTTCGTATTAATAATTCTTGAAGAAACCTGAAAGAACTGATTACAGAAGAATACACACAGGACCTGGAGACCTGCTGCTGACTTATCACAGACAAGTGGGAAAACTGGATCGGAACATTGATTCGGGTGCGGTGGGGAGGGAGGGGGGTTGCGTAAGGGGGGTACATTTGGATTGGGGAGACGGTGATATGCTTATGAAGACATGGTCGCAAGATGGTCACCAGAGGTTTTACGACACATTGGTGACTTCATTCGGAGATATGGAGGACACGATGATCTGGGCGACACGGTTATGTCAACGGAGGTGTTATGATGCGTGGATGTCTCCGTTTAGGGCGGCGTCAGCATAAGGGCGTGGGGCTTGGATAAGGGGCCTATTGTCACCAGAGGTATTGTGAGACATGGCTGCCTTCGTTTAGAGTTGGAGTGACTCCTTGTGTGAGCAGAAAGGAGGGGGGTGGCTCTTGGATGGGAACACACGATGATCTTGGTGACTGTAGTAGTCCTCTATAATAAAACTGGGCAAACGGGTGTTCGAGTGACAGATATATATATAAGTAGACCGGACATAAAGTAAACACAGGTAGAAATAATTGATAGGTTTGATAAACAAAAGTCGGAACACTATCGAACAGGTGGCTAATTACCCTGACCTGAAACCTGGCTCTAGATGAACTTGAGTTGGAATGTCCCCCAAAAAGCGATTAAAACTAATTTAAAAAAACACTTAAAAACAACTAAAAAAAAAAACTTAAAAAGCAATAAAAAAATTAAGAAAACAATTTAAAAATAAAACAATCAAAATGACGTCATCCTCATTTAACTTCAAATCCACCGAATCCACCGGCGGGAGAATAGGAAAGATCAGTACATCCCAGCTACTGTCGACGAACAAAATACCTTTTCCTATGGCGAGATCCGGACCTAATATACCAGAAGGGCTTCGCGAATTTAATAATAAAAGAGAGACGAGTTGAAATGTATATTCATCACTTGGCTTAAAATTCGATGGAAGATGTCTGAACGGAACATCTTCAAAGAGAATAAAGGCTTCATATACAGGCTTGGCAATTTCAGGAGAGCGATTTTTAGCTCTCCTTACTGCCCTCCTGAAAGAATTAAGGAGAGCGAAAAATTGCCCTCCTAAATATTTTGGTCTGGGATGATTGAGATTACATGTATTATGGTCACATTAAATTTTTGTTGTAAAGCAAAAATGTAATTTAACTTCGAAGTCACATAACATCACGTAATTTCATTTTGAAAGTGGTTTAGTGGTAAAAGGTAATGGCTGCAACCATACCCAAACACAGTTGCAATCATTTGAAGCAAAATGGGTCACAGCAATAATTTTTTTTCTGTCAGTTTCAAGTTCAACAACTGACATCACAGTTTGAGGGGTAATTATTCAAGGAATATTGACACTATAATATACTACCATTACTACTATTCTGTCACTTGAAGCAGTTGCACCAGGATGTGGCTGTAGATTCAAGCAGACCTGTTGTCCAAGAAAGTCATACGCCTACCACTACCACCTTCAACCCCCCTTGGGGGGTTGAAGGTGGTAGTGGTAGGCGTATGACTTTCTAGGACAACAGGTCTGGGTACACACACAGGTCTTGTCAAGTGTGTGTTCGGTTGTTGAGTGAGACATCTAGATGTCTAAGAGATTTCGCTTTACCTTAGTAAAGTTAATAAAATCACTGATGTAATAGTCTGTTGGTTTCAGTTTCAATGAGTTTGTTCAACTGGATACTTAAAATGCTGTGTAAAGCTAATTGCTCTCCTAAGCTGATTGAGGAGAGCGATTTTTTGCCCTCCTGCATTTTTCAGAATGTCAGGCCTGCATATAACGCATCGGATTGAGTTCTTAAAGACAAAACGTTGTTTGGTAGAGCAAAGAGTTGTTTGGTAGAATGACTGCTCAAAAAAGAATCTGCATATTTATTGTAGACGTTGAGCATTACTTGCTCTTCCTAGTTCATTTTGCTGAATTTATCGAAAAAATAATTCGTCCAACAGTCGATTTTTCTCGATGTGTGGCGTTCGAAATACAAACAGATGGCTAGCAATCTGGGCTCAAGTGTCGCGGAATAAAACGACTGCGAATACTTGAGTACTTCTTCCCTTGTTTCTTTTTTATTAGGGTTTTACGACAGATTAACAGCCAAGGCCATATCGTGTCGGTGACAATTTTACGGGTGGAGGAAGCCGAAGTACCCGGAGAGGACCACCGAACAACGACGAGCAGCTGCCCTTCTTCCCTTGTGTTATTAAATGGTTTTGCTTAGAGATTTAAAGTATGTGTTTAATACGGTCTTCAGTGGTGTCTGATCAAAACGTAAACGCGCCATGCAGTAACAATTTACCTTCTTCAAAACGTGACATGTTTTGGTCAAAGCGTAACCGTTGTGGTCAACACGTAAGCGTTTTGTGGTCAAAACGGAAAATGCTGTCGGTCAAAACTTAGCATTGTGTTGGTAGAAACGTAAATATAGTAACATTCAAAAAGTAACTTAAAAAAAAATTACGTTTTGACGTGGTTGCTTTTTAGCTAGTTTTCGATTAGTCGTAGAAAAAAAGAATAAAAGCTCGTGTAAAATAAACAACAAGTGCGTTAGAATGAATTAATCTTATAACCCTTTGAATCGATATGGAGGATCGTTGCAAATTTAATTTTAGCTGAAGTGTTGTTTTCTTGCTAAACCCCGACAAGTGCAAAATGGCTCGTCTATTAGTAATAAACATGGGGAGCGCGGTGGCTCAGTAGGCGGAGGTGCAGGCTGCAAGCCGAGAGTTCCTTGGTTCGAATCCCACCTGCGGCAACCGCGTTGTGACCTTGGGCAAGACACTTCATCTCCATTGCCCGCGTGGGGGCACGGTGGCGTTATGTACTAAGGCGTACTGCACGTCGATGGTGCACTTGTCTTCAACCAGTGCTAACCATGGGTTGAAGACAAGTGCCTTAGTACACAACGCCACCGTGCCCCCCCCCCCCGCGTGGGGGCACGGTGGCGTTGTTTACTAAGACGTACTACACGTAGATGCATGGTGCATTTGTCTTCGACCAATGATAACCCTGCTTGTGTGGAGTTCGTATGTTGGGGAGCTGACAGTTGTTCGCCGTTGCTCGGTGGTTCTCTCCGGGTACTCCGGCTTCCTCCACCCGTAAAACTGTCACGGTCATGATTAGCCATTGTGCATAAATATGCGACCTTAAACACCAATAGATAAATAAATAAATAAATAAATAAATAAATAAATAAATAAATAAATAAATAAATAAACAGTGCTATAAACAAGGATGAAATTTAGGAGGACATTGTTCAAGGGCCAAAATTCTCTGCCACAACAGTACATAAATCATATTTGATAATCTCTTTTTATTTATCGTAAAAGAAAATATGCCACTTGGCATCTACTGTAAATTGTAAGATTAAGGGGAAGCGACTCTAGGGCCTACAGTTTGCCTTTACCACCAGAATAGAAAATGATTTTAAGTTTTAGAAAAAACATTTCGGGTGAAGTTGAAAGAATTGTATGATATGCTGTGTTCACGCCTCTGCTCAGTACAAATTCCGAGTATGTGCATTCGAATTACTGGTATCACAGAAGTAAATATTTTCCCATAGGCGACCATTATAACGTTCAAGTGGAAAAAAATATGATCGCATCACTTTAATTTTGGCATTTAAATATCTTTGTCAAGTATAGCCCTTCAGACAACTTTTTCTGATCTGAAAACAGGGGGTCGTGCAACAAATAAGTGAGAAAAACTGACACAAAGGGAAGTACCGGTCACGTGCACATATTTTTCAGGAAATTTCCTACAAAAAGTAAATTGTATTTTTTAGGTCCAAAAATCATCAAATCACCCTCTTTTTATCAGGAATATTCAACACTAATGCAAGATGTCAATAGAATGTTTCAAACTTTTATTGAAACAATGGATTTTCCCAAGGCTGTTTATTTTTTAGAAATTGCGTCATTTTCGAGTGCAACAGTTTAAGGCGGTTCACTCTAATTTCAATATTTAGTTCCGCGATACCTACTATCGACATTTACGAGCTCCCATTTTCCTGGTGGTTGACGTGGTTCATTTTATGGATAATCACCTATCGATAAACTAATGATTTATACAGATTATCACCACAGTGTGTGTCTCCGGGAATTCAGATAAAGTCGAGTTGTAGGAACAGAACAGTATTTCGACGAGCCCGTTAGGGCGAGTCGAAATGCGATTCTGTGCCTACAACGAGACTTGATCAGAATTTCCGGAGACACACACTGTGGTGATGATAAATTTATCTCACAAGATTGACCACAAATTTGTGTTATAAAGCTATTTTAAGAGGAACTTTTTCATTTGCCTTATCGATGGGAAGATGCAAATTGAAAAATAGAATAGCGTTCATTGATCTCCATATTGAGGTCAGTGATGACGTTACACTTCAGAGAAAATTACGTCACTGGGATTCACTTTACTGAATTCTATCTTACGAAGTGGAGCAACTGTGTCTTTCGTTAACGTGAATTTGGTTGTTAGTTTTGCAATAATTACTGGTGAATTATATATCCCTCTTGGTGTAGAGGTTTATTATTTTTTCAAAATATGCCGTTCATCGTTTATTGAGGTGGAGTTTTCCACATTTCACAGCGAAGGCTAATTCTTTAACTTCAAGCGAGAAGCCTCGACTCGAGCGTTCAGGAAAATCCCAATAATAGGCTACAAACCAGTCCATGATGCCGAAAAGTGCGCATAATTTAACTATTCGTTGAGTTAACTTCCCCAGTGACATTTTAGCATACCGTGCATAATAAATACGTCACAGGGCGTTTAGTTGGCTTCGCCTCACCTGATATTGTTTTCTCTGAAGTGAAAAACGCGAAGCGATCGAAAAATGATATTAATTCCGCTGTTTTTGCAACAGCAGAATCACGCGCTTGTATTAGAGGCTCTTGATACGGATTCGGAACAAGGGCCCAGATACATTAAACTTTAGTTGCATAACAGTGCAAAAACGCTCCGATTGTGAGATAAAGATAAATAACTTGTTCGGAAAAATTTCCAAACAAATACTTTCGAGTATGTTCAAAATAACTTGAAAGATACACTCGGGAGTTCCCAATCTAGACAGGGAGAATGGAACATCCATTTCACTACAGAAGTGCAAATCAGATCTGACGTGAAACAAAGACTCTAATATGAATAGCGCGTTCCTTCAGTTGGCAAGCCGCTGAAGGATTGTTACTCGGAGTGGCCGGGGGGGGGGGGGGGCATCACCATATATTGGAGAATGGCTTTATGGTTGTCTCCACGTGGCACTTGATAAGGAGGAACGTACATCTACTGAAATACTTTTAAACCAGTACAGCATAATTATCACCATAGACTGCTTACTGGAAAGTCCATCACTTGCACTGTAATCTGAAAACACAATGCACTGCGACAAGTTTGTGATGTAAGCATTGGCTTCTTCTGGTGCTACGGATTAATTACAAATGCATACCAAAAATCTTTAGATTCTGAATAGCCGTTCAAACGTAAGTTAACGGAAAAATATGAAAAAAGTCTAAGTTGATCATGATTTTGTTCAGTTATAAATGCATACCAAAACTCAATTCCGAGTAGCTTTGGGGTGGTAACGAAAGTGGGCAGACAGACGGATGGACAAGCCGAAAACTGTATACCTCTCGATAATTCGCTTTACGTATTAATGTATTTGTTTGTTTGAAGCCGAAAACTGTATACCTGTCGATAATTCGCTCTTTTTATTTATTTATATATGTATTTATTCATTTATTTGTTGGTTTGTTTATTTATTTATTTTACTTGTGAGATTAGCTATTCAAATGTTCGTCAGATTCTATATGTTCCACAGTAGAGGATGGAGCCGGAAGACATTGCCGATGGATAAATCACCCTTATCTCAAGGTTCAGTACACATAGAATGATTCTACAACTTTACTCCTAAAGAAATTGAAGACCCACAAATGTTAATTTTCAGTTGTAGGGTCATCTTATGGTGTTCCTTGTGGTTCGTGAGATGACGATTGTTATTATTTCGTAACCATATTTTCACTTGGCATGCAGGTAAGTTTATTGCCAGAGTTCCACCCGATGAGTTGTCGTGTACCAGATCGCAAGAATTTTGAGAAATTGTCGGTGTAGTTATTACTTGCACAGGTATGTTCATCATTTTTCTTGTACTGTTTCGGGGCGGCTGACGAGCATTTACATTTTCGATATATTTTCTATGAAGCCAGATACAGTCTGTTATTATCTGAATCCATGGATTAACCCTTTACCTAACATGAAAAGCAGACGACACTTGCCAAAAAAATTCTTGAATAACTATTTTTTTCATTTTTTATCTCAAAAACATAGGTTATGACCCCTCATTGGAACGAGCTCGACGAGCTCGTTCCAATGAGGGGTCATAACCTATGTTTTTGAGACAAAAAATTAAAAAATAATTAAAATTAATAGGCGATTTTTTAGAATAGCGCTGGCCGGTTTTGGCCGTTACGTTGGGTAAAGGGTTAAATAAGTAAGCTACCCTCCCTTTAATACACTTGACTTGTAGAGCATTCTCATTTGAATCATGTGCATTCATGTGGTCACTGCGTACTGTTTGTTTTCTTTGTATTCGAATCAATGCTAAATACCACGAAAGACATTTCAGCATCTGTGCCATTTTTCAATTCTTTCAACGCGATAGACAAACATTTCGTCCACTGAGTTCCATGTTCTATATACTACATCAAACAATTTTATCGCCGGTTATCCATTCTGGTAGAGCTCCCGGAATATGCTAACAGAACACACGCTGAATCCATTGAATTTATTTTTTGTTTCTGTATATTCAATTTGCATTTTTAAACATCGCATCTTGATATATTAAAATTCTTAAAATGCATAATGTCATGGCATAGGACCCTTGTTTTAATTTTTTTTTTGGTGGGGGGGGGGGGGGGTATAGTTGTATTGAAAAGTCAATTCTTTCGTGTACCGGAAATACATTACATATATTCAGAAAAAAGTGAATTTTGTTTCGCTGATTACATCTACCTATCACAACTATATCAAAGTGTCAGTGCCTTGTACAATGTGACGAAACCTTTAGTATAAAACAAAATTATGAAATAAATCTGTTCTACCGAAAATGAAAATTACGGTCGCCCTTGACCCAAACTGAGGCCCAATGTTATGTCCTAAGTAATCTATAACTTGCACGAATACTCGATACCTCTAAGAGAAGTATCTACAGTACATTCGCTGTGGACTTGGCAGATTCCACACGTGGCTAGTGACGTTCACTCATCGTTTACCATGTAATAAAACACATGATCAGCAAACGTTTGATTAATATAGCGCAGGATTGTACCCAGTGCTTCATTAATAAAATGTTTGATGTTTATTCCTATAATTAGTGTTTGAAATCTAATATTATTTTGTCCGTGGAAATACTGCCCACCCGTGAGTCCGCGGCCGCCGTACTATACTTGATGACATGTTGAAACGGCCGAGGTTTACTATCATCCCTTTTGTAAAAACCGGTGTGACAGGAATGGAAGTCCGTAGGAACGTTAGTCCCTCTGGACTATTATTCCGCGGAATTATAGTCCTAGGTCTAACATTTTCTAGGAATAGTAGTCCGCCGGACTACTATTCCTAGAAATGTTAGACCTAGGACTATAATTCCGCGGAATAATAGTCCAGAGGGACTAATTTTCCTACGGACTTCCATTCCTGTCACACCGGCCGTTTAGCGGGACAAATTTTATATCCTGATCAAATCAATAAACCAATTTGATTGAGAAACATAAATCTAAATGCCACCAAAACCAATTCGCATGCACAGAACACAAATTTACTATCAGCTGTTATAGGAATACTGTGGATATATTTACAAGTACAGTTACAACTGTGTGGCTTGGAACGTGTTTATGTTGGCGTGGCTCGATTTGTGGACGAAAAGATTAGCATGCGATTGTTATATCTGTATGTTGAACACATGATTGTGGATTGATAAGACTAACTTCCATCTGCGCTTGTGACATTCATATGCAGCTTTACAGTTAGGGGTCAATTCTATAAAACGTTTACTGTTGTTTATTCTAGAATTGTATTTCCTAGTTATGGCTTTAAATGGGTTGAAATGAATCATTAGTATTTTCAAAATGCCAAAGATTCATTTTGGTCAGTTATATTAATAGGCAGAAAAAAACGTTTCTAGAAAAAAACATCTGCAAAAGTTTTAAAGTATTGTCTCCAGTATTCACACCGTTGGGTTCCAATTCAGCCAGTTGCACTAAATTTTATTTGGCAACAAAAAAATTTCCGTTGGCAAAATTTCGGCATCAAATCATTTCCGCCCACTTGTGAAGAAAAAACAATGCAACTGTGAAGAGCCTGATCATTGACGACACAAACAAAAATACATTTTAGGACTTTTTGTTCAATGAAATCATCAGCTGGCAATAAAGCCGGGAAAAACAGATTTTAACAAAATACTTAAACCCAGTTGTTGTGTTAATATGGCGTTAAAAAGTGTTCAGACAAACTTGACCTGATCGTTCTTTCATCAACTGTAATTGTCAGGTCACTGATGAAGAGGATTTGTTTTTTTCAATAATATATTAGAACGTTCCTTTTCATGTTCTATCGGTCGATAGTACCTGAGTTTGTGTGATTTCTGAAATAAAACCTGAAGCAGCGAAGCGAAGGTTTTATTTCAGAAATCACACAAACTCAGGTACTATCGACCGATAGAACATGAAAAGGAACGTTCTAATTATTTTATTATGCCGAACAAAATATGGCTTTCATTCTTAAGCGATAACTGCAACAAGCCGTCAGTCTTGTAACAACAATGTAGTCGAATCCAAAAACATGACGTCATTTCGAACGAATGACGTCTCTTCGAACATGACTTGTCACAAGTGCCGTCGCCGCGCAGTTTGGGAGTTTCTATATCAACAAATGCCAATGTTTACAACTGCATCATGCTGTTCATGCTATAATTCATTGTTAATGCTTGAGTGAAAAGTGATTTAAATTAATGGAATTTAAATTCATGTTTCTCGGGCGACAACAGTTGATGGAATTAAGCGGAGTGAAACAATTTATTTTGAGCTTGAGGTGGAGGCTCAGTAAGGTCGAGGAGTACTAAACTTGTGGAAATAAAATTGATTGAAGTCATAACTGACTCATATTCAGGATTCACTGAAGTGGTGAACAACACGTGAGTGAGTTTTTTAATATTTCTGATTCTTTTGAATTCATTGTTTGCAGTTAAAATTGAAAACACACCCACTAAAGATGATATATTTGTTGGTAAGTTTGTGTCTACCGGCGTTGAAAAAAGTTAAACGGACACAGAGCCAGTGTTTGGTGTTGAGAAATTCCAATCGACGCTGATCAATGGAAGTGGCGCTTACATTTTCTTCGTTCTCTTGTCTTCAGGGAAAAACGTTCCGATAGTACCCGTGTTTTGCCCCCAAACTCCAGTACTATGACTTTTAGAAGGTGTCAGATTAACCAGTCACGACTGATGTTACAAACTTGAGGCATAATAAAATATAATAGGTTATCATCCTAGCAGAAGATAACGTTTAATTAGATACATACATCATCCCAAAGACCTGCTATTGGACGGGCGATTTATGGCAATTAGTTAATTAATTTGTTATTACCTGGGTGAGCGAGTATGGCACCATATCATTCATCAACTGAATTAGTGACATAGATAAAAGAATTCAGTCGGATTTCGATTTTTCCGTGACAAGTTATCCATTCACTCTTCAAATATTTGCTAGTTGTTTGTCGGTTAGAATTAAGGACACTGCTCCTTCTGGCCAGTCATCTTTCAAACATTTGCAAAAATAATTCAAGAAAAAATCCTCTGTCAGGATGGAGTTCAGTATCTTGAAATATCAGACAGGAATTTTCGATGTAAAAACTAACATCGTGCCAATTGTATGGTCTGGCTTAGCTACAAAAAAAGCATCACCAACACCGATTTGAATTGTCGCAACTGATTTTGTATCGACATGTGGCGATTTTTTTTGCGTTTAGTTTCAAAATCTTGAACGTAAATAAAATCTAGAAACACTAGCCTCAACCGTAGAACAATGGTGGTGTCTTCCATGCCAGTTCAATGGCAGCAATTGAAAGAGTTCATAATCATTTTTTGGGGTTAGACCAATTAATATTTTCAACGTGCAGCCCTGGGGCTGCACGTTGAAATATTGATTGGCCTACCCACACATTCACTTAGCAGCCACCCTTCTTCATGAAATTATGACGTGCCATGTTCCTGGACCGGAAAAGCGGTCTCTCTTGTCAAAAGGGTTAAATTTGTAAAACTCTCATCTAAACTGTTAGTATCAGCATCAGAAGGCAGCGTATGCACAAGGTAGATTTGGGAACGAGCGCGTTAACAACAACTATCGAACAATTTCAGGTTCCACAAACACCCCCACCTACGATCAGCGATTTGGCACCAAAACGACACTTGCGAGATGACCCGTATAAGATATATATATAAGCTTACTGTCAAATTCCAACAGTGCTCAATGTCTTTTGCAATTTTCATATATGTTTTTTTGTTCAATGTGTTTTGTTTTTGTCAGATTTACGGTGTTAATGTAACATATAACATTCTCTATTGAATAAATATTGTTTGAACTAAAACGACACTTCGTTTGGCACTAAAATACCCGGAATGGCTAAACATTTAGCACTGGACAGTTTCCAGCCAGCATGAACATTGTTTACCATTACAACCACCACAGGGTTTATAATATGGACGACAGACAAGCGTTAAGGTGAGAAATATACCGGAAACAACGATTATAAGTTCGTAACGTAGGAAAATAGCGGTAAATTGTTGAGAACAAATACAGGTTTTAGAGCAACAAAAATGTAACCGAACTGAGAAGTTAGCCGAGAAAAAGAATAAAAACTTAGAATAACCCATGGAACACTTGCCAACTCCACTGATTATTTTTCGGCTCCACAATTGTTGTGTGCGGCCGTAATTTTCAGCTATCAGATTGGCAATGTTCAAACATGTCAACTTAACAAAGCATGTTACGCCCTCGTACCCATCCATACTGTGACATTCTAGTGTCACAGTATGGCTGGGCTAACATGCACCTTACGTAACAGATGTCAAGGTTGCAATATGGCTTCCTATGTCCTCCACCAAGTTTCCCCTAATCAAACAAAGATGGAGGGGTATGCTTTGTATTTTTTTATTAAAAGTGTCTCTCTATTAGGGAAAACCGACAGGAAAGAGGTACGGAAGCCTGTAACAGAAATTGGAGAGAGTGGGTCAAAACAGAAATATCTGGGTGACCTGCGTGATACAGAGTAGCAAGGTTTTGAAATTTACACCGATGGCACATTTGGGGCTCACTGCTGTTCAATCTGATGTCGCTGTCGCAGGAGCTGAGGGGAACTTGGGAAAGGCAGTGGAAAAGACTGTCAAATGTGTAATTTAAGAGTTGTGGAGACCTTGGTACACTTTCTATTAGAATGTCCATATAGCAGAATAACAGAATAAGATTCACTGAGTTACACTGTGGCTGCAGGATAGGAGAATGGAGAATATGTGGTTAGTGGGCGACTCACGGGAGAGGGTTGGTGTGCTTATCAGGGAGATTGAGAAGAATGAAGCACGGGCTGTCATCAAACAGTTCCCTAATGGGTATTGGTGTGAGAGAAGATGCGTTGTGACAGGGAGGCATCGGAACAGACTAGGGTTAAAATTCGGCCAACCAGGACCATGTGCAACGCTGTATGCTTTCAACAGATGTTTCGACAAAACGTGCGTCCAGGGCACACCCACGTACTATGGGCATGAAAACCATACCAAATTGAAGTTTGGAACAGTACACATCGGCACAAGATTTCATTTCAAATCGACTGAAAAGCAAAATGCCACGAATGTCCGAAGTTTATAGGGGTAGGGCTATTGCTCAAATTATGCAGGGCCAATCGCAACGTCTCGTCGACCAGCAATGTTATTCACTGACGAGTTTCGGTTCACGCTTTACGGGTCAGATGGACGACAACGTTGCTATCGACGTAGAGGTGAGCGATTTTCTGGCGCGTGTGTTAACGTCCCACAGCTCTCGTAGGCCCTTCTTCAGGGGCGGAATAACATCCCACAAAGAACCATAAACATCTTGATGGGATCAATGGTAAGAGGAGTTAGAGCGGAGACTGAAGCCCGGAGTGGGCACACCCGCTATTGATTTCGATCAGGAAATGGCGTAGCGTCCCACGTTTGAACGTTATCCATGCAAACGCCGTCTGTGTTAATACAACGAAACACGTCAAAATTTAATCAGTACTGAAGAAGTAACATCAGAATCCAAACAATGAAATAATCACCCATAACACATTTGAAATATTTACCACAGAACAAAAAAACTTGTGTTTCTTTCTTTTGCTTGAGACCTGATCTTACAAATTGCCAATGACAGATCGTCGTCTGAGTGTTAGAATGTTCTATGTCCCATAGGGGACATAGAACATTCTAGCACTCATGCGACGAAATAATATGACAACAGTTACGTATCCCTTAATCAACATTTCAAACAAATTTATAGACCGATTTAGAACAAATAAGGATGGCCGTTGGCGATTTATTAAGATTTGACCGATGGTGGGGAACCCCCTCCCGCGCCGTGAACTTCCAAATTTCGACCCCAAAAAGAGTGAGTTGGAAAAAAGATGATTTATGGACCGAATTTGGTCAAAATTTGAGAGCTTTTGGGGTGGAAATATGAGGGCTGAGAGTTGCGGGGTTGCGCCCCTTATGGGTCAAATCTTAATCAATCGTCCACGACCACCATACAATACCGTGTCGTGACCAAAGTCGTTCCACAATGTTTGTTCGAATGTTGAATAGGGAATAAGTAATTGTTGTCTCATTCTCTAATGAAACTCTGCGTATATAACTTTACTAAAAGTATCGACAACATACAGTTCTGACTGTTACACTTGTACAGAAAGATCAGTTGATCTACCCAACAATAAGAATCCCTACCGGTTCATTAAAATTAGTGGGAAATCAAAGCAAATTGCAAATCCACATCTGCCAAACACGGAATTGTCATACCGATGTATGTATTGAATTATTTAGATTATTTGAAGATGGCAACAGTGTGAGAGCGTGGAAATACCCCATGGGTATAAAATGCATCAGTGGCTCCAATCAAACGGTTGAATTTTGTTCTATCGGGAAATAATGTGTTTATCGATTACACTTGGCCCTTGAACTGTAGGAAAAGTAAATTGAATTCTTTTGAGAAAGACTATCCGTTACATTCTCTTTCCGAAGCATGTAAGTGACTTTACTACCTGGTTCTCTTGTCTTTTTGGGGTATGCAAACAACTTGAAATAACTGTTAGAACAAGAAACGAGGTGTTCAAGTGACGTAACTTGAATACCCCGGTCCACTGAGTATACATACGTGCGTTTTGCTGACTAAACAACGGGCAGGGTGTAAATTACAAACCAAACTCGATATCAGTGTTTCATAAATTTTAACAATCTGTGCCCTGCTGTGACACCTTGCCGCTAGGCGGCTCCCCGTCGCTCGACGCATTGGAGAGGTTGTTCAAATATATAAAATACCTTCAGATGGATTGGTACCTGTAACTGAAATATCTGATAGAACAATTTCTCCCCCCACTGCATGTGTAACATACGTCTGTCCGGGGTGAGATAGCAGGGAGAGACAGATTATCCCACCCCACCCACGTGACGTTATACATTTATAACGTTATTATGACGCGATGCATAGTATTTGGCTACATACTAATTCACACTGACGTCATCAGAATGTCGTGTGTTTAAAGTTTGATGCTCTAAAACTCTTTAAACCCCAAGATGCCATCGTTCCTAATTGATTCCGTGGTATATACCTTTGGTATATACATAACTTTTGCATGCTCGTTCCGATGGTGTCATTATGCGTTTCCCAGGTAATAAAAATGATCATCAACAGTTTAATTAACGAAGAACCAGGTGGTACCCGATGCTTCATTAATTAAATTTTTGTTGTTTACTCCTATAATTTGTGTTTGGAATCAACTATTATTGCGTCCTTGCAAATATTGCCCAACCGTAGAAAGTGGTAAGCCCACAGCGGCCATACTGTACATGCGAATACAAATTCGTGAGTAGTACCTGTGATTTTAATTTCATCCCTTTAGTGCCGGGCTGGAATATGTGAGAATGCAAGGTAAACATGCATCTTATTTTCTTGTTCTGTTCTATATTGATCCTGTATTTCGATGGCTCTAAAAGCAGTGGCCCTGTGCCGAGCTGCATAGTTTGAAAGACCTCTTGTTTCTTCGCCAACGCATTGTGAATAAAATAAACGTTGATCATCAGACAAAGAGGCAGTAAAGCGCACTTGAAAAGGCGAGGATGGCGCAAACAATGCTGAACAAATGTTAAGTAATCAATTGGCTCGAATACGTGTGTAGTGTGTAGTGTTGGTGTGGTGGAGCTATTCTGTCTATTGACAGTCGTTTTTCCGGTTATTACCTTTTCCTTGAAAGAACTGCTCACCGCTACTTCTCATATGGCTAGTCGAGTAGATTTCTTTGTCATACACAACTTCTCTGTTTGGGTAGACTTATCTGAACAATAATAATATCTTACGAAGATGTGACGCGTGGGAGGTAGTGCTCATTCTTAAAGGAGAGGCAGCTCGGGCTTGGGAGGGCACCTACGCACAGAAAAATGTGAGTGGTAGTCCATGTGCTTAAGTAGGAATGCAATACTAAAATACATTATAAGTTACGTGGCATGTAGCTGGCCGATACATGTCCATACAAGGCGATGGGAGTTCATATCGGGTGAAGCGAAGCCAAACTTTATATGAATACCAGAGCCATGTGTGGAAATGTATCAGCCAGTTACACGCGAATTAACATATTTATTATGTCAAAAGTCCATGTAAATCGTGGGATTAATCAATTTTCACGAGAAACAAAGAATGACCTGACGTTTATTTTTTAGAAATCGCTTTTGACAGCACCGTGCAGAATCATCAAATGTAATCATCAACGTATCCATGGTAACAGTAAACAATCGTCGCTGTTCGAATTGCGATATTTGTTTACAAAAACATAAAGACAGTACAGTTGCTGTGTATTGATCGTAACCCACGCGTGATGTCCATGCATGCGTTTACCGGGTAATAAAAGCATCACCAGCAAAATGTTAATAAACGAAGGTTGTCCAAGGTGCTTCTTTAATTAAATATTTGATTATTATTCGTACAATTAGTGTTTGGAATCTAATATTATTGTGTCCGTGGAAATATTGCCCACCAATTCAATATTGAAATTTCACATCAAATAGTGAGTCATTAGACATCGTCTATTTAACAATGTATCAGGGTAAAAAAATCGTCAGAGAAAGGGTCATGGAGGATTGTAACCGTAATTGGCGAGAGGGGGTCAAATCAAAGAGGTCTTTGGGTGGCCTGCGTGATAAAGAGAAGCCAGGTTTTGAAGAGTATCTTGATGGCACCTTTGGGGGGTCACTGTTGTTCAAGCTGAGGTCGCGATCGCTGGAGCTGAGGGGAAAAATTGGGAAAGACGGTGAAAGGGGGTGCCAGATGTGTGCCAGATGTGTAACTTGGACATGGTGGAGACCCTGGAACACTTTCTTCTAGAATGCCCAAAGTATCAGTCTAAAAGAATGAGATTCACTGGGAGTATAATGGGGAAGTGGGATGGGAGAATGAAGGACATGTGGAGGACATGTGGTTGGGGGAGACTCAAAGGAGAGGGTTAATATGCTAATCGGAGAGGTTGGGAAGAATGGGACAAGGGAAATCATCAAGCAGTTCGTCTCCAAGTGTTGGGAGGAGAGGAGAAGCGTGGGATTAGGGAGGCAGTTGGGAGTACAGGGGTAACCATATCATGCGACCCCTCGTTGGAACGAGCTCATCGAGCTCGTTCCAACGAGGGGTCACATGATATGGTTTTATTGAATTTTTTTTAAACATTTTAAAAAATAATATTTAAAATAATAAATTTTGATATCGTCTGCATTGGGTAAAGGGTTAAAGGACTATATTGTTATGCAGATTTTATTTTTTCATCTTTCTAATAATGTACACTGAACCTTGTAGCCAACAATACTATCACAATCAACTTTAATTTCAGTTCACGTAGATCCATAAAAGGTAAACATCTGTGTCTCATGCCTTCCCACATGGTCCGTTTTGCATGCTCTCCTTTTATGACCAATGCAAACTTAAAAAAATAAAAATTAAATGATTTTTGTCTGATATTTTACGAGTGCAAATAAAACTGATTCATTTGTCCCTTGAGTGCAACAAGGCTTTGCAATGCTTTTGCTGGTTTAACTGGTCCGATAATGCTGAATGAGGCCTTCCCCCACAACCAAGACAGAGGAGAAAGGTTGGGGACCATTGTGGTATGAAGGATCGTGACTTCGAAACAACAGACACACGGCTTATGGACAGTCTTAATTGACAGAGGGTAGCCGACTAAGGGTAGGATGCACTCACTAATCGACAAGGCAATAAACTTGACCAGTCACACACGGAACCAAAAAAGTACAAAGGGCAGCCACCTAAATATTTTCGAAATGTCTAATGGCGTGTGACAAACATCCATGAATCCCATACACAAACTGAAAATGTACACTCACCCTCAGATAACAAAAGGACATACTGGAGAAAAGTGACACAGTTATCAAAATGCAAACAAAAAAAAGAAGAAATGCAACGGTGGAATTGTTTATTAGACGAGACACTGAAAAGCATAAGGATACCACCTGGGAGCTCCTGAAGGAGAGAACAAAAATGCTGAAGTGGGAAGAATAAGACAAGAACATGCAGAAAAATCTTTGTATACAACGAATAACTTTGAACCAGGAGATGCAAAGCTGGGACGCTCGCATCGAAGAGAAAATAGCAACGACACCAACTATACTTAAACCCTTCACCCAACGAATCGCCCGCATCCGCCCGCGTAATATGCAAATGGAGCAGATAAAAAAATTAAATTTTTCAAAGTATTTCAACAGAATTATATAATGTGACCCCTCATTGGAACGAACACATTGAGCTCGTTCCAACGAGGGGTCACATGATATGGTTTTGTTGAAATTGTTTGACACATTAAAAAACAAATATTTAAAATAAGAAATTTTGATATCGACTGCGTTGTGTAAATGGTTAAAATGAGCTTTTGATATCGTCTGCGTTGGGTAAAGGGTTCAAATGAGCTTGGTTTAACAAATATCTGGCTTAACCCTTTACCCAACGTAACGGCCAAAACCGGCCAGCGCTATTCTCAAAAATCGCCAAATAATTTTCAAAATATTTTCATTTTTTGTCTCAAAAACATAAGTTATGACCCCTCGTTGGAACGAGCTCGTCGAGCTCGTTCCAACGAGGGGTCATAACCTATGTTTTTGAGACAAAAAAATGAAAAAAATTAATTATTCAAGAAATTTTTTTGCAAGTGTCGTCTGCTTTTCATGTTAGGTAGAGGGTTAACAAATGTTGTGAGTAATTACAAATCAACAACTGGCAACAGGTTGCAACCGTCAAATCGAATCAAGTAACAGTATTCCATGTCGAATCTTGGTCTGTGAGAAAACATGATCAATCAAACGTACAAAATACAAAAACATTAACCTTCATCCTCCTAACATATTTTATACTAATCTTACCAATTGGGGTCCGAATGTACCCATGGGGTTATGTTATTATAATGTTTTGGTCAGAGAAATTAGTCAAAATAGCTTGTTTGATATTTACATGGTTTAAAAGTATCACATTGAGCAAAATAAAACATATTTCAAATACGGCCCAGAGAATATTCGATATTTGAAATAATATTCGATTCGACGACAACATTCGCTTCGAATTCGATGCGGCAATCGGTACCGAATATCTCCCGAACAGTTTTCTCTCTGTCGGAATACACCGGATATCGACGGGAGGAAAGCGTGTCTTCAAAATAGGCACACATCAGCTTAAAAACGGATTCCATCTCACGCAACTCCACGTTCATTTCCGTCGTCGCATGGAATATGGAGTACGGACCAACATGGTTATGTTCCAAACTAAAACAAGATATTTTTTTCCTGGTAGCGCTACCCGTAACCATTATAATAAATCCAATTCTATATTCGGTTCGATTCGAGAATAGTGAGGTGTAATCCATTTGGTATCCAATTCGTACGCATTCGAATATTCGCAGAGCCCTAATTTCGTGGTATTTACCATGTTTATCTATTCTTTTCTTTGGGTTTAACATGAATCTTAAGCAAACTAACTTCATTTTTTAGAGACAAAACATAATTTTCAAACGTTAACCCTTTACCCAACGTAACGGCCAAAACCGTCCAGCGCTATTCTCAAAAATCGCCAATTAATTTTCAAAATATTTTCATTTTTTGTCTCAAAAACATAGGTTATGACCCCTCGTTGGAACGAGCTCGTCGAGCTCGTTCCAACGAGGGGTCATAACCTATGTTTTTGAGACAAAAATGAAAAAATTTAGTTATTCAAGAATTTTTTTTTGCAAGTGTCGTCTGCTTTACATGTTAGGTAAAGGGTTAAGGGTCGTGAATATCGCTGGTCTGCCGTCGTGGACTGGTCACTTTTCAGGCGTGGCCAATATTTCCATGGACGCAATAATATTAAATTCCAAACACTAATTACAGAAATAAACATCAAAAATTTAATTAATGAAACATCTGGTACAACCCGGTGCATAATTAATTAAAATTTTGCTGATGATGATTTTTAATACCTGGTAAACACTTGCGTGGATATCACTGCCCACGCGTGGGTTACGACCAGTCCACGTCGACTGTTCTGTAGAGATCCAGAATAGATATACACATCACATTTGCTCTATAAAATAGTTGCACATTACTATCCAAGCTCTTGTAGTATGTCAAGATCGATTCGAATTTGTCCGAGTTAAGGGTTAATGGTCAGGGATTGTAAATAATTACTTTGATACGTTTGCTTGTAAAAGCCGCAAATAGACACTGGGTAAAAATTATTGAAGGCTAATTAATTAACTGCTTGACCAGGTGGGTGTTTATCTTTCGTTGAGAGGACTAATGGTTCCTTGCTGCGACGTTTGAAACAACGACTCAACTTATCTCTGAAAGTCCCTAATAGTAATTCGTTACTGTCAGCCGCAGATGGTATTCCACGCTATGTGGCCCTCAAATAAGTATCATCCCCGTAGTTTTAAATGTCAGACTCACGATCTTACAAAGAGATATCTCATCTATCTTAATAATGGTGTCCTATATCACAGAGGAACCGACTAAATGATTAATTAGACACGCAAATGCCATTTTATGAGAGACAGACAATTTAGAGGTTGAGCGGCGTAAAATAGACAGTACGTTATGTACGTAATCGCTTGAGAAGTGAAGAGGAAACCCAGGAGTGAGGAACAACCAGAAGCATCTAGACAACAGCATCGAACACGGGGTACCCTGGAAAGAGCTCGAACTTTATGGCGGAAATTCATATGTGCTTTGTTTGTGTATAATGTATATTCTTGGATTGTTCTTTCATTGTTCTTGGATTGTTCATTGATGCGTATATGTGAGTACATAGTATTATTTCTATTTCCATTAAATTACACTCAAATGATCCACCGTCTGTTATCTTTTTAAATATCAAGGCACGGCCACCTTAAGATGACAAATCTGCGCCCCCCTCCCTCCAAAAAAAAAAAAACAAAAAAAAAACACAACACCGCGAGGCCGAGAGACGAATGTTCACTCGAAAGCCCGGCTGTCCTCTCTAAGAACGGCCGAGCTCTAGAGGGATCATAAATCTCACATACCTGCCCCAACGAGTTGTGACAGAAGTAGTAACAGAAGCAGGATTAAACATCATACACAGTCTTCACAAATGACCCTCTGAATGTTGTGCTCTGAGCCTACAGGTGCAACAACTTGTGCATACCTTTTTGTCAGCCTCTCTTGCATTGCTTGCTGTACAGAACGTGCAGGTTCAACATCTACAATTTCCATCGATAGTCGGATATGAGATTGAAAAGTTGATTCTGACTGTTGCTTTCCTCTCAATCTGTGGCACAAGAAGTTCTTGTTCCAGTTTCATCAGAAATATTCGGCGACGACGGTTCCCCTTAGGTGACTTCCGTTCAGGATCTTTCTCTATCCAGATGGCGAAGGCTGCCACAGCAGGACCATCAAGACAGCTGTCAAACAAAACTACTGGCCAATGACTAACCTTTCTTCTAGCGGTGAATATTGTCGAAAATGATCAAGGTTTCCTCCGCCCACTTCATATGCAAGATATGCGTTTTTTATAATGTGAGAAAGCCATGTAAGATAGATATCTAACTCACATGATCCACGTGAATGGCTTATGTAATGAGCACACGGACTATTTAATCATCGCATGATAGACATTTGAAGGAACATAAATATGGAAAGCAAATAATTTCAAATGACTGTGCAGAATTTCCATCGATCGATTGATGCACGCGTCCGACTGACGTCATTGGAATGTGTCAATGTTAATTTCGCTCCAAATCCTTAACCCCTGTCTTGCAGGCATTTTTATTTAATTTATAAATTGCTCGCTAGAGCTGCACGTGCCCCTGGATTACTTTTGATGATGTCTGAGTGTTTTGGAGGGAGAAGAAAAATTATCCCTGATAAGATATTTGGCCCAGACACTTGGCCAGCCTCGTGTCGGGCCCAAATATCTTCCCCTCGTGTGAGATTTCCGCATCTCACCCCTCATCCAGCAGGGTTAATAATAGTCTACGCTACTATCTGTCGCATTATAATGAAGAATCATTTCTGTTTTCTTGGCCATCACCTTCACCTCTGTTCTAATGGTACATTGGTTACACTACAATAACTGGTTTGGGACATAACAAACAATCTGTTCCGTGAACCCGAACAGTGATCTATGAATATTTCTGATATGGCTGGGCCCCATATCGTAAAGTACATTTGGCTTGTTTGGTCGGATTGTGCCAACATAGGTTAACACTTATGCCGCCGAAAGCGACTATTGTCACCCATTTTATGATGATTATCTGTACTTTCTGGTATGCGCAGAATAAACCTACTATCACAGAGCACTTTCCAACAATTAATCAGATTATAGAATTTTAAGTATGTTATAAATCCTATTAAACTTCTCCTCGCATACAGGCGTACATGGAGATCCTCCATATATGGTTAACGTGGGTGTGGCAGTAAAGGGGCTAATCCACCAATCACAAAGTCTTCGGCCAGGGGTACCGACGCGAAAAAGATATCTGCAGTTACATTTCTACCAATTCTTCTCTACGAAGCCACAGGCTCTTTGGCAATCCGCGCGCCTTGACCAACTTCGCTGTGTTCACCCGGTTGTCGTCCCAAGACAACGTCACCCTTGAAAGGATAGCTTGTTTCAGCATCGCAACACCGCCATATCTTAGATCCATACTTTGGTAGTTTTGAGGGTATGTATTGTCGAAAGCCACACCTACCGCGGAAAGCTACTGACTGTTCGTCAATGCAAAGGTCTATGGTCTATTTCAGGAAGTTGAATATTGAAAAGGGTCCAAACTTCGCGAAATGGTGCCAGTTTGTCAGTAGCTGGGCGTTCGGTCCCAGTCGCTATGTTGTCAAACGCGAGATATTTCAGGATATCGAGAATAAATAAATTGTGGCAGTAAAGATCGGTCTGGTCTTCTTCTCTGACTATAGTACATCAGGAGATTCATGTTTTGATTTATGAATCTCTGCGAAAAAGGTCAAACGAAAGCTTTCATTTCCGTTTCATCAACGCCTTTCTGTTCTCTTGTAATTTCAGGATTTGCATTATTCCACTCAGTGACCGGCGCCAAGCCTCACGACTGGTTTCCAGAACAAGAATGTTCAGCATTGTATCTGTAATGAACAAACTGAAGGTCTCCGCATGTGCTGTGAACGTCATTTGTAGTGCCTGGCTGCTGCCGTGGATTGGTGACATTCCGCGGGTGGGCAATAGTTCCACGGACTCAATAATATTAGATTCAAAGCACTAATTATATGAATAAACATCAAAAAATTAATTAATGAAGCACCGAATGGTGATGATTTTTATTACCCGGTAAACGCATGCGTGGGTATCACTGCACATGATTTGATTATAACCAGTCCACATCGACTGTATTGTATCCCGGGCCTCACGCCTGCCAACAGACGGTTGGTGTTTGCTCCAGACAGACCCATTTCTTCCAAGAAAGATATTTTTAGCTTGAACTTCTGCCGGTGGCTCCTCGTTGTTTTCTGGTTGATCCACATGCTAACGACATACTTGGCGACCACGTCCTCGTACTGTAGCTCGACCTATGGCCCTACCTCTTCCCCTTCCCCATCCTCTTCCACGGACTCTTCAAGGTACATTGTTTACTTAACGCTGTTGAACAACTGCGCTTTATCCTTTCTGTGAGGGTTTCTTAAGTTCAATGCCAATATGGTCAGATGATACATTTTATAGATGATCAGATTCTGTATCAGGTACATCAATATCATCCAAATCAGATTCCTCATCAGACTCCAGAACAGACCTTAAAGCTTGGGCAGCTGTGTGTGCCGCGCTGTCCTACTGCAGTTTGCCATAATTTACAGAAAAAAAGGTAAATCCACATTCGCAATGTATTACTTTTAACATTTGTGTATCAAAAATCGACGAATGGTGCCCCAAATATAATATTTGTATTACAAACCCCATATATGGCATAAACGTCTTGTCTTTTGCAGATGACACTACAGGTTTTGCATCTGGTAATAATCTAGATAACCTAATAGACGAGACCAATTCAGACCTAGATAAGATGAGTGGATGGTGTTCTGCAAATGGACTATGTTTGAATGCTAATAAAACAAAATCCATGCTGCTGCATCCACAAAATGATTCGTATAATGCTGTTGGTAGAAACATTATCCTAAATAGTACAGATATTCGATTAATTAGTAACCAACACGAAGAAAAATCAGTTAAATTTCTTGTAGTCTACATCGGTGAAAATCTAAAATTTACTCAAACGCGTCTGTGGTCTGTTTAAAAAATGTCAAGGGCAATATTCGTCTCGAATAGGGCGAAAAAAATTCTCCTTTAAAGCCTTAAAGACATTATATTACTCACTCATACATAGCCATTTGCTTTACGGTATATTTGCTTGGGGTCATGTATCGTCGACAAGTAGAATTATAACCTCGCAAAAAAGGCTATTCGTGTTATAACGAACAGAAAATATACCTCACACACCGAACCATTATTTAATAATTGTGGCATAATGAGGTTTCGTGACCTATATAGGTCATATGATCTTTTATTTATGCATGACTGGTATCATAATAAACTGCCTGTATCTTTTGATAGTACTTTTGAAATTTAAGTAAATCCTTCCGGAATGGAACCAGACAGTCTGGGAGTGTGCGTACACTCAAACCGAGAACACGTTTCTCTGCAGATCTCCTGCTTCATTCTTTCCCGAAACTTTGGAATGATTTGAAGGCTGAAATCCAAGAACTCAGTAGGCCCCTGTTTAAAAAGTCAGTACTTAATACTACCATGAATTCGTATTCCCCTGTCATTACTTGTGCCAATCCGTCTTGTCCTGATTGCTTTTTATAAAAAATAATCTCATCTTCCAAACCCATTATTTCTCTTTCCAAACTATCAGACTGTTAAACTTATATGACCTCAGAAAGAATTGTCCCCGGTCCGTGCATGAGGATTGTTGTATCTTATTTAGGCAAAACGGGGAATGACAGCCTCTCCTCTCCGTCTATGCCATTTCCATGTAGTGTATGCTTACCTTGTTATTTGTTAATTAGATTTTTCCCTCTGGAAAAGACTATTGTTTTTCTGCGGATAATTATTTCTTTTTAGGCTTTTTCCTCTGGAAAAGACTATTGTTTTCTGCGGATTAATATTTTTTTTGGTGGGGGAGGTGGGGGGGAGGTATTTTATTTTATTTTAAATCAAAAAATGTACCGAAGCGGAATTCTCGATTTAACCCTTATATCGCCAGAATTGGCAAAAAAAAAAAAAAAAACTGTCAAAATTGGGTTTTATAGGCACTTTCTCGAAACACGTCTTGTAGATTTTCTTTAAACATTAATCATTGCTAGACCTGCCTGTAACACGACCACTGATATACAAGATATATTAGACGATGCATATGGTAACCCTGCCCAGGCTGCCAAACATCGAAATTGTGATGAAATGGGCTGTTTTCGGGCATTCACAGCACGCACACGATAGACGAGAGATAAACATGACTTCCTTCACTGGAAGTGGAATTCATCGAGAATCATTTCTGTAAGTAATGAAGGTATTCACAAAACCAAGCATTAACCCGTTTAGGGCTGGTTACAGAGCGATACCCATGAAAAGGTTAAAAATTCATGTTATCAGAGGATTTCTCTAAAAACATCTCGTAGATTTTCAAGAAAAATTGGCCATTCTCAGATCTTAGTGCGACATTACAAGTTTTATGTAATAAATATTCCAGTAAGCATTTGTTAACACTATGCAGGTTCACAAATATCAAACATTTGATAATGGGTTGTGTTTGCGTACCCACAGCACCCAAAGTTAAGAGGAGAGATCAACATAAGTGGAAGTAGAATTCACTGAGAATTATTTTTGTAAGTAATAAGGGTAGTCAAAAAACAACCCTTAACCCATTTTAGGCTGGATAAACAATGATACGCATCAAAAGCTTAAACTTCATGTTCTCCCTGGATTTCTCAGAAAACATCTTGTAGATTTTTAAGAATAAATGACCATTCGCAGTTCTCGGAGTAACATTACAAGTTGCATGGAAAAATATTCCTGTTAACACTTGTTAACCCTCTACAATCTGCCAGACATCAATATTTTGGATATATTTGAGATGAAATGGAACATTTTCAAATAGCCACAGCCCTGGGTGGGTTTGTGTGAAACAAACATGACTCCTTTTGTCGGTCATTGACTTGTCGGACGACGATATTGATATTAACCCTCTCCAAGATTAATGATGGTTTTACCTAAACATTTATTTATCAAACTGAGTCATTTGAGACTACTATACCCAGGTTTCTCATAACATCGGTAAAGGACCTTCAGTGCGACAGTTAAAAACAATTCATCAGACACTCTGGGGTCATAAAAAAATCATGGAATCTCATTTGGAAAAGCCATGATTCTCCAGAATCATAAAGTCTAGTTGATATTGTATTTGAGTAGGCTGCAAAAATAAAATTTCATTCATTCATATGGCAGATAATTAGAAAACCAACATATGAACGAACGCTGATGAAGACCAATGAAGTGATAAAATCCAACGACCAAAGGAATGCAGATAATGCCACTGTCAAAGAAAACGTTAGTATGAAGGTTAATTAGATAACCATACAGTAACCTTGAAAATCAAAATCAGCCAAGTTCAACGTGAAATTAACCAAACTTCGTGAACTCCCATAGTATCACCCGAACATGAAAAGAGGACAACTGAGATGTGTGACACAGCTCAAGCACAATGAATCAAAATGCGGTTGATAAAGATAGAGAAACCGCCATAAGGTTGAGTAATGATGGAAAACTGGCGTGTCTATAAGCAATAAAAATGCAGCCGCACACGTTTCCAGTAGGCTATAAAGTTTAACAACCGTAAGTCGTGGCACGTGGGAACTTCTAAAAGAGCAAATCCGAAAGAAAAACTGAAAATAAAGTGCTGAAGACCAAACACAATCGCGTATGAACACTATAAGTTCAACAGTAATTCCCCAGGCAACCACCACAACAGTCAAATAAACAGGTGGGCAAAAAAAAACGGCAAAGTAGAATGACCTTTCAAGAATAAAGGGCAGCTGGCAGATGAGCCACAAAAACAAAAGGACTCAACAAATATATAAACTGAAAACAGCTATTGTGCAGCCCTGGACTGAAAACCGTAGAGTACGTATACACTTCGCTCCAGAAAAGAACTATCTATTGAATCGCCAAAATCAAACCCAGGTAAAAGACGGTTGTCTGAAGGGTCAGAACACAACGGTCCAACACAAAGCATTAACTTCCAGGATGCTGCTGGCAGATATTCCTGGCACAACGGGATTTTTCTTGCCACTAAAATAGGTATAATTTGGGCATATTTAATCCAAAGTCCATCCTGTAAATTGAATGGATTGTTTGACCAATCATTTCTTGAGTCAAAGTCAGATGAATTTTTTAGCAAATTCTGTCATGGCTGCTTTGTACCAAACACCACTGAAGCACACAAAGCTTCTTAAAAATGGTGGCTAACTGAATGGAATAATTATGGTTATACAATTAAATACAAGAGAACTATAGACAACAGTCACAGTTACGAAAACTAAAAAAAAGAATCTAACAAAAGAGCTACATGTACACAATACAAAGCACCACAAAATATATGCGAAAAACATGAAAAGCAAGTTGAAGAACACAATTATTGAATCGGTGTAATGCCCAATATCCGTTTGTGAATTCACATATCTACATCTTTGAATTTGGTAAGCTAAACAGATGTACCAATCTCATTGCTGTAAAATGCCCAAGCCCAGAGTTATCTAGTCTATAACCAAAATTTAATGTTTGATAATGCCGACGTTAAGACAGCTACAAGTATTGACATTATAAATTCAGATATAGGACCCCGTAACAAAGAAACAAACATTTTTTTCAACAAGTTGAACCACTCGCCGTAAAGCCGAGGTTCATGGGCCCACACCATCTATTGCTCCGACTGTACAAAATGTGTTAACTATCCGCAAAGTTATTTTTCCCTGAATTTGCCAGCAGCCATACGGCAAAGCAGGGAGTGGAGGGGCCACTTTTATATATGAAGTACACCTTCAGTTGATATGCCGAAGCTTCCAAGAATATGCCCAGACCATATTTCTTTATTGGTGTTTAAGGTCACATACTTCTGCACCATTGCTAATCGTGACCACAACATGGAGACAAAGTCAAGGTTAGTCAACCGTTTATACCCCATGTTGCCTTTTTTGGAGGATTTGATCCCAAGCATTAGTGATCATATTTTACCAGTAAAACGGTGCTTGTTTACCAAAGTAAACAAGCACTGCCTAACTTTCGGGAATGCCCGCGGGGGGCTCATACCATATGCTTGGGGCATAGGAAATAAGTCACATAACGTATGAAGTACTCGCATGCAACGAAAATGTCCCATTAGTTAACCTCATAATAACTTATATAATTGTAAGACACACTCGTAATGAACAGATTGAGAAACAGGCAACTTCATTCCAAATATTTCGCGTTGTATAGTCAAACTGTAACATTTGCTACTGGGACCGGAAACATACAAAAAACTACATACCAATCAGAGGTCGAGGAGTTTAGTCTTGTACCGTGTATGAACATTACCCGTTTGTTATCAAGGAAAACGCCTTCGAAGCAATGTTGCAAGGGGGATATCTGTTTGGACCATAACCTCCAGAATGTTATTGTCCAAAAGAATATAATTTATAACCACAGTTAAAATTGAATTCCTGTCACAATTAGAGCAGAGAATGCTCATTAGTTAATGTGCTGAAAAGTCCTGAAGGGGTTAGCGTAGATCAAATACAATTACGCGTTGTCTTTGTAATTAGGGTTCTGCAGGGTGCATCTCTCAATTATGTAGTCTTTCATCTTCTGATACCTCGTTAGGATAATATATTTACATACCTTAATAATAGTGTTTAATCGCTAAAATATTACCTTCAGTTGTTTTATTTATCTTTGTTGCCTGGGGATATAAACTGCTAACGCTAATGTATAAATATGTTCGGCGGCACGGAATAAAGTGTGCTAAATCAATATTCGCACGAGAGAGCTTCGATTGACAAAATAGTGGAATTGTCAACAAAATGGATATATCAAACGAAAATGAAGTTACAATCGACGTTGGTGGCCAAATATTTCGTACCTACAGAAACACCTTAAAAAGAAAGCCGGGAACTACTCTTTCTGAAAAGGTTCTGTCTGCAAAAGGTTGTGAAAGAATATTTTTCGACAGAAATCCCGCTGTATTTGCATCTGTTTTGGAATATTATCGGAATGGGAAGCTCCATGTTCCACGAGATGTATGTCCTCACATAATGAGGGATGACTTGCACTACTGGAAAATCGGACTTGATAAGCTCAGTCCGTGTTGCTGGGATGCATTCTATGCCATTGATAACACGATTGAAGCAATGGAAGCAACGAAACAAGAATGCAGCGACATCATGGCGACAAGACAGAAGCTCTGGCAATTTCTTGATAACCCATTATCCTCAAAAGCTGCTAAGGTAAAATATACCACCTTTACCAGTCGTTAGTACTTCTTTTATTCATTGAGTTCAATTTTTTTTAGTTTTGTCCTCTTATTCACACACTTGTTTCAGTTCTGAGGTAACCACGCTGATCACTCCACGACTGGATTACGGAAGGAAATTAAATTGCCACTCAATATGTCACCCTCCCCGAGATAGATGGCATCAAATCAAACGTCGTATGCAACTCCACCGACAGGTGACATTTGCGGGCGAGGAAGCTGTTACACTGTGACGGTAATAGTTCAACTCAATGAGCCCTCTCAAACCCAAATGAATTGCTTAAATTCCTAGTTGAATTATGGGAAATAATTGTGGCTTAAATTGTTATGACAACACCAGTCAGAGGTGATAGAGGCTCCAAAAAAGTGTGTGTGTAGGGGGGGGGGGGTCACACCTTTCTGGGTACCGCAAGGGTGTGGGGTGGAAAAACATTTCTTCGCGGGCGGGGGAGGTGGTGTCAATGGTGGTGGGGCAGTGTATTCATGCCAGCTATATACATGTATATTCGCTACCCTCATCCTTGAGCCCACTATATTTAAGGCAGTAACCTCAGCGTATTTACTTTGTTTTGTTTTTACTCAACCTTTAGAAACCCGGTGGTATCTTCCCATATTCATTATTTGTGGGCTGACCAATTAATATTTTCAACGTGCAGCCTCGGGGCTGCACTTTGAAAATATTGATTGATCTTCCCCACACATTCACTTACCAGCTATCATTCTTAATGAATGCACAAAGTATCACGTTCATGGGCCGGAAAGGCGGCTTCTCAGGTTTAAAGGGCTAATCGTAACTTTGAAATAATCCTTTGAAACATTACGTTCCATTTGGAGCTTTAAATTTTTAGTCAATAAAATCTTGAAAATGAATGGGTCATATATGTATAGGAGATGTGTAGTGACCACATGGGTTGTGTATGTTATGTCGGAAAATGCCGTTCGGGTACCTATCTTTGGTAAAAGAATTGTGAGGGGGGGGGGGGGGGGGCGTGACCCCTGTGACTAATAAAAAGCTTGTATTAATGTTTTGAGACTTCAATTCAGTTTACACACTATGTGCATTACACGAAAGCGAACATGTAATTAAGTGCTTGAAGAATAAGGGCATCGCATGAATTGATTGATTGGTGATGATGAGTGGAGATTGACCCAAAAGATGGCCCAATTACAGAAATTTCATCTTCATGACGACCTCCAGCAATCCCTGTAGTCCCTGTCTAAGTTTTTATATTTTATTTGCCATGACTCGAACTTAACCCACAGAGGTGCTAGACAAAGCAACACACACACACATAGCTATGGTAGACTGTATTTTACATTACTTGAGAAAATATACAGAGTCAAAAAGAAAGTATAAAAGAAACAAATGAGAAAAAACTAGCATAAAGGATTAAATATAATAGTTCTTATGATGCATGTCTGTGGACAAGAAGTCGTGCAAAGAGTTTAATGACATGTTGTTGTTGTCCACCCAACCGTATACAATTTTGCTACGGATTTCAAAATAGCACGTGCTATCCGAGAATGTCAAATTGAATGGGTGACCGACGATTTTTTTCCTTTTATGTTGTGCTAGAGAGCCTGGGTTATTGAGAAAACACGCTAGTCTTTGTCATCCGACATTTTAAAAAAATACCAAGCTTAACCGAAAATCAGAGGTTGCGTTCCATTGGTACGCATGAGGCTGGGATACCTCCAGATGAGCTCGCTGCTGAATTCGGCGTCATTGTGGCCACTATTTACCGTCTCATTGAAGGTATAGAACCACTGGATCTACCGCCGACCGACCGCGTTCAGGTCGACCAAGAGTTACGACCCCTGCACAAGACCGACACATCAGGACGTCTCAAGTGCGGGATCGCTTCGTTCCGGCGACGGGGACAGCAGCAATTACTCCTGGTTGAACTAACAATTTAATCAGTGCACAAACTCTTGTGTGATACTGAGATTTCCCTTCGGCACTGAGAACATTTTGGTTTCCACACCGTCGATGGGATATTTTGCTGTTCATTTAGCCAATGCTTTTTCGTGAGCCATTCTCACAAATGAATGGAGTCTCTCTCTCGTACAAACATGGAAAATTCCATAATCTTGATCTTGTAAGTTTCGGCATCTGCCATCAACGCAAATGCATCCGTGGCTCTGTTCATTTTACGTGAACGTTAACCCAATTCAGTAGGTAACGTATTTGGAAAAACATATCCAAGTGCAATCTTCCTGCCATACCGAAGACTTTACTTTCAACCGTAAACTTATTTCTCGTGGCAAATCCATTGTTATCTTCTGTGAGATCCTCCATGTGGTCAGCCGTGTCTTTGTACCACAATGCATTAGTCAATTGTGGCTTTTTGGCGGCTGGTCCATAACTTAACAAAGTCTCTATGTAGGCTCTGTAGTGGTAAGTGCTGTTGGGAGGAGACACCAGTTTCTCATTCAAACTGATGTCGATTTGACTGAATAGGGAATGCATCCATCGACTGACCGGTCCCACTTTGGCATCATTTGTGATTGCTGCTCCATTGGAATCTACAATCTAACTAACATACGGATATGTCTGTGCCAGATTTAAATAATCATCTCCCAACCCCGCGATATTGAATTCTATCTGTCCATTGTTTCCTATAGTAGCCAATGGTCTGTGTTACTCCCATTGCCCATGTTCCACACTGGTCTGTGTTGGTGATATTGAAAATAAGTCGAGTTCACTATTTACACACTCACAGGATTTGTCGTTGATGAGAGACAACACGCACCGAGAAAGTCTTGCCACTATACTACCCTCTTTCCTTTTTTCGATTTACTGGCAGTGCGTGGCGCATGCCTTCTTATACCTTTGCAGCCGAGTGGCTTCGAGCCATCCATCACTTCATTCCAACTTGCCGTACCAGCTTCTTTGAGTCTCATGATCGCTGCCTTTTTCACATTTTCCCTTTGATGACATCTCCAGCGAATGCTGCTCCTTTTCTAATGAGCTGTCTTCCCACTGTTTTGGCCGTGGTTTTCAACAAGGGTAACACCATATTCTTCAGTCCTCCCAGTATACTACCCAAACCATAACCTCTCTGCATCTGTGTTCCAGAAAAAGCTGGTAGCCCGTTCCCAGCTTGTCTCGTGTAATACTTCTCGTACAAGTCGGCATTACAACAGTAAGTTATGATAATGTGAAATGATGAGATCTTCGAAATGAAGTGTCACTGTAACCTTTCAAAACTCGAATGGTACAATGGTTCCTTTGTCGTCCCTTATATACATTCTGACGGTGCCAAAATTCGTTCGTTCCACGGGTACGTACATGTAGTACACGTTCTCAAACGTCTTGGAGATAAACTTCCATATTTGCTTCTCACGGGTACGATGCGAAGTAGAGACACCCTCGTATCTCCCGAACCAAGTCACAGTATACATAGAGTGAATAAAATCGTCGGTTGACATCAGCAACTCTCGAAGAATTGTAAGTTTCTGATTTGAAAACACACTCGTCAAAACCAAAGATCTTTTGGTGAGTCGGACTTAATGTGACTGCGACCCCGTCCCGTACCTTGATTCGAACTTTACCAGTGATCTCGTCCAATTCAAAATCTATCTTGTCGTGACGAGGTAGCAGTACTTTTTTAACACCATAGAAGCCCGGTATTACATCGGAAGGTTCCGAATATAGACCTCCTTTCAGTCTGAGCTGATAATGTTTTTTTTCGAATTCCAATACACTGTGACGAAAGCTTCTTCCCCAAGAATGTTAAACCAACAAGTTTGGATACTGAAACTCTGCCAAACCCACTTCGCATTCCCCAGTGAGATTCACCGGTTGTGATAACTGTGTGATATACTTAATCAGCCTTTTCCCTGGGAACACGGCATTGAACTGTTGCTTGGTAGGGTCAAATAGAATATCACTTTTTTGATGGTCGGATTAGGTAATAAATATCCCATACTACTACTTAGAAGAGCCGTCCACAACTTGCTATCTGTATTATCGAGGGTGAGGTTAACAATGCTTGTGATGATGATGATGTACAGTATGATTATTTGGGAAATTTTTACCAAACAGAGGCCAAGATCCGTTCGTATGTTCTTCCATCTCAGAGGAACTCGAGCTGGTTCACTTCCTTGTATAGGTGAGCCACGAATGGAAGAACGAAGGGTATCCTAACCACTTCACGAATAATTCCCTTTCCTGATCTCTACCACATTTCTTGAATACGCGTTCGATTTTGTAAATAGTTTTGTGTGCCACTCGTTGAAGATCTTCAGTGTAGAAGAGCCCTCTCAGTACTTCCCCAACATCGTCATTTAGGAGATATGTGGCTGGATGACCTGTTTTGACAGATGCCACTGTGAATAACTCGACGGCCCAGTTGGGTAAATAATCTTTTTCAAAAGTTTTCTTTACTTTACTGATCCTCACTCTATCTCCAACTTTGTACTTCGTGAACTTGTGATTTATAGGTTGTCAGTCCAACCTTTGCCAAACGCCTTCTTGATTTTCAAAGTTGACACTTGCGGGGGCCATACTAATGCTTCGATGATGAGTGTGATAATTTGATTTGACCAATGTTGGAAGTGCAAAAATCAGTGTGTCGTTCTTGGTAAAATATTTCCACATTAGTTTTCAAAATTCTATTGAATCTTCCTACGATGGAACATTTTGTTTCCACGTTGTGTGTAGTGATAAAATCGACTTTGTGAAAATTTTGAAATTTTCTGTTCAGAAATTCTTTGCCTTGATCAATTTGTAATTTTTCTGGTTTACGACCTTGTTTGAAAATTTTAGCGAAAGCTTTTACTATGGAATCACCGAATTTTGTTTTGTAATGGCATCACCCAAGCATATTTACTGAATACATCTATATACAGTACGTGGAGGGTGGATTGTAACTAAATCAGTGGAGTTGTCACCCAAGCTATAACTTTCAAATAGTGTACATATCGACAAAAAACACAAGCAATGTTTCAGCCAATGGACCCCCGGGTTTACCCCGGAGGTCCATTGGCTGAAACTTTGCTTGTGTTGGTTATGCTTTGCAACAAATTTGCAATTATTGATTGGGTGGAATCTCCACTCTGCGGGTGATTTAGTAATAATACACTCTCCACGTACTGTACGTCAACAAAAACTTTATGTTTATGTTTTTGTTGAAGTTTATTGAAGTGTCTTGAGTCTCTAACCATTTCACGACTTGTTTAGTCTTTTTCAGACGCTCTACGTAGAGCGTCTACACCACCAAAACTAACAGGAGCTTCCGTATCACAGTACAACTCATTCTTGACCCAACCAACTCATCAATAAAAACTAGTCCTATTTAAACCTCAGACCATGGGATCTTCTTAAGTTTCTTTCATTTAGAAGGCTTCGTCTCCACGTTTACAGGTCCCTGTCTCAAAATCCCAACGTCCTTTATGACCAATTAACCCTTTACCCAACGTAACAGCCAAAAACGGCCAGCGCTATTTACAAAAATCGCCAATTAATTTTCATTATTTTTTTCATTTTTTGTCTCAAAAACATAGGTTATGACCCCTCTTTGGAACGAGCTCCACGAGCTCGTTCCAAAGAGGGGTCATAACCAATGTTGTTGAGACAAACAAATGAAAAAAAATAGTAATTCAAGAATTTTGTTTGCAAGTGTCGTCTGCTTTTCCTGTTAGGTAAAGGGTTAACTCTTGTGGGGTGTTACTATGTTTTAAGGCTTGAGCCAACAATTTCCATTCCTTCGGCTGGAATGTCTTCCGTCTTCTAAGTAAATCGTTTAGAAGATCCGTCAAATTCGACCCTAGCGCCGTTTGATCCGTGTGGATCAGTTCATCTTTCCCATTCCAAGATATGTTTGGGTAGTTCTTAATAAGGCTCAATAATAACTTTTCTTTCTTTCTCATCGTCATTGGAACTGAATCCAAAATGTCTTGGTCTGAACGCTCCCTTTCGATTTTTACTTTGATACGTCGAGGGACCACCACCTTCTCTTGAAATGTTAGATATCGTTGCAAGACTTGATTATGTCGAGTCATCTTTTCATCAGCTGAAAGAAAAGTAGCATCGAGAATATCTCTCACTTCTCGATCCAATGATGAGCCAGCCGGTTGATTGGGTTGTCTTGGAGTCTCTAATTAAAGTATGCGACTTGACAAAAAAAAATACTTCAAATATCAATAAAAAACGATACTATTAATTAAGCCTCTGGCTCTTCCTCCATAGGCTTGGGTCTTCATAATCCAGTCTACATGAGTAAAAATAAAAACCTGTAACCCATATTTCTGCACAAGTTATTTCGTTTCAATTTTTTGAGGATTTCCTCCAAATGATCCCACCAAAGTGGCTCGTATGCTACAACAATAATACTGCAGTAGTGTGAGCTGTACAAGCCTCATGTCGTTCAACTGTGCGAGATTATTTTGTTTCAATTTATTGAACAGTCCCAAGTAGGCACTGTTTGCAACACCAGGAGCGTTACAATAGTGTGACATGTACACTCCTCTTAATTCCCATTTTTAAAAGAAATATCAATTTGCACCACTTTTTTGAACAGAGCCTGGTAGGTACTGCCTGTTTTAACAGTAACGCTGCAGTAGTAACTGTATAATCATAATATTGACCACCTGCGGAGAAATCAATGTGTTGTAATTTATTAGAGGGTGCCAAGTATGTTCTGTCCGCTACAACAGTAATGCTAAAGCAGTGTAGGCTGTACAAACCTATTAATATGTAATTGTACACAAATCAATTTTCCCGATTTATTGGCCAAACAAATAATATATATATGTTGTCCAATCGTGGAGGAATCAGTTTGTTTTAATTTACTGTACTGTGTCAGGTAGGTTTTGTATGCCACGTCAAGAATGTTAAGATAGTGTGAGCTGTACAAGCCTATTAATGTCCGTTTGCACACAAATCAGCTCTTTAAATTTATTAGACAGTGCCTGGTAGGTACAGTATTGTTCACCAGTAATGTTGCCGTGGCGAATTGTGTAAACCTAATAATGACCAATTGTGAAAAACCAAATTTGGTACAATTTTTTGGACAGTACCAAGTAGGTACTGTTTGCTACAACAGTAATGCTACAGAAGCGTGATCTGTATAAGCCTGATAATGCCCAGTAGTGCAAATATCAATTTGCTTCCATCTATTGGATAGCACCAAAGATGCACTGTATGCTACAACAGTAACGTTACGGTAGCGAGCCCCAAAAGCATAATAATGTCCAGTTGTGCAAAATTAGTGATGTTAAAATAGTAAATTATATTTGTTTGCCTTATAACCCGAATTTTTGCACAAGGTATTTTGTTTCATTTTGTTGGACAATGTCATATGGGCACTCTCCCAGAAATTGCAACGAAGTGACCTGTATGCAATAACAGTAATGTTACAGCATTTAATAACTCATTTGACCTGTAAGTACAGGTTATCGGATACTTAGTTCGAGGCCGCGGCAGCGGCCGAGAACTAAGGTGTCCGATAACCTACTTGTTGTTCAGCGCTTCATCTTGCCGACTGTACGTGACAAATTCACCTCCCACTATAAGTTGTGCCAGTGCATCTGTGTACGTATTGAGGGACTTGCTCAAAATTCTCAAACTGTCACTGTGATGGCATAAAAGTGAAATCGACAAAGCACGTACTCAAGTTGGCAACGCGACAACTCCATCAGACACATTTCTGCGTCGGGCTATAAATCCCGACACAACGTATAGTGGGGGGTGAATTTGTCACGTACAGTCGGCAAGATGAAACGCTGAACAACAAGTAGGTTATCGGACACCTAAGTTCTCGGCCGCTGCCGCGGCCTCGAACTAAGTGTCCGATAACCTGTACTTCTTGTCTTTGCTTTCAATACAAATCATTTCCACCGTTCCGTAAGTACCGTTTCTCGATTTTTATTCCATATACCTCTTCCCAAATAAGCTGCACGTTCACCGAGACGGGTCAATGTCAGCTGAAGCCATCACAGTGACAGATGAGAACTTTGAGCGAGTCCCTCGATAAGTACACACGTCTCACTGAGCTTTCATAAGGTCAATGATGGCGGTGTCTCTTTGAAATAGGAGAGTACGGTAACTTATTTATCGTATGCTTGGGAGGTAGTCTTTGTAAGACTGTGACCCGGGGCCCTCCTGGCCCTCACAGTCTTTGAGAGACCCGTTCAAATCCAGTCTGACTAAAAATGAAAGAAACTGACCGCATTTGGGTCGACTCAGTTCACGCTTCATATCGAAGACACAAATCACATAATCAACATTCTACTTGTCGTACTCAGCCCAAATATAATTTATTTACGTGTCTGCATCATTTTTTAACGCAAACACAGCATCAAATTCAAGAAATGTTGAGAAATATCCGACTTCAACACGTCAAAAAACACCGATTTCAAAGATATACAAATTGTACTACACATGCGCACAGTATCTGTGCGCATGCGCAGTACAATTTGTTTATCTTTGAAACATGATGTTATTTTTCGTGTTGAAGTCGGATATTTTTCAACATTTCTTGAATTTGATGCTGTGTTTGCGTTAAAAAATGATGCAGACACGTAAATAAATTATATTTGGGCTGAGTACGACAAGTAGAATGTTGATTATGTGATTTGTGTCTTCGATATGAAGCGTGAACTGAGTCGACCCAAATGCGGTCAGTTCCTTTCATTTTTAGTCAGACTAGATTTGAACGGGTCTCTCAAAGACTGCCAGGGCCAGGAGGGCCCCGGGTCACAGTCTTACAAAGACTACTTGGGAGGCTGCCAATTTCTTGAACTCAAAGTCTGTTGAACAACAACTTGAGATTCTGCACAAGTCATTGTGTTTCTGTTTGTTGAAGACTTAGGATTGCACCAAAGTGGCCTGTGTGATACAACAATAATGTTACAGTAGTGTGAGCTGCACCAGCCTAATACCGTCCATACCAGTGAAATAATTTTGTGTCAGTTTACTGGATAGTCCCAAGTAGGCACTGTGTGCTAAAGCAGTAATGTTACAGTAGTTTGAGCTAAACAAGCCTATCAATACCCAAGTGAACACAATTCAATTTGTTCCAAAGTATTGGAGGATGCCTGATAGGTACTGTATGCTACAACAATAATGTTATAGTAATGTGAGCAGTACAAGCCTATTAATGCTAGTTTGTACACAAATTAGTTTTTTTTCCAATTTATTGGACAGTGCCCGGTAGGCACTGCATTGTTCAACAGTAATGTTGCAGTGACGTTTTGTATAATCGTGATAATGGCCAATTGTGGAAAATCAGTTTGGTTCAATTTTTTGGACAGCATCAAGTAGGTACTGCATGCCACCACAGCAATGTGTGAACTGTATGAAACTTGATAATGCCCAATGTTGCAAAAATCGGTTTGCTTCAACCTTCTGGACAGTACCAAATATGTACTATACGCTACAATAGTAATGTTGCAGTAGCGAGCTCTAAAAGTCAAATAATGTCCAGTAGTGCAAAAATCAGTGACGTTAAATTAGTAAATTACATTTGTCTGTCTAATTAGCCCGACATTCTGCACAATTCATTTTGTTCCAATTTGTTGGATAGTGTCAACAGTACGCTACAATAGCAATGTTACAGTAGTCTGAGCTGTATAAGGCTATAATGTCAAACTGTGCCGAAATCAATCTGTTCAAATTTATTGGACAGTGCCTGCTAGGTACTATATGGAAAGCTTTGGAAAGTTAAGTGGTACCGTTCTCTGTAAAACGCCACTGACAAGGGTTTAAAAAATAGTCCAGCTAATCTGAATATCAAGCCGATGACACCATTCCCTATCCTGCAGATCATGTGTATAGCACATTTCATCCTATTCCATACTGTATATATTTGTTATGTTGCAGATTCTGTTTTTTTTCTATTTGCCATAGACCATGCTACACACTCTCGCTGCCACACGTGTATTCTGTACCCAATACACTAATCGAACTCCACGGTGTTATGACGGACCCTTCACCACTGCTACTCAATCCTAAACATGGGTTCTAGCACAGAGCAGTACCGGACGGCAATCGGACTGCATTATATCTACATCGCAAATAAGTATAACACGATGAGACAACCCATTAGAATTCATCATTTCGTGACAATTCGCATTGCAAAAATCCGCTTGTCATTGGTTATGTGTATCATTCTAGGTATTATTTTTTTGTCCGGGGACATCGAAGTTAATCCAGGACCATCACAAACTGGGGCAGCTGGAGTAACTAGCATTTCTATATTTAATTACAACATAAGAAGCATCCGAAACAAGCTTGATAGCATTACAAATGATATTGATGACTTTGATATTATCTGTTTTACCGAAACGCACCTTGATTTTAGTTTTAATTCAGATAACATACTGATCCCCGGTCACCTCCCACCAGTTAGAAAGGACGGGAATCAGTACGGTGGCGGCGTCGGGGTTTATTTCTCAAAAGATATATATGCCAAGCGTGTACTAGAACTAGAATTTGATCAGTCTGTTTTGTGGTTATAGATTACCTCAAAACGTAAATTCCTGCTTTGCTCAGCATATCGATCGGTCCAATTCTGTACCAGCAACTACTGGGAGAAGCTGGAAGCTGCCATCGAAGACTCATTTACCATAAATCCATCCCTGATAATTACTGGAGATTTGAATTGTGATCTTCTCAATCCGTTTAGTCCCTTAAACGATATCATAAACCGTTACAACCTAAATAACGTCATCAAACAACCAACCCGTATAACGCCAACATTAAGCACCTTATTATACCGAATAATAGTTAATGATACCGCAGCAATCTTAGACTCAGAAATACACGAACTTGGTGTCTCTGACCATAAGGCTGTATGGGCAATTATACAGACAGGAACCACACAACGCGAAACGAAAATCCGACATATTTGGAACAGGGCGGACTTCCCCAAAATGAATAACTTAACCTCCGAAACAGATTGGTCTTTCATTTCAGGTATTATATCGCTTGATACGTCATGTCATAAATATGTTAATAAATTTTTGGATATTGCCAGGGAATGTATTCCGTTTCATAGTGTCGCCATCCGTCCTTCTGATAAACTCTGGTTCGAATCGGCTCTTCGCCGCGAAATTCGTCGGAGAGATCGTTTCAGGAAACAAGCTTGGAAAAATCAAAACCCTCATTTAATGAAAAAGTACAAACCCGGAACAAGGTAAATAATATGAAAAAGAATGCCAAATCTATTTATGTTTCAAACTTGGATACTTCTCTTAGGGCGAGTAGAAACCCAAAAGTCTTCTGGCACACCGTTAAACAGTTACTGAACAATTTTGAGAGAAAGCATTCTGTCCCTTTTCTTAATAACAAAGACTACGCCGGCAACATAACTATGGTAACAAATGACTAAAGCAAAGCTAACTTGCTCAACAGAACCTTCTTATCAAATAGTAAGATAAATGATGACAGACATACTTTACCTGATTTTAAACACAAGCGTTCTGCGAGTCGTTCTGAGATTCATTTCTCTAAGGATGAAGTATCTCGGATCCTAGGGAGTTTAGATACCAAAAAAGTAACTGGTCATGACGGCATCAGTAACCGTCTGCTCAAAGAAATCGAAACCACAATATACAAGTCATCAGTTCAATTATTTTGGCTCTCCTTCTCCTCAGGTGTCTCCCCATCAGAATGGAAGATGGCAACAGTCGTGCCTATTTTCAAAAAAGGAAAATGCGCACGATCCCAACAATTACAGACCTATTTCTCTTCTTAGATATGTAAGTAAAGTTATGGAGTGGATTGTCTTTAACCAACTGTAAGAACACTGCTGTGTTAATAATTTATTTTTCAAATATCATTCCGGGTTCCTGCCACAATATAGCAAAGTTTATCAGCTAATTGAAACATATCACAATATTTGTTTAGCCTTTCACAGTAACCAGTTTTCTCTTGTTTTATTTTATGACATATCAAAAGCGTTTGATAGAGTTTGACCCAAGGGTCTAATCCAAAAACTGGGTCAAAATGGTATATCTGGACCACTCATCGAGTGGGTCAGCAGGTGCATATCAGATCGTAAACAAAGGATAACTGTTAACTCAGTTTTCTCCGAGTACATGCCTGTAAATTGTGGTGTTGCCCAATGATCTGTCTTAGGACCCTTTCTTTTCTGATATACATTAATGATATCTCTGAGGATTTAGACTCTCCAGACGTGTGTAGATTATGTGCAGATGGTACTAGTGTAACAGAAAGTGGATACGAACTAGATGACGTTGCTGTAAAGTGTAAAAAAACCCTTGAGGTCATTTCAGAATGGGCAAACACTTGGCTAGTTAAGTTTAACCCTCCCCCCCCCCAAAAAAAAAAACAAAGGTACTTTTATTCACCAAGAAAAATGCTAACCTAAATACTGCTGTAATGTTTGGTGAGACAACAGTTGAACTCACAAAGTCACACTTTCAGGGACTTAAATTGGCATACCAAAATTAACAAATTGTGTAAAAAGGCTAATCTGAGGTTGTCTCAGCTGAGAAAACTTATGAATATCCTGAATAGGAAATGTCTGGAAACTTTATACAAGCCATTCATACATTCATATGCAAATGTGGGGTGGGCCGGCGCGCTGGGACTACTAACGTTCCAAATTGAATATAATCCACGTCGATGCAGCTAGAATAAATTCCGGTTTAACAACGTCTACCACTACAGCTATTTTTCTCGCAGAATTTGGATAGAAAACCCTTGAACAAAGACGTCATTTTCACAAAATGATTACGTTCTTCAAAATTGTAAATAGTCAGGCCTCCTGCCTCTCTCTTTGACCTATCACCCGAACATTTGAGGACATTTCCCCGTATGACATATGGAAGTATTCAAGCGCTCCTTTATCCCCTCGTGTATTTCGGAATGGAAGCTTTGCCTCTGGGAGTCAGACAGTCGAGTTCTCTGAATAATTTTATTAAACATTTCAACAGTGACGTGTGCAGGCCACCTAAATACTTCAACACCGAGGACAGGACTAATATTATGCATTGCAAACTACGAAATTCCTACAGTGACCTAAATTTTGATAAGTTCTCCAGCTATATTTGTGACACACCAAACTGATCAAGTGACTACGGGACTGAAGATGCCAATCATTACTTCTTTGACTGTAGTAACCATATAGGAGAACTGCTCTGTATAAATAAGTAAGCTTAGAAATAGAAAAATGACTGATTCACAACATTGTAGCTGCACATATATTCTCAACTTATCCATAACTTACTTAAATGGCTAGCATAATAATAGGAAGCATGAACTGTCGTGGCCTATCTTCGGACTCTTATAAACGACGAGACATTTTTCTCGATGCAGGGATAAATTTGATATAACTTTCCTGGTAGACACGCATTCGAGCAAGAAAGTGGAAAATTGTTGGAGGAGCGAATGGGGTTATGAGGCTGTTTTTTGTTCTCACTCAAGTTCAAGCAGAGACGTAGCTATACTTTTCAAAAACACTTTTGGTTTCATCATACATAACAGTATTTCAGATGAGAATGGAAATTTTATAATTCTGGACGCTACTATAAAGGACCAAAGATTAACCCTATCAGTGGTCTTTGGTCCTAATGATGATAGGCCACAATTCTACGATGACTTATTCTCCAAATTCGAAAGCATGGGTAATGATTCAAAAATAATAGGAGGGGACTGGAATGTTTCACAAGATTATGAAAAAGATACTATTAAATATAAGCCAAAAAACAACCAAAAGGCAATAAAAAATTATTCATCTCAATGGAAACGTATGACTTATTTCATGTTTGGCGTCTCGAAAATAAAGAGGAGAGGCGTTATACTTGGAGAGGGTCTGAAAATAAAATGGCAAGGTTAGACTACTTTTTATTATCATCAGACGTACAACCCTTTCTTACTAATGCTGAGAGCCATACTAGATATCGCTCCGACCATAATCCAGTAAGCATAAAACTATCTTTTGATAACCAGCTTCGGGCAAAGGGTATTTGGAAGTTTAGTAATAGCCATCTCAGTGATCCGGACTATGTAACTACTATTAAACAAGTCATAGTGGAAACAATAGACCAATATTCAAATGATAACACAGAAAGTTACACTATTAATAATCAGCTTCTTTGGGAAACATTAAAACTTATGATAAGAGGAAAAGTATATCATACGCCTCTTCTGTAAAACGCAAAACCGACAAAAGGCAACAAGAAATAGAAGATCAGCTAAAAATTCTGAATTCTAAACTGGAAAGGGGGGATGAGTCAGTGTCAGAAGAAATTAGCTCACTTGAGAATGAACTTGAACCCATCAGGGATAAAAAAAAAATCTAGGGAATAATAATGATAACAAAATCAAAATGGAAAATAGAGGGGAAAAACCAACCAAGTACTTCTGCAACATAGAGAAAAGACATTATACGGATAAAAACTATCCCCATGTTAATAAAGGATGATGGATCGGAAATTACTGATATACGCGACATTCTGACGGAGCACAAATCCTTTTATGCAAATTTATATTCCTCCAAATTACCAAAAAATCAACCTCTTGATACAAATGATATATTTTTTGACAAAAGTAACCCCTTTCTTAACTTTTTAAGCGATGACGAAAAAGAATCCCTTGAAGGGCACTTAACACCTTCGGAAATGTTAAATGCTCTTAAAACAATGCAAAACAACAAAACCCCCGGTTCTGACGGCTTCACTGCCGAGTTCTATAATTTTTTTCTGGAAAGATATTGGCACTTATCTAATTAATTCGCTGAATTATGGCTACGAACTGGAACAACTTTCAATTACACAGAGACTTGGAATTATTTCCTGTATACCAAAACAATACATAAAAAACTGGCGCCCCATATCCCTAATTAATGTAGACACAAAAATAGGATCAGCAGCAACTGCAAACCGAGTAAAAACAGTTCTTCCCAATTTAATTTCAGACACCCAGCTCAGTTTTATGAAGGGCCGTTATTGGTGAATGTACCAGATTAACTTTAATTGCTAAATGTGAGAAACTAGACATTCCAGGCATCCCAGTCCTTATAGATTTTGAAAAGGCTTTCGACTCTCTGGAATGGACTTTTATCGAAAAGACGATGAAATTCTTGAATTTTGGACCCTCTATGATAAGGTGGTTTCAAACCTTTTACAGCAACATTTCTAGTTGCGTACTAAATAATGGCCATTGTTCTGAAAGATTCAATATAGAACGAGGCGTAAGGCAAGGCGATCCTTTATCCCCGTATCTTTTTATTCTTGCTGTAGAAATTCTTAGCGCGTCCCTAAAATTTAATCCAAATATAAATGGAATAAAGATAAAAAATTCAGAATACTTGATAAGTCAATACGCTGATGACTCCACCCTGTTTTTAATGGTTACACAATTCTCACTAATCTCTGGGTTAAGGGTTAGCTTTGATAAAACGGAAGTTGCATGGATAGGTTCAAAGCGGGGTTGTGGTGAAACACTGCCAACAAGCGAACAAGTCGTTTGGAATCATTCCAGATCCTTCAAAATTCTGGGGATTGAATTCAATCTATTTTGTGACAATTATATATTAAATAATTATACTAACAAAATGCAGAAAATTAAAAAAATTACTAAGCGACTGGTCTTTCCGTAACTTAACATTAATTGGAAAAAATACCATCATAAAAACATTGGCTTTACCAATTCTGACACATTGTCTTATGGTTCTACTAGATCCACCAAAAGAGATATTTAACAAAATTCAAACATTTTTTTATAATTTCTTGTGGTCTGGCAAAGTCGAAAAAATTAAACGTACAACTATTATTAGCGGAATCAAATTTCCCCATGTTGAAACTTTTAATCGTGCCCTAAAGATGATTTGGGTTAAGAAACTAGTGGAGTCATCCTGATTGGCGGCATGGAAAACCCTCGTAATTTACGAATTAGAAGTGTTTGGAACTTACAAGCTTTGGCATTTACACAAAGAAGGTTTAAAAGTGGTTGGGAAACATGTGAACACGTTCTGAAAGGATGCTCTGGCCTGGGCTCCTCTGGACAATAAAAGCACCATAACCCCTGCAGAAATACTGGGTGAAACTATATTCCTAAATAATAAAAAAAAGTAAACGGACAACCCTTTTTCAATAAAACTTAGTGTAATAAAGGTATTTACTTCGTAAATGACCTAGTATCTGAAAATAACGGCCTCCTAACCTTTTCGGACTTCTCCAACAAGTATAACATCAACACCCCATTTACAGTTTTTCAGGGTATTATAAATGCGTTACCCAAATCCTGGGATACTACGATCAGATCCAATAAAAAGTTGCCAATTATTCAGGACATAAAGGTTAGCCTTTTAAAATCGACCAATAAAGTCTACCGAGCCTTTTATTTTAAGTTTTTACAACTGCACACAACACCTCCTATTCAAACGTAGAAAAAAATGGAATGAGGTTTTAGATATAAAGCTGCACTCTGATGACTGGAATTGTATATATAAAATCCCGATTGCAGTCACGGACGATACATATCTACAAAATTTTCATCTCAAGATAGTCCATAAAATTCTATATACGAATTCAAAACTTTATAAATGCAAACTCTCTGAAACGGAACTGTGCACGTTTTGTTGCAATACAAAGGAAACAATACTTCACTTGTTTTTTTAATGTTCTGTTGAGAAAACAGTTCTTCTAAATTTTTTGAAACATTTGAGGAACAAGTGTGATGTTGAGTTTCCTTTAACCCCAGAATATGTTATTTTAGGCTACAAAAATAACCATGCCCCTTCTAATAACGCAACAGACTTCTATAAGTTGATCTACAGAAAGTTTATTTATTCCTGCAAAGTGAAAAAGAGTCCACCTTGCAAAGTTCGCAACTGACGACCAGTCTTGATTATTACACTGACGGTTCAAAAGTTCAGAACATCAAACCTTTGGATGTACCTAAAAGAGGATCGTCTTCGTTGTTTACTTGAGGAAGGTCAACTGACTTGAACTTCATTTTTAACGACTTAAAGAGAGGGAAATGTGGGGACGGGGTCATCGATGTACGATTAATCGATTATAATCGATTATTTGCGACGATTAATCGATTCCTAAATTCAATAGTTGCGACAATGGAGTTTATACACAACAACAGAAATGCACAGAAGTAATTATATACTTGTACTTGTATGTTTATGTTATATGCATGTAAGACCCCGAATCGCTTGCAAAACACACACGGCAGTATCTTGCAACATCATATTATAGATACCCCGTTCCCTATAGTGCAGCTACAAAGGAAACCCCATATCACAACAAAGGAATATTTAACTTTTTATCTTTGCTATTTTTGTATTATGTAAAATAATTTTTTGTGAAATTTAACCATAGAAAAAAAATATACTTTTGCTTGTAAATAAGAACCTAAGATCTGAATAAAAAAAAAAATAAAAAATATAGACGAAAGACTAGTCCTGTGGGACAATAGGATCAGTCAATGATCTTCTATATGGAATTTCCAACTTACCCGATTCAGTCAACTTTCACCAATTTCGTACCGTACACAACTTTATTGAAGCCACGAAACGATTCTAAGACTAAGCCTGTACAGCCAACATATCTCCTAGCATGTTATTTGCATTCTACTGACTTTCCAAATCAGTTTCCACGTCTGTTTACTTCATACATGGTTTACTGCTCTTCGATTTCTTGTTCTGCTTGTCCTGGTTTTGCAGTGATATGGGGTTCTGTCAGAAACGTGGGGTGTGGAAAATGACCAGTAGGCTTACTGACTCGAATCGGTAGCGTTGTAGCATGGGAAATATTTGTTCTTGCAAAGTTGATTATACAACTTTTGTCTCTGTGTACATTCACGTTTTTCTTCCAGGATATTTTTTTTTCGTTTGATGCGCCATTAATATATTCAAGTCGCATTTGGTAAATCGTTCTGTTATATTATCACACACGCACAGGCTGTTACTAGCCCTATTTGGTATATATTCGGTGCGAGTACATTTCATATCGGAAATTACAAATCACATGTACCACATGGGGTTACTTACAAATACAAACTGTGTAGCGAGCACCCCGAATTTTAATATGTTTCTTACATTGAGCAGGAAGGTTTCTCGTAGAGGGCTGTGGTTCTCTTGTCACATCTGAAGAAATTGTATCTTCCGTGTCGGTACAACTTAAAAAGTTGATGTGTCTACTTCGAGAATGTGACCAGATCGTTTCATACACTCTAAAATCAGTTGGGTTAAAAATTAACCCAAATCATCTGGGTTGACTGAATATACACCCAATAGGGTTCATATTCACTCAACGCAGTTAATTTGGGTTGATTTTTAACAGATTATAGAGTGTGTTTTCACCAGGCCACATAAGACTGCTGGAAGATATTAAATCGTTCGTTCTACTATGGTACTGGTCTGTCATTTCTAAGTAGGAAAAATCCGAACAGTTGGAGGTTCGAGAATTGTGCTATAGGCTCTATCGATAAATAGGTTATCTCCACCTGATACGGTGAACTCTTCTGCGCTGTTGAGACTAATATGAATTACTCTCGGTTTGAATGCGGAATTTTTTTATTTCTGAGTTTTCGTCTGTTTACATTGTGATTAAATTGAATAACGTTGGCAAAACTGCGATGACACTAAAGGAAAAAGTCTACCGCGTAATTGTCAAAATTTTAATCAATGAAGCACCGAGTTATACCCGATGCTTTATTAATTAAATTTTTGATAATTATTCCATAATTAGTGTCTGGAATCTAATATAATTGCGTCCGTGGAAATATTGCCTACTCCGTGGAAAGTGACCAGTCCACGTCGGTCGTACTGAACAACGACAAAGTTCTCAGTGGTCATGTCGTTGATTTGTATCATGTGCAGTGTACGAGCCGATGTTGATTGTGATGTTATATTGATTACATGCACATTTTCCTAGGGGAGAACACCTCGGGACCCCACTCCAGCAGCCCATTCCCGACTGAGGTGAGTTGATGTAGGGGGTCCCAAGGTACTCCATGGTGTTCGCCCCTAGGCGAAATTTGACAAAGCGCTATCAGTCCGAGCCGAAATATTTACAATATCGCAAGTACCAATTAAATTAGTCCAAGAACGACAACTCCCTTTTCGATAGACGCTAAAGTTTGATATGTGTAAAACCCATACAAGAACTAAAAAAAAGTGACTTTTTAAATTTACTCTTTTTCAGATTTGGAGTTATTTCTTAATAATTTGTTTTCTAACCTCATTCGTCGTTTCGGCTTGTTCGTTCTCAAGAACATTCAGGAAGATGTCACCAGAAGAGAAAATCCACTACCCGAAACTAACAAAAAACTTTACCAATCCCAAAATGGAACGCCTGTTTACAAATGAATATGTCACTTTGCGGTGGATTGATAACGCTTGCCAACTAATATTCTTGGTAGAATATGGAGTGAGACTTGTAGTTTGCAATAGTAAAGTCGAATTCATCTCATCTCCATTAAATATTATTGAATTATTAGCGATTGTAACAACATGGATTGCTTTTATTATGAGTTACTATGAGGACCAGTTCGTCAACGACGTTTATCGGGAAGTGTTCCTAGTTCTCTTGTCTGTCTCCGTGCTGAGGTTATTGCGTATCTTTCGTTTATCCAGAATATTTACAAGTCTCAGAATTTTGATGAATACGATCCGGATGAGCAGTCGAGAACTTATTTTGTTGGTAATAGCTGTAATGCTGTTCAGCTGTATATTTGCCAGCTTCCAGTATGTGTTTGAATTTGACAGTCCCAGTGGTTTCAGTGGTATATTTGATGCAACATGGTGGGCATTGATTACAATGACTACGGTAGGTTATGGTGATGAATATCCAAAATCTGCTTCTGGAAAATTACTCGGCGGAGTATGTGCAATTGTGGGCATATTGATAATGGCGATGCCCGTTGCGATGATGACTGCAAATTTCAATACCCTCTATAATTTACATAAAAATGAAAGGAGACACCGTAGACTGGCATTTAATGCTGAACGTGACGAAAATGTAACGAGGAAATCTGATATTATTTTGGAGAACGAAGAAGGTACAAAATACACAAAAAACATTTTGGTTCAAACAGAAATTCCCTTTTCAGCCATCCAAGAGTGCGGAGCGTTTTGAAAATTCGTTTTCAAATTCCTTCGCATACAGATATCAAATATTAATGGAAATTACATGTATTCCAATCGAAAAAAGCCGACGTAGCCCAGAAAATTACATTTATTTTCTCTCGAATTTCTAAATTGAGTTTCATCCCTTTGATCCAGTATATTAACCCTTTACCCAAAACCGGCCGGCGCTATTCTCAAAAATCGCCAATTAATTTTCAAAATATTTTCATTTTTTGTCTCAAAAACATAGGTTATGACCCCTCGTTGGAACGAGCTCGTCGAGCTCGTTCCAACGAGGGGTCATAACCTATGTTTTTGAGACAAAAAATGAAAAAAATTAGTTATTCAAGAATTTTTTTTGCAAGTGTCGTCTGCTTTTCATGTTAGGTAAAGGGTTAAAAGATTCCTTCGCCACTTCAACAGAATGTTTCCTGAAACATTGTTCGTTGACAATTGGAAGAAATGTTCAAAACCCAAAGGAATTTAAATGAGGATGGGAGTTTAATTGCTGAGATTGGTGTAGAAGATTTGTGTTGAGATAGATGGAACAATCTTCACGCGCGTTTACACTTGCAGCCTTTTTATCCTTGCCTTTAGGTTGAAAAATAACAGGAGAAAGACAAATGCCCTCCTGGGAAATTTCAGGTTAACTACACCCATCAGTATACACAGACAATAAACATATAGTGTGTTTTTATATCTGTGTTATACAACGAGTTGAAATATGGTTTATTTTTTCGAGGCTTCGCCGAGAAAAAAAAAACATATTTCAACGAGTTGTATAACACAGATATAAAAACACACTATATGTTTATTGTTTTTGTCTGATAACAAACAGACACCCGTCTCGTGCGTCTACCCGACTTATATATGCTTCCCACGGGCCTCCAAAGAAAACCAGTCTACGAGACAAAAGAAATAGGACAAGACGCATAGAGTTGTGTCCCTTACATTACAAAATCGATGACGGCGATTGTAAAGTGCGATTGCACTTCTTGCATCATGTAACTGCGCTGGAACAAAATAAATTTCAACTATTTTATTAACAGTAACAAAACGGTGTTTCAGTAGAGTTATTCTTTTTTGACATAGTTCCAGTTTTCTTCCGTGTTTTATGCTGTAGTCCCAATATAACAAATAATTTTGCGTTTGTTTACAATTTTTACGAAGTGTTTTTTTTTTCAGGTAGAGCAGACGAACTTTTAATCAGCACAGTTCCGCGAGTACTTTTGATCGAGGCCGTGACTATAAATAGTTCGCAGTCGCCGCATACTAATTACTATTAACATTCAAGTAATTTCTACAATGTTTTGAAGCAAAATTTTAGGTTGCCTTTATTGAAGCAAAATAAATAAGAAATGACACCATCAGAGGATTTTGACAAAGTGCAATAAGCGTACAATTAAAACCTGCTCTGTGATATAACGATGTTTCATGAATGAATGAATGAAAATGGAATTGAAAGAGGTCAGAGGTCGTTCGCATAAATTATAATTATATACAACGCCCGTTGTATATACTTCAAGTATAGACAACGGTTGTTGTACTCTATGGTTATCAGATAAAAGTTATTTCACAATTACGGAAGGCCCTGAATCCGAGGTTTTTCTTTGACATCACCCATTGAGTGCTGTTAAAGGCAGCTGTCTCCATCCATCTTTGTGGTCTGACAGCTTGTACCTTATCACACACTCAAGAAGAGGTCATACGTACAGCGGTTAAATTTGCTAGAGGCAGCCAACACTTGAACAGAAATCACCGCGAAGTTTGCGCGACTCACAAGGTGCAGAGACGAAGAATGTCTTATTCATTAGCCCTTGCCCTTAAACAGTTAAACGATACTCGGTATGTTTCCATTTATTTATTCATTAATTGTTGCTTGACACCACATCGGAATCTGGAAAGAATAAAAACGAGTAGTGGAAACAGTAATGAATCTATTAATGAGAAAATGAGTTGTTTAACACTTTACCCAACATGACAGTAAAAAAGGCAGGCGCTGTTCTAAAAAAATCGCCAGTTAATCTTCATTATTTTTTCATATTAACATTAACCTCTCACATAAAAAATACTGAAAAGAAGCCTTTTCGTTGCTAATTGGCCGAACAAAATCCAACATATGCGCCCACTTGCTCCTGCAGACCATTATCTCTTAATGTTAGAAAGACTGAACAGTTATGCATTTCAGGTCTCATATTGCTATCTACTATTAGTGGCATAGCCGCGGGGGATGGGTGGGAGTGGAAGGGCCTTCGCCCCTAACTTTGTCGCTGACCACCCAAAAGATTAGCTCAATGCTACTTTTAAATAACATAGAACATTAAATGGCTTCCTGCGATTCGGGAGAGGAGGAGTTAACGGCCATAGGGTCCTAGTTAGACCTCCGAACCCCTCAAAACGGGTTTCCAAATACCACTTAAATCACTCTCCCCTCCCAAAAAATGGTTACGTCACCCCTATTATAAAATCCTGGCTTCGTGCCTACCACTACTGAACGAGTGTATGTAAAATTGACGTCCAATTCATCAATCCAGTTCCTTGAGTCACATGATCTCAGGTAATTACGGTTTTCAGCATATGACCTCAAACAACCATATACCGCAAAATGAAAGAAAAAAAAAAACAAATCTGTAATTTCTAGATTACATTCGAGACTTTCCAATTACTTCAAAATTTTGCCCTTTGTAAAAGTGGGAAATTGTGGGGCGGAATGAATCTTAGGTTGTGAAAGAGACTTGTCTGCAGTATGACCGCCGTGAACTGGTCATTTTCTAAGAATGGGCAATATTTCCACGGACGCAATAATATTAGATTCCGAATACAAATTATGGGAATAATCATCAAAAATTTAATTAACGAAGCATCGGGTCCAACCTGGTGCTTCATTAATTAAACTCTTGCTGCTGATGATTTTTATTACCTGGTAAATGCATGTGTGGACATCACGGCCCACGCGTGAATTATGACCTGTCCGAATGTACTGTGCCTTTCACCTCCGTGTTAAATAACATAGTAAACCATGGCTTCAGGCATAGGCTCCATTATCGTTACTGAGATAGAATCGAGCATTTTGAAGTTTCTTTTACATAAAAACGCAACTCTACATGGTTATTGGAGTATAGATTGGGTCGGTAGGTTAAATGGGGAAAACTTACGCCCTTACCATACTTTTTATAACGCCATTAATCCCTTAGCTAAATTATCTCTATTATAAACGACCCTAGCATTATTAACTTGAATCACCATTAACCTACCCTCGAATAAAAATGATTTAGCAGCTAGTGAACAGAGCGCGCTATCGAAATTTCGAAAACGTAAGAAATTAGTTATCAACAGATAAAGGCGGATCAGTTGCCGTTGTATCTCAGTAAAATTACATAAATGAAGCCATGAGACAATCAGCAACAGCAAACATTATAAAAGATTCAAGTTATTATATACCAGTGTACGAGTCCCAGTTATAGACATTTCCCAGACAGACATGTTTCAGATGAACGCTTCCCAAATAGATGTGTCCCAAGTGGACACTTTCCAGATAGACCTGTCCCAGACAGACGCTTCCCAGATAGAAGTGTCCCAGATGGACGCTTCCCAGATAGACGCCATTTAGGCGAAACATGATATAGACGCCAATCTGTAAAACACGCGATTAGAAAGATCTTATTGCTTCCATTAAATCACCACTGAAAGATGTTAACCTACATTTTCTATCTTAACGCTCAGTCACATATGATGCTGCCGTCGCGCGGTTGTGCGGCCTGCAGTCTGAAAAAGGAATTTGTACAAATCATAGGGCTTGGCGGGCTACGGCAACAGTGTTCACAAATGTTCCGAGCTCGGCACGGCAATCGTGAAAGTCATGAAATAAAAATCCGCGAGGAGACCGCAAGGCACCATTTAACAAACTGCGTAGCGCCCTCACGGCGACTGCAAGGCAATCGCACGGCGCCCGCAGGTTGTTGCGGCCACCGTAAGTGCTCGGAATGGAGACCTTGCGGACGCCTCACGGCGCCATTGTGGTTTGTTGCGATGGGTATATAAATAAGGTACAGTGACCTTGCGATGATCCCTGCGGTGGGGTTGCGTCCTCCGGCCTTGCGATTTCCGAAAAAAAAGTTGAATGTCAAGTTAAAAAAATCGTAAGCCCCTGCGACGAGCACAGAACCTTGAGATCACCTCATGTTTGCCGTATTCTACCGTGCGGACACCGCACTGCTATGGCAATTTGGGGGACTTACGGCCGACGCCAACACGCCGCAGGCCATTTGTGACTGACGCTTTAATGGATGACTTCGTCATTGGAAGAGATTTACAGGCAAGTTAGCTCCCCTTAATTTTCTAAAACTGACGGTAAATTTAACTTTGTATCATTAATGTGCGCATCATTTCACAAACATCAGACATTTTCCTGTAGAACAGTATAAAAGTACAAAAGCGGGCTTTTTATTCTTTTCCCAAACGCTTTGAACATTTGACTATTATTCTCTGTTAACCCTTTACCTAACCTGAAAAGCAGACGACACATGCAAAAATAATTCTTGAATAACTAATTTTTTTCATTTTTTGTCACAAAAACATAGGTTATGACCCCTCGTTGGAACGAGCTCAACGAGCTCGTTCCAACGAGGGGTCATAACCTATGTTTTTGAGACAAAAAATGGAAAAATAATGAAAATTAATTGACGATTTTTGAGAATAGCGCTGGCCGGTTTTGGCCGTTACGTTGGGTAAAGGGTTAAAACACTTTTAAAAATAAGAACTCGGCCTTTTCACCATCATTTAATGTTCTGTAACTTTTTTCTATTCATTTATTGTTTTTATTTATTCAGGTTTAACGACACTTTAACAGCCAAGGTGATGTCGTGTCTGTGACAATTTTACGGGCGGAGGAAGCCGGAGTACCCGGAGACAACCGCCGTGCAACGACGAGCAGCTGCCAGCTCCCCAACATCGTAACTCCGCATTGACAGGGTTAGATTGGTTGAAGACATGCGCAACATCGACGTGCAGTACGGCTTAGAGCACGGAGTTATCGTGCCCCCATGTGGACAATCGGGGTTAAGTGCCTTGCCCAAGAACACAGCGCGGGAGCCCGAATCGCTCGCTCAGACGGTCACCCATCCAAGGACTAACCGGGCTCGACGTTGCTTAACCTCGGTGATCTGACGAGAACCGGTTACCGCAAGGCCACGACGCCCCCATTCTATTCATTATAGTAACAGTATGTGAATCGAGACACATAATACAGACAGTGGCCAATTCTTTTCCCTTGGAAGAATAAAAACTTGCATATTAATGTAAAAACACATTCGTTATACAAAAAGCAAAAGTGGACATAACATAGTGTTGGAAGGTGTAAACTGAAAGATTTTATTAACCCTTCACACAAGGCGGATGATATTAAAATTTATTATTTTATATATTATTTTTTCAAATTAAAAAAAAAATGAACAAAACTGTATCACGTGACACCATCATTGGAACGAGCTCGATGAGCTCGTTCCAAAGATGGGTCAAATGATATGGTTTTGTATAAACTTAATGAAGAGAGCGGATTACTACTTAATCGCAGCGCCATGTATTCTCCACTCTCTCTTCAACTGCTAAATTTAAATAAGTACGCGGTGGATAAGGCGGTTCATTAGGTAAAGGGATAATGACGGATTATCTGTGAACTAGTCACTTCTTATTGGATAGCCATAACAAAAAAAACAAGTTTATTTTTTACTTTTAATAAACGAAAACAGAGAAGAGCTATCTGTTTTTATTTTCTACTGATGTATTAAGTGTTGCCTCAACAGTAAATTGCTTCTTAATTAGACCTTCCTCGCTAATCTGACAATTTAATGGAGAAACGTTATCGGAAGGCAATTTTCATGAAGTTAGATGTCAGGGTTGGCTATGGGACGAGGTCATCGCGAAACAGCCGCTTTAACTACCATATAACTATTCATCCTACGCATTGATGGATGGCATTCTTTTGAGATGTGGAATGTTTATCATCAGACTAAAATACAAACGATCGTGTTGAAGGATGGCATTCAAAGTTGGACAAGACAAAAAGGCTTCATCATCCCAAATTTCATATTGTCACAATTTGCGCGGAAAATGCTCGTCGGTAAACGCGATTTTCACTATAGAAGGAAGAAGTTGTCTGAAATACACAAGATCGTTTACGCAGTGCAATGCAAATATAATGTGCTATTAGCGACGTCGGTAGTGGAATCACGAACCGATCAAACAGAAAGAAAATATTGAGACTACAGTATGTGGAGGGAGGATCTCTAATAAATAGCTGTTAGGTCGATTTTACAGTAATTATTTATATCGTATGAAGGCAAAACTGTGCACAAAACAAAAGAAGCACTTGCAAATTGAGGACAAAACAACAGAAGCACTTACAAACTGTCGTCACATGGACCACCGGATATTACCCAGTGGTCCATATGATGAAAGTTTGCAAGTGTTTCTTGTGATGTTTTGAATAATTATTAATACTTTTCGAGTGGAGAATATATGGCGCTGCGATTAAGTAGTAATCCACTCTCTTCATTCTGTACATGTAGTTGAATTTTAATATATATTTACATCATTACATATACAAGGCTACGGAACGGTGTTTATGGTCTCTATTTACTCGTATGGACTTGTTGAATACTCTGGTTTTCAATAGGATTTGAGTTACGCTCATGGAGCAGTTTGTGTTTGATAGGGACAAAAAGGTGCACTTACTTCAAAATAGTGCACAATATAGTGACAGGACTTCTCGTTTCAACAGTAAGAAGAAGAGGTAGAAAGATTTGTCATGACGCGGTGTTGTAATGATGAGAAAAAATGACATTGAAGGAAATTAAATAATAATGATTTTAGGATTACTGCTAACTTATCCATTGTATTCCTACTAGCGAAGCGTCCACTTGGGACTCATTCCTTTTGATAAAATTCTATTTGGAACCTGTGTATCTGGGACGCCTCTCACTCAGAGAAGCCTGGCCCCTATCTGGGTAGCGCCCACCCGGTAAACGCCTGTCTGGGGAATGGTCCTTCTTAGATACGTTTATCTGCGAAACGTATATCTTGGATATGCAGATCTGGGAATCTGGAGCTCATTTATCCGCTATCGTCTCTCTAGAAATCATCCATTTGAACAGCATTTGACTGGGATGATACCGATCCTAGATTCTGCAGACACAATTCTGAGACATCGAACAAGATATTGAAATTTCTCCAGGAAAAAAGTCATGTAAACAAACAATATATATATATATATATGCGTCTAAATAAAGCTCAAACAGCACTGAAAAAAAATACAATTTCAATTTTGTTATAATGTATTCAAATTGCCGTCATGCTCGGGAGATTACTCCCTTCCAAGTGGCTTTCATTTTGACTGTTTGATTTGTATCGTCCTAGCACAGCGCCGCTGGATTGAAAACTGCCAAGATTTTTGGAAAGCGGCCTCGACGGGGGTCGATCCCGGGTCTACGACACCACCTGGCCATAATTGCTCTGACACCATACCAATTGAGCCAACGCCACCCCCATAAAAAGGTTGCAACTGACTCAGACAGTATGTTAGTTTACATTTACAACTCGCCCCGAGACCGATATTCGAGAATTGACAATTACTGAATTGTTGGAATTCTTTTCTGAGTTGATTCGTAATTGTCTACAAGTAACCTGTATTTTATTATTAGAGTTACCCTGGATCGTTTGCCTTAGCATCAAATGTAACTGGAACACATTACTGTTATAATGTTCTATGGTCCCAGCTTTTAAACACGGGAATCTCAATTAATGGAAGATCCGTGAAGATGCAACTGCTTGAATTTAAATTATACCGCCCATATCAAGCAGGAATTCCACCATGCATCGTCATAGCACCGCTCCACTGTATTGAAAACTGCAATGTTTTTTGGAAGGTGACCTCGACGGGAGTCAATCCTGGGTCTACGAAATCCAATCGCCTGGCCATAAATGCTCTGCCACCATACCAACTGTGCCAATGACAACGCCCAAAAAGATTGTAATTGACTCAGCCAGTGTGTTAGTTTACATTTACAACTCGCCCGAGACCGATATACGAGAATTGACAATTACTGAATCGTTGGAATTGTTTTTTGAGTTGATATATATATATTGAGATATTTAACAGCTAATACAGTCGTCAAACAAGTCAATTTTATATCCTACCAAAGATCAACAAGGATCGTGTATCATGGATGGATAACTCAACTTCACATGGGAGATAATTGTTTTCGGATTGTAATTTGCAATACTTGCCATCTCAGAGCTTAGTGATTAACATCCAAACCATGTAGCTTATTGTCATGCGAGTTATCAAAACATACACAGGTTTTTCTGTTTAAAATTTCTCAGTGGGAGGTCTCGAAAAATGCATATTATCAGCATTGGACTCAGACACATATTTACCAACATTGATATTAATAAAGGAGTTAAATCTGCAAAAATGTATTTGAACGATGCAATCTTTAGCCTGTTGTGGAAGCCACTGTCTGTTAATACGTTTCCCCATTAATTGACAGTATTTACCTTTCAAGCTGAACTCTCAGTGATCCAAGTTTTGTTCCCCGAAATGTCGTCGTTCTGTTTTCTGTGCATTATAATTTCTCTTGCCTTAAAAATGTGATGACATCTTGTAGTAAAGTGTGAAATGCTTGTTTAGAACAATAGACCCAACTTGTATATTCATTCCCCACCATTGAAGGCACTTAAAGGTATACACGATGTTATATCCCTTCACTTACCGATTATAAAATATATCCATCAAAATGGAGAATGAAAAGGTTAGGCGGAGAGTGATGACTAGTTGCGACATTGCTCTTCAAACCGAAACGTTCATGGTTCAGCCCTGACCAGTGGTAACTGCATTGTGTCAATGAGTAAGGCACCTAATTCCGATAATCCACGTGGGGGCACGATGGAGGTGCGTACTAAGGCGTACTGCACGTCGATGTTGCACTTGTCAACCAATACTAACTCTACTTGTACGGACTGAGGACGTTGGGGAGTCTGACAGTTGATCAGTGGTACCCTACTGGTACTCCGACTTCCTCTGCCCGTACAACTGTCCGACACGAGGTGATTCTGGCTGTGGAAAGTGTCGTTAAACATCAATGAGGAAGTGTTATGATTTTTAAAGTGACGGTCACAATGGGGCCCCGCGAAGCTTCGAAATTCGTTCCATTCGATTCGATATCGTGCAATGATTCGATTCGAGTAGGGTTGATTCGGAAATTTTCGAATCGTCTAGATGTTCTCGAAATTCTACCAAATGTCTCCTCTGGAACTCTTCTTCTATCATCAGGTCTCCTGTTCAGGAGACCTGATGATAGAAGTGTTCGAAAAGGTTCTGCTTCCAAAATTACATTGATTCCTTTCCGGAAATATTCCTTTATTGCGATTGACATTCCTAAGCAGACAAGTCGCAGTTGAATTAACTTGAATCCAATACTTGAGTGGAGGCTGACACAATTATTTCAAAGGTTTTAAGAAAATGCGGTAACTACAACTTCAAAAATCGGTGAGGTTCAGTTCAGGATTTGATCGGATACGAAAACCTCTGCCTGATTAGATTCAAAATTTGATTCGCGGGTAACAGTCCGAAATGCACAACACCTGTTTCGGAGTCTGTGCCAGACAATGGTGGGGAGCAAGTAATTTTATCGTCTATGGAAGATATTATTCGACAAAAATGTTCTCAAGACAAACATTTTATCGCAGTTCTGGTATCTACGTTGATTCCACTGTAGAGTAGTCATACCCCAGTCATTTATTTGAAAGAATATAAAGGCATCGTCGGGATTGGCTTCTTGGGATACCGCAAAAAGTCTCACTGTGTCTATTACAATTTAGACAACAATCCAAGCATGTGGTAAATAACGTTGTTGGTTCTCTTTTTGTCTATTGCTTTTTAAAAACGTGGAGACATCGCAACATAAAGTATGTGGCAGCGCGTTGGCTCAGTGGTTACGGCTTTGGACTTCAAACCTAAAGGTCCACGGTTCGATCCCCGCCAGGGTAACTGCGTTGTGACCTTGAACAAAGCACTTAATCCCGATTGCTCACGTGGGGGCACGGTGGTACTGTGTATTAAGGTGCACTCCACGTCGATGGTACACTGGTCTTCAACCAATACTTTAACTGTCTGTGTGGAGTGAGTACGTTGGGGTTTCTGACAACTGCTCGTCGCTGCTCGGTACTTCTCTTCAGGTATTCCGGCTTCCTCCACCCGTCCGACACAATGCCCGCCTGGCTGTGGAAACCCCAAGAATAAATAAAACAAAACAAATAAATAAACAAACACCTATTAAAGCCATAGGGTATGCTAGATCCCTTCGATTCCAGACTATAAAATGTATAGATATAAGTAGAGAATCAACGCGTTAGACATTTTACATGACAAGAACATGTCCAATTTTAGGTTCCAAGAAGGCACATGCATAAAGTTGTAAAGGTTGTCAGCATCCCATTGCAAATGAGTTTTCTCACCGATGCTCGTGGTATTCTGCAAAAGCCTTCACTTCGTGGTTAATAAACTCGTTCTCGTGACAAAACATTGTGCTCAGTCTGTATACACCATTTGCAATAAATGGATGTTTCTGGAAATCATTAAAACTCGTTCTTTCGATGAAACATTATGCTCAATCTGGATACACAATTTACAGTATGTTTCTGGAAATCACTAAAACTAAGGTGAAATTATCTGTGATAACTAAAAGTATCGTGTAGGAAATCATGTTTAAAAAATACTGATTGTTTAAAAACAAAGTGTGTCGAGTCCGATGAAACAATGCCCTAGAAATAAAAGGACGTTACGACAAAATTATCATTTCAGTATCAAATATTAATTCGTTCGGCCCAATGATCCGTACAATAATGATGAAGGCATTCTGAAAAAAATAATTTTGTATCAAAATGTTGACCTAAACACAAGCATTGTCTGCTGTTAATGATACATACAGATTATCACCACTGTTTGTGTCTCCGGGAATTCAGATCAAGTCGAGTTGTAGGAACGGAACAGTATTTCGAGGAGTCCGTTAGGGCGAGTCGAAATGCGATTCTGTGCCTTCAACGAGAATTGATCAGAATTTCCGGAGACACACACAGTGGTGATGATATATTTATCTCACAATATTGACCCCAAAATGTGTTATAAAACTATTTTAAGAGGAACTTTTTCATATGCCTTATCGATGGAAAGACGCAAATTGAAAAATAGAATAGCGTTCACTGAAATCTCCATATTGAGGTCAGTAATGACGTTACACTTCAGAGAAAATTACGTCACTGGGATTCACTTTACTGAATACTTTCTTGCGAAGTGGAGCAACTGTGTGTTTCGTCAACATGAATTTGGTTGTTACTTTTGCAATAATTACTAGTAAATTAAATATCCCTCTTGGTGTAAAGGTTTATTATATTTTAAAATAAGCCGTTCATCGTTTATTGAGGTGGAGTTTTCCACATTTCATAACGAAAGCTAATCCTTTAACTTCAAGAGAGAAGCCTCGACTCCAGCGTTCAGGAAAATCCCAGTAATAGGCTACAAACCAGCCCAAAATGCCGAAAAGTGCGCATAATTTAACTATTCCTTGAGTTAACTTCCCCAGTGACATTTTAGCATGCCGTGCATAATAAATACGTTACAGGGCGTTTAGTTGGCAGATACAGTGTCATATACGGCTCAGAGAAAACAGTATTAGGTTGGGCTTCGCCTCACCTAATATTGTTTCCTCTGAAGGGAAAAACGTGAAGCGATCGAAAAATGATATTAATGCTGTTGTTTTGGCAACAGCAGAATCACGCGCTTCTATCAGGGGCCCTTGGTACGGATTTGGAACAAGGACCCAGATACATTAAACTTTAATTGCGTAACAGTGCAAAAACTCCCCGATTGTGAGATAAAAGTTCAGATCGGTGCAAAAGCGGCGACGGACATTAATGTGTTGTAAATACGACCATACAGGCTTTTATATCACATAGAGTAGTCAATATTCAAATTTATCTCTTGATCTGTGGCTCAATAGGTAGAGGTGCAAGCTGCAAGCCGAGAGGTCCTCGGTTCGAATCCCACCTGTGGCAACCGCGTTGTGTCCTTGGGCAAGACAATTCACCCCCATTGCCCACACGGTGGCGCTGTTTACTAAGGCGTACTGCACGTCGATGGTGCACTTGTATTCAACCAATGGTAACCCTGCTTGTGTGGAGTTAGTATGTTGGGGAGCTGACAGTTGCTATCCGTTGCTCGGTGGTTCTCTCCGGGTACTCCGGCTTCCTCCACCCGTAAAACTATCATGGTCATGATTAGCCATTGTGCAGAAGTATGTGACCTTAAACTCCAATAAATAAATAAATAAATACATATATCTTGATCTACGAAAAACAACACACCACTTTTTCATGAGATGACAAAATTGTAAAACGCCATCACTGTAAGTGATTAACTGACCCTTTACCCAAAGAAACGGTTGAAACAGTGAGCGCTATTTACCAAATTAGACATTAAAATTCTTTTTTTTCATTTTTCATTTTATCCCTACAAAACATAGCTCATAACTCCTCGCCGAACGATTTCGCTGAGCTCCTTCCAATGAGGTGTCATAAGCAAGGTTTTCGAGGAAAGAATGAAAATATTTAGTTCATCAAAAAAGTTTTCATGTGTCGGGTGCTATGTGAGTTGAGAAAATGCAATATGGAAATTTTCGCAAACACCGCTAAACGAAAACAAAGACCGACATGGAGACTGCATTTTTGTACACATTACCAAAACAAACCTAGTCGCGTTGAATATATCTGCCCTTTTCGCTTACAACTACGTAGGGTATCGCCAGTCAAATTCGAACGCTCTGTGACTGAAACCGAATGTCTGTTGTGTCACTGTCACCGACAGATTTAAAACGTCTGTTACCTTATTTGCAGAAGAAATGAAAAAGACAATGATAATCTTATTATTTTTTTCTAATAACCTATAACGATTATAGGAGACATTACACACCTAAAATAAAGAGGCCAATCGGTTCTTACTTCAAGAATATACTCACTGATAAAACACACAACTCGACTGATGAAAGCAGTCTAATAACGTCGCCTCAGCGATGGTTATTCCCGTCATATCCCAAAGAGCACCGCAAGTAGTAAGTATGTTCCCCAACTTTTCCTTTCTGTAGTCAATCGTTCGGATAAAATCATCTGCGCATGATTGACATAATCTGTTTATCTCCTAATTGATTCATGATTGCAAAAATGCAGTAGTGCTATATGAAAACCTTCGCTTGTTTTCATCAGTTCTGCACTACAATATGAAAGCAAACACACGTTCCAGCATAGAGCAAGTGATGTCAGATATATAAATAGACCGGTCAGTACATAAACACAGGTGCAGATGATTGACAGGCTTGATAAACGAAATCGAAACACGATCGAGATTAATGGACAAGTGTTAATTGATATGACCCGAACGTGAGCTGGGATTTCCCTAAAAACAATTAAATCTAATTAAAAACAATCAAAAATTAAAAAAAAAATCACTTGTTGCCATCAGTAATTCCTCACCATACACAAATTACTTCCCTTTGCTAGGTTACGGCAAGTGTCCTTATTGCGATGTACGAATAACGGTGAATGATTTCGCTGTTAACAAATTGGTTGCACCTAATAACTCATCGAGGAAGAAAACTCTAGGTTGTTCATATCAGCCGATAACGGCTTCATATCAGTCGAGTTTGAAGTCAAATCAGCTGAGCTTAAAAATGGGCAATTTTGGTAAAGAACATCCCATCTAATAAATAGCGTTTGATATTACCAATTGCGAGCTGTTAACGTCAAAGGCCGTCGAGCTCACTCGGTGTGGTGGACGAGAACATCGGGAAGATTACTCCAATGTTTAAGGTTTAAAATAGACTCAAAATATTTCCTTGAGATTTATTGGGCTTTAGAATCCCTTCGTTTATCATGATGTTCAAGGTGGGCATTTTCTGCTCTCCTTACTTTATAATGAGATGGACTGTAGAGGGTGATTTTATGCCAAACAACCAAATCGATCAATACCATAAAGATTCATTTTCTATGAATCAACGCAAGAAATGCACTTCTTTGTTATCAAAATAAAATGTGTCATTAATTTTGGCAAAACAAACCCCAGTCTGACTCTAAATCATGGAGTAATACTACAACAGACCGTGACCACAAATAAAAAGAAAGTTTTATCGACTCCCTTTCAACATTGCTACAGTGTCCAGGTCTTGAATGCCTGCTATACTTACCTTGGATTAATGCACTCAAGGAAATTATGGTATGCATTTCCAGTGGAAGAGTACGGTGATATGTTGATACATAAAGGTGGACAGCATTGCACTCGACGAGGAGCAGATGGAAGCAGGGTACGACTTTATTCAGCTCTACAATGAGAAAGTAAGTTCCATACCAGAAAATGACGAATCCTCATTTAAAAACCACCTAAACGATTGTATTTACTTTTCGCCAAGTGATTTTCGATAAAAGACCATAAATTTTGATGCAGAATTCTTACTATTCCACCTCAATTGCCAAAGTCTAAAAGCTCAATAGGATTCCTTCCAAAAACTGTTTTACAATTTACAAACAGAAAAGAACGCCTTCGACATAGTAGGAATTATTCCATATTTCCCCAGACACTTCGTTTACTCTGCAGGATTACATCCCGATTATTAAATATATGAGACCCGAGGATGATGATGGTCGGGGTGGAGATGGTCTATATTTTAAAGAAGGGATAACATTTAAAGTCCGAAGAGATTTTCGAACCTCTGTTATAGAAATAAATGATAAACATAACTCCAAAGTTATCGGCATCAAATACCGACCCAATACTCCACCTAAAGCCGACATGGACCTGTTCTTATTAAAATTAAATGAAATAACGGATGTTTTGAATGCCGAAAATAAAAAAAAGTTAATATTATGGGAGACTTGAACCTAGACCTCTTAAAAGCAAATATACATTCCAAGCCAGAAGAATTTATTGATCTCATGTTTAGCCAGGGAGTTTTACCTTATATTACTAAGCCGACGAGAGTCACAAGCCATTCTGCTACTCTGAAATACGTCTCTCAGAAAGTGATTTTAGCCCTGTAATGGGGTCGAATTGTCCTAATGTGTCATACGAAACCTTTCTCAGCATCTACATGTATATGAACGCCAACGATCCATCTCCGTACAAACGTGTCCGCCAGAACAACAAATTTATTTAAAAAAACAACCATCGGTGACAACGGGACTTACCAAATCCTCTATCAATAAAGAAAGAAATTACAAGAAAAACCTTAAGGCCCCTAACGAACAGATAAAAAATATTGTAGAATCTTCAACAAGGTCAAACAGCAGTGCACAACAATCTATTATAGAGCCAGCTTAACCAACAATAGAAACAGCATGCGTAGAACATGGCGGATCTTAAACGAAGCTATAAACAAAGGAAAGCGAGCAACGAGATTACTATCGATCTTTATGCAGGACGATATAGGAACAGCAGAAGCCAATAACATAGTAAACGAATTCAACATGTTTTTATCGGCATTGGAAAAGCTATATCCAACCAGACCAGATCCAGATACCAAATACGTCCTACTTGGACTACATGAACAGCAATATCTCCAACAACGTTTATATATTGCCCAACCATTATCCCCAACAACTTTTATCTATTCCCCACAGAAGTCAGCCGAGTAGTAAATAAAATGAAGCCCAAATTGTTTAAAGACTGCGATAGCATAACAAGCTGTCTTCTTAAACAAACAATTATTTTATTATTTATTTATTTATTGAATGGTGTTAAGGTCAAATATTTCTGCACAATGGCTAATCATGACCTCGACAGTTTACGGGTGGAGGAAGTCGGAGTACCCGGAGAGAACCTCCGAGCAACGGCGAGCAACTGTCAGCTCCCCAACATACTAACAAGCAGGATTAGCATTGGTTGAAGACAGGTGCACCATCGACGTGCAGAGCGCCTTAGTACACAACGTCACAGTGTCCCCACGTGAGCAATGTGGGTGGTGTTTTGCCCAAGGACACAACGCGGATGTCGCAGGTGGGATTCGAACCGAGAACCTCTCGGCTTGCAGCCTGCACCTCTGTTTACTAAGCCACTACGCCCCCTAAACAAACAATAAACGAAGTATTGGATCCTCTCACACATGTTATTAATATTTTTTTTATTAATGACAAAGTACCAGATAGGATGAAGATCGCAAAGGTGATACCCATATTCATAGCAGGCCCATTACATATTTAACCCACTGCCTGCACAAAATTTCTTCGAGACACCGCTTGGATTGCCGAAACCGCTGAAGAGGACTAATTTCGGTCTATTGCTTCACTTGTTAACCAGAACAGGGAAGTGAAAAATACTTCCGCTATGAACGCCAATATTCCACCCTGCTCGAACACCATAAACGGTCATGCCGAGAAGGTTCGACCCTGCACAACGACAATCAAGGGTAAGAATATCAATATATATTGATATTAAGCTTCAATAAACCACTCAACGACCAAGTGATAAAGGGATTTACAATGATGGTGTTGCCTGATAAGTTCTTTAGCTGTATATTTCCTTCTTCGAAATTCACCAATTGCTCTTGTACTAGGGCATAATCTTGACCACGCGACTTCTTAAAGACTCTTCTCATCCTGATGCTATGTCGAATTATTGTCCGATTAATTTTCTCAGTTACAATTATATAATTCAAAGAAAAATTCTTTGGGTTGAGTGGTGACATCGGTCCATCCTTACCAAACGTATTGTGTTTACGGTCGAGCAGTTCATTACAACCTGCATCTATTCCATCATATATTTGGTTATGTCGAGCGGAAGAACCTGGATTACTCATTCATTAGCTTGAATCAGACTGGGGCTTCCGATTGCGTATTCATCAATATTTGTTTCTGACCTCAAAAGCATTCAGATTTGTTGCTCAAATTATTCACTGGGTATAAACGTTATACCAGGATAGATTGCCTAGTGTTATAATGCATGCGCCTCCCCCCAAGACCTCTCATGTCACTAGATCGGTGCACCAGGGATGTAGCTTATTTCAAATTGTTCTCTCAGGAGTCCTTTGCTATTCGGGCTCGGAAGGACCCAAGGTGAAGTCGTGTCTGTTCCAGGTACCTCTGATGAACCTACAATTTTCCGCTATGCTGATGACAGCAGTTGTATTTTGATCTCAGGTCAGGATACACGAATAGGAGTGTGTCGGAAGCACAAGATAGCATGGCTTGTCCAAATGTCAGTGGATCAGAATCCCTTCCTCTTAGGTTCTGATATTAATGCAGGTGCATTTAACACTAGGTTGTCCTGTTGTCCTTTCTTGTACTTTGGTGGTACCAAATAATCTACTACGGATATTGATACGCGTATATTCTTTCATTTTCATAAAATGACACTTTTTTCTGCAAAAATCGAAGCAAACAATAATTGTTTCTATATTTTCCTTAAACGATACGGATCACGTGCGCGGACTATTTAACTATTCCTTGTTTTACGTTTGGGTTATTTTTGGCAATAATTTGTGTTTCAATAATTGTTAGTCAACTGTTGACGTGCAATAAATAGACAGAACCGCACAAGCGTTTGAATGGGTTAATGTTTATCGCACGAGTTTGGTTGGGCGCAATAATACCACGAGAGGCGAAGCCAAACCAAACGAGTGCGATAAACATTAACCCATTCAAACGCTTGTGCAGTTCTGTATTTATTACACACCTTCGCAAATTTCTAAAACAGGCCTTTTACAGTAATACTAAGTGAGAATTAACCTATCCTTCTGAGAAGTGAAGGAAATAAAATAAGACAAAACTCCAAATTATTCTTCACAAGCAGGAGACCAGTCTTATTGTTATTTCGTACGCTGATTGAACTTTCATTCATAGTGTCAACTTGCAAATTGTAATGCGTCACCACTTCGATCGACGAAACACTGTTCATCTGAAATACAGTTCACCGTCTTTTTGTGCCTCAATTTTACAGCGCGAATTCTGAACGGTTGATGTGATCCCCACCAAAAAAGTTACTACACATTCACAAAAAACAATAGGTGTAAATTCGGAAAATCCATCAATGAGAAATTCTAAAAAAACTCACATGTTTATCTGACTTCCAAATTCCCTGCGACTGTTGTTACTCGACTTGTTGGCAGACCGGTTAAGATTTTAGTCAAGATTACAGTAGCCATTGTCAATTCATCCCACGTAAATTAAATTTATATCCTTATTGTCCAAGATAAATTATCGTATTGTTCACTATTCCTGCTCAAAATGTATTAAAGTTCGTGTTATAGCCTTTAACAGGGGTACTGAATCCACACGAATTCAAGTGAATATCGACAGGCAATGTGTTTTGGATTTCGATTTGGTGACCTAGAAACTTGCTCGCGCAACGTCATTCATTCGAAATGACGTCACTCATAGACGCTTTCATATTCTGTTTACATTGTTCTTTAGTTTGAACTGTATTTGAGTTATTTCCATGTCATACTTTAACCCATCGGGTTATTTAGTCAGTCAGTATTGTTCACGTTAAGAAAATAAATTAGAAAGTTTCTTTTGATGGTCGGACAGTCATTACTACATGAGTTTCTTCAGAAACAATATAAACGCAGATACTACAGACTGCGAACATCCACTTTACAACATCAAAATAAATGACCCATCGCATCGAAACGGGCCCATGTACTGTATCCCCAGAAATATGACTGGTTCCATTCTTACATTAAAAAAGTGCCAAAATCTGTATCCCATATGTGTGCAATAAAAGTTTATTTTTATCACACATCCTAGAATGCCGTGGACAAACCTTAATTTTAAATGGGTGTGTAATAAATACAGATCAGCATATGCGTTCGAACTGTCTTTTTTTACCTCACTCGATCGATTTCGGCGGAGGATTAATATTGAACAAGATGCCGAAGACCTCGAGTTCAATATTATCCCTCCGCCAAAATCGATTAATAATTTTGTGTAAACTGTAGGGGTGCAATAAATACAGAACAGCATACGCGTTCGAACTGTCATTTTCTACCGCACTCGATCGATTTTGGCGGAGGGATAATATTGAACTTTGGCTTCTCGTTCAAAATTATCCCACCGCCCAAATCGATCTCGTGAGATAAAAAAATGACAGTTCGTACGCGAATGCCAGTCTTTACACCGGAGATAGACAGCAGTAGTACAACAGCCTTAATCTCTGGAATAATTTGGAAGTGGATTCGATTCGAGTTGTTTCGAACCTTATGCCTGATTGCGTTCGAGATTCGATTCAAGCAAAAAACCTGCGACTCGCCGAACCCTATTCCAGTACTCAATCGGCTATAGCAGTCGATCACGGGGACATATAAGTCAAATCAAATCTTTATTCACTCTCCTTGACCACATAAGCGATGTGAGAGGTATATATATGTGTGCACATTAAAGTATATTGTATAGCAGTCAGTATAAATTGTTATATATTACTAAATATAAATAAAAGTAGGATATGACAAAAGGCAGCAAGACTCGACCCCAGTATAACACCCACTCCAACCGAAATCGATAAAGCATCAGAACATCTCCAGAAACTGAAACCTATTCCAACCTGAAACCACAGTTGCAGGATGTCGCAGGAGTCGACTCACTGCGTCGACTATAGTGGCACGACCACGTCCCCGAGTAGCTATTCAGCATTTCACTTCTCGACATAGCATCGCTTGGTCGCTAGAGTGATCGATGTCCAACTGCGACATAGAACACTCTAGCCCCCATGCGACGAGATGGTGAGCCACAAGACTGTAGAGACCCCCAATGTACCTCTACTCGATTTAAAATTCACCCTAAATTGATCATAACTAAGAGATACTTTATCGTTACCTATAATCTAATAACTGTCAGAACCAAACGTTACTTTGAAATGGAACACCTCTCGCTCAAACACCATTGGGAGAAGAAAATTAGACGAAAACAAGGATGCTTTAAAGGGCACCTTTTTCAACTTATCACGAAAGGTGGGTACGCAGGTACTATGTCTCATATACCTTATGTCCGCTGTAGACCGGGAACAGAAAATTTGCTATTCACAATTAACGCGTCCCCTCAGTCGCGATTTCATACTGGGGTTGGGAGAGTTTTATACTGTGCATATCACCAAAATTAAAACTGAGATATCAACGGGGAAAAGACTGGTGGATTCGTGTATTTTATGTATCTTGCCATAAGATTAACAACTCTAATAAATTTGCATAATTTATGAAGGAATGTAATATTTTTACTTGAGAAGAGCGCTCTGTATTTAAAAGCCGAAGGTCGCCTGTGTGTAAAGGAGGGTAAGTACATTTTTCTATCATCATATAAGCCTTGGCATTCCATAACGTAGTGATACTCGTCCCCAACTTTTCCCATTGGGCAAAGTTTATAAATGCGGTCTTGTCTTGGGATATGTCTCCATTGGCCTGTCCCAATCGGCAGGTGATGATTAGATGTAATAAATTTAACAAGGGTAAAGACATCTGTTAATGGCAGACGGGATATATAAAATTTCATTTCTAAGTTGTGATCGAGTAACCTGTAATTATCGTACAATGTCGGCCTGGCAACGCTTGACCACCACTCTTGACGGAACTGGTCAGTCAGGATATTCTTAACTTCAGCTACCAAAAATCTTGAGTTTCCACAGTTTTGAGACATACAGATTACTACAACAGTCAATTGATCTGTGTTGTTTTATTCCGTAGAGTTGATGAGATGAGGTCGGCCAGATCAAACGAGACGCCACAAGTGTCGAGTTTGATCTGGCCGGCCTAATCTCGTCAACGAGACGGAATACAACAACACAGATCAATTGACTGTTGTAGTAATTTGTTTATTATATGTTAATTAGTATTTTAAACTGATCACAGAACCTGAAAAATCAAATATAACAAGAATTACATTAGCCAAATAACCATTAACAGTTTATGAAACTGGAATTTCAATCGGAATCGCTTTCGATAACACAGATTCCCCTACATTTTGTTGGATTCGCATCTTGAAAATAGTTGTTAAATATTATTTTGCAGTTGTTCAGCACGACATTGTCAAATAGACCTCATCTGAAATGTTTGTCAACGGAGTTTAATGAAGAGACACTCGTGTTTATATTCTGTGCTTGCAAAGGCATCGCCTCGAAATTCTGTACACATGGAACTTTATATAGGTCACTGGTAGAAATAGTCCGGTCACGTGCGCCTCGTTTGAGACAGGTATGATAACGATCTGGAAAGCTTGACACTTGTTTTCCGGAGAGCTGGATTTGAGAAACTTGACACTCTTATTTTCCGGAGAGCTGGATTTGATGGGCATACTACAGTGGTATTAAAGGGCAATGTGGTTGGCATATAATAAATTGTCGTACTGGTATTAGGTAACTGCGGGACGACACAAACAGCGATATTAGGGAATGAAGAATTTAGTGTTACCCCCCTTCGACTGTAAAATGTAAAATGTAAACTGGAAATAAATTGTCGACTGACAGCGTGGAACGATTTAATAATAGAGACCCCGCTCAAAGTGAAAGTGAACGATTGAATATCACATAAAGATGTTCATTAGGAAAGGATTTTTCTAATTCTTAATATTAAACGACAAACAGACGAAAGATGCAAACAAATAACTAAACCGTTTAATCTTTTCACCACTCACTGACAATCACCATTTTCCTTCAATGCCAGCGGGCGATTCCCGTGAATAGAAGCAGTAATTTCGTTTGTTTGTCACGTCATCGATCGCACTCTTCACTGCTACAATGGCTTTCTGTTTGAAAGGAAATTTTTTGGTGCCAAACTTTCAGCTATCGAAAATGGTTCGGTTCCAAATAAAAATGTTTAGTTCAACTGACACTCGAAAGCGTGAACACTGAATTAGCTCCCTTTGTTTGATTATTACAGAGTTCATGTAAGGATCCCAGCTTCAGACGGATAATAAATAGTAGATGGATGACATGGTGCCAGAGTAGTTGTGCATAATTTAGTTTTTAGTGACATAATATGGTTAGGTAATGGGTTATCGGGTACCGTATATACCATATTATATACGGGGTCAGTTATGTAACCCATTACCCAATATAACGGCCAGTGCTGTTCACAAAAATCACCATTCAGTTTTCATTACTTGTTTTCATTTTTTTTGTCTCAAAAACATAGCTTATGACCTCTCATTGGAACGCGCTCGTTGAGCTCGTTTCAGTGATGGGTCATAAGCTATGTTTTTCACTTAAAAATGCAAAAAGTTAGTTATTCAAGAATTTTGTTTGGAGTGTCGTCTGCCTTTCGTGTTGACACCTACTGACATCTCATATACGGCACTACATCATTAACAAATTCTGTATCAAACATATCTTGTCGACTACTTTAAACTTACGTACTGAAATAGCAGCTGTGGGGAATAAAATGGCAACATTCTTACGCGTTTAATTTGAAATTGTTATCGTCTGTCGACATTTTGAAAGATGAATGGACAAAGGGGCGATCACTCAGTCATATACAAATAAATTGATCCGGGCAACTTGCTCAAGAAACAGCTGGAATGGGCACTTATATTTTTGCGTAGATATTTTCGCAGAGGACTATTCTAATGCCAAACGAACAACAAGAATTAAAACTTTATGAATTAAACAGGTCAGTGTAAAATGACCATTTCTGTTTGTTGATCAAAGAAAACATTATACTATTGTGTCCAAAGTTCATGAATCTGAGAAAATCTGTGTATGGTCGCCTTTGCGTGCGAACAAAACTGGACCACAGTAGGGTTGTTTTATCCCAAAACCGAAAATGTTCGCCACGGGCGACATAATTAATACTTTCTTGAACATGTAATGAACCACTGTCTTGTTCAACCTCAGCAACTTAAGCGTACGCACATACAGTACGTGGGGAGTGTATTATCACTAAATCACCCACAGAGTGGAGATTCCACCCAAGCAATAATTGCAAATTTGTTGCAAAGCATAACAAGCACAGGCAAAGTTTCAACCAATGGACCTGCGGGTTAAACCCGGAGGTCCATTGGCTGAAACATTGCTTGTATTTTTTGTCCATATGTATAAAATTTGAAAGTTATAGTTTGGTTGATAACTCCACTCAGCGGGTGATTTAGTTACAATCTATTCTCCACGTACTGTAGACTTGTGACTAGAAAAGCATGAGTTGTACACAGTCTGAAATCTTACTTCAGTCATTGTCAAGGCAAAACATTTCACACGAGCCAGCCAGTCGAGTAGCATTTCTTAGAAATTCTGTAGTAAAGCAGAAGTTTCCCCACTTTCTAAAAACCTCTTTGCCTGAATAGATGCCATCAATTACCACTGTCTAGTTGCAAGATGTAAGCACTCAATGGCACACAGTGAGAGAAACACCGCAGCGTCATGCGCCCAAAATACAAGCCGAAACTTACTGCCACTCTAATATTTTTACAGGCCTTTTCAACTATCTATCTGAAGAATACGCAGTAACATACGATGGCAGTCATTTTGGAAAGGCAAACCGTGTGATATGATTTGATACCGATTTGTGAAAGTGCCGCTAAACCCCAATAAATATATAAATAAATAATAAAGACATATGTGGAGTAACAGGAATTGTGGATGATGCACGAGAACATTGTTTTCGACAATGTTCATTAGTATACACTCTAAAATAGTTGGGTTAAAATTTAACCCAAATCAACTGGGTTGAGGGGATATGAACCCAACTGATTTTAGAGTGTACGAACTCCAGAATTGTTTGTGCAAATACTTGAAACATATTTCATAATTCCTCAATGCAAAACCACCATTTGGATTATGGACTCCGAATTTCATTTAGAGAGTTCACACATCTTGTCGGAACCCCAGGAAGTAAAGGAGTGTTTGTTTACTGTGTTAAACACGCTCTGGTTTACTGGTAAAATAGAACCTGTCACCAATATTTGGGGTGAAATGCCTCTAAAATGGGCGACATTGATATAAACGATTGACGGAACTTGAATTTATCTCCATGTTGCGGTCAAGATTAGTCATTGTGCAGAAATATATGACCTTAAACATTAATAAATAAATAAATAAATAAATAAATAAATAAATAAATAAATAAATAAATAATTCACATGTCAGTGAGTACACTGTATAATTCGTCAGAACTGTTGTGCATGTTTGTGAGCAAGATTGACTGATATGAAAATCGTGGTGCCGCCAACTTTAAGGTTCTGTGTGTTTAATGGCGTGTTGGTCGTTTTCCAGTTTGTGGGTTACCTGTTGACAACTTCTCTTCTCCAACCATTTAGGACGATAACTGATGTGAACCGGTTATTATCCTAACAGTTTTAGCATTTGCTTTGATGCAGAAAAAAACGAATATCTGACAAAGACTTTCAACAGTCGCATTTTATAAACTGTCGTTATACATTTTCAAATTAAAGAGCAATAACATCTACCATACAATAATATCGGGGCTGAGACAGGCCGGAGACAATTATGCTCAGGTGGAGGCAAAGCTTTGATAGAGATGAGCTGGATACAATTATGCTCAGGTGGAGGGAAAGCTTTGATAGAGATAGGCTGGATACAATTATACTCAGGTGGAGGGAAAGCTTTAATAAATCTCATCTGACTTACATTTGTTTGACATTTAAATCTCGTGGGCGTGACTTTATGCTTGGTAGTAATGACGCCGTTTTTAATTTCCTTTGAATGGAAGTTTCCAGTGTGTTATTTATAGTAACAATTTCGGGGTCGATCAACCCGTGGATATCACTTAATTAACACAGAGTTTCGGAGTGATGAATCGGGATCTTTAGTGCAGTGAACACGAAATGTTATGTGTTGTTTTACGCTTAATCTGGTTGCTCCAGATATTCCAAACGTACGTATATACTTTTATCATAGGACCCGTCCGTTTTGTTCACTTTAAAACATTTGATATTTTGTTTTCATATTAATCAGTGATAAATAAAGCCTTCCGTCAATTTCGTTGGTCAATTTCAAAACTAGACAATTTGATTGGCTGAACAAAATACAACTGGGCAACATTTTCATAATTTGCATAATTAGAGTTGGGAGCTTTCATTGATCAATTTCAAAATTGGACAATTTGATTGGCTAAACAAAATACAACTGGGTCGCATTGCAATATTGTATTAATCTTTTATCTAACGTAACGGCAAAAAAACGTTTCGCGCAATACAAGAAAAACGCCATTCATTTTTTTTTTATATTTTCACTTTTTGCTTCCAAAACATAGGTTATGACCCCTCATTGGAACTAGCGTGTCGCGCTCGTTCCAATGAGGGGTCATAACCTATGTTTTGGAAGCAAAAAATGAAATTTTTTAGTTTTTCGAGGATGTTTTTCCAAGTGCCGTCTGCGACTCAAGTTAGGTGATGGGTTAAAAAGTCCTACTAAGTGGCTAATTTGTGCGTGTGTGTGTCATGTGATAAATATAATATGAAATGAGTGTTTTTCTCATATAATATTTATGAAACTCGTCCGAATTTTCCGTTTGGGCTCCCCAGAGGCCCGACCAAACGGAAAATTCTTAGACTCGTTTCATAAATATTATATGAGAAAAACACTCATTCCATATCCTCACCGCGACAAATCAGCGGTTGGCCATAGTGTTATTATTATCCTCTATTTATCACACACCTATTAATGTAAAACACGGGATGTTTCATGTTCTGCCTGTGTGATAAAACATAAAGCTGTATCGCACAAGTGCCGATACAAAACACATTCGATTTCGTTTCCAACGTAAACAGAGAAGGAACCCGTCCAAATAAATCACGTCCATCATTGGTCGAACGCACTGGAGTCGGGATCGCTTGTTCCTCATTAAGATTTGTTTACTAAGGATATTTAAACAATCAGATTCGAGTCAAAACATTTACAAAATAATAACATTCTTACTGTTTGTTCCTTGACAAATACTTTCCACAATCGGTCATATAATGATGGATTGTGCTAAACTTATTGGCTATTTCAAAACTTTTTGTTTTATTATTCCGCCCAGTTTAGTAAATATTTGAAGCTCGATCATCGTGACCGTGACACTGATCGGCGTCAGTTGGTTTCGACAAACTGAATGCCGTAAATGTTAAAAAGCCAATTACGGTTGGTACCCCGCGAACTTACAATGGTGTTTTGTTGGCAACGATGGAAACGCAGTAATTGGCCAATTAAAAAGTGATTTTAGTTCAATTTTCGTGTAGACTGGTTGTTACATGGGAGGTGTGTGATAAATACAGAACTGCATATACGTTTAAATGTGTTAAGAATTATCACACTCGATTGCTTTGGTCCAGGATATCACTCTTGCCTTTGGCTCTTGTGATATACTAGGGCAAAGCAATTTCATACGATAATGTTTAAACCATCGAAACATATGTGCTGTTCTGTATATTTCCTAACATTATCTTAAAATTGCGTGGCTTCAAAATGTGTAAAATATGCGACTTGTAGAAAAGGATATGAATAAATAAGTGCCGCAGATTCTTTCACAATGGTCGATAGAAAATCAATGAATAAATAAACATAACGCTCTCATACACTTAACTGTTATGAATCTGTTATTCATAACAATTCTCTGATCTGTTCAATCAAACATAGAAGCCAATCCAACTGTTTCTCAAAGAGAATATATTATTCTAAGTAAAATGGAATGTAGTTTGGTATGGTCTGGGGGAAGACCAGCACAGGCGCGTAGCCAGGGGAGGTGAGAATATGTGAACACAAACTGCAGTATTAATGTGTGGGTGGATACATGCCAAGACAGACAGATGGATGGAAATTGCGATATATCGAGATAACTCGTTTTAAAACATAAATGTTCTCGTTTGCATTGATACCTTTCTAATAGCCTCTGCATTAACCCTTTACCCAACGTAACGGCCAAAACCGGCCAGCGCTATTCTCAAAAATTGCCAATTAATTTTCATTATTTTTTTCATTTTTTGTCTCAAAAACATAGGTTATGACCCCTCATTGGAACGAGCTCGTTGAGCTCGTTCCAATGAGGGGTCATAACCTATGTTTTTGAGACAAAAAATGAAAAAAATGAGTTATTCGAGAATTTTTTTTGCATGTGTCGTCTGCTTTTCATGTTAGGTAAAGAGTTAAAAGGGTATCAAAGTGGATGTTTCACAGAAAAATCGTTGTATGATCCTGATATTTTCAGATCTGGTATGTTACACCGACTTATCGATAGAATTGCAAATATAAGTATCATATATATCTAGAAATAAAATATGCCCATTAGTTTTATCGATCTATGTTGTATGTATTTTTTTCACACACAATAGTGCATATATTTGAGGTTCTAAATTGCACATTATATTTTTCCATATGCTACCACTGAGCTCCACTCTTTTTTCAAACTGTTGACCGCCGAGGCGAGTCATGGTCGCCCGGCTCAGCCGGTGGTCGTCGATCGCCACTTAGCACAACTTTCCAACAAAATTCTTGGTTACACGCCCGCAGCAGGCGTTGCATACAAATAACCATGACCGTATCTGTGCCGAATAATTGAAAGGTTTCCGTTCGTGGAGTTTTGTAACTTTAATAACAGCTTAATTACCTCTAGTTCGGGTTTTAGTACTGGTGGATAAAAAGAAGAGCCCCTCCCTTCTGTCCGATGAGCGGCATATTCAACCGTTCGGAGCACTTTTCTTTACACGGTAGCTTGAACAGTTGTTATTCCATTAAGTCGCGGTGCGCTACTCTTTTAACAATATCTATTTTAACAAGTTCGAAAACCACCTTTGTTGTCTGGATCTTACTTTAAATTTCACAGTTTAACCATTTACATACCAGGAAACGCGGACGACACTTGCAAATAATTTTTTTAAATAACTAATTTTTTTCATTTTTTGTCTCAAAAACATATATTATGACCCATCATCGACGTCCTCATTACAAAGAGGGGTCATAATCTATGTTTTCGAGACAAAAAATGAAAAAAATAATGAAAATTAATTGCCGGTTTTTTGAGAATAGAGCTGGCCGGTTTTGGTCGTTACATTGGGTAGAGAGTTAATATCATTACGTAGTATAGGGGTTAGCTTCAGGCCCGAAATTTTGGCGATTTCGTGAATAGCGCTGGTCGGTTTTGGCCGTTACGTTGGGTAAAGGATTAAACAATTCAAACTTGTTTCACAGAAGACATGGCACTCAGTCAAACAAGATTGAATTTGTGAAATTCCTCGTTGCTGCTTAAAATTTCAGTATTTTCATATTAGAGTGGAGAGATTAGCAGCATCTTGGGAACGTTAAAATCTCACAGTGATTTTACACAAAATGGGAGTGTTATTGTCCTTTATTCATTCGGTTGTACTTGAAAGGTGAACTCGAACAATAATTGTTGGGCGTTAATAAGTTTCAGTGAATAGCTTTAAACTATAACATTAGAAAGTTTTAAAAAAACGCTCTGATATGTAGAAAAGTACAAGAGTTAATGCCCTTTGTATAGTGCATTTCAGTTGCAATTTGAATGTTTCCGTCGAACCCGGAAACGCATTCACTGCTAGCGGGCAATTTCCATCCATCTGGCTGTCTTGGCATTTATCCACCCACACATTTGTAACAGGAGGAGAGATAAGTGCGGGAGCCGGTGTGACAGGAATGATAGTCCGTAGGAAAATTAGTCCCTCTGGACTATTATTCCGCGGAATTATAGTCCTAGGTCTAACATTTCTAGGAATAGTCGTCCGCCGGACTACTATTCCTAGAAATGTTAGACCTAGGACTATAATTCCGCGGAATAATAGTCCAGAGGGACTAACTTTCCTACGGACTATCATTCCTGTCACACCGGGGTTCGAATCGTCAACCTCTAGCACACAAAGCGACCGATTTACCACGCGACTAAGAGATCCGGACCAACCAGGCTGGTTGGTAAATGGCCTTTATGCCTCGACCGCTACACTACTCTCCCCTTCTTTTGAGATTCACCACATGTGAATCTCACCCAAGTTCCTCCCTCAAAGCGGTCGAAACACCCACAGTGCCACCTACTCCTGAGGATCGGACGAACCCCCAAATGTAACAAGAGGAGAGATAAGTGCGGGATTCACACACTCAACATTTTCGTTGGTGCTATAACGCTAACAATAGTTATTGGTCTCAGTAACGTCTGGTGCACTACTCTGTGTTACTATGAGGATCATTACACCTCCTCTATCAGATTTTGTTTGATATTTTAAGATTTATGCTATAAATTAAACAATAATATCAGATTTCAAAAAATATGGATATGTTTGCTTTATATCAACAAGCTCTTGGATACGTTTGGAAACAATAGTAGTTTGTCAATTCAAGGAAAAAATTACGCATGTGGTGAATAATATGACTGTACAATGTATATTGAAATGACGGAACAGAGCTCAGCTCCCTTGTTGAGCATTGCAAGCTTTGTACTGCTGGCATACAATGTGTTCCAGAAAAGGACCAGTCCAGTCAAGCGATTACTCTGTTTATTACTTTTCATTATTAACGATAATTATATTATTTAACCCTTCACCTAACGTAATGGCCAAAAACGGCCAGCGCTGTTCTCAAAACTCGCCAAATAATTTTCATTATTTTTTCATTTCTTGTCTCTAAAACATAGGTTATGACCCTCATTGGAACGAGCTAGTCGAGCTCGTTCCAAGGAGGGGGTTTCTTAACCTATGTTTTTGAGACAAAAAATGAAAATAATAGTTATTCAAGAAATTTTTTTGCAAGTGTCGTCTGCTTTTCATGTTAGGTAAAGGATTAAAAAGCAAACAAAAAAACATTGAAGTCCCCATTACACCCACAGCAAAGCGTCTTCGTTTGCGCGCACGGAAACATGACCCAAGTGTTGTAAGCATAATTCACTTGTGAAGTTATCGTTTATAATCAAACCCAGAAATCCCAGTAAATCGCACTTTGGAAAGTAATAATAAAAATTAATTAAAGTAAATGTGGTAGAAAAAAACATTTTGAATTTGGGCTGAACACTATGTCATATTATTTTCGCTTCGCCTTATTTCACACTGTTTCAAACAGGACTCTCTGTAGCATATGGCATTCTCGTTTCTAATGGTATAAAAATAGAAACTTGAGAAACGGAAAAGTGTACTTGTAACGTATGTCGTCTCCATGACAAATCTGCTTCATCTCCATACATAATTATTTTATAGGTTTAATGAAACCAATGATCTCTATACAAGAAAAACACCGCAAAAACAGTATGCACCCACACCCTCTAAATGGAGCAAATTCAATCGGCGCGGTAATTCCTCCCATCGGCACGACCCTTGATGGCGTGAAAGCCGTTACGCTGTGATTATGACCAAATGCAACAGATTTCACTTCATCAAACGTCATGACGTTTGTCTGACACGAATTTCGATATAGTATAACGATATAGCACAAGGTTGTGAACAACATGCTATCGACCCTTAATGTCCAGATTGACATCATTGCAGCGGTCAATATACACATTACGGGTTGAAATGGCCGGTCCATAAATCTTCACAAAGCTTGCAACCTCGCGCAACATTTGTTAAATAATAATGAAGGGAAATGTGGAAGGTTGAAGAACCCAAATGTCAATGACAATAGTCAACGCAAAGGAAATGAGCAATGTTACTCTTTGAGGGTATGCATAGATCTTTGAAAAACATTTGACAGTCAATGAGCATCATAACAGGTACAGGACGTGGAGAGTGTATTATCTCTAAATCACCTGCAGAGTGGAGATTCTACCCGAGGAATAATTGCAAATTTGTCGCAAAGCATAACCAGCACCAGCAAAGTTTCAGCCAATGGACCTCCGGGTTAAACCCGGAGGTCCATTGGCTGAAACATTGCTTGTGTTTTTTATCGATAAGTACAAAATGTGAAAGTTATAGCTTGGGCGATAACTCCACTCCGTGGGCGATTTAGTCACAATCCACTCTCCACGTACTGTATGAGGAGATGTGAATGGGAAATATATTACAATATAACTACAAAATTACAGATTGACAAGATAATTCTATTTGTAAAAGTAGCCATGGCTAGCTTTGAAGGACAAGTCATGGAAATTTAACTCTTTAAATTACTGACTGGAAAGTTGATTCGAGTAAGAGAGGGAAATTTGATTAAAAGTGCTAAAAATATACTTATTCTAGTATTAATCTTTTGAAACGTAGAGGTCATTTTTCGGTCCACGAACATGATATGTCATAATTTCATTAAGTATGATGACTGCTAAGTAAATATGTGGGATAGATCAATCAATGCTTTCAACGTGCAGCCCAAAGGCTGTACGTTGAAGATATTTATTGGCCGACACCCAAATAATGTATATGGACTCTTCCGATTGCTGCCAAAAAATTGACATGCAAGATACCACCATAGTTCAAAGGGTTACGCGGTATATAGTCAAAACCAGGATATATCGCCGGCAAAGAGTTACGTTATTTCTGAACCACTTGCTAAGTAAAAAAACATAATGCGTCAGTGTTTCCATAAAACAATATTTCTCAAGGCATTAACATTCAATCAGATCAGCATTGAAAATGTGAATCCCTTTTAAGAGCACTCGTGTTTTAAAGAACCGTTCTGTCGATCGCTTAGCACTGTACTGTGTGGCTAGAAAAAATATCTAAAAGAAATTCATTCCTCGAAGAAAGCTAATCGGTATTTTATCAATGTGTTTAACACCAGCCTGTGTAGGAAAATATTGACTAAAATGAATGCATGAAACTCCGTTTGTAAACGGGATAATGATCGATTTGACTGCCCCATTGTGAGCTAAAATCACCTTACTTCATTTTGGTTGATGTACGTGTTTCAAAATTACTAATGGGGCTACAGAGCAAGATACGCATTGATTCGACAGTTCTTACTGGTTTCAGTGCATGTTCTTGTGGATTCGCACCTACCGTGCACATACAGGAAGTCAACTTTCAGAGCTCAGCTATTACCATGCAGTGTACTTTTATTTTTATTTATTTATGTAAATTGTTTACCCTATCTAAGTGTAAACTACAAATAACATTTCATTCATATTGAAAGAACGCTTTGATTTGAGGGAAATTCGGTGAAGACTGTGGAGTTGCAGAATTTCGTTGGTGTTGCTGCTACTGTTATTATCGAGCACATCAGATAGACTCAGGTGGTTCTGGACGGCCCGAATCTGATGGTTTCCAAACCAGTCGCCACTGATAAAAATACAACATAGATGCGAGTGTTGCCGAGTTTCTTGATTAATTTTAAAAATGACCCCAAGCAGTCGCATTTACACCCCAGCAGACTAACTGGTGGATGAAGGCAATTCCAAACCTCAAATATACCACCGTATATTGAAAAGCTCAAAATATTAATTGAAGCAATTTCGCACGAAGTTATTCGACTGAAACAAACTAATTTGACCATTGTGACTCTCTCCTGTTTTACCTTACCACGAGACTTACATACCACCCAGCGTGTGACAGACACGCAGGACGGCATGCGAGCCTCGCGATAATGTTATAATTTAATGTTTTCTGCCGGCATTTTTGATAATTTGAGTCTTACTTTCAAACAAAGACAAACACCAAATAAACATAACGAAGTTCTATGTGCAAGGACAACCGTATAATCCGTAATTATAATTTTGACACAACGAATCATTAAAGTCAGCCATCTCATCTTTTAGTTTGCAAATTGATCTCAGGTTTGTCGTTATTTGTGATTGTTTCAAATCTGAGGCTAACCCTTTGAAGGAATTGCCTTCTAAGAAAACAAATATAGAGGACATGTATAGTGTTTCAAACACAAGTACTGTCCTATATGGTGAGGATGATGTAAACATTATATACAGGTGTGGGGGGGGGGGGGGGGCTGACACCTTACGAGCTAAATGTCGGTTCGTAGTATTCGAGAGCCCGCATTTGCCGCTGCAGACGTCATCTCACATATCTGCATCTTTGGGCCAAGGAGAGGACTTAACAGAAGTTGTAGAATATGCTTATCAACGAATAAGCTTAAACCTGAAAAAAATATGCGCCACTTTTCCTTCCACTGAGGGATCCAAACTAACTCCAATTCAGCCGAAGCACCGGCCCATGAACATTCACCGCAGAATTCATCCAATGTTCGGCTTTGGCGATCGGCTGTTCAATTAAAATGTTAACCGTCCACCCCTCGACCATAAATCAACGTAATCCACACAACTTCTAACCCGGTTTCTAATCCATATGTACACATCCCAGTGCAGGAGAGGACAACTATTCACATAGCTACATGTAAAGCAACGAAAATTACCGCCAAGACCTTCTCTTCGCTGCAAAGTTTTGATTTCACCGACACTAGTGCGCAGAACCGCCGCAGTGGAATGGTCAAATTCCACGCATGGGCAATGTTGTCCACGGGTGTTTTTCTCAATCAATAATCAGTAGTTTCCAGTTAGTATTCAACGAAAGAAGCACCGGGTTGTACCCAATGCTTCATTCATTTTAAATTTTGGGAGCGATTTCATTGTTTAATGCCGGACTAGAATCAGTAGTTTTCAGTAATTATTGAACGAAAGAAGTACCGGTTGTAGTACCCAGTGCTTCATTCATTGAGAATTTGGGAGCGATCCCATTGTTTAATGCCGGAGATTCACCGTTAACGCACACGCGTGAATTTTGACCTCTCCACGACGACCGTGCTGTACACTGATTCCTCGCTTCACAAAAACCTGAATGCTTGAATACCCTGAACAATCGCGTCCTGGGGACAATACTTTAAAACTTTTACAATTGTATTTTATAGAACTGCAATTTCTAGCTATGATTTTAAATGTGTTGAAATGAACCATTAACATTTTCAAAGATGTGGCAATTTGCCAGTTGGCAAATTGCCATATCTTTTAAAGTGCTAATGTTTTATTTCAGTCAGTTCTATTAATAGGTAGAAAATACAATTCTAGAAAATAGAATTGTAAACCTTTTGTAGTATGGGTCCCAGGAAGATGACCATGCAACTGATATATTGTGTGGTCCTTTGTGGGTGGGTATGAAATAGTCTGTGTGTATCTTTCTGCTGTAATTTTACTTCGGCGTGGATTTCAAATTGAGAGTTGCGGTAGTGGGGCGACGGATTTATAATTCATGTCTGGTGGTAGAGGAGGATCTAATATAACTCAACTTTTTTTCTGTTCGTGCATTTTCAGGGAAAATGATTAGCTAAAGTATTTCTTTTCTTTTTTTACGTAACACAATGAACCGACAAAAACGCATTTAGGTTCGCCATAAACCACGCCCCCAATATCTGTCTTATAGATTACGTTGCACAGAGTGAATGGAAAAGAACCACTGCACGCTCATATTGTTTCAACATGAAAAGTAATTAATGTTTATCTCATTATTTTAAAAAGACTTTCAAAATAAAATTTAATAAACAACGAAATCCTTATCATACTTTTTATTTCATGTTCAATTTGTTTATATGCAATAGATGATCGTCTGCGTCATCGTTTTACCCGAATCAAACGTAAACAATGGCCAGTGAAAATAATCTACAAACGAAACACACGCCAACAAAGCTTTCCAATGTCCAAATAGCCTGAATGAACTCTTTCTGAGACAAAGTCCAATCAACTTCCTGTAATCCGTGTTTATATCAAACTCCACATTTTCAAACTGTGTTTTCATTTTCTCAGGAAATGGTCAAAATCAGAATTAAATTTCATTCAGTGTTGCTTTGAATGACAGCACCTTCACGTCAAGCGGAAAAGGAGATCGTCGTCTTGTGTGGGTGTGGCCTATGACATTCATTTTTTCCTTACGCAATGTTTTGGTCACTACATTTTTTTAATGACACAAGAACATGTTTCAGCGAAATGTATCGTTATTTCAAACAGAATTTTAGAAAACTATGCCTTTTTATTCAGTTATCACTGGGAAGCGTGATGCGACCTTGTTTTTATTTAAACTCCGCAAAGTAGAGAATGTTTAAATTTATTGCCCCTCAAAAAAAACAAAGGCCAAACATAGTGTAAATGATCTACGCCCATTTACACAGTTTGGCCTTTGTTTTTTGGGGTTCATAACTCAAGAAATAAATAGAAACAAACGACCATTCCTTATATCTAATATATATAATATCATCTTAACCGTTTAAGCAAAATTGTGCAGTTCTTATCTTAAATGAAACTTTTGTCAGAAAAGTTATTTTCAATTTTCAAAACATATTTTTGAAAAAAGAATATATGACGGAAATGGAGATTAACAGTATGAGTGTTTCCTTGTTTCATATTTTCCAGGTGACGCTGTCATTTTTGTATTAGGCCAATTGTGAAATAATAATAATACTTTAATGTTCATTTAAAAAGTCTGCCATGGATGATTGTTTTTATTCATCAAATGTTGGAAGACGGGGATGGGGTGAAGAGGTAAAATATATGTAAATATAAAAAAAATGGGTGAGCCATGACGTCGCCATCCCCTTCCAAACCCGCTATTACGTTGACGGTCGGTGGAAAAGACTTTTGATTGAGGTGCAGAAACATATCAACGACTTGATCGTAAGAGAAGCCGCTAACTACCAAATAATATTCAAGTCACTTAGATATTAAATAGTTATATAGCATTATACGCGTGCGATCACCGTGTATGGATATGCACTATATCGCTTTGCTCATTAGGTTAGGGAAGAGCCCATGACGATCACTGCCACGAAACACACTGGTTGTATATATGTTGTGCTGGATAGAACAAAACCAGTCATCGTTCTCTGACATGTTACTCATGATGTCCTAAGAAATAACGAGCCAAGTTGTGAAGCCAACCATGGTAGTAATCTCCAAACGAAAGTTGTCCAGAGCTTCTCTTATATGCGAATTAAACTGACACTGAGCGCTGGAAGTTCCCTTTGTCTACCAGTTGGAAAATTTACTTTTCATTGACATTGTATTCTGTCTTTGGGTTGGGATTGCCACAACTTAAAGTGTTTGGCGATCTGAATCCATGCATTTGAGGGAAACAGTACAGTTAAAACTAGAAGTCCTGTCACGAACTGTGTGCTTATCTAGGCTTAACTGCGCGTATAAATTGCGCGCAATTTCCATATCGAATGGCATCCAAAGCATGACAGGTTCTCCTTGTTACATATTGCAAACAATATTGGGTTACCCGGAGGTCCATTGGCTGAAACATTGCTTGTGCACAAGCCACATGCACAGAATTTGATAACCTGACTATGGCCATAATGCGTAGATTAACGTGCAGATCGACGTGCTATTTGTGCGCATTTCATGACAGGACTTCTAGTTTTAACTGTACTTTGGTACATGAGGGCACATTCGTTTTTCATAAATACATGATACATGTTTGGAAGATTATTTTCACAAAAAGATCTCAAGTAATGCTGCTGGCGGAATTGCCTGCCAAGGTTAGGATTTCTTTTACAACTGAAATATTTATAAGTGGGACATATTTAATCTAATTTTTACCCTGTAATTTGAATGGATGTTTTCAAGAATAATTTCTGGAGTTAAATTTAGATGAATGTTTTTATCAAATCTAGTCATGGCTGCTGTTAAGCAGCCGTGACTAAATTTGATGAAACATATCTTAAAATACTCAGAGGGTGACAAGTTCAAGACTTTTGACAAGCATGTACAATGGTTGCAATTGATATTAATAAAAGCAACCGCGACATACTAAGAAACACACCAGATTAAGAATACCCAGTTGTAACAATGATAACGATCTTCATAATAAATTAGAAAAAAATATTGTTTTTGAAATTGGTCTTTGAAATCTTGAAACAAACATAAGTACAACTTCATATGGATATCACAGAACACTTTTTTTGTGGAAAAATCATTCACAACTTTATATCAGAATGGAACTGCCCTTCCATTCCCCGGAAAATTTAGACGTTAACAGGCTGACTAATATTTAATAAATGCAGACTTTAAAATATACCGGTGGTATGTATCATCTGTGGATGCGAGAAACTCTGCCGTTCATGGGTTCCGAAAAAAAACTTCAACAAAATGTTGCGGAAGAACGGAAAACACCATGATGTGGGGGGGGGGGGGGGGGAGGGGGGGGGGGGGAACGAACGGGAAGAAGAAACTCCAAGCTCAAGATTAACGAACACTTTCAAAAACATGTGGCCCGAAGATCATCGCCTCACCCAAGAAGTCCACAAATATGGTGTTTGATATGTGGTTTTATGAATTCTATTTTGAAAACAAAATGGGGAACTAACATTTTTTTCACTTTATATCATTAATATGTCATGACATTTATCGAATAACAAGACCTAGGTTTCCCTGAACTATGTCAGATTGAGTCTAAAGAGAAGACATCCTTCGGGCCATCTGGGGTAGACTATCTTTAAAATCGTAGTTCATACTAAAACTTGTGGAAGCAATGAAGGAACTTTCAAGCGCCTTCTAAAAAAGATGGAGTAGTTTTCCTTCGAATTTGAATGTACCTGAGTTGCGCACTCTACGCTTACCAGCTGTACCTGAAGTTGAAAATATCAAGAGGCCACATCAATTGCTGGCATACTGTAAGGATGGGTTATTTCATATGATTTTTCTATCATTCGAACTGTTAAACCTGAAACATACAGTCTATAACAACCATGTGCTGTGACGAACTTTCACATGATCACTACTGAGGTCAGAAGTAAAATCTTTGTTTAATCCTCAAGACACGAATGTAATGGTTTGTCAGACATTTTAACCCTTTACCTAACCTGAAAAGCAGACGACACTTGCAAAAACAATTCTTGAACAACTAATTTTTTTCATTTTTTGTCTCAAAAACATAGGTTATGACCCCCCCCCCCCCCCCCCCCCCCGTTGGAACGAGCCCGACGAGCTCGTTCCAACGAGGGGTCATAACCTATGTTTTTGAGACAAAAATGAAAAAAATAATGAAAAGTAATTGGCGATTTTTGAGAATAGCGCTGGCCGGTTTTGGCCGGTACGTTAGGTAAAGGGTTAAGGAGGATTTGTCTACTTGTCGACAGGTTCCTTTATATGGTATGTACAGCAGAGTTCGGGTAAAATGTTCAATACGCCTTTTCAATGACGCAACAAGAGAGGAACGTGAACATCACCGTAAGGATGAAGACATAATTATATGCAGCATAAAGGCCCCCCCGCCCCCCCCCCCCCCCCGCCCCACACAAGAGCAATCGAGCATACCTATATCGCTTGTAAGCAATATGGCTCAAGTATGCGGTGTGTTTTTCTTGAGTGAAACGCTCTCGCATCCAACATGTTGAAATTTTCTGATTCGCGAGTCCGATGTCCCTTAGTGTGCGTGGAAGACCTGCCAGATGACCCACAACGACTACGTCGTGTTATCATTTGTTGAGGTGTCATAAAAATCAGGCCATTCAAATTATGCTTCCACATAATGTGACTTGTACAGAAGGATGTCGACCCAATAGCAGAAGAATACACCTGTGTAGAAAACGTTATAGATATTTGGCAAAGATGTGAGGGTCTCTACAACATTAGATCTTCCGATTTCAAACATTAGTGGAAGAGAGAGGCGGCGATCAGCGAAATCGCGACACCAGTAACGGTGACACGTTCCTAAAGTGCATTTTTACCAAATTACCTCAAAATTCCAAATCGACTCCCCTCAGGTCATTCCCAAACTAACACATACTGGATTAAAAGTGCATTTCTAATTTGGGAAAACGTGCATAAATTGCAGTTTATTTCCTGGAAATAAATGTTTAAAAAATGAAAGCAAAAATTTAGGGTTTCTTTTGGTTTCGGAACGTTTTCTCTTTAAGACCATACACTAGTCTGTTTAAAGAATAAAGGTCATCGAATACTGGGCTAAATTGCCCAAGTCTGCTATATGAATACGACTCGCAAACACTCTGTCTCTCGGGCCGTATAGCTTAACTGGATTGCCGAAGTGTGTGATGGACTAAAATACCTTCAGAAGTACTCATTTTGATTTTTAAATCAGCACGGTGAGTTTATTTTTAATGTTGGGGTTCTATGCAACTAATATAATTACTTATCGGTAATTTGTTCCAGAATGAGATCACGGTACACATTACTGTCGTTATCGAACAGGAGAATTAATTTTGCATTTCTAAGGTTGTAGAATTCACTCGTTGCTGATCATCAGTACTGATGTGTAGCTGATTTTTGTGCCATCTACCTCTTGTGTACTGTAGTTTCCATTACATAAACAGAGATTATTATGACAGTAAAGTGGTCTGGTTTGTCGTATTCCGTCGGGTTTACGAGACCCGGCACCACCGGATAACACTCACCACTTTTGGCCTTTGGCTGCTCCTGTATTCCAGAGATCTGACCTCGTCAACTCGATAGATAACAACAAATCAGGTCACTTTACCGTCATAATGACCTGTTTATTATATGCCGCTACGGAATTTCACCTTTTACACGAAAAATCGATATGAAGGTTAATAACGTGTAATTGTAGCTTGAACTACATTTATTTTCAAACAAACAACGTTTGTACAATTATGGGGACTTCCCAAAATAGCGTTTCAAAGTTTCCAAAGTTGACAGCATTCAGCACTTTATTCTTCTACATCAGAGTCAGATTCGCGCATTAAAATAGCAATAACGTAAGAAAACAAAGATATTTTAATGTGATTAATAGGACTTAGTACATATGAAGTTGGTTAAAAACAATATTAGAAATTCACGTTACTCGATAGTGTTTATTTATACAAATAAAGAGAATCTAGAATCGGTTGGTAACCCACGAGGACACGATTGGTGTTCTCCAGTGCCGCTCTCGTTCTGAAACCAACCATCTGATACGGAATAGGAAAACCACTCAGTGTGATCTGGCGATCAGGATTCGATGGGAGAAAATACGGTATATCAATGATAAGTATTTAATAAATAGATATTATCATAACAGCGTGTTGATCCGTGTCGTAGTATCACGTCGAGTTGAGGTGGCCAGATTTTCGGATCACACGAGCTGCCGCAGGCACCGAGTGTGATCCGAAAATCTGGCCACCTCAACGAGACGTGATGCGACGACACGGATCAACACACGGTTATGATGATATGTTTATCATATGACACGCAAATAGTAACATAATTTGCTCACTTCGATTCACTGGCCGTTATAAATTAGACACCCAGATTCTTCCCGGCAGACGAAACAACAACGACTTCCCTAGTTACGAAAACTATTCACGGAAACTCTCGGATATTTCCGTGGGAGTGTGATATGGATTTTTGATTTCCGTAAGAGTGTGATATGGACTTTTGATCCGGAAAAATCTCACCCGGTGTGATACAACAGTTTGGAAAACATCGTCAAACAGTAGTGATATTTAGGGTAAAAATGTCATAGTCATATGATAAATACTTTTTATTACACACCCATCTAAAATAAAAGGATTGATTACGATATTCTAGAATGTGTGATAAAAATAAAGTTGTATCACGCACGCGTGCGATACAAGTTTTGAACTAGTTCAACTTCAGAATGCAACCAGTAATATTTCTGGGGATTCATGGATCCATTTCGAAACAATGGACCATTTATTTTGATGTTGTAACGTGGATGTTAACGATCTATAGTATCCGAGTTTCTGTTATTTCCATAGAAACTCAGGTACTACACACCGACCGAGCATAAGAAGAAACTTTCTAATTTATTTTATTTGAGTGAACACAACTGAATATTGACTGAACGACTATATGGGTTAAAATATGTCATGACAATGATTGACACGCAGTTCAAACTAAGAACGGTGTAGGCAGAATCTGAAAGTGCCCTTGGGTGAGGTAACAACAAATGAATGACGTCGCGGGAAGAAATTTTTAGATCACCAAAATAGAAATACAAACAAAGTGTGCGTCGATCGACTGCATGTTGATATTCATTGGAATTCGTTTTGATTTTGTACATCTGTTAAACTCTTTAACCCTTTACCTAACATGAAAAGCAGACGACACTTGCAAAAATAATTCTTGAATAACTACTTTTTTTCATTTTTTGTCTCAAAAACATAGGTTATGACCCCTCGTTGGAACGAGCTCGACGAGCTCGTTCCAACGATCGGTCATAACCTATGTTTTTGAGACAAGAAATGAAAAAAATTATGAAAATTAATTGGCGAATTTTGAGAATAGCGCTGGCCGGTTATGGCCGTTACGTTAGGTAAAGGGTTAATAAGAATTTTAATAATTATGAGAAGACATTGCGAATAATACAACCAATTCTCTTGAACAAAAAGAATATAAATTTAATTTACGTGGAATGAATCGAAAATGACAACCGAAATCTTGACAAAAATCTTTTTCTGTCAAATTGTTGAATAAGAAGAGCCTCGAGGAAATCAGATAACATGTGACTTTTTGTCATTTCTCTTTGAAGTATTTTTTTAAAATTTACATCTATTGTTTGTTGTGAAAGTACGGTAAACTTTTTGGTGGGATCACAGTAATCACTCACAATTCGTCCCATAAAATTAAGACATGGAAAGACGGTAAGTTGTATTTCAATTTCACAGTGTTTCATCAATCGGGATGGTGGCACATTTCAAGTTGAAACTGTGACGAAAGTTCAAACAACGTATGGAATAACAATAAGACTGGTCCCCTACTTGTGAAGATTAATTTGGTTTTTTTCACTTATTTTATTTTTTTATCATTTACGAAGCATAGGTTAATTTTACTTTGTATTACACTAAATCACCTGCTTAAAAAAATTACAAGCATGTGTATTGAATACAACACCACACATTCATTTGAATGGGTTAATGTTTATCGCAATCGTTTGGTTTGGCGTAGAATACCTCTCGTGGCTTCGCTTCTCGTGGTATTGTTGCGCCAAACCAAACTCGTACTGTAAACATTAATCCATTCAAACGCTTGTGAGGTTCTGTCTATATGCGTGCCAGATTGAAATGACACCCCACTACTGCATTCGCTATGAGTACCATACTTATGACACCACTATTCTGAATAAGACTATATACGTTTGAGAGTGTAGCCGCTAGGAGTGGGTACTCGCATGAAGAACTCATCCAGTGATTATATGTCATTCATATATAGGACCTTCCAGTGTTAGCAGTAGGTAATAAAGGCGGATTCCAGGACACTTTTGTACATGTACCGTACACGTACATGTACATGTACGTGTACCGCCATAGGGATTCAGTGTTAAATCGTGTACACGTGTACAAAAAATGTCATTTTTTTATGGTGTCCCAGAATCCGCAATTGTTTTGGGGCTCACAGATCGCCCCTTTGACGTTCAAACACCCGTTGGCGAACGCGTAGATTCGACACGTCGCTCAAAAAGTGAAAAATGTACACGATTTTTAAGAAAATGTACATTAAAAATTTTTGTCGACGTTCCCATCGTGGATTAGACCATCGATCCATCGTTGGTGAACGCGAGCAAAAAACGTTTTGCGGCTTCCAGGACAGCATCAAAAAGCGGTTTTCGGATTCTGGGACACCGACGTTCGCCAGCGGCTGTTCGAACGTCAAAAGTGCGATCCGATCGGGGAAACCCATTTGCGGATTCTAGGACAGGAAAAATCGACCTCAAAACGTTTTTCGACGTTCGCCAACGGCGAAAAGTGAGCGTAAAGTGGCGTTACTCATCGAGGATTTTTTTTTTTAAATCGATTTGGGCCTCCGGTACATGGACAAAAAGGGGAAAAAAAGGCGGTTTACGAGTTCTGTATCACCTGCGTTCGCGATCGCGTTTGGGACGGTCTAGGGTGCGATCCGATCGGCGAAAACTCGATTTGTCGGTTCACCTCGCGAGGGTTGTGGGGCGGATAGTGATGGAATCGGTTTTGAGGCGAGGAAATAAAAAGTGATTGATATACATAGGAGAGAAAAAAATATATAAATAAATAGTTATTTAAAAAGTAATATCGAATCAAAATAAATAAAATATACGTAAATCATGAAGAATTCCCAGATTTTGAGAGCAAGGTTTCTTTTAAAAATGCTGATGAGAGCTTACGCATTCTGCGTGAATGAACAAATAGGTCGCCTCTTGTTAGAACGATGCGTCGGATGTCGGGGTCATCTAGACTTCGATCAAGAGAATCATTCGTGTCTGACGATGGAAAGGGGAGATATGGTCGTCAAGTATTTCGAACCAGCATTTGAACGCGTTCAAATCGACGAAGTGATCACGTTTTGGAGGAGATTAGTTTTCTGTAAGGGTCGAGACAAGCCCACAGTTTCAGAAGACCTGAAATTGGCGCGTAGAAGTCTGACTTTATAAGACAAGGGATGCATCATGAAATTATTGCTGAATGAAGCATATGTCTAAGTTTTCTCGTTGATATAAATAAGGGAGAATAGAAAATAAAAAATAAATACACACATAAATTTTTTATCTAATATTAGAAAGAAAAAAACACAAAAATGAGAACCAGAAATAAATTGTATCCGACGTTAGATGACGACGAGGATGAGAAGCCGAACGGCGTTTTGCCAACGGCACCATCGCTAGAAGAGAAAGAAAGAGGAGAGAGGTATCGCATCGATCAAATCAGTAGAATCCAATTGTATCTGACTCGAGAGAGAGATTCTCGTCGTTCTCTCAAGAAGAAGTATTCGCGTTTCTTGAAATTCGTCAACGCGGTCGACACGACACTCATCATGATTTCCATGGGTTTACACGCGGCCGGCATCGGATTGTTGTCGACCGTGGTCGGTATTTCGATCGTGTTGACCGTAGAAGGAGTGAGTGGCTCTCGCCGCCGGATTGTTTAGCACGCTCGGAAACTTTTTGAGTAGGAAATTATATCTGAAAGCTAGGAAACACGAAAAGATTCGCGTCTTGGCCGACTCCAAGATCGACATGATATCCGAAATGATCTCTATGGCGTTGAAAGACGGTAGGATATCGGATGGAGAATACTTCACGATATTGAGCGAGAAAACGAAATACGATGCCATGAAAGAAGCCGTGAGAATCAAGACTCGTCAGATCATGAAGGAAGAGATGAAGGATTCTCTCGTAGAAAAGGGGAGGAAAGAGGCCAGGGAGGAATTCAGTAAGATGATAGAACTCAAGAGCAGCGATTGAAAAAAAATATATATATAATAAGAACAGAATTTTTAAAAATGAAATATTAAATTGATATATAAAATAAAAACGAAATTAATTTAAATAACTTTCAAAAATGTATTGCGTAAAGTGTAAGAGAGTTACTGAGATGAGTAATTCTCGAGAAGTACGAACTAAAAACGACAGACAGATACTTCGCGGAATTTGCGACGTGCGTGGTTCGATCAAGACTCGATTCATTAAAAAAAGAACGTGAGCAAAGGTGAAGGCATTGTGAATAAAATGATCAATAATCTACCTTTCGAAATGCATCTGCCCGGTCACAGTTTCACGGGACCCGGAACGAAATTGAACAAGAGACTCAACGCCGATCTGACTCCTAAATCTTGGAGCAAATCCGTGAATAGGGTGGACGCGGCCGCGTATGATCGCGATCTGTGCTACGCCGGACATCCCGACACCAAGACTCGCAACGACGTCTGCGATAAAAACATGTTGTCGTAATTGAGAGGTATATCGAATCCGACCAGGAGAGAGAAGATAGAATGTTCGCTGGTCGGTAATCTGATCGGTGCGAAACGTTGATTCGGATGGGGCGTTAAAAAAAAAAGCGCATTGGAAAAGAAGAAGAAACGATTATTGACGAGCGAATTGGCCGAGGAGTTACACAAACCCATCGTGCATAAATTTCGAAAGAGAAGGGTGTTCGTGAAGGGTTTGGATGACATTTGGTCTGCCGACTTGGTCGGCATGAGATCGTTTTCGAGGTGGAACGAGAGCGGCAAATATCTATTGACGGTCATCGACGTTTTTTCCAAATACGGTTGGATCAGAGCTTAGAAGAATAAATTGGGACCTTGCATCGCCGAGGCTCTGAACAGCGTGTTCGACTCGTCTTCTCGAAAACCGAAAAAATTGTGGGTGGATAAGGGAAAGGAATTCTACAACAAGCACGTTCTTCGATTAGTCGACCTCTACTCGATCGAAAACGAAAAGAAAGCCAGCGTGGAGGAAAGTTGGAATCGAACAATGAATGAAAAGATGCACAGATACTTCACAGCGAATTCGACTAACAAATACATATACGCTCTGAACGGACGGGTCAAAGATTACAACAACACGCGACACAGATCGATCAAGATGACTCCTGCGGAAGCTAGCGATCCTCGAAACGAAAAACGGGTCTATGCGAATCTATATCCTGAGAGATCTAAGATCAGGAAGAAGTCCAGAACGCCGAAATTTGCGGTCGGCGATCGAGTGAGAATCTACGCTTATAAGAAGCACTTTGAAAAGGGTTATACTCCTCGATGGACCTCGGAAATCTTCGTGATAATCAAAATATTTCACACCAATCCGGTGACTTACGAAATCGAAGCTTTGGATGGGGAAGAGATCATCAGAAAGTTTTATGAACAACAATTGCAGAAGACGAAGTTTTGATGAAGAAAACATTATTTACTCTCTTTAACATTTTCTTGTTTACACATATATATATAGGAGAGAAAAATAATAATAAAAAATAATAAAAATAATAATTAAAACTATTTTTAGATAAAAAAGCAAGCTAATTAATAAACAAAAAACCCCTTAAAAATGGCAAATATACTAGATATAGCACAAAGCATAGTGAAAGATGAAAGTATTCAAGAATATGAGGTTCACGAATACGAACGCGTAACCAGAACGAGTTTGAACAATGCAGGAGAGATAAGAATCAATGTCGAAACCCAAGATCTATTCGTCCATCCTAGCTGAGTTACCTAGTGGTGCAGGGACGTCTCACCAAGGAAGATGGGAGCGACTACGCCTCCGACGACACAGTTACTCTAGCCAATAATGGCATCATGCATCTATTCAGTAATATAAAATACTTGCTATCCGGACAAGAGATAGAATCTGTGTTTCATCCCGGTCAGGCCACCACGATGTTCGGACTCTTGACGTATCCGGATGATTTTTCGAAATCCAGAGGACTTAATCAGTTGTGGACGAAAGACACCATCGGCCCTGCTAGCGCCGGCGCCGTCGCGATATTCGACTACGTCATCAAGACGTCCAGACCTAAAGGAACGTTTTCGTTCAGGATACCTTTGAAACACATCTTCGGATTCGCAGACGAGTACAACAAGATCATGTACGGATTCGAACACAATCTGACGTTGATTCGAAAAGGAAATGACGACGCGATAGTGAGACTCACTGCGACCGATGTGGGTAAGATAACTCTACAGAAGATATCGTGGTTCGTTCCACACGTGGAGCCTTCGAGCGTGGAAAAAAACGCATCTCTACAAGATCATAGAATCCAAGAGTAAATTACCTGTGGGATTTAGAATGAGTCAGTGTGACATGGCTAGCATTCCACCCTCCACGAATCACTTCGATTGGAGATTGATGGTGAAATCCGCTTCCGAGAGACCGTGTTTCATCGTGGTTGCATTTCAGACCGATAGGGACAGGTCTCAGGAAAAGAATGCATCGTGTTCGATCACTGCCATTTGAGAAACATGCAAGTGTTTCTGAACGCCACGAGATATCCAGCAATTGATTAACACATCGTTCGACAAGAACGATTTCTGCAGACTGTATGGCGACGCTGCTGATTTTAGAAAGAAGTATCACGGTCTAGATGAATTGATGAGCAACCCTAACATATCTCCCGGCGAATACAAGTCGATGTATCCCATGTTCGTATTCGACATTAGTAAACAGAGTGAACGACTCAAGAGTAGCATCTTAGACATTCAGATCAAGATGCAATTCGATAGGAACATGCCGAGAAAAACCAAAGCCTTTGCCCTGGTCCTGTCAGACAGAGAATTACAATTCGAAACGGATGGAAATAAGATGTCGATCATTCGATGAGAGACATGTGTGAAAAAAAAAAAAAAAAAAAAAAGTAATGAGTAATTATTAAAAGCAAAAAAAATAAAAGTCATGAGATCTAGAGAGATTGAACATCTTTCTAAATCTCATTACTTTTTTTGTTTTTAATAATCACTCATTATTTTTTTTTAATTAATTATTTCCACGCGTTCACTGTTTGTTCAAAGTATCTTGTTCGATCAGTAGACTCACCACAGAAGTTTTCATAACGAAATTAATCCTGTCTCTGGCGTTCACTTTGAGAGGCGTGCCGAACGTGCTAACATTCGCGTGTTGATTCTCAGTCTTTTCAATGCTGTATCTCTTATCACTCTCTACTCCATTCACCGCGAGATTGACGACCGCTCTGTTATTCAAATCCATGGAAGCCAGACCCATTCGTATGATTTCACCACCTAACAACATGGGATATCCCACCTGACCATGTTGCGATCCGCTACCTCCGGTTCCGAAAGACCACTCGGTTTTTCCCTCCTCTAACATGCCAGCCTCCTCGGCCCACACGGTGATCAATTGTCTAGCGTATTTGACTTTTTCCACCACTGAAATCAGGGTGCAGGCATCCGACATGTGCATGGGATCCATGTCCGCCCATATCTAGTTTACCTTCCATGATGTCGCCCTTTCTCCTGACTGAGTTGTCGTCCACGTACTTCCTACTGACTGTGCTTGTATCGAATTCGGGATCATGATCAAGACCGAATAAATTGTGACCGTTCATGTTGATGCCACCCTCCATGGTTTCGCCAGATTGTTTGTTCAGGTAGAGATCATCCATTTGCGATTCTACATATTCTTGTGATCATATCACGGCAGAATCTACGTAGCCCTTGGTGACTGCGGTTGAGTCCGCATCCGTGTCGTCAACCATTGACAGATTCAATATCTTGTTGAATCCTGCATTCAGATCCGATTTCATTTCTCGTCTGTCAGCCTTTCTCTGTTCCAGATCTATGTAGTGTTTGGTCGCCACGTCCTTGGGATTCGTGGGAGTGGCCACGTTCGTTATCTTGTTAGAATTGGCGTTCAATTCCGAGTGCATCATTTTCTGAACGTATCTACTTCTCAGATGTTTGCTGAATCGCGTGTGAGAGTCGTCCGTGTATTTCTTGGTCGTGGAATCGGTGGAATCTATGGGATTCGTGACGTTCACCAAACGTTTGGATTTCAGATCGAGATCGTCGGTCATGGCTTTATCCACGTAATTATCTAGCATGATTTGTTCAAAATCCGCGTTCCCCCTGTCGACGTATTTTTTATTCGCAGCATCTGCAAGATCAAGTGGCTTGCGAAGATTGTAGAGCTTCTTATCGTTCATGTTCAAAGGTTCCTCTCGAGGTTTGTATCTCCAAATGTAACGTTCGTCCAAGTTGGCAACGTCGTAACCATCACCAACTTTGAGCGTCTTCCTCTTCTTTTTGGGTCGACTTTCGTCGTCACTTCTACCAAATTTATCGACTCGCATGTTGTTTTGAGGTTTTTGTTTTAAAATATATTTCAAACGCAGTTTATTAAAAAATGAATTATTTCACTTATTTTTATTTTTTTTCGTTTTTATTCGATTAAAATTTTTTAAATAATTTTTTACCTTTATATATACTATAAAAAAATCTCTCTCTAATGTAAATCATTCAGAATGTCTTGAAACCGATCTCCTTCAGACCATCTCTTGAGAATGTCGAGACACAGGTGACCACAAAACACTTGATCTGGCGATTGCACTCATTCCGTGTTGTAATGAACCATCGATTTGTTAAAATAGTTCTTTATTTCTTTCGGCGGCGAGATTCCATAGCTGTTGAAATAATAATTCTTCTTCCTCCCATTCTTGAACCACGCCACCCAGTGAGTGCCTTCACCCGATGAATCGTCTAGATTTAAAATTCCGCTTTCCGATTGTCAAGGTCTTCTCTTCAGCAAGGCATCTCTGGAAAACATGTCTTGAAAATCTTTGATTTTCAAATCCTTCGCCGCATTTGACAGATCGATGTTGGATAGGGGTTCGTTAGGTAAGACAACATTTTTTATGGATATCTCTATTTTCTTATTCATAAATGTGTATATTTTTTTTTAAATTTATTTATTTTATTATAATTCACTAAAATGACGTTATTTTTTTATGTTTTTCTTTTTCTTTTTAAACTAACTCTCTCGATGTCTTTATCGACTTCCATAATCTTGAATCCATCTAATTCCTCTTGATTTTCTGGAATCCTATCATCCTTAATCATATCTGGAATCCTATCATCCTCAATCATATCTGAAATCATATCGTCTAAAATTAGATCCAAAGTCCAATGTCCGAGTGCCAAAGTGCTTATTTTATCATCCAACACGAATCTCTTATCATCGTCGGCCGTCAGCGAAATCTTGTTGACTATTTCGGTATACAAGTCATGATTTTCGCTTCGAATCGATTTCATAGTCTTATACACCGGACCACTTCCTAACAGACAATCTTTATACTCTTGGAAAGAGATGTTTTTCTTCACCACGCACGCTTTAACCCCTTTCACTTCTTGATCTCTTCATCTTCTAGATGTTAAGCATACAGTTTAGGTCTCAAGCCCACGAATTCGACGATTTGTTTACAGCCGCTCTCGTCCTTAAAATTTACCCAACACCTTCTTGTTGTCATTCGATTGAATGTTGGACGGGTGATCGACGGGATAATTGCTCATGTCGAACCATGCGGCCATTCCGGAGATATATCTTGGTAGATGTCTTTCATCTCTATCTCGTAAACTAAACTGTCCATGTCGGTGAACAGTAGTTTGTCTTTATCACCAAATTTTCGTTTGACGTAATCATAGTGAAACTCATACATCAATCGCTTGCTGATATCTAAGATGATCGGTCTGAGATAATACGGTTTGTCGAACTTCAGGTGCATCTTTTGCATGTGAACGGCCACTAGGTTTTTCATTGAATATGGTTCGGTGTTTGTAATTGGGTTTTGTCACTAATTTTTTAGCTCTTTTCTCAGACGTGACGAGTCGAACGTCGGTTCCCTTCCTGATGTTTTCCATCGATTTACCATACACGCAGTTGTTCATGAGTTTGAAGAAATCTTTTTTTAAATCGTTCTCGGCTCGAATTCTGAGTTTCGTGTTGAGATCGATGTATTTTTTCATCCAAGGCTCTTCGTCGAATCGAATGATGCGATGTATGTCGACTAATTTCTTCCCGTGAACGACGTATTGTTTCAAATTCTCACTGTAGATGACGTACTTACGTTTGTTAGATAAATTGGGAATGAGTTTTCCTCGTCTCCTTCAATCGGTTCCATTCATTCGGGAGCCAGTGGATAATCATTGTGTAAATCGTATAATTCTTCCGGATAGTTCAAATCGACTTCTAAAATGCAAGCATAGTCTTTCCATTTTTGCATCTCTTCTGGTTCCGTCACCCATTCGAAATTTCCAATCGGTAAAGGATGACTCATAGCCCAACCGTACAGCTTATTAGCATCCCAATACTGTATGTATTTATTCGATTGTTTTGAATCAAAACCTTCTTTCATGTAGGGATTGTTAGCTTCAGAATATCTGTGGGAGATCATCGAGACGCCACCTCTCGCAGCCCTTTCGAACATGAGCAACATGTCCACGTCAGATAATAATTCCAATTGGACTTCGGTGGTCTTCAACAGAGTGTCCCATGCAAGACCGTGTGCGGTGAAATACCAAGCCGGATCCAGATCATAATTTCGATGACAGACGTCTCGAAAATTTTCGAACACGTCTGCCAAGAGCAGAACGTCAGTCTTCAGATAGAGATTGTGATAATCTCTCATGGTTTTCATATCGAATGATTTCCACACGTTTTTGGCGTGTTCGTAATTCTCATCGGAAATGTCGGATTCGTATAATTTCAAATAAAAATCTTCTTTCGAAGGTAGTGCAGTGTCATCGAATCTCTTTAGATCACTCATGTAATCATAAGGATAGACTCCTTTCCTCAACATGACATCTACTAGTTCTCCAAAATGTTCACTCGTGATTTTAAATTTATCGTTGCTCATGTTATCGACTAATTTTTCCAGAGCGGTCAACATGAATTTAAAACTATCGATGAAACGTATGCTTCTACGAATGGATTTCGTTTTTTCTTCCAACGTCTCTCCATCGATTACTCTTTTCTTCTCCATGACCTTCCATTTTGTGAAGGAAATGTATCTTTCTTTGCTGCTCGCGATGCAATTTAATTCTTCATGGGAGGTGCTGAGATTTTTCACGAACAGATGACTGTCGTAATCCGAGAGATTGTGAAATATTACCAGATAGAAAATGGCGTCTCGATATTTTAAATTACACTTGCTGTGAGCCGCACCGTGATACAGCCCTGTGTAATGATCGTGGTCTCTGACCTTCTTATTTTCCTCCGAATTCTCGTCGAATGATTGTCTGCATATGTTACATTCGGTGGCTCTGTTATTTTCGTCCTGCTGCTCTCGCATGATGATCATTTTCGCCGGAGTTTTGAATTTATCGTATAACATTTGAATTTTCGATTCTAACTCTTCCATGAACCTTTGAGCCACGTCGTCGTCTTTGCACGGTTTCATGTAGGTGAAGGGACCCATGTCGCGTTGTGATTCGAATGCGCATTTCACGTAAATGCAATAGCCCAATGGCATGTGTTTTTGATATCTTTCAACGTAACTTTGAAGACCGTCGGGTTGGCAGGAACTCATTTTCACGGTGAAGCATTCGAAATTGGCGTACACGACGAATGGTACTTTTAACCTTCTACTGTGATTTTCAAACTTCACGATGGTGTTGGTTTTGAGCATTTCGATGGTGACACCTTGATTTTCGTTGCAATATTCCTGATGTTTCGCTAACGATTTTTCGCTCTGAAACACGTTCATGCAGTTGCAACATAAACATATCTTTCCTTTATGTTTATTATTTTGTCTCGACAGTAATCGGCTGGGATTTTTAACCCAACAATAATGACGATTGTCACCATTCGAAATCAATAATAAAATAATCGTCTTTTCTCTTTCGAGATACGAAGTCTGTCTGAGAGGATAGATCGTTCGTTTTTCATCGTCGTATCCCAAGACGTTCACCACTATGGTGGGATTTTGAGCCTCGAAACGTTCAATATGTTTTATCTGCATTGGAAAAGTTACTCCGGTCCAATCGAGAGTTTTAGAGCTCACCTCGTAATGGGAAACTCTCTCAGGAAGGATTTTGACAGGGTATAAAGCGGAGGTGACTGCCCATTTAAAACACTGATCATCTTTATTTCTCATGTTGATCACAGCATTTTTTTTAGCTAAGAAATACGATAATTCCACGTAGGAAGACCCTTTCAATGAATCGTTTTTAGTTATATGAATTTCGAGTTTCAACACCTCATCGAACGTCCAATTACTACCTTCATGTTGATAATTCGCAAGAGACGTCAACATCTTGTCTTTCATCTTTTCGAAAACATCTGATAAATCTGAACCTTGAAGTACGGGTTCGACATTAGATCTGAAATATGCATTTTTCACGATGCTGTCACCGGACTTCATGTCGATTTTATTCATCACCCAATGGAGATCATCTTAATTTTTTGTCCCACATTCATGTGTTTGCGAAACAAATCCAATACTTCTTTTTTCACCTGTTCCATGAACAATTTCAGTTCGATTTTCTTGGACGAGGAAGCCACGTCGAAAGTTTTGAAAACGCCTTTGATCACACTCTCCCGTTCAACAGGCTTCGATTGGAATAGTTCCATGATGAGTCATGCTACATATTCTTCTCCTTTCCCTTCGTCGATTGCTCGTCGAATTTCGCTCGATATATCTCATTTATCTAGATTCTGAAGTGCATCACTCATTTTCGTTTTAGTTTTTTTTTTTTTTTCTTTTGAAACTTGAAGTTCTTCAATGGCTTTTCATTTAGTCGTCTTCTCATTTTTACAACCGATGCATTTTTTGACTGTTTAAATTTATCCACTTCCGATCTTTCGATTTTTTTCTTTCCATCGTTTCGCAAATAATATTCCTGTATGACTTCAATTTTTTTTGATTTGGTTCTATGATTTCTGAAATGTGGAATGTTTAATATTTTACAAATCTCGTTTAACTGAGGTACGTTTTTTTCATTTAAATTTTCCATTTTTTTATTTGTTTGCTCCATTTGTAAGAATATTTTTTTTTCGAATTTTGTATTTAAATAATTTGTTAAAAAGTTTTAAAATTGTTTTTATATATATATGTTTTAATTCCTTCAAAAAAAATTTTTTTGATGAAATTAATCAATTTGTTATGTTCCTTAATGTGAAAAAAATTGAATTAATACGAGAAAAAAGGATGTTAAAATTTAACGTTTTATTTATATATATAAAGAGAAAAAACACTTTTACAAAAAAAAATTTTCACATTAAAGAAAATTAAAATTATAACAACTTTTTTATATATATATAAAGAGTAAAAAAAAAACAAACTTTTTTAAAAAATTATTAAATACAAAATTTAAAATATACATTATCTGCAAGAATTCATAAAACAAAAAAAAACAAATAATCAATCATGACAACAACACCTAAACGATACGAATTGAAATTGAAACGAGTCGAAACATTAAGAAATTCGCTTTTAAAATCTATAGATTACAACGACACAATTCCATTGAATTGAACGAGGTCGAGATGAAGGGCTTAGCATGCAAATACAACAAATATAACATGCCTTTGAAATTGGACGAAGCCATGCTCGATTTGTTTTATGAGTACCAAAGCGATCTAGAGAAAATCGTCATCGCCAAAGATAGAGAATTCGACAAGGACGATTTGTTGTTGTCCTATGGAAGTTACATATATCCAAAAATCTCACTCGAACTCATGGACAAATCGGGTGGTGAGAGCGCGTTCACCAATGTAAAAAAACTCAAAAAAGTAAAGATAAACATTCAACACATTTTCAAAAAAGGAGAAGACACGAGCGTCAACATGCTAATAACAGACTTGGAAATATAAACAATAGAGAGATTGATTTTTAGCGAAGAAGAAGGAAAAAAAAGTAATGAGATCTAGAGAGGTTGATCATCTCTAGATCTCATTACTTTTTTTTTGTTTTTGTTTTCCTTCTTCACTATCGCCCATATATATTATAATAACATTTCCTTTTTTCTCAAATTTCAGCGTTGATTCTTCTTTTCTTTTTTTGTGATATGTTACGTTTTATAAGAACACATTTGTTTATCCGAATCATAATTATGAACGAATGTTGTGCATCTATTGGTAACACTCGCATCATTACCATTCTCTTCAGAAGGTAGTGGTGACGGTGGAAAACGTCTCATTCTTTTAAATTTCAACCATCTATCCCGATCTTTTTTTAACTTTTTTTTCAGTTCTTTCCTAAGATATCCATCATTAGCGTCTAATTGTTTTTCCACATCTTTTTCCCACACTATCCTGCAATACTCATCATTAGCGTCTAATCATTTTCCACATCTTTTTCGCACTCTATCTCATGATATTCATCATTATTGTCTAATTGTTTTTCCACCTTTTTATCCATTTTATATTATTTTATACTTTCTGTGATTTATATTTTATATAATACTTGAATGAGTTATTCTTTCCGGTGACGTTGAGAAAGGAATAATGAGTCTCCAGATTGACCAACGCCATCTCGTATCTTTTCTCTCTATTCAATTTGATGGAAGGTTCGCATTTCATCGCGAAATCAAGTCGAATCGCCACTCACCATGATTTGAATGGATTGTTTTGCAGCCATATTCTTGGCTATCCGTTCTAACAATTCTCCTTGTTCGAACATTATATTTTAATTTTTTTTTTATTTTTTCAAAACTAAATTATTTAATGATTTATTATTTTCTAATTTTATTTTCTCTCTCTGTCTTATTATCATCAGAAAAATAAAACTTGTCGAATCCGCACTGATATTTTCCGCAATTAAATTTGCTAGTCAAATCGATCACGACGAAATTGTAAAGTCCTCCATCCCAAACCCTCTTGCAGAATCTCCTGAATTCCGCCGTGCTCATGTCGTTTGCGACATGATCGCCGTAGATGTGATTGAGATTCTTGAGATCCTGGCGAAAGAGACACAGTAAATTAGCGTTCTCCCTTATCGTCTGTCTGGGCAATCGAAAATAATTCTGCGACAGGTAAAAACAGTCCACGTTGCTGTGACGACCCCTAATGTAATACGATTCACATCGGTTCTGTCTCTCCAAAAGCAGATCGTCGAAAATCATGAGATTCTTATCTTCCGATTTCAGTTCTCTAGGATCCGGAACGTCGCTAGCGTTCTCATAAAATCGACACTCGACGTTCGAAGACGCATTTCTCTTCATCAATTCCATCGCTGCACCGTCCAAAATGGTCGAAAGAGAAACTTCACTTTTGTCGAATTCCTCCCTACTGTCAAAGATTCTGGCTATGACGTCCTTGGGCAATCTACGATCCATGCACTCTCGAAGCAATCTGTATTCCGGTTGAAACAAGCTCTTGCCATACACGAACAATCTGTCGTAATCCAACCAGTCGGGTCGCGACTACAGATTCATCAACAGATTGGTCTTTCCACAATTCGATTTTCCCACTATCAAGCCTCTTATGCTTTTGGGAAAGAACTCATTATTCGACCTCTTGGTCGCGGCGTCGTTTCAAGACATATCTTTAATGTTCATCTTTGTTTATTTTTTTGTTATTTTAGATTTTTTCAAAACACAATTTTTATGTTTTTTTCAAACTCAGTTTTATAAATATTATTATTTATTTATATTACACCATCGTGAGTTCTCTTCAATCCAGATCCACTCGTCATTTTGGCCAAATATTTTATGGGTACCACAGCATCCTTAAAATCTTTCCAACTTTAACGTAGCTCGCTTCGCCGGCGGACTGAGCAACCTGTCGATCAACGCGTCGACTGCCCTCTTGCCAGCCACAGAAGCTATCCTACCACTGGCTTCGGGAGCGGCTTTCTTACCAGCATCCAAAGCCGTCTTCTTACCGACCTCAAACACGGTCGATGCGAGTTTTCTACCTGCATCGCTCGTGAACGCTCGCATTATAGAATCGACGATGCCCGAACCACCTTGAACGTAAGTTCTGACGTATCCCCTGTTCTTTATCACCAACATATTTTATAATATATATTTTGTTTTTTCACTGGTAAATCGTTTGTTGTCTAAATTACTTTTATTATTTTGTAGTGTACTCTTTTTCATTTTATATATTTTTGTTTGTTTCTCTCTCTACTTATTATATATCAATCCTTCATTTCATTCATCAGTCTTTTGTAATCGCGCTTATTCAAAACCTGCTGCCTCAACAATTTATCGCATATGCTGACTATCTCATTATCTAATCCAGTGTTACCAGCGCGTCTACTTGCCATCAACAAACTCAATCTCTGAGACAGAGCGTCAGAATCGCTCGGAAGAAAAGTGGTTTTCACCCCTTTGCCAGTCACCGACTCGACGAACTTCTTACTCATATCCCATATGGGTCTTACCACCTTCGCACACTTGTAACCTCTGTTGGCTTTGGGTCTTGTCTCTCCGGCATTATTATTTCTCTTCATGGCGTGGGTCTGATCCAGAATGTCACCGTAATTGTCGAAATCCTGCTCCGTGTAATCTCCAGGCTTGTCGAAAAGGACCAATTTGCGCAGTCCAGGAGTTCATTCGTACCTATTCGAACCGACGATTAAATGATCATCACCCTCTCGCACTTCTGTGTCGGCCACAAAAGTTCTACCGTCAGAATCCTTATAAATTCCATACAACAGATCTCTCTTACCACCATCCTCGGACGACGCGACGCTATCAGTGGTGATAGTCGAAGCTGTATCGTCGCTCTCACTCACGTCAGTTTCGATTCTCATGGGAACGTAATCTGGTGTAGATTGAAAGGAATACTGTTTTGTAAAACTACCCGGCAACGAACCCATTCTCAAAGAACTCTCTTTTATGGGTCTCAATTCTTCAACTATCTCCTTCTTGCTTCGTTCCTGAACCTCCGTCACGGGTTTAAATATTTTTGTGGCTTCGCGTCTCAATTCCATCTCTCCAAGACGTCTGCTTCTGTCAGCCGATTGAATGCTCTTCTTGGCACGTTCATATTCGCTTAAAAGTTGATCTCTACGTTTCGAATCTGTGATGTGTAAAAACCTTTTTTCGTTTTCGAAATTATTAATATTTCCTTTAGAGTATGCTAACTTGAATTATTTTATTATTTTCAAAATCAAATGTATAATTATTTTTATGTTTTATGTTTTAAGTAAATAAAAATCTTCTGTCTTTAATATAATAACTAAAACCGGTTGAGAAAAAACATTTTACAAATGAAACCTCGATAAATAGTTAAAAATATTAAAATAACATCCGTTTCAAACGTGTTAAAAATCAAAAAGAACATGAATAATTAAAAATCTCGAATAAAAACATGTCAGTAAATGTAACGCTTTTCAAACAAAATAACATCAATTAATCTTATGAACTGTTTCCGCTTTCATCCATAGAATAGTTTTTCAGTTAAACGATTTAACTGACAATTGACTCATTTGAATCAAAAACCCGTAATACATTTCGAGCGTGACAAATGGCGTTCTCAGTAAGTTTATACAGTAAATATCACTTTGACATGCGATCTGCTTGTCAGCTTGATAAAACAGACTGATGATTGTAGACTGACACCTGAATGGAATGGTTTAACGCGCCGAAGGCGCGCAGGGACGGTATGGGGAACAAGCCCCTTTCGACCCTCAGTGACTGGACAATAAAATCCACAGCGCTTCCTTCGTGAATAATTATATTCGCGTGTCAGAACGAGCTTCATCACAGAGTAACTCGGTGTAATGATTCACATTATTTTGATAAAATTTATTATTATTTCACTTCTGACGTAAGTGGGGATACCCATAGTGGATTTTTCCAAACTCAATAAAAAAAACTAAGTTTTTTTGGAAAATCCCACGATGGGTATTTCCACTTGTACAGTATAAATATAGCTCCTGCGCGCTACAATCATCATTGGCGAAGATCCTCCAGGATCGGCCACACGAAAAAGGTGAGAAAAAATCTACGTGAATCCAAATGTATGGGGATACCCATAGTGGGATTTTCCAAAAAAACTTAGTTTTTTTTCTGTCGAGTTTGGAAAAATCCACTATGGGTATCCCCACTTACGTCAGAAGTGGGGATACCCATAGTGGATTTTCCAAAAAAACTCACTTTTTTCTGTTGAGTTTGGAAAAATCCGCTATGGATATCCCCACTTACGTCAGAAGTGGAGATACCCATCGTGGGATTTTCAAAAAAACTCAGTTTTTTTCTGAGTTTGGAAAAATCCGCTATGGATATCCCCACTTACGTCAGAAGTGGGGATACCCATAGTGGATTTTTCCAAACTAGGGTTTTTTCTGTTCAGTTTGGAAAAAAAATCCTCGGTGTCCCAGAAACGGCAAACCGTCTTTTGTCCATGTACCGGAGGCCCAAATCGATTTAAAAAAAAAAAATCCTCGATGAGTAACGCCACTTTACGCTCACTTTTCGCCGTTGGCGAACGTCGAAAAACGTTTTGAGGTCGATTTTTCCTGTCCTAGAATCCGCAAATGGGTTTCCCCGATCGGATCGCACTTTTGACGTTCGAACAGCCGTTGGCGAACGTCGGTGTCCCAGAATCCGCAAACTGCTTTTTGATGCTGTCCTGGAAGCCGCAAAACGTTTTTTACTCGCGTTCACCAACGATGGATCGATGGTCTAATCCACGATGGGAATGTCGACAAAAATTTTTAATGTACATTTTCTTAAAAATCGTGTACATTTTTCACTTTTTGAGCGACGTGTCGAATCTACGCGTTCGCCAACGGGTGTTTGAACGTCAAAAGTGCGATCTGTGAGCCCCAAAACAATTGCGGATTCTGGGACACCATAAAAAAATGACATTTTTTGTACACGTGTACACGATTTAACACTGAATCCCTATGGCGGTACACGTACATGTACGTGTATGTGTACGGTACATGTACAAAAGTGTCCTGGAATCCGCCTTTATTACCTACTGTTAGCGAATGTGTTAGAACGTATTCAGTTATGAACGGCATACGCAATTTTACGAAAACGTATACCTTTGCGTTGGTATATATCTTTTTATGAAACTGGTCTTCGCCACGTGTGTTCTCTCGTATATGTAGTGATGAAAAACCTGCAGGGTGTTTGTGAAGGTATGTACACAACAGTAGATTCAGCTCAATTTAGTTACACGAAGGATTCGCGAATCGACAACATGATGTTACACACCTTACAATCATATTTGCCAGGATGCAATAGAGTAGACCCCAAAATCAACATGTCGATTGACAAACTCGTGGTTTAACAACATGTCGTTTTAATACGTGGATAGCAGTAATTTAATCGCCATCATCCAGTCATCACAACAGTGGGAATAAAATTATAGTCCCAGACTTCGTATTTGGATAGCCTTAAATCTTCCTTTTCTCAATGTGTTCTTCATGTGGGAATTATCTGTAACTGTTGATGGTGTGGGATATGTGCGAAATATTTTCTTAGAAACTGTCACATACAGTACGTGGAGAGTGGATTGTAACTAAATCACCCGCGGAGTGGAGTTACCACCCAAGCAATAACTTTCAAATTTTGTACATATCGTCAAAAACACAAGCAATGTTTCAGCCAATGGACTTCCGGGTTTAGCTGAAACTTTGCTGGTGCTGGTTATGCTTTGCAACAAATTTGCAATTATTGTCCGGGTGGAATCTCCACTCTGCGGGTGATTTAGTGATAATACACTCTCCAAGCATTGCACGTGCAACCAATTGATAGAACAATTGTCTGCATTGCGGTGTACACAACCAGCATTCCACTGGTCAACAGATAGGCCTGCATAAATTAGGCAAAGGGTCATTTCGCTCCTCTAATGGGTTTGAAAAAAGTTTTGGTGGATTGTTTCTGTTTTGCCCCGGTTTATAGAAAAGAGCCTATGTATATATTTTGCAGACATCGCTTACCACTAATTTTGGAAAAGGTGTTGATGTAAAAACAGTGAGTGATAATATCGTGGGTAAGAACGGTCAGCAATTATTCCGTGAATGACATAAATTACATATTACGATGTCAAATTGCCTCTCATTTTTCCTTCAATAACCTCATCAGTGATTTCCACAATACGTCAATAACTGATGTTAACTGATAAACAAAGGTGGAAGTATTAGTTCCCAGTTATGAAATACATGAACACAGAATCAACAGGATTTATGAAATGGTCATTTGTCACCTATACAAACGTGTCTCAACAGCCACAATCTCGCGGCTAAAAACTTTACTGATGTCATCCATTGGTATATAGTTTGATTATCACGAGCTTAATAGTTGGAAAGATGTACATGAAACAGCTGAGTATTGAACTACATGTATCCAACAAAAAAAAGTTTTTGAGTACGATAAATAAGTCGGTGATAGGTGAGAAAGCACCCCGCCCGAGGCCTGACGACCCTCGGCTTGGGAGCGTTTTTTCGCCTATCCAACATCAACTCGTTGTTTACATGACGTCAAAGTACGACAAGAGCAAGACTCAAGAGATATAGAGTGAGAAGATAGAGTGGCGAGAGATTGAGTGTGTGACGTAGAAGAAATAGAAAGTATAGAAACCAGCCTGAATTCGAAATTCCATACTAATCGCTACTATCCAGAGTAGGCCGTATGTTTAATAGGGCCGCCTTCGCATCGCAGATCGCCCGAGAGCTCGCACAAAGGCCGTCCTTTTACGGATAGTCAGTAATAGCGGAATTGAACCTGTAGACAAGTTATTTGGAAATCCATGTTTTATCAGTCCCAGAATTCCAGCATTATGGCACTCGAGGAACGCGCCCCCCCCCCCCCCCCCAACAATCCATGACGGCCGCACTGTAAACTGCCACGCTGTTATATCAGAGTCTATTCGACTTATGGTAGTATTAACTGAACGTTAATAGCTTTTACATTTTGGGTGTCTTGTACTGAAAAACTTGCTATCGAGACTGATAGTAACTGACACTAAATGAAAGGGTAGTGTAATATTGGAATACTAAGAAAGTGACGGGTGTATATAATAAACCTATTTGCGCACTAAACTCACTGAGAGTATCCACTCAGTATGATGAAAATAAGTCCGCTGTGTGCATATTCCTGCACAGCACTGAAGACACAGCACTGAAAACAAGATAATTTTCTGTGTTGTCCAATCGCTCTGTTGTAAGGTCAGGAGAAAACGACAATGCACTAATTGTAGAATCGCGTGCATCGTATTGATTGTGCAGTCCAGGAGAAAATCGATGTTGATTATGAGTCCAGTGTGATTATGAATTGATCCCTGCAGTACACCAGATGTTGTTGTTTCCAATTAGATACCTCAAATGCCACTAAAACCCACTGATACACGTCTGAAAGATAAGATGTAATGGACAGAAGCAAGTCACCAGAAGTGCCTATCCTTTCGAGCTTGTATATAAGACCAGCATGCCCGACCGGATCAAATGCATTGCTGATATTGCAAAACACAATTCTAAATTCTTTACCTTCGACAATGGCATGACAACATTCATCAAAAAGGTCCGTCAGTAACTTTTGTAGAACCGTTGAGTCAACCGAGGTAAAGCCAGATTGGAACTGGCTAAGTATATTATTATCATATAAGTTGACGTCAGTAAACGTTTTTAAAGAATACTTTGATGTCTGTGAAAAAAATGAATATGTTGATGGCGTGCACACTTTTCTCAACAATACAAATAAAATATTTACAACTTATTTTAGATATTGTTGATAAGGGCCGAGATTGGAAATTAATGCATTCGTACTTGTTTTCTTGCTACAGTTAAAACTAGAAGTCCTGTCACGAACTGTGCGCTTATCTAGGCTTAACTGCGCGTAGGAAGTGCGCGCAATTGCCATATCGAATGACATCCAATGCACGGCAGGTTCTCTTGGTTACCCATAGCAAACACAGACAATGTTTCTGCCAATGGACCTCCAGGTTCCCCGGAGGTCCATTGGCTGATACATATGTACAGGTTTTGATAGCCTTACTGAGAAAAGGAGTCATAACGCGCAAATTACCGCGCAGATCGACGTGCTATTTGTGCGCATTTCATGACAGGACTTCTAATTTTAACTGTAGGTAAACACTATGAAGTTCCCTAGAGTGAAAGTTGTTACTACCGTCACAGCCTTACAGCTTTCATGTCATCAAATGCCATCGCTTGGGAGGAGTTATTGCCTTGATTGACTTCACGCCATATTGAGGGTGGGGGATGTGCGATTGAGTTGGTTACATTATTCGCTAACGTTCCAGTAATCCAATTATATACAGATCAGTGCTAAGATTACAGTATGTTTAAATTATTACATTCAACCACGAATGAAGAGAAGTTTCAACTGCTGCAGGAAATTGTATTCTACAACGAAATTGATAGACATTTGTTCAGTTATTTTTCGCGCAAAGCCGTGAGGTAGTTTTGAAGTCGAATAAATCTTGACAATACTCACGAAAGTTTCCTTCTCGGAGATCTGCGATGTTTGCACCGTGCAAGTGCTATGGTTTTGGCTATAGGCAGAGTGACACACATGCAAGGATATGTTTCTGTTTTTAACTTTATTTGCATGGCAGCTCTAAACGTTTTGCGAGAATCGTAAAGAAAGTTGGCAATGGTCGAGGAATGTTATTGCCGCTTCGATGTTCGGCCTCTGTGAGTGCTATAGTTATGGCTGTAGACGTGTTCCAAGCTGGAAGAGGTAGTTTTCCCTGTTTCATAATATGCTCAGCCCACACCCCTCCTTATAGAAATCTTGATGAGTGATTTTTATAACTCGGTGTCTTTTGATGGGTGGTGTTAATACGTGTTAGTTGTTTGTTGTGCTGAGTGAGGGTCAATTGATGTTTTCGATTATTTATGACGAACGCTTCAATTGTATCAAAGTGTTTGTACAGTTGATTGACTGCTGACACGCTCGAGAAGTGTATTCTGTCGGAGAATATAATGAGATCCGTGCTATATATGAATTTGAGAGTGAAGAGCTTTATTTATTACAAGCAACTCGTAAGAACAGCACATATTTGAGTTGGTAATGCACCAGGTAGGTTGTTTTCTAAAATATCTCTCCCTCTGGGGCTTATTGGCGGCTCGGACACCATATGTGTTTAACCCTTTACCCAACGCAGACGATATCAAAATTTATTGTTTTAAATATCATTTTTTTAAATTTCTCTAAAACATCCAACAAAACCATATCACGTGACCCCTCGTTCGAACGAGCTCGACAAGCTCGTTCCAACGAGGGGTGACATGATATGGTTTTGTTGAATTTTTTTGAAAAATAATATTTTTACAACTGATGAATTTGCATATTACGAGGGCGGATGCAGGCGATTCGTTGGGTAAAGGGTTCAATATCTTAGGAAATTCTGATTGTAAGGTACGTTACAGATTTTATTGAAATGTTATTATTAAAATCTATTTGTGAACATTTCGCACCTGCAAGTGGTCCGAGAAATTTGTGAATTTTATTCACAAAGCTTCTTCGGTTAACTGCAAGTTCGGAACGGCCACACAGTGGGCAAACTGTCAGCGCTTGATTTGAAGAGCTAGCGGGATGTCCGAAAACAACTTTTTAAGTATAACTCAAAGGAGCACAGGCTAACCGTCAAGCTGAAACTTCAAACACTCTTTACCGTTGGTTAACCCACTGAAGTTCTTGTGTTTTTGAACTATGGCCACGTGAAAAATAAAGCAATAAAAACAACAGAGCAATAAGGATGCTACAATATAGATTGAATCAGTTGAATTCATGTAATCGGAACGAAGCGTAGGACAGGCTTCATTCAAGTTCATTGGTAATTTGATATATAACACCCTAGGCCAAATCACTTCAGGATAAATGCGCATCAGCACGTGACTTCCACTCTCTTGAAACAGAAGGAGAATACACGGCCTGGTACCCAGTTAACTGAAATACAGCTCTAACATAAGGTCGTAAAGTTACTGCTCAACAGACAATGGACAGACGGAAGTACGTACTGACGAACGGACGTCCAAGCAGACTAAAGGACTGACAGATGCCTGAAAAAACATGCAAAGACAATCTCAGATTTAACCAATTTTTAATAATATTTAATTTTTAATTTAGGATCCCTGGACTTTGTGTTGTCGATTTACAAGATAACAGAAATTTAAAAGTATAAATTTTGACCCTCCTACTTACATTCTGACAATTTTATTCAGGAAAGCCAATGTAAACATCTACGAAATCCACTTAGTACACAAAATACCCAAAGGAAAGGGAGTAAAGTCCTTTGGAAGTAGTTCAAATCTGGAGGATTTTAAGTCACAACCTAAGTTATTTAATCGGAGAACGAAAGAGAACGAAATGGTTTCGGACGCAGAAGACGCGCAGGGGCGGTGTGGGGCAAACCCCTTTCGACCTTCATTAACAGTATAGTTTCGGATTTTCAAAATTTTGAATCCACATCATCAACATCATGCCCGGGTAGAGAGAAGGAAGAAAAGAGTGCGGGAGAAGGGTTTTGATTCTTGTGTGCTGGCTGTCTTCAGGCAACTATAGTCTGCCACTTATTGTCGTTGTGGTAGTTGTAGATGAATTCGGAGGCAGTTACAGAGACAATAATGATCCTTGACAAGGAACCACCATCTTGAACTTCCCTGGTTCGGGGACAGGCCTGCCATTTTCCTATTTCGCCGAGACCGTTATGCATTTTAGGAACGTTTACAAAAAGGGCAAAATGAGAGACGCAGGACAAGCGTTCGCCTGCCCGGATGTGGTCGATCATCTCTAGGGATAGAGTAAAGGATGATACGAATACGTAGCGGTTACAATAGTTCCACAGCGGTTATAATGATTCCATAACGGTTATAGGGGAAAAACAAAACGACATGTAATGTTTTAATGTACGCCAAGTGTCTGTCTTCATGGTCTTGTTGCGTATTCAGGCAAGTAGAGTCTACCACTTGTTCCTGCCGTTCGCACGTTGTAGCCGTCCTGGGCAAGTATAATCTGCCTTGGGCGCTTCTGTTGATCTGTTCTGTTGGTGGAGCGTTGGTCATCGGAGTTGTGTTTATTTTTCAGTAGATCCGTCGTGTCTATTCAACGGGTATGGTCTGCTGCCCTTGTATTGCTGGTGTCGGTGTGTGTAGTGTCTTCAGTGTGTCTAGAAAAGGAAATGAATGTGTGTCATGTCCCTCGCCTACCCATGGTGGCTGATAATAACCCGGAATAGGAAGGGGAGTTGTGGTAATATTTGTTAAAAGCAGTCCGGTGCCAGACTGGCCATACACCGAAGTATAATCGCTGCTTTTATCGCGTGATTGAGAAGAGAGGCAGCCTGGTTCACATACCCAGCGAAACTGGGGAGGGGGAGGGTTGGGGTAGTAATGTCCGATTAGGTTCTTGTTCCAGTCTACAGTTAATGCTGTTACCACTGAGTTTTATAGAGGATGGCTTACTGTTAAGGTTTCTTGATAGAGAAGACAGGCAGCATGGTCACCATACCAGATACACCAAAGTGGTGTATTACTGTCCTCTCTCAAGGAGGAGCTGTTATATCAGAGTAGTAGGGTCAGGAACCATCTTGGGGCCGTCGGGCCAAACAGGCCCGGGTCTGATTGGGTTCAGATCCATATTTATCGCTATTATCCCAGAATTTAGAAGGTGATGGCTTAATGTGAGATATTCTTGGTTGGGGAGAGGGACGGCCTGGCTATCACAACTCAGCTACACCGCAGCGTACCACTGATCTCTCTCGCCTTCTCTTTCTCAGCGAAGCTATAGTTATTCAAGAGTAGCAAGGCCATGAACCATCTCGAGACCGTCGGGCCAAACAGGTCAGGGTCCGATTGGTTCAGATCCGTAGTTATCATGATTATCTCTGATTGATTGTAGAAGGAGATGGCTTACTATGTGATTCTTTTGATCGAGAAGGGAGACACTTCTTTAAATAAGGATGTCGCTTTGTGCATGCACTCTTCACTTAATACCTCTGCCAATAATGAGTTTGGGAGAATTGGAATTAAACGTCACTAAGGTTAGATTAATTGTTAACACTTTATTCAACGTAATGCCCAAAGTCGGCCAGCGTTATTCCCAAAAATCGCCAATTAATTTTCATTATTTTTTTTCATTTTTGTCTCAAAAACGTAAGCTATGACCCCTCTTTGGAACGAGCTCATCTAAAGAAGGGTCATAGCCTATGTTTTTGAGACAAAAAATCAAAATCAGTCATTCAAGAATTTTATTTACAAGTGGCGTCTGCTTTTCATGTTAGGTAAGGGTTTAACTTATATGAGTGGATGCATCTGATTCGTTGGTTAAAGGGTTAAGAAAAGTTGGCGGTGTGATTTCCTTAAGCCCTCTACTAATGCAAGGACCATCACCAACCAGCGCTGTTTGCAAAAATTGCCATTCAAAATTTTTTAAGGTTTCCATTTTCCCCTCAAAACTCTATGACCTTCATTGGAATGGACTTGTCACACTGGTGAGATTAGACATTAGTTTTTTGGCATCACAACACTTGGGTACTACCTTGTTATATAGAATAACCTGTTAACCTTTTACCCAACATAACGGCCAAAACCATACTCAGCCACACCGTAGTGTATCACTGATCTTTCTCTAGGCGAATCTGTGTGCAGAAATAGGGAGGGTTGGTAGTTTCAGAAATGCAGGGGTCGGAGTTATCTCGAGATCATCGAGCCAAGCAGGCCAAGGACCGATTGGGTTCAGATCCGTATTTATCGATATTTTCCAGAATTTAGAAGGAGATGCTTAATATGTGCTTTTTTTGATTGAGAAGAGAGATAGCCGGTTTACCATCCACAGCCTCACTGCGATGTATGACTGGTCACTCTTCCGACAGGGCTGTCTTACCAGAGTCGCCCAAGAGCAGCCGGGCCAAGCGGGCCTGAATTCGATTCGGTTCAAGTCGGCTCCGCCCGACCGGTCCTGGGCAGCTCCTGACCCGCCACGTTCTGGAAGGAGTAAGCTTGACTTTATGCTCCAGTATTTGGGTCTTTGTCGGGTGGCACAGATCTCGTTCAGTTCCGATATTAGTTTACTATTCTTGGGCTGATCGTGCTTTTGCATTCGATTTATCGTCTGTCACTGCAGCCTCTGAATTGATCTGGGTCAAAAGGCGACGTTTCGATTAGCCGATTATGAAAATGAGTGGACTTTAGTTCTTTTGACCGATCCATGACGCCAGGTGGAAAAATAGTCTGTCAACTGAAAATCGTCTGAAACACGTGTTCCGTACGAAGTTTCTAAAATGGAACTGGAGGAAAGTAATAGGCGTTTAGTAATCAACGGAATGTGATGGATGTTAGCTTGCATCTTTAGCGGGAATTATCCGTCCATCTGTCTGTCTTGACATCCATTCGTCCGCTCATTCTATCATCCACACTCACAACATTTAATAGTTATTGGTCTCGAGAACGTTTGGGGTACTACTCTACGTAACATTGAGAGTTTTTGTACCAGATTTTATTTGACATTTTAAGGTTTATGCTCTAACTTGAACGGTAATATCAGATTTTAACAAATCTGGATATGCATGCAGTATAATAACAAGCTCTTGGATAAGTTTAGAAACCAACGTGGTTTGTCAATTTAAGGAAGAATTTACGCAAATTTTAAAGCATATTGTTGAAAACTATTCAGAATACTGAAATAACGGAGCAGCATTCGGCGCCCTTGTTTGGAATCATATGCTTTGTACTACTTGCACTGAGTGTTGTTGAGAATGCTTTTGTTAAAAAAAATAATAAATGAATAAAATTAATTAATCTAAAACTATTAAAAAATACGTTTTCTAAGTAATATTGTTTTCGAATCGCCTTATTTCACGCTGTTTTAAATATACTCTGTGTAGGTTATGATATTCTCGTTGCTAATGGTGTATCAGTAGAGAACTTGAGAATCAAAAACGTGTTCTTGCAACGCGTGTCTACATGACGAATCTGCTACACCGACAATGTCGATGTACTGGCTTAGATATAAGCTTATAGGTCTAATGAGCCCACTGATCTATGTACAAGACAAATATCACATCACTGTCTACGCCCCATCCCGCCCTCTAAGATGGTGTCAAGTCAATCAGCGTGGTGATTCCACCTATCGGCGCGACCTTTGATGTCATGAGAGTTGTTACGCTGTGATTACCGTCAAAGCGTAACAGATTGCACTTCATCAAACGTCATGGCTTTTATTTGACTTGAATTTCGGTATAAGGATATGACACGAGGTTGTGAGCCGTATGATGTTTTATGGACCCGCCAATCAACACTTAATGTAGATATTATTTTCATCTTCTTTTCGGACAAGATACACATTACTGGTTGTCCCTATATCCCGATACATTCGGTCTTTTGATTGGTCAGAATGCCTTCGACAAATAGCCATGGGAAAGGATGCACCCACCATCCAAGGTATATGAGAGCGTGCAGCATTCAGGGTATAAGCGCACGCGAAACATCGGTGGTATATGGTTTAAACGAAAGCTTTCCGATTTTGCTCGCCTCGAAATAGTCACAAATATCATCAGATTTCCGACAATACAATCATAAAAATAAATTAAGAACAAATACTTAGTCTCCTGAGTACCAATGTGTTCTGTAGAATACATTGGAATTCAGGGGACGATATGTCAATAAATACTGTTCACTCGTTACCTTAACGACCCAAGGGATATAACTCTATCTGTTGTCTTCTGCGCTTTTTAAAACAAAATTATTATCACGAATTTGGTCCAAATAACTGTGGAGCTGAGAAATGCGTCCACAAATGTATTTCCACTAAGCTGTATTGTGTTTCAAACGGGACAAAAAGGTTATCTCCGCCAACATGTATGGTATATGGAGATTTAATATCTGGATGTCTTATTTAAACACCTCGTCAGTGTTTAAAAACCGACATCCAGGTATTAAATCTCCATATACCATACATGTTGACGAAGATAAATTATATTGTCCATCAACTGCCATATGATAGCGAAGTGAAATGAAGAAGAAATGAAGAAAAATCCAAATATCAATGACAATGGTCTGTGCCAAAATATAATTTTTCTAGTATTAACCCTTTCAACCTGAGACGCCATTTTCCAGGAATTCTATATATCATAATTTCATTAAGTTGGTCGACTACTAAATGAATGTGTTGGGTAGACCAATCAATACTTTCAACGTGCAGTCCCAAGGCTGCATGTTGAAATTATTAATTGGTCCACCCCCAAATAATGAATACGGACTCTTCCAATTGGTGCCATAGAACTGACATGTGAGATATCCCAGTGTTCAAAGTGTTAAGTGATTTTTTGCCCTAGCCAGGAATTTCCGACAGTAATGAGTTACGTTTTTCCCGAATAACTTGGTATATAAATGTATTATGCATCTGAGCATAATTTTCATAAAAAACAATGTTTCTCACGGCAATAACAACCAAGAGATCTCCATTGAAAATGTTAATCACTTCTTAGAGCACTCATATTTTAAACAACCTTTCAAAAGATTGCTCAGCACTGCACTGTGTGACTAGAAAAAACATCTGAAATAAATTCGAAGATATGCGATCGTTTTTTAGTAATGTGTTTAACACCAGCCTGTGTACATAAAAAAACGACTGTATGGAACTCCATTAACACACAGGAGAAAGATCGATAAGACTTCTCCATTGTGAACTGAAATCACCTTACTTCATTTTGTTTAGTGTACGTGTTTTACAGCTATCAATGGGGCATCCCTACAGAGCAAGATAGGCATTGATTTCAATCGACGGTTCCCACTGGTTTCAGTGCGCACTAGTGCGGATTCTCACCTACCGTCAACCGCCAGCGCTATGCTATTATCATGCAGTAGGCCCTTATTTTCTTACAGTACGTGGAGAGTGTATTATCACTAAATCACCCGCAGAGTGGAGATTCCACCCAAGAAATAATTGCAAATGTGTTGCAAAGCATAACTAGCACAAGCAAAGTTTAAACCCGGAGGTCCATTGGCTGAAACACTGCTTGTGTTTTTTGTCGATATGTACACAATTTGAAAGGTATAACTTGGGTGATAACTCCACTCTGCGGGTGATTTAGTTACAATCCACTCTCCACGTACTGTAATTATTAATGTAAATTGTTTACTCTGTAACATGCAAATGTATACTGCAAATATCATTTCTTTCATCTTTCATACTGAAACAAAGCTTTGATTTAAGCAAAACTCGGTCAATGAATGTCAATGCTTTTGCTGCTACCATTATTATCGTGCCCACCAGACCGAATCAGATGTGACCGGATGTGCTGAAACAGATGGTATATCGCTTTTCCACTGATAAAATAGCGAACCTTGATCCGGGTGTTTCCGAGATTCCTCGTTGTTTTAAAGAAAAACCTCAAGCAGTCGCATTTAAATTCAATCAGACTAATTGATGGATGAAGGTAGTAACTTACTTCAATGTTTGCACCAGGAGCGCGGTGGCTCAGTGGTAGACTACTGGACTTCTATGCTAGAGGTCCCGAGTCCGATCCCCGTCCGGGACGACCCGCGTTGTGTCCTTGTGCAAGGCACTTTATCCCGGTTGCTTACATAAGGGCACGTTGACGCCGTGTACTAAGGCATACTGCGCGTCGATGGTGCACATGTCTTCAACCGCTGCAACCTTGCTTGAGCGGAGATTGAACCGAGTTAGAATGTCGAGGAGCTGACAGTTGCTCGTCGATGTTCGGTGGTTCTCTCCGGGTACTCCGGCTTCCTCCACCCGTAAAACTGTCACGGTCACGATTAGCCATTGAGCTATTCTGATGAATTGGCGGTAACATGGTCTGTGGTTTGCGGCTCGGAGCTTATGTATGCGAAGCGTCTCGGTTGACCATAAGCTCCGAGCCGCAAACCTCAGACCATGATGCCGTCAATTCATCAGAATAGATCTGATGTATATGTCCCAATAGACACTACCCAATAGACGTTACCAAATCATACATCGTGAAACACAAGAGGCTTATTTACTAAACTTGTGATCGTTAAAAGTTGACTTGTTCTAGGCAACTTTTAACGATCACAGGTTTAGTAAATAAACCCCTCGTGTATCCATGACTGCACTGGATAAATAATCAATAAACCAGATAAACTCATTCCATCTTAGTTCAAATCGTAAATCGGTTTGTAATTTAAACAACACTTCTTCCGGAACACCGTCTGCTGCACACGTGAAACATCTAGAAAAATGAAGCGACTTGCTAGTCACTCCATTGATGAAGCAGTTACGAAACGGACGACGTCATTGCAAATATTTCGCGTTGTGACGTCAGACGGTAACCTTTGCCACTTGAGCCGTAAACATAGAATATACTAAACGAGCAATCGTCCAATCAGAGCAGGAGGATTTTAGTCTTATTGGAACATTATAAGTTATTGTGATGAATTGACGGTAACATGGTCTGAGGTTTGCGGCTCGGAGCTTATGTTCAAACGAGACGCGAAGCGTCGCGTTTGAACATACGCTCCGAGCCGCAAACCTCAGACCATGTTACCGTTAATTCATCACAATAACGTATATGTTCCAATAGACACTACCCACAGCCCAAAATACGCTCCGATCCGCAGATCTCAGACCATGTTACCGTTAATTCATCATAATAGCGTATATGTTCCAATAGACACTGCCCAGAGCCCTAAACCTACATTGTGAAACACGATAGGCTTATTCACCAAACATGTGATCGTAAAAAGTTGACTTGTTCAAGGAAACTTTTAACGGTCACAGGTTTAGTAAATAAACCTCTCGTGTGTCCCACGACGGCACTGGATACATAATCAATAAACCAGAAAAACTCATTCCATCTCAGTTCAAATCGTAAATCGTTTTGCAATTTAAACTACACTTCACCCGGAACATCGTCTGCTACACGAGTGAACATTCCAGAAAAATGAAGCGGCGTGTTCGTTACTTCGTCGGTGAAGCAATTACGAAACGGGCGACGTCATTGCAAATATTTCGCGCTGTGACGTCAGACGGTAACCTTCGCCACTTGAGCCGTAAACATAGAGTATGCTAAGCGAGCTCTCGTCCAATCACAGCAAGAGGATTTCTGTCTTATTGGAACATATTTGTTTTGTAGGGTCAAAACAGAGGTGCACATTTTCAACTATCGACTGTCCTGTACGTGGAATATAAGTTTTGTATTTTGTGAATTCTGTGAATCACAAGGAATGGTACATTTGCAGAATTTAAATTTTGAAACAACGTACAAACGTCAAAAATGACTTTAAATCCCCAAATCAGACAGCTATATATATATTTTTTTTATTTTCAGAATTCTACAACATTCTAATGTTTCACGTAAATCGGACAAACTTTAATTTTTTCGACATTGTCGTCGTGCCGTCACCCGAACGGCAGTCCAGACGAATTGTTTGTTGGCTGAAAACTGATTGCATTTTTAGATATAGTTTCCAATGGAGACTATACTTCCAAAATGTCCACAGTGATCGTTCAGCAAGCGTGCCGGGGTTAACGTTCATAAAAACAGCAAATTGAAGTTGTTGTTCATAAAGGTTGAATTTTGAAATTGTAACAAATCCATTTAATGAAGCCATCATGTACACTACGTGTAGAGTAAATTATCACTAAATCATCCGCCGAGTGGACATTTCACCAAAGCAATAATTGCAAATTTGTTGCAAAGCATCACAAGCTCAACCAAAGTTTAAGCCAATGGACCTCCTGGTTAAACCCGGAGGTCCATTGGCTGAAACATTGCCTGTGTTTTTTTTTTGTCCATATTTACAGAATTTGAAAGTAATACTTTGGGTGATAACTCCACTCAGCGGGTGATTTTGTTACAATCCACTCTCCACGTACTGTAGGTAAAGTGTGTGAAAATTTATAGCTATGTGTGTTAGTTATACGGAGGTGTGTGTGCAATTGAAAATCAGCGTTTTTCAAAGAGAAGAAATTTGCAAAATAATCCAAACATTTTAAATGAAGTAGAAAGGGTAGAAAATGGATAAATGATACAACAAAAAAAACCTTAGCTATCTCCTATTTTTGTTGGCCCTACAACATACTAAAATTTGAAGAAAATCCGACACATATTAATTTTTGACCATATTACCCCTCACCCCACGTCACTTTCGAATTCGACCATAGCGGGTGAAAATGTCATAGGCCTCACCGATATTTTTAGATAGGTTTCTTCTGGAAATTTGATTACAAATATTTCGAAAGCCTGTGGCTGAAAATGCAATTAAAATTAAAAGATGAAGGCAAACCGAAAACTTAGCAGCGCTTGCAACAGGGATTGAAATTTGAAGAAATGAAAAAGAGCCTAGAATCATGGTTATTGTCTACAAGTATGCCAAAATCCATGGCTGTTGGTTGAGGATAAGTACCATAAATCTGTGTCTGAACAAAAAAATAAAAAAAAAACAAAGAAATGAAGCTGACGAATGTAAAAAGTCATTCCAACACAACTACATTGTAGGTGGTTTTGAAATAGGAAAGCGAATTTCCAGAAATCATTCAACGAAGCGCGACCGACGCCGAGATGGCTGCCAGCATTTTTTGTTTGGAAGCCAGTGTCGATGCGCGTTGTGATAGCTGTAGGCTTTTCAGATGCTGAAAGCGGTATTCAGATTGTTTACATTATTTGGAATGTATCTCAAATGTGCTCGATTTGGCGAGCTATTCTTATACATATGCATCAAAGCACTCCGTCAAGCTGGGCTTTCTCCAGTTTATTGATACCCTTGTCAAAGCGATGTGTGACGTTATTGTTGATATCCACGCCGTGGGGCGGACACAGGAGTATTGCTACCGATGCTAGTATGTGTGCCTTGGGCAGGGGGTAAGTGCTTTATGTTTCCTTCTAAAGGGACCACTATAACGTATTGATTTTTTGTTGGTTAACGTATGTTGCTATTACTCCGCCGATTGTACGAAAGTGGGATAAAATGAGAGTAATCGCTTGACTGGACTGATTATGTGATATAATTCATAGGAGGTGAGGGGCGGGCGTTGTACAGACACGAGTGCGCGAATACGCATGAGTGTTTTACAATATAGCCTCTTGCCTCGAATGAATTATTTCACGTAACCAGTCCAGTCAAGCGATTACTCTGTTTATTACTTTTCATTATTAACGATAGTTATATTATTTAACCCTTTTCCTCACGTAACGACCAGCGCTATTCTCAAAAATCGCCAATTAATTTTCATTATTTTTTTCATTTTTTGTCTCTAAAACATAGGTTATGGCCCCCTCATTGGAACGAGCTCGTCGAGCTCGTTCCAGTGAACGGTCATAACCTATGTTTTTGAGACAAAAATTTAAAATGATAGCTATTCAAGAATTTTTTTTGCAAGTGTCGTCTGCTTTTCATATTAGGTAAAAAGTTAAAAAAAACAACAAAAAAACAATGAAGTCCCCATTACACCCACGGCAAAACGTCTTCGTTTACGCTCACGGGTACATGACACAAATGTTGATTGTATAATTCACTTGTGAAGTTATCGCTTATAATCAACCCAGGAAATCCCAGTAAATCACACTTTAGAAAGTAATTAAACTTAATTCTGACATGTATTAGTCAATGTAACAGGTATAACAGGTGGCAGTGTGTTTTAATAAATTAGTTTTTGTAAAGCCAAAGAGCACATTTGTGGATTTTAAGCTTATAAATTATTTATTATTATTATTATTATTAACGTCCCCAATGTTGTTGTTTAGATGTATTTTAATTTCATTACTCAAATGTTGCCTCCTCCATCCCGCCCCCATCGTGACAGTGTGAAAGAAGAACATGTGTTGTGAGGCGGGTAGTATTTTCCCTAAAAAACATTATGCGCTCGAGTGATAGCTTTGTGAATTATTTTTTAAAAATAAATCGGACCTCTGGGTATCCGCTCATTGAACTCATTATTCGGAAATCGTGACTCGGGAGTTACACATGTGTTGACGTTTTTTTGCGTTGTAAATCTTGAAGATTGCGTCAATCGGAAAAAACACTTGGCGACTACAACTCTCACTGTCCCGTCGAACTTTGGCCCCTGTTAGTGCTATGGGTTTAGCGTTGGGTGACACACCAGATGCGGTATTATTTTTCTTTTTGGCGTTATTTGAGTTGTTGCTCCCAAAAGGTTTTGTGCCAATTACAAAAACCTTGGCACTGCTAGCGAAATATCACTAGCATGCCAACATGAGAAGTCTGGTGGTCTCTGTGAGTGCGATAGTAATGGCTGAAGGTAGGACAGATGGTGTTTTAGCACCAAAAAAATAATTTTACGTTACAACGTCAATTATGACCTTAGATGAAAAATCCAAATCAGCTATTTTTTATTTTTCATGCCTACAACACACTAAACTTTGATAGAAATCGGACGAACTTTAAATTTTGCGACGTTGACGTCCGATCGTCACCACAACGGCACACCAGACTAGATTTTCGTCAAATAAGATTGCATTTTTGGGTATGGTGAATATAGGAGATTATATTTCCACAACTTTGAGAAGAGTTCAATAACGTGGTCGAACTTAAACGTTCAAAAATGTCAATATGGCGTTATTTTAGGTGAAGACTGACATTTAATATTTATATTATATATTATATTAGTTTATATTTAATTGAGACACCTTTAATATTGTAATGTGTTAAATTTCATAGCCGTGTGTATTATTAATAGAGAGCTACGCGGGTTAGAAAATCAGCGTTTTTAACCCTTTACCAAACGAATCGGCCACATCCGCCGGCGTAATATGCAAATTCAGCAGCAAAACCATATCATTTGACCCCTCTTTGGAACGAGCTCATCGTGCTCGTTCCAATGAGGGGTCCCATGATATGGTTTTATTCAAATCTTTTGAAAAAATTAAAAAAATGATATTTAAAATAATAAGTTTTGATATCGTCTGCGTTGGGTAAAGGGTTAATGAAAAGTATTCATAAAGACCCAAAAATCTGAAGTGACGTTGAAACCTAAAAAATGGCGATAAATCGAAAACATAAAAAAACATGCATCTCTTACTGTTTTTCAGCTGTACAGCATACTAAAACTTAATGAAAATCGACCAACATTCAATTGTTGGTAACGTTGACGTCATTAACGTCACCTAAAAAATCGGTCATAACCGTTTAGAATTTGCCAGGTCGGGCCCACATTTTCGGATGTGGTGTTTGTTGAAGAATATATTTCTAGACGTTTTAGAATGAACGTTTAAAACTCAACTGGACGTTGTTTGGGGTAAGAGAATAGAACAAAATCTAAAGAAGCCGGGAGAACTGGGAAAATGCGTTATAAGTGTCTCAAATTTCATCAGAATCGGAGAAGTGAAGGGACCCTAAAGCTTGGCTGCGTACAAAAATGGCTAACGGTCCCCAAAAATCATTTCAGCTTCGTTGAATGACTTTATTACCCTACGTCGATGATGATCTACGTTATGTAATGATTTTTAACTCACAAATTCTTCAGTCTATAACAGTGTTCCAATTGTGTCCTTGCTGGTTTTGAATTGTCAAATTGATGAACGATCAAATTAAAATTGTTTGAACTGTTTGCGATAGACATTGCCACTGACGTTAGTACTGATAAAAGAGGTCACATGAAGAAAATCAAGGTAGCCCGTGAATAGATGCCCCTTTGTTCCATTGTCGCACCTACTTTAGAACATATCTGGAATGTTTTTGGGCGTCGGTACTTCTATTTACTTCTATGTGCATTTGTGTGGAAACGCCTTGGATTAATATGTGTCAACAAAAGATGTGTAGCAGGTGTCATTTTAGTATAAAAGTTAAACTAAGTGGAAATCCTTGTATTTAACGGAATCACCGCTATGACATAAATGTTTATGTATTTAACTTGTGATGAACAACCGGAACTTTTTTTCTTCGCACCGTTTAGACTAGTTCCTTTCTCGTCGAGTCATTAGTTACGCTACGAAAAGTTTCCAAATTTCGTTATATAATTATCGATCGTCTGTCGCGTAGTTCTGAAAATGAAAACGTCCAAAGCAAAATACAATCGGTTCACAAAAAAAATAAGTTGACCAAAAATGAGATAATATTAAAAACAATCATTTCCAACAACAAACACGCCCAAAAGGAAAGATAAGAAATGTAATTTAGACTGGTTCCCTAAAAGTTGTTTCCATTTTTAATCGATCAATTTGATCAGTACAGCTTCAAGCAAAAACAACGGACTCTACACCTTTGGGTTTAAACATAGGGATTACAATGTGTTTAGTTAAATGAATTTTAATGCATGGGGATGTGTAATAAACACAGAACGCGATGTGTGTTTGAATCTGTGGGTGTTTTACATAACGAGTGGGAATGGCGTTGTAATATTTCGCTCGAGTCTACGGCTTTAATATTTCAGCATGAAAAATCTTCACAACTTAATTAAATTTTCATTTGTGTAGGTTTTTAAACAAAATGTCAATAAGCCGCTAATTTGAATAAAAAAATAAGGACTCTCAGATTTTGCTTGTATGTGAAAGAGCATGAACAAAACATTGTGTGATGTGTAAGACACAAGAAACCGCGAAACATTAAATTTGTAAATAAAAGGCATTAATGCGTATGAAATTTCAGAAAACACGACATAACGAAGATAGAAACAAAGTTACTTGAATGTTATTGGAAGTAAACAAATCCCCGTGATAAAAGTTTTGAATATATAATAATTTTAACTTTGCTGCTGTTCGGGTAAATGGCGGCCATTGACAACTGTGCTTTATTTGTGCAGTAGTTAAGTAAAGAACTTTGCATTATTTCAAATAAATTGCAGTTATGTATCCAATAAAACCCGCAGCATGTTGAAAGATAACGACAGCTGGAATAGATTCAAATGACGTGTACGCTATAAATAAGCCCACATGAACAGAATCGTCGCCTATGTCCTTCTGAGAAAGTTAATTTTGATGCCAGTTTACGGAAGTTTTCTTCGTGAGTGGTCCGTCGGTTAACCAGTTCTGATCGGTGTTTATCAAATATGAGATAAATTCTCTCCTTTTAGGTACTTTATTTTATTTAACGCTAAACGATAGATTATCGAAGAAATTGCGGAAATATAGAAATCGTAACCCCACTTTGAAGATATAGAAATTTTCACGTTCAATCAAAATGGCGGCTTTCAAAGCATCACTTCAAGGTGAATACGAGTCAAATTATCACTGGAAATGATCAGTTTGTTCTAAAACGTATAATGAAAAGTATATCTAGTGTTTTGAGTGGATACCGATCATTTCCAGTAATAATTCAACACGTATTCTCCTTGAGTTGAGGTATGAAACCCTCTAGCCCAAACATGGCCTGAAAGTCCATAATATTAGTTTTTGGTTTGATACGTCCTTTCAAAGGACGTCCCCCCCAAAAAAACAACTTCTATTACGGACTTTCAGGTCATGTCTGGACTAGAAACCCGCCAGCTGAATCAGATCTCAAGATGCTATCAGTTCCGAGTATCAATCAAGTCACTTCCGTGTTTCAATGATTCAATGCGTTGTTTACTTTCATGCATCAATTCAAGGTTGAAACGAGTGGAATTATCAGATTCGTATAAAAAGCGTACAATAAAAGGAAAACATCTAGTGTTTTTCAGTGGATACCGAAATTATCCCACTTGTGACTGAGATTAATGGGAAGTTTTGCTCGCGCAAGCGCTCGCGAAAAACAAACATTTGTCTCGGTCACTAATCGAGCCGGACACGTTCATTAGAATGATTTATAAATTATAAAGGTAGTTTTGCATAACAGAAATTGTGGTTTTGTTAAATGGACAACTTTTTTCTCAAAATTGCTGGTTATTGTATCTTTAAGTAAAGGGGTAATAAATCAGACTTTTATTGTTGATCAACGTCATTTGCAGCTTGTAAAGAGCACCTGGCATTCATGCAGTTATCTGTTTAATAGCATGTTCAGTTTATGCTCTGTTGATTTGACACTCACAGCACTGTACTAATTAATCATTAACCTTTTAACCCAATTTACGGATTTACACAATTTTTCACTTTAATTTTTTTCTTCACATTTCTTCTTCTTATGACGTATGAAATCAAGCAGTGCGTTGATACTTTGTGGTCATTTGTTTTGTTATTATTTTTCGATTTTTTTTTTAAAGTTTTAACCTCAATTCCTATTTTCTCCCGAATAGTGCTCAGTGGTAACCGTTGAACGAAATGTTATCACAACTTAAAATACTAATGTAATCCTTCTGACAAGGCTTCCTAACTGGTTGAGTGCTCAAAGCCACTGTCAGGGCTTTCAAAAAATGAGGATACCAGAGCAAAAGCAAACACTTTCCTTGCTTATATTTCATATTCAGTCAAACCCAAATAGTATTTTATTTATATAAATTTGTTTTATTACAAATTATTGGAGAGTGCCTGTGGGCACTCTCCAATAATTTGTAATAAAACAAGTTTTGAATAACAAATTCAGACCAACAAAAATAATCTAGCCCTCAACCAATTAATAACTAATGTGAAAAATATATTGTTATTTGTACTTTCCGACGTTTGACGTCGCATTTTGAAAAACGTTGAAGAAATTGAATTCCCAGTAACGTTTGAACGTCAGGATAATAATAGTCTCAAAGGGTTAATTTGGTCATTGCACTTTAAATTACACTGACTGCACAGTCTGTTCATTACGTCACTCTGTGGAGCAGTTGCCAGGCTCGGCAGCCAGGTGACTCCTTTCGGCAGTTTGTTATTTCATATTTAAATATTTATCCGATTTAATATCTCACCCGCAATAACTAATCTGAATTACTAGAGTATTTCTTGTTTCGAATTAATAAACGTGGCGTAACGATAAGGTGTTAAACGCTGTAAAGGGTAAATGTAGGTAAATTGTAGCATCAGAGTTTTTTAGGTAGCCGTCATTCATAGTGAGTAAGCATTTGGCGTTACCAATAGATGCAGGTATCGTCAGACACTGAACAGCCATGAAAGGTTGACTTTTGTTTTAGAAATTTGATGCGAGGCATGTGAAGCTAATGCATCAAGCCTTACCTATTGTTTTGTTATAATCAGGTTGCACAGCACTCAAATTCAGTGATACTGTACCGTACGCTAGAGTACATTCAGGGCTCGTATTCTGGTATTTTGTACATACCCATCCACGACAAATCAGCGGCTGGCCAAAGAGTTATTATCCATCCTCACCATGTTGTTAAAAAATTCGTGATTAAACTTTTGAATCCGACCTGTTGAAACCTATCTACCCACATCTCAACAGAGTTTCACATATGCGGGGCATAAACATTCTCCAAAAACGATCAGTCGCATATTTGGAAGCACTCCATTGGATAACCCTCTAGACTGGGTACCTCCTACCCCAAGAGGAGTGATCCTGCCGATCAGCCATACCATCGCCATTCACCGGAAATCGAAAAAAAGACGGACTTCAAAATAAAGTTTCCTTGACGATGAGGAGATATTTACGAAACCTTTATTCGACAAATTCCAGAATTAATTTGCTACGCATGTCGGGTTTCATGTCACGGGTGTCCTGATGGCACCCGCTGAAAAGAGTTCTACAGTATGGCCGTCGTGGATTGGTCAGTTTCCACAGGTGGGCATTTTTTTTCACGGACGCAATAATATGAGAGGATCGGAAATTTTATACTTTTTCGCTACAAATCGACAGTCTGCATCTTGTGGTACTTGTAACGTAGCCTAGAGTTTAGAGAGATTGAATGTTGGGGCCCCTGTTCTGCTGCAGACAAATGTGATCCAAGATGGAAATTAGTTTTGTATGATTAATAGATATTATGCAGCCTCAATACAGCCCCAAGAAGCACTCCAGCCCCTGCTCCAAAATTGCATTTCAGACAATCAGTACTACAGAACCGTTTATTTAACCTTTTACCCAAGGAATCGGCCACATCCGCCCGCGTAGTATGCAAATTCAATAGCTGAAAAAAAAAAATTCAAACAATTTCAAACAATTTCAATAAAACCATATCATGTGACCCCTCTTTGGAACGAGCTCTTTGAGCTCGTTCCAATGAGGGGTCACATGATATGGTTATGTTGAATTTTTAAAAAATAAATTAAATAATGATATTTAAAATAATAAATTTTGATATCGTCTGCGTTGGGTAAAGGGTTAATGTGGCTGAACAGCAACTGATTGGACAAGTCTGCGATGTCCCCAAATTAGTCCAAACTAAAGACCTGAATTCCCAGACCTTCAAGGGTTAAATATCTGCTCTCTCTTATACAAAATAATTATCAAAAGAAATATTAATTACAGTAAAAAAGAGAGTATAGTACGGCCACCGCAGACTGGTCATTTTCCACAGGTGGACAATATTTCCACAGAAGCAATAGATTCCAAACACTAATTATTGGAATGATTATCCGGTACCACCTGATGCTTCAAAAAATAAAATTTTACTGATGGTGATTTTATTACCGGTAAACGCATGCGTGGACATCACTATCCACGCGTGGAATATGACCAGTCCACTGCGACTATACTGTAGGACCCCCCCCCCCCAAAAAAAACAAAAAAAAAACACTGAATAAACTACCGTAGTTCCTCTTTCGGACAACCCATCTTGTCTTATTTTATCTTCTCCACCAATCTTGAAATATATTTATTGAGTAATTTTTAAAAATTTGTCTAAAACACTTGTACTGAAGCTCATTTATTTTCAGGCTAAATGACATATCGTCACTGCAGATAACGCTTTGCTGTATTCAGGGGATGATATAACGATTCACCTGTCACTCGATGAGATCGCGATCTAGTCGCGACACACTTACAGTACAGCCGCCGTGGAATGGTCAGAATCCACGCGTGGACAGTGTTGCCCACGGGCAGTTTTCTCAGTCAATAATCAGCAGCGTTCAGCAAATATTCAATGATAAAAGCACCTGCTCGTACTCGGCACGTCATTCATTGAATATTTGATGGTCATTCTATTGTTTTCTGTCGGGAATTCACTGCTTACGCATGCGTGGATACACTGTTGTCACAGCACGATGGGGCAGATATGTGAGATTCATGATCACTGTAGAGTTCGGCCGTACTCAGAGAGGACAGCCGGGCTTTTGAGTGAACATACGCCTCTCCACCTCGCGGTGTTGTGGTTGTGTTGGGGCAGATTCGTCATTTTAAGGTGTCGGTGACGTGATAATTAAAAACATAACCGACGGGTATCATCTGAATATAATTTGATGAAAATAAAACACTATTATGTACCCACATGTACGCATCAAGAACAATCCATGAAAATATATACACAACACAAAACATTTAACAGATGAATTTTCCCCATCCCGAAAGTTCGAGCTCTTTCCGGGGTACCCTGCGTTCAATGCTGTCGCCCGGTTGTCTCGTGTTGTTCCGTAGCTCCTGGTGGTCCTCTCACTTCCCATGCAATTGTACACATAACGAATAGTTTATTTATAGTCGCTTCCACTTTTTAAGTACGCTCAGTTTGTCCGTCAACTCCTCAAACCAACTCAATCTATCTCACTTTTCACGTTTGTTAACGTATTGTCACTCCAATTTACGGGTTTGTACCGCCTAAACCGCTCTCCGTCTACCGTTTAAACCAATAATGTTCATGCATGCGGTTTGTCTGGCTTCCACTAAGCTCACTCCTAGCTCCTAGCTTAAGTCAAATGCTCGAGCTCTCGATTGTTCCAATTAAGTCAACTTTCTGAACTCTCGATAGCTCCCTCCAATTAAGTAAAATGTTCGAGCTCTCCACAACTCTCTCCAACTAACTTTACTTTACCTTAGACGTTAAACTTCGCTTATGGGTCTCAAAGCCTTCCCGCGCCACATAGTCTAATAACTCCTCGCCTATTCTGAATATATGTTGGACCCGCTAGTCCAACAGCTCATTAACACTTCCATAGCCAAACACAGCCACCGGGCTGAAGTTTGAACCTTACGATCAACACGAGCTTTTCAAGTCTCGCGACTACTTTTTATATTACCAAGGAATACCCCGGGTAAATGGGTTGAACTGACGCATTAGCATTTTCAAAGATGTAGCAATTTGCCAGCTGGCAAATTTTCATATCTTTTAAAATACTAATAGTTCATTTTAATTAGTGTTATTAATAGGAAGAAAGTACAATTCAAGAAAATACACTTTGTAAAAGTTTTATAATATTGACTCCTGGTTATATCAAACGAAAGAATCTGGGGTGTTCTTTCACTCTTTACAGAATGTCTATATCCATTCACAAAGTGTTTTCAATGCTTTGTTTGTTAAAAAGTCAATAATGATGAATAACGAATATTACACAGAGAACTTATTTTCAATAAACAAGCATAACAGAGAATGGACAATAAAAAGCTGTCAACCAGCCTTGCTGTTTCCTTATGGATAATATCGAGGCAACACTTCTAGCAATTGTCGACAACCTGTCAAATTAATGACAGCATAAACAAAACACACTTGTACCACGTTTTAACAAGGAGAAAAACCTACATCCAGTAAGTGGTCATTAATACATTTATTTAACGATTTTTTGAGCGCTTTAAATGTATTAGTCAGTCTTGCATGCTGCGACTGATGACCATCCATTGTGATACGACAACGTACTGGAGACAACAGTATCGGTAATTATGTTTTCTCGAAATTACGGAAATACCAACTAAGTGATATTCTTCATTTAAATTTGTTAGCACATTCAAAGTATGTCGGACAACATTTCTCCTGTGAGTGTTAAATGGTAGTATAAAATATTTATACACTCACACTCAGTGAACAAGAAACATTTCAGTCTCCAGGTATAAATTTGTCTCACAGACAAAATAATGCCGTGATAAAGCGACTACATACCGAGACGGGAAACCAATAATCTTGCTTTGATTTTTTTTTTTAAATCAGTCGCTGATCATGCTGCATAATCTACGGAAACATTTTTTTGCTGTGTGGTAAACAAATTGCATGACGATATCCTGGCATGAATTACGCGTTTCTATTCAGCAATCCAGGATGTACTGACATGGAGGAATAATATCTACGGGTAAGTATTTTGTTGTCGTCCATTGCTTTTACTTTGCTTATACCACGATGCGGTGTGTATCCTATGTTAACCGATACAATACAGACATTGAGAAATGTTGTATTTATCTCACAATCGGGGCGTTTTTGCACTGTTACGCAACTAAAGTTTAATGTATCTGGGCCCTTGTTCCGAATCCGTATCAAGGGCCCCTGATACAAGCGCGTGATTCTGCTGTTGCCAAAACAACGGCATTCATATCATTTTTCGTTCGCTTCGCGTTTTTCCCTTCAGAGAAAACAATATTAGGTGAGGCGAAGCCGAACCTAATATTGTTTTCTCTGAGCCGCATATGACACTCTATCTGCCAACTAAACGTCCCGTAACATATTTATTATGCACGGCATGCTAAAATGTCACTGGGGAAGTTAACTCAACGTATAGTTAAATTATGCGCACTTTTCGGCATCTTGGGCTGGTTTGTAGCCTGTTATTGGGATTTACCTGATCGCTCGAGTCGAGGCTTCTCTCTTGAAGTTAAAGGATTAGCTTCCGCTATGAAATGTGGAAAACTCCACCTCAATAAACGATGAACGGCATATTTTAAAATATAATAAACCTTTACACCAAGAGGAATATTTAATTCACCAGTAATTATTGAAAAAGTAACAACCAAATTCACGTTGACGAAACACACAGTTGCTGCACTTCGCAAGACAGTATTCAGTGAAGTAAATCCAGCGACGTAATTTTCTCTGAAGTGTGACGTCATCACTGACCTCAATATGGAGATCCATGAACGCTATTCTATTTTTCAATTTGCGTCTTTCCGTCGAAAAGGCAAATGAAAAAGTTCCTCTTAAAATGGTTTTATAACACATTATGTGGTCAATATTGTGAGATAAATCTATCATCACCACAGTGTGTGTCTCCGTAAATTCTGATCAAGTCTCGTTGTAGGCACAGAATCGTATTTCGACTGGCCCTAACGGGCTCGTCGAAATACTACTCTGTTCCGACAACTCGACTTGATCTGAATTTCCGGTGACACACACTGTGGTGATAATCTGTATATACCTGGAACTTAATTTAGCACCGCTGAAATGTTTCATGGCAGTGGAGGTGTTGATACTGATTATTATGTTTTAATGATTGCCATGTCTTGCAGTACATTTCATTTAGTGAAACATGATGAGTATGGTTGATAGCGAACCCTAAACACATCCCCTTCTACCTGAAGCATGCTTCCCACGAATGTCGTAAAAAACACTATCATCAGCATGCAATATCTAGGTATAAAACAAGATAATTTGTCACTTCTTTTATCAATAAATGTTGACATGGCTAGGAGGAGACTTCAGAGGCACTAAAATGGCAAATTGTTGGCATGCTTGCAACAGGAGTATCATTCCAAAATATTGTAAGACAACTTGGCTATAGTCATTCTGTCATCAGCAGACTTGTCCGAAAACTTCAACAAACCAACGATGTTAAGGTCCAACCAAGGCCCTGATAACCCCAAAAGACCTCTTCTCTGGAAGATCGGAGTATGGCACTCCTCGTTATGCGTGAATCCTTTGCTTCAAGCTGCGTTTTGAAATGCCTTTGGCTCCCCAAGAGGAGTTTGTGCAACGGAACTGTCCGAAACCGTCTCAAAACACTAGTTATGAAGTCCCGAATGGTCACCAAGCGCCCATCTCTGTCCTATCAGCACCAAAGACGACATTTGGAGTGGTGTATGGCTCGACAACATTGGGATCGTAGGACGTGGAGGAGAGTCAATTGGTCAGAGGAGAGTAGGTTCCTGCTTCGCGTGACAGATGGTCGCACGAGAGTGTGGATGCATAGCAATACCGCTTACTTACCCAGGAACATCAGACCTACTGTTTCTTATGGTGGGTGATCAGTAATGGTCTGGGGATGCCTTCCTCACGATTGTAAACTCGATATGGTGACCATACGTGGGAATTGCAATGGTCATCAGTACATCCAGGACATTCTCAATCCGGTTGTCGTGACTCATTTTGACAACCACCCGTTAGCTATCGCCCTGTATCGACGACAATGCAAGGCCACTGTCAAGGTGATAGCATAAACTTGAGATTTTTTGTTTAAAAGTGTATATATGTTCGGTACTCTTTCTCACTGGGCTAAATATAAAGCGTAAAGATAGGTATATGACGAACCCCGAAAACCGATTTGTCACTTAAGCAGACCAGCAATAGTTCATGTGCTGCTAATTAAGCATGAAAATTTAGTGGCCACAAAGTGCGCGTTCACGTTTACACAACACCATATGATCTATCCGATAAAGATCAAACGAAAGCGAGACCAGTCATCTCCTACAGTCATTATCCGCGTGATTAGGGCCAGTTAATGGGTAATTGTTTGAAAAACAGTACATCGCCCATGTTCTGGACACACACCTATATTATGCATCTGGTTTGTGACGAATGCCAGGATATACCGAAATGCAAGACGTTCAAAGGAACTTAAAATGGAGTATTACATTAAGATAGATCTATGCGGCCAAGTTCAAGAGAAACGATTAAACTAAGAATTAATATTCTGGCTATCGAAATAGAAATTGGTGGATTTCTCGAAAAATTAATTCCAATCTGAAGGTGTGTAAGACTGTGGGTCGACGCGAGTGTCTGGGGATGCCCCATACTATAAATTGGAGGAGGAGCCGCATCGGTGCGAAAGTATAGGTACGCTGTGATGGAGGGGTGCCACAGAGCTCACAATTTAGAATAGGGGCAGATGAGGGCCAAGTGGGTGGCCATAGCTGAGAGTAGTATCAGAAATAGAAGGAACGAACTCGGGAAGCTATTAGTATTTAGGAAGACGATATACCCATTGTAGAAGGCATGACATACGTAGACAGAGTAGGCTTGCCTGTATGGACATTATTCTAAGATAAACGTTGGGGAGAGTTTAACCCCATTGGTGGCGACTGCTTAAGTGAAAAGCGTTCAGTAACGTGACAGTACGTTAGTGGCCGTGCGACGGCAGTGATAGAGTGATATTCTGTCACTTGTTAGAGGGAAAGCGATAAAGTAAAGTGACAATACGTTAGTGGACGTGCGACGGCAAGAGTACAGTGACATTCCGTCACACGTTAAAGCAAAGACGTCCGGTGAAGTGACAATACGTTAGTGACTGTGCGACGGCAGTGGAAGAGTGAAGTGGAGAGGAGACCAAAGAACAATCACCAGCGAGGAGGAAAAGTAACAGCACCATACCTGTCGAGAGAACATTTTTCCATCAAAAACATAAGTGACAGATTTCTATTTTCTATTAACACTACTGCGGAAAAAAACAGGGAATTCTTAATTATGTTCCAGACGTATATATACACCACTCGTGGATTCCGTCCTACGTTTAAGAACATCGTGAAAGAACGCATGTGATTGGTCGGTACACACACGTTTTGATGTGAATGAAATACTTCGGCATAAATCCGTGTCAAGCCAGGATGTAAGCAGACCGCTGAAGTTGATAATTTTCTTGAATTAATTAATGCAAGTTTTATTGTGGGGTAAATACAGAACACTACTCGGGTAGAGTACGGGAAACACGAGTCAACGATCCTTGTTGGAGTTTTTCTAGAATTCCACGCGCGCTTTTGGCACTCGGCAAATGTAGGAAAAACTCCAACGCGAGTCGTTGATTCCAGTTCTCTTTCTCCATCCTAGTTGTGTTCTGTCTTATTTTTCTTCAATCAGTGTACAAAGAATTTAACTTTTTAAACCTTGTGTTCCTGAATTATATCGTCACTTATATCGTCACTAAACATTCTTTACTGCAATAAGAAGGGAGAAACTATTTTTTTCGTTGGGGATAATATCAGTTATCCTTGTGTTCTCCAGGGTGTATGGGAATTTATACTGGTTTGGGAACGAACTCATACACCCTGATGCGAAGCCGAATGGTGTATGAGTTCCCAGACCGGTGTAAATTCCCATACACCCTGGAAAACACAAGGATAACGGATTTATTTCCAAAAATGTTGATGTACTTTCAATATTTTAGCCTAAATTGTGTGGAAAAAACCGACAGAAAATTTGTACTTTGTAAGTTTCTTAATAAAACCAGACAAATAGGGATGAGCCAGTTGCACTGACATCCATCTCTGTAATATATCAGTGAGCCAGTCCCAATGACATCCATGTCTGTAATATTTTATTGCACATAAATATTAAATTTCCTGTATTTTTATTTTTGTTCTAACATAACCGAACAGAAGGTTTGAATTAATATTAAAAATAGGTATTTTTTTACCCATATAGCCTGCTGTTGTGTATTCTTGTTTTTACACCGTGGTTAAAAGCTATTGTGGATTGCAAGTTACACCGTACCTCTCAGCCAATGAAACGCAGAATTTTGTTTAATTTAGAAATGAGCAGTTTTATACCACGATTGCTGTGTGTATTCAACGTCACGCGATACAAAACAGATATTGTGAAACGTGCTAGATACACCGTGCGTGGAATCCAGATTACGTGCAAGAACGTTGTGTAAGAACTTATCTGATTGGACATTACGCGTCTGAATAACGTTATGACGTAAATGAAATGATTCGACACAACCCAGTGTCGAGGGAGCGCGGAGGTTCAGTGGTTACGGTATTGGAATTCAAACCGAGGGGTCCACGGCTCCCGGTAACTGCGTTGTGCCCTTGGGCTAGGTACTTAACCTCGATTGTCCACGTGGTGGCACGGTGGCGCTGTGTGTATTGAGGCGTAATGCTCGTCGATGGTGCACCTGTCTTCAACCATTGCTAATCCTACTTGTGTGGATACAGTACTTTGGGATGTCTGGCAGTTGCTCGCCGTCCCTCGGTGATTCTCTCCAAGTACTACGGCGTCCTCCACCCGTAACACTCTGGGACACGAGGTGACTCTGGTTGTCGAAAGTGTCGTTAAACTCCAATAAATAGAAAATGAAATAATAAATGCCGAGCAAGAAAGTTACCAGACCGACGAAGGTGGTATGTTTGCCAAACATGAAAAGCAGACGACACTTCCAAAAAAAAACATTCTCGAGTAACTGATTTTCTTCATTTTTTGTCTCAGAAAACATAGGTTATGACCCCTCGTTGGAACGAGCTCGACGAGCTCGTTCCAACGAGGGGTTATAACCTATGTTTTTGAAACAAAAAATGAAAAAATAATGAAAATTAATTGGCGATTTTTGAGAATAGCGCTGGCCGGTTTTGGCCGTTACATTGGGTAAAGGTTTAAATATACCAGCATCGTTTACTAAATTCAAGTTTAATCGCAGTATAAATACAAAGCGCAACTGGTGTAGAGTACGGGGAACAGGAATGAATGATCCTTTTTGGCCTTTTCCTGTATTCCCATCGAAGCCGTATTGTGTTCTGTCTTAATAATCTGGCCACCCCCCCCTCCCACCCCCACACACACATACTTACCCACAGAAATATTATTGTCCTCTTCCCCATTTTAGTTTTATTTTTAGTGACGAACAACGAATACGTAACTGTGCATTACGCAAGTATTTATGCATAAAATGTAGAAAAGTTTAACCTTCTGCACTCTGATGTCGAAATACCAAAATTTTAAGCAGCACATTTTTTTTTCATAATACAACCTGAAATTTAATCAATGAACTGGTAGAGTGCTGGAAGCCCACATTATAACTTACAGGATGTTTAGTCGTCGGATATGGTGTCATGTGAGGCAAAGTGAGATCAATATTAGGAGAGGCTGTAGCCGAGCCTAATGTTAATCTCACTGAGCCTCATATGACACCGTATCGATCGAAATAAGTTTCTCAATTTGGGACACATATTATAAACAGATTATTTTGTTTTGTTCAAGTAAGTTTAATGAAACTTTAATCACATTCAACGGACGATTCAGAACGTCTGCTGTAAGATTGACATGTGTGACAGATCATCCAATCGACTTTGTTAAATTTTTAGTTGCTTTGTTGGACAACTTGGACTTTTGATATATATATATCGACATCAGCGTGCAGACGGCCATCCACTGAAGATACTTGTTTCGGAATTTTTTCCGTTCTGGTGATATTATTAGGAAAGTGATGATGTTAAGATATGTAGAAGAGACAATCTGTCGCTTCCGCGTATTGTAGAACCATAAATATGTTGATATTTGCACAGATTTGTACTGATTTTACAAAGAGGGTTGAAAAGGAACATTCAAGTTTTCTCTTATCCACATAAATAGATTTTTTTTTAAATGTACAAAAAGTATGCAAATTAAGTACAAAATATAATAAATAGATTTCTAGTTTAGTTATCATATTTGATTCTTATTTTTTTATATTTCGTTTTAAAATGGGCAGGTAGAGGACAATTTGTGAGAGTGGATTGGGATGGGGGAAGGTGTGATGTTGATAAATTAGATGCACAGACGTTGAGTACTTGGCACTTGTCTGGAGGTGCAGTATTCAACGAAAGGTTACACACAATGTATTCAAAACAGCTTTGACAGTAAACAGTGGTCCTAATAATAATAATAATAATAATAATAATAACAACTGTTTGAATATGGTTGCATATTGAGTTTTACACTTCTGTCAAATTTATTAGACTTGCCCACCGTTTTTCAAATTTTTTGTACTGACACAACAGATAAAACGCTTATCTCTCGACCTTGTAATTATTCAGTATTTCTTTTTTTTAATAAACTAATATCTAACTTTTCATTTTTCATTTTAGTTCTATAAATAAAATGTTTTACAAAAATGAGTAAAAGGCGAAAAATAGGCGGTAACATGCCGGCATTTGGGTTGCTAATCAGAATAACTTATATTGATAAATTTATATAATATCCTGTATTTGTGAAAATACAGTTGACGATATCATCCCAAAAGTACGAAGCAAGTGGACATTCACAAAACATGTGAATCAAGGTTCCGTTTTCCTTTTTGCAAAAGGAACACGTATCAACTTCATTTCTCAGTTATATTTATTCTTTTTAAAAGAGTGTTGGTTCCCAAACTGCGTGCATTTATGCGATACTGATACCATTTATATTTGACGTCGACAGTACATTTAAAGGGGATTAGTAATGTTTTTGTCCACCATTTTTCACTCAGTTCGATGCCTAACATGGATTCCCATTTGGATAAGAGATTTTTATCTTTTGTGTCCACAATAAGTGTCTTATAAGTTATCTTCTTCCCGGGGAAGATTAATGTTACTATGAGGCAGGAGTATGGGGTTTTGTAATCTGTTCAGCTCAGTTGCATTGCCTAGTGGTCTTAAAACATTTTATAGCATTTTATATTCTCCTGTATGCCAAGAAGTCTATTTGTTTATCAAAGCGCGTTTTAAATTGCTCATGCGACAACAGTTTTCCGTTTAATCCTAAAAAAATCATTTACGAAAAAGATAACATTCGATTTCAACAGAGTGCTTCTCAATGGTCTATTTCCTACTTGAATAATATGTTCGTTATTAAAAATATATGTACTTAAAAAATCCTTAGGCTCCCGGGGAGAAGACTGTTAGCTGAAAGACGACCAAGCAACATAAACAGATAAGCCATATCTATCCCAGTAGAACCAGATCTCACAATACCAAAAAAACCGCAACAATTTTGTTCTGATCAAATCGACCTCTTCACGAAACAGCGAAATAGCAGGTATCAATATCAAGAGTAATATGCGCTCACTCCGAGAAATGGACCACGTATACAACAAATTTGTCTTTCTACGACAACAAATGACCAATTTAGTGGGTTAAATTAATTCAAAATTTGTCCAATGTCTGCGGCGAGTCATTTGGAGCACTAACTCTATATTTCGTTTTCTCGTGCCGCACCTTAGCTGAGTAAATAAATTCCACGGTCATGTAGGTTTGGTCAATTAACCCATTTTTCGTGATGAGACTACGGATCATTTTTTTTCATCATTATATTCCATCTTTCGTACCACACTTTCAATGATTAAATAAAGTAAAGAAACACGCCAGACTGCTTAACTGCCTCTTTTGGCCTGTGATTACAAAAGCACTGGCTGCAATAGCGTAGTTAGTCAATTCGCCTTACCCACTAAACACACTGCCTACTCCAAGACCTTATCCTGCAATAGCATGACTTCAAAACTGTTTTTGTTTTTTTTAATGGTCTTTTTTCAGAACATTATTGATACACCCCCATTCCACACCACACTTTAAAAGAATACGTCAATCAAACAGATAAAAAAGTTGGTTGATTGTCCCTTCTGGTCAGTAGCTGTAAAAATTGCTGAGTGCAATGGATTTATCAATCTCTCCCCTCCAATTCCATTTAAATAACGTATATCCCAGATTTAAACGTTGATGGTATTTTATCGCGAAGTTTACCACAGGTTGCGACTTAACCTTGGACGTCCCTTGCCAGAAGCCTTACTCCAAGAAACCTCTCAATCAAAGTATTCCTAAAAGTTATCTTCAGTGGCCCAAGCAATTCATTCTTACATCACTGATAGCACAAGAGTGAAAATAGGCTACACAGCTAAGAATTTTCAATAAACTGAACAACACAGAGTTTAAAACACCGTTAACTCGGTACAATTTCATTACCCTCACGGAGATCTGGTACTGTGATGGGACCGAATTACACACGTGCCGATCTCAGTTGCGGCAAATCCCCGTTTAAGATGGATGGAATTTGTTTTTATTTCAACTCCAAATATGACGAATTCTTTTGCAATACAAAATATATTGGCGACATTACTCCCCGGGATGAAGTTGATGGTAAAATTTACCATCGAATATCGTTTTTGTATCTGTGTCCATTCCTCCCAGTATTTCTACTTATTGGAAATTGAAACCTAATTCTGATGTTTTCGGTTCTAAGGCAGCAGTTACTGAGCAGTAGTCCAGAGGATTATTGATTTTGGGAGGGGATTTCAAACACTCGAACTGGAGGACAGCCGGATTATATTGTGGGTGACAACAACAAATACATTCCCTTGCTTCAGTCAAACACCATTGACTGCCTAAAAGGCAGGGAAAGTCTTGATAAAATAACAAACACATTCTGAAAACATTTACTCGAGCTATGACAATTAGCAAAACTAAGAATTGTGAATGGCCGCTGCCCTGCGGATAGACAAGGCAATTTTAACTCATACCAGTACAACGACTCAAGTTCTGTCGACTATATCCTAATACCAGAAGAGTACTTTTCAGATACTGGTTACTTCTGGATCAAAGCGCCGACCGTTTTTTCGGATCACTGCCAGTTGGTACTCCACCATGAATGTACTGATATTGCTGATAACAGCAAGGCGGGCAAGTATCAGTACACCCGAAATCCTATCCCCTCGAGGTGGTCAGAACAGAACGCTGCACGTGCCAGATAATTTCTAACACGAGAGAATGTAATCGCCTGTATTTCACATTACCGAATGAAGCCGAGCTCATCAAATAAGGAGGGCACAGAGAAGGCCGCTGCTGACTGGATGAGTATTTTCCATTCTATTAATAAGTTTGCTTCTCGGCGAGTCCAATTGACTATCCAAACAACACCCCCAAAAAGAAATGTTTCGACCACAGGTGCAAAGAATTGAAACGCACAATGGAAAGCATTATAAAAGACATGAAGCTTATTCCGAGTGACAGATCACTTATTGCTAAATATTTCACTGCGAAGAAGGCTCATAAGACAAGAGTGAAGTCCAAATCAAAAATGTTTTACACAAATCCATGAGACCAACTGGACGACTTACAATGTAATGAGTCAGCTAGTTACTAGTTAAAAACAGTTTCGGTCTGGCGGGTGTGACATTACCAGTCTTCATCCCGACACCGCTGTTCAGTTCTTTGAAACAACTTTTTCCCCAACACAGAACGCTAAAATTTCAAGCATGCCGTTCGCTCCTTCTCGAACCTTGACCCAAATATTAAAATGTAACATAATATGCCCGGAGAAAATTAGGAAAGCACTCCGACAAATAAAAGATAGAAAGTCTCCAGGCCCCGACAATGTATCCAACGAACTTCTAGAAACAGTTTTGCAGTCCTTGTACACCTCAAGCTGTTATCTTACTAAAACGGCCAAGGGTCTGGGTCCACCTGTACTATCCACAATTGGGGCTTGGCAAGTTTGTGCGATCTCCCGGACCCTGTTTAAAATATTTATAGATGACATTCGTAAAATATTTTCTAGAGAATGCGACCCAATAGTTGTGAATAATAAGTCATCTTTTATTTGCAGACGACCTAATCATGTTCTCAAGTACGTCTATCGGATTACAAACATGTTTAGAAAACTTAGAAATATACGCGAAGAATAATCATCTGAGGGTCAACACAGAGAAAACGAAGTGCTTGGTGTTTTTCCCCCAAAGGGTTCAAGGTTCCCCAGTTTTTACAATAGCTAACAAAACGCTATGCTATGGAGAGGCACAAAGTGCTTTAAAACTAAAAGGGATGAGAGCACTTTACAGTCTTTTCAGTTCTTTTAAGAGTAAACACCCCCCCCCCCCCCCCGTCCACTGCTATAATGTCCAAAATATTTAATCAATTAATACAACCCATATTGTTGTATTATATCGAACTACGCCATACTCGTTGGAATGGCGTAATCATATTTCGCTCGAGCCTACGGCTCTCGCGAAATATGACTACGCCATTCCAACTCGTTATGTAAAACACCCACTGATTAAAACATACATCGCGTTCTGTGTTTATTACAACCTATGCATTAAAATTCATTTAAATAAACAAATTTTATTTCCGATGTTTAAACCCAAAGGTGAAAAGTCTGCTTGTTTTGACTGAAACTGTACTGATCAAATGGATCGATAAAAAATCAAAACAACCTTTTCGGAACCAGTGTTTGTTGAAATTCGTATCGTTGTTTCTCTTCGGCTGGTTCCCATTCACGCCTAACCATTTGGTGGCTATTACTCTTAGTAAAAATATAAGTACAAAATTGTGCAGATTTGCAAAACAGTTGGGAGAAACATTTTTAAAAGAAGTTCGAAACATGTCAAGATGTACGAAGATTTACCGAAATAAAGTTGACCAATTTAGATATAACGGATCCACAAAAACGAGACGGCCACAGGACTGGGTTAATGTTCTGGTTGGAAATGATGTTTTTTTTTTTAAAAATTATCTCATTTTTGGTTAACTTTTTTTTGTGAACCGACTTTATTTTGATTTGGACGTTTACATTTTCATACTATGGAACTGACGGGCGATAATTGTATAACGAAATTTGGAAACTTTTCGAAGCGTAAATAATGACTCGATGGGAAAGAAACTAGTATGAACGGTGCTGGGAAAAAAACGTTCCGGCTTGTACATCACCCATTGAATACAGATTACAGAATCATTTATGTCATAGCGGCTATTCCGTTAAATACAAGGGTTTAAAGTTAAATGGATGTGTAATAAAGTATAATCTTGCAAAGTGGGATAGACTCCCAGCTGAGGCTGTACACATCAAATTCTGTAAAATGATACCCGGCGTTAATAAAAATTCTTCCAACGATGCCGTTCGAGTTGAACTTGACAGATTCCAACTTTCTCTCGAACGCATCGTCAAAAAGTTCAAATTCATGGCCAGACTTCACTCTGCAACTCAGGTACATTGCTCCATGATTTACCGGAAGAGCAACGAGCTCGTTCCAACGAGTGGTCATGACCTATGTTTTCGAGAAAAAAATGGAAAAATAATGAAAATTAATATATATTGGCGATTTTTGAGAATAGCGCTGGCCGGTTTTTGCCGTTACGTTGGGTAAAGGGTTAATGAATACCTTAACAATGAAAATAAACAGAACGGTAAAAATAAATTGCGTACTTATCGCAACTTCAAAAATGACCTTAAATTCGAGCCTTATTTAGCTTACTCAAAAACAAAGTATGCGCAGGGGACGTTTACAAGATTAGGGATTAGTAATGACAAGGCGCGCGGTGGCGTCGCGGTAACCGGTTCTCGTCAGATCACTGAATTAAGCAACGACGAGCGCGGTTAGTAGTTGGATGGGTGACCATTTCAGTGACTGATTATTGATCCCGCGTTGTGTACTTGGGCGAGGCACTAAACCCCGATTGCCTACGTGGATGTACGATGACTCTGTGCACTAAGGCGTACTGCACGTCGATGGTGCGCATGTCTTCAACCAATCTAATCCTGCCTGTGCCGCGGTGCAGAGTTCAGAATTACGATGTTGGAGAGCTGACAGGTTCTCTCCGGGTAATCCGGCTTCCTCCACCCGTAAAACTGTCACCGACATGATATAACCCTGGCTGTTAATGTGTCGTTAAACTCTAATAAATGAATAAACAGTAATCACAATTTGGCAATTAAAAAGGGGAGACATGCACAGCCTCCAATTCCCTTAAAAAATAGGATTTGCAACACTTCTGATGTTTGTTAGGACGTCGGCGATGTGGCATCTGAGATGCATTTTGTCATGGACTTCCCGCCCAATACAAACATCGGGAAACAGTTCCTTAACATCGGAACAGGGAAATTAAAGGAAGAAATTGGAAATACTATTTCTATTTTTATCGCAAAGAGATGTTTGGATTCATTATATGAATCTACCCGCGCTATTAAAAGACAACAATGACAAAGCGGTGAAATATCAACTCGATTTCGAAAAATCGAAGAGATCAGCCCTTCTGGAGTATATCAACACTTCTGACGAGAGTTTAACCAATTAAATTACCAGAGTTGTTTCTGTCAATACAATAAATCTCATCATAAAATGTGTTATTTGTTACTGAGGTACGATGACAGTTTCACCACAAATGCGGCTGACGTTTCGATGGTCACGCCTTATGTTGTTCTATTCTGCTTTTATATGGTTCTAATTATCTCAAAATGCGCTTTAAAATATTTTGAGATAATAATTAATAAATCGACCAACGCAATAGCAATAAATAGGAGTTTCTTTAATCAGGGCGTCCCGCCAAGTCCTGGGTGGTCCTGTATGTCTCGGAAATACAAAATAAATATGACAGACTGGGAAATAAACATTTTGTGAAATCGTTTGAGGACAATACATCTTTGTTCTGGAAAATCGCTACGTGCTTGAAGTATTAAGAATTAAGTATGTAGAATTAACTGTTCCATAATTTTTCTTTGCGGATAAAACTATAGAATCAATTCGGAACTCATTTTGTTCTCTTTTGTTTACTGCAGTACTCACGTTGAGGGTATCGCCAACTAATTTCTACTCTAAAAACCCACAGGAAACGGATGCGAAGCTTCAACATATTGGCCTCCGGGATACAAGTATTCGGATTTGAGAAGTGTAAACGCACAGTGAATCGCGACTGTAGAATTACTCTGTTCATTGCGCATCCAGAACAGATGCCAGCTTTTGTTCACGACTAATAGAACATTACTATGCTTTGCTCATAAAAGTGGACATAGAATTTTGACCGGATCTCGATCGTGATCAGTCAAAAATTACTGTTCTATTTTGTGATCACAACACTGTAATGTTTTCGTTACTAACTAAATGAACAAGAAAGCCAATTCATCACTTTGATACTGTTGAATTAAAATCGCCTATACTATATCATTATTGACGAAGACATGGAAAGATGTACTACTTGAAAATACTCTCACTGTGGATTCATACATTTGCGTTGCTTTGCATATTGTATTTGCCGAAGCCTAAAGATGAGTGGTATTGATAGTTGGAGATCGGTCTCGGTTTAGGTATTTTTAGGGAGGTATATCGCGGTATCGGTTCCGTATTCGGTATTTAACTTAACTGAGATTTGCTGAAAGTACTAACGGGGAAGTTACGTCAGAAAAATACCGAATAAGCTGTTCGTGTTTCATTCCACCCCAGCGCCACGAATGACACTGCGGTTGTGTTCAACACTGTCAATCTTTTGCCAACATAAATCAAACCAACAGTAATTTTGTGACTTGTTCCAAACACATCTTAACCTTGAAAGGCGTACTTCAGGATTTTGAGATCTCAGAACAAGTGCCATTAGCATGCCATCATTAGGAGGTGCTGCTGACAATAGATAAATCACCCGAGCAATTATTTCTAATCAGGCCTTGGCAGCCTGTTAAGGCAGTCAAGACTTGATTAGAAATCAGAGGTAAGCAAATGGTTATGCACAGGGTGAAGTCTAGTGGGAATTCAGAACAATTTCCAAGACATTTAGAGTAACAAAACTGAAACATAAATCAGTCACAACTTTCATGAAGTGAACCCTTCAGCTGCTATCAAGCCTCAACATGGCCTCATAAGTAGCAAATGTAGGAAACTACGAAAATTCAGACATCCTCGATATTACCTGCATCTGTCCATGTTATAAATCAATCACCATGTGCATAGGAGAAAGCTTTCGCTTATCCCCCACAAGGCAGCTGGATAACGTGTGAGGTTACCAAACCAGAGGATGCGATTTTGTTAGCGCATTTGGTTTCCAGCAAGTTATTGTAGAATCTCTTTTGCGTCAAACTGCCAGCAAGGAAAAATTAATGTAAACAAAAATATGCCTGTCCATATCTGAACAAAACATTGACCAACAAACCTGAAAAAATGGATTAGTAAGAGTTTATTTCCACAGCACCACAGTTCTACGAAGCTATATAAATCAGAAACTAGCAGTTGTCACGTTGGACCAAAATCATGTGTGTCAACTTGTTGGCCAACCTGGATCTCTTTCGTGCCAAACAAAGTGTTTTGGAACCGAAACGTTGATGGGTCTGGGAAGAGATTGATGCTTGCTTCTTTACTCGGGGGTAGTAGCGCAAGTGCGTGTAAGGTTCTCCATCAATGAGATAAATTCGCATGCGTTTGTGTGTATTTATGTATTCTTTTAGAACCCGGGATAGGGGAAAGTGGAGATCAAACTCTACTTTTAGGGAAGAAATGCCCATCTTCACATCCCCAAATCCCACTGGCATTTGAACATGTGCTTTCACAATCCGGCGCAATTGATCAATTATATACGTTTTAAGGCACTTGTACCCAAGTTCCGATACCGTTCAGGGGATTTATATGAATTTTACGTAGTTGAACGTTGAAGGCACGCAGTGCGGATGAATTCCCACGCGAGCCTGCGATGTCAGTTCAATGAAACACTGTGCCTTCAGTAGCTATATTTTTTACATGTGATATGAAATAAGGCACGTCGAAAACAAATCCATCATAATTAGATCGGTACATATTTCTTAACCCTTTGAAACAAAGAGACCATTTTCAGGTCCAGGAACATGATACGGACATGATTGGTCTCCAAAATTCGTTACCATGTTCTTACCTTGTTAAAATTTATGGGTTAGTGCCTTTAGTCACTCTACTGTAAATGTATGAAGGCAAATCAATACAGGCTACATAATTTCACTTCACAGATAAAATAAATCACATCCACAGAATATGAAACCTTTCATCTGCGGTACCAAGCCTGAATATATGCAACTTGTCATTTGCTGTGCAGGGTAGCATTACCAAATTCACCCTCTGGGGACCTCATTTTGCAGATGACAGTCTGCTTATTTTCAGGCTTATGCGGCACTTGCACTTCAGAAAAAAACAACTTGGACTTCAAGCACTCACTCAGTGAACAAAGATATATGAGAAGGATTCATGTTCACTTGTACTTACGCACTTTTTTTCGAAAAGAAAAAAACGTTCACATAATATATAGGTTATTTTGTTTAAGTACAAGTCTATCGATGTGTGATCGTAAATTCTGACTCCAAGCGTTGTGATTACTGGAAGTTCTGTGAGGTCCCAGCAGCCCGTGGTGTTTTGTGATTCCTTACCAGACGATACCAGACATAGGCTCCAGATTTTGGGTTCAGTTCAGTAGGTAACTTCACGAACTTGTCGTGTACATCAGAACGAAGATCAGTTTCAAATTATCTACTATTTTTTAGGGCTGTCACGATTTTTCAATTTAGGAATCGATTAATCGTCGCAAATAATCGATGATAATCGACTAATCGTACCTAGATGACCTTCCCTCTCCCTCTCTTTGAAGTCGATAAAAATGAAGTTCATGTCAGCTGACCTACCTCAAGTAAACAACGAAGACGATCATCTTTTAGGTGCATTCAAAGCTTCGATGTTCTGAACTTTTGAACCGTCAGTGTAATAACCAAGACCGGTCGGCAGTTGCGAACTTCGCAACTGCCGACCGGTCTTGATTATTACACTGACGGTTCAAAAGTTCAGAACACCAAACCTTTGATGAATGTACCTGAAAGACAAATGCTTCCAACAGTTTCTTGGGGTTTAACATCGATGTTCTTAACTCTGTACCTTTGGAAACCATAGTTTTTTCATTAAATTTTCTTTTAATTATTAAACGTCTAAAACGGGATACAATTTACCGATTATTCGACAACGAAAAATACTAATCAATTTCGCCGTGACCGATCAATAATCGATTAATGGATTAATCGTGACAGCCCTACTATTTTTATTAATCTAATCAATCAATTATTCTACTAACAAATTCGCGACTAAACTGTCGTTATCTCTGGCATAACAATGTAAATTGTAACAAACAACAAAGTTCATACCTTCAATAGCAGTGGCTGCATCCGGGGTTCTTCTTGTGGAAAGTTTCGTGTTCGTCAGGAGCCCAGAGACAATTTGTCTAAGCAGTCAGAAATTGGTGCTTATATACACCAAATGTCTGATGCAATACCTGGGGTACGTGGCGACCGTCAGCAAATTCTCCCTGAGTTTTGGAGAATTTAGGGAAAGTCCCTTGACGTGGCGGACGCCATTTTGTGGACTCTATTACTGCCATGGCATGCAGTCCATGGAATATCGGCTATAAAATAGTATCCTGTCGGGCGTCTGTTAACCGGCAGAATGCTCTGGTGACTTGTGCAATTTTACAACTCAGCATCCCCAGATATCCGGGGTGCCTCACCAGGTATGTGTTATGATTTGTTGGACAGTTCGAACACCAACATCCCAGGAGTTCTGCTGAATGTTATTGTTCCACCCATCAACAAACCCTACAATTTTACTTGCTTCTTTACAATATTGGTCTGCAAAGGTATGCCTAATATCGTCAACAGAACATCTGGCGTGTACCCACAGGGTACGCCTGTGCTCCGGTCGCCAGTTTATACAATTCCAAGTAATTTATTGCAATGTTCAATTTCTGTGAATACTGTTAATAAAACGTGAGTCCACATTACCAAATCAATCCCTATACTATTTTCGTGAGCTCGTTCCCGAGCTCACGAGCTTGCTTAACTCCTGTGGGCTCACTTCGCAACATTCCTCCCTAACCGAGGATCAAAACCCAGTGGGCCTTGATCACTCAGAAAGGAAAACGATCTGCGAAGTGACAACACAGGGTTAATAGAATATGCATCCTAAGGACAGGGAAAGGATGCCGCTCACAAATCAAATAACATCCAATATAAAATCAATTCTGTTGTAGATAACCAAGATTTATCCTGACCAGCATTCTTTGCCCCAATAAACAAATAATCACTAATAACACTTGCATCGGTACGGAGGAACACAGAACTGCTCACACGTCATACAAGAGTAGATTCACCACAATGGCACGAGGTCGAATTCGTGGGGCTTCAATCGTTCTCCTCGCTTCACATCCATGCGACATGCTGGGCATGTTTTTGAGGGCGAGGTCATGTTGACCCACATCTGTCCGCAGACGAGATGGACTTTTGTTTTACACCGAGTACACTCATAAGCATACGCTTCACCGTAAATGTCCTCCAAACAAACACAACAATGTCCGGTATCACCACTAGTACACTGTTCGAATTGTACTGTGTTTAAACGAAGTTTATGGTCTTCGAGAGCTTGATTATACGGTAATGCTAAACATTTCATGTCTTCTCTTATATGTTTCCTACTCATGTATGGATTATGTAGTTGGAATACTCTGTGCTCCATGGGCTATTTTACATTTTCGGGGATGGGTTCGCCATACAATAGACGTCTATAGCCAAAGTCTAATTGTTCGAAATAAACTCATGCATCACAGAGCTTATGTCCTAACATTTCTTCGACCTCTGTCTTGGTTAAACTACTGGAGAGGTCGGAAGCCATTGTTCCTGGAATATCATAATTGACGTGTCCTTATTGCTCGGGCGAATACTTCATCATCGTTATTTTCTGCTTCTGCCATGTTATGAAAAATATATGAAAAATATAAGAAACACAATATACTCAAAATAAGAATAATATCAACTAATCAAAAACTATAACTGAGACGTCAGTTATTCATAGAATTTCATCATCAAAGTTCTATAACTGCTCTATTTATATCGCTCGCACTTGAGATGGCACTATGTAGGATCGGAAATGGTATTAGGTCCCGTCCTAAAATTAGAAATACCACCATCAAAATCAGGATGGGTAACTTTATACAAAACATAATACTGGTTATGTCTCAGGAGTCCGTTGGACCTAAGTTGAGCTCGTCATCGAGTTCTCCAATTAAGAAACCTTCTCCATGCGTTAAACCTTTCTACGTGTTGTCTTACAGACCACATGTCATGAACCAAACGGTTCAACATTATTCTGTGACTATGATAATGTCTTGAAAAGTCATTTCCTGTGTGTATTAAATCTGGACAGGTTAGAATACGCAAAACTCGAGAGTGGTTTTTAAACATAATGTCGTATGGACAAGCAGAATCATACCAATATATATATTTCAATTTCAGTTGTAACTGTAATATTTTGAAAATCATAGTAAACACATCTGAAAGGATCATCGAATGTGAAAGCACGATGCATTTGAAAATACCTCAGTTCATAAGTATTTGGTTGAACAACACCATTTATAACCGCGGGTCTTCGGCCAGTTCGAGGGCAAACGGCATCTGGAGGTTCGCCATTGTGTATATATTCATAAACAGCATATTCCCAAGGTAATGGGTACATAGTGTCTACAAAAGGAGTGATAGAAATTATTTCTTCGTGATCAATCCATTGGCTTTCTGCCTCCTCATCCGTTTGACTCCTACAATGATGCTCTGTTCCAATTGCTTCACTTTCGTCAGTATCTACTGTTTCACTACTACTTGAGTCACTCATTGTAAACACAAATAATATTGTTCAACATTAAATTGTTATTTAAGTTAAATTGTTAGTTGTCAGAATATTGCCTCGAGTTAAGTTAAGTTCGCACGGGCTTATCCAGTGTTTGCGTCATAATTCACTGATGGATATAGCTGATATGAGGTCGTTTGAGGTTGGTCCTGTCTAACGTTTGTCTTTGTCTCTCGATCTTTCACTAATTGTTTCATAATTGTCACTATTTCATTTGATGGTGGTGTCATCATCCGTCGTATAGTGTTTGTTGGTTGTCTCATAGTCGTATATAGAGGATCACCTTCATCATTAAATGTAGCATTAGACATTCCACATACATCAGCAGAAAAACTAGGATTTCGTTTCCGTTTTTGCTTATATCGTAAAATTATGTTACGTAACTTGATATGGCCTTGTGCTCTAATACATCTTATCAATAAGTATATGCCCAGTATAAGAAAAATGCATCCCACCAAATATGCCCACTTTGGTACTTCAAATGGTTCTATCGGAGTTAACTGCATTTTATCTAATTCATTTAGGTAATCCATTTTCAATTCTACTATGTGCTTGATAGATTTCGGGATCACAAAGTTTGTTATGTTCACCTTATTGAACACAGGTTGCCAAACTTGTCTTTGAGTCAACGAGAAATTTGGCAAGACTGTCTTTGAAACTAGACGATACGTAATGTTATCTCGGCGATGAAAATAACTATTCAGCAATAGTTGACCACTCCTGGCGATACATGAAAGATTCAATTCTAAGACACCAATTGGTGGCATGATTCGACGTGGTTTTGGATTCTTAAGTCTAGGACACGTAATTGAGAATCGCAGTGGCACGTCAGTAGTGATATACCAAAGACCCTCCTCAATACCTGTCGTAAAAGGCAAATCCATATTTAATTTGCCATCGGTAGTACAAAATTTCTTTATCTCGGATGGCATATTTAGAAACAATGCCAATAGGCAACTAGAAGTCGTATGTATCGTTCTTACTGCTCCTCGCAATGGGCAGAATAATTTCTTATCATCAATACACTCGTCATGACCTAATTCTGGGATTTAAGGAGTTCTTTGTTTGTCCACAAGTAATGTATCGGCTTCAAGTTGATAAATAGCTACCATTTTATTTTGAACATTTCAAATTGAAAATTTGTGTCAATCGACGGAACATTTACTAGAATTATTAGTTTAAAGACTGTCGCAGGTGTTAACAAATGATAATATTGCCATAACTCCTTCTGAAGTTTCAACGGAAGTTGGGTATGTTCGCCAAGTCTATCTTGAATGCTCGTTAATACCGAAGTCAATAAGGTAGGATTGACGACCCTGGGTAATAGATTTTCGTCTGCAAGCACATCCATTTGCTCATGCAGATCATCCATATAATTTTCTGCTGTTATTAAACTTAATTCAATTTAATTTAACACTGTTTCCAGTTGATGAAGGGACTGTACAAAATGCTCTAAAAGCGTTAATGAATTTGTCAAGTCCCTGTAATACAAATTCCACTTGATCACGCAAAAGCGATACTACTCGCGATAAATTTACCATAAAGTCTATATTCTCCTGTACAGCGTGATACGTTAATAGAATTAAGCCTAGACTTAGTTTCTGTACATGTTGTATCATTGCCTGATTTACAGACAAACGTCTTAAATTGTCCTTCATCCCTTTTAAATCAGATTCAGTGGCTGTGCCAAATAGGAAACTCATTACCTCACCTATGAAAAATTGCTAAAATTGCTAAACCTCGCTTATTTCGAGATGAGGGTGTATACCCTTTTAACTTGCGATAATCGTCCAGGTCCGCTTTTACTCGTTCGAAACGATTATTTATAAACCTGACCTCTTGGTACGTATCCGCTAATATCGAATGTAACGCAAGATTAAAAGTACTATTTCCAGTCATGTTTCTATTTTGTTCATCATAAATTTTTCTGAAATTTACATCGAGTTCCGGGTAAAATTGGTTCACAAAGCGTGTATTAAAGTCCACCCTCTGTATGTAGTGGATAAATGGCGAAACTTCCGCCACGAACATGGTTGCCCATTCACTGCTAACCATATAATTTTCTTTTACCTTTGTAAAGATGACATTATTTCGGATTATGGTACTTCCGCTAACTGTTATTGTCAATGTCAATAAACTTCCCACTAACCAATTTAACAACATCTTGCTCCTACAACGAGAAGGAAGACACGGATTAGTATCATGAGTGGTTTTCAAAACTGAGTTCCACTATGCTCTCTTATTTTACGATCGATCGGTAAAATACGAGATTTTTTTTCCAACACAGAGAAATCGCCAAACTGGTTGCGCAGGCCAGCAGACGACTTCGCCATGTTACATTTCTTGTCAAATTATAAGTCGATATACTTTAGTCTCTCTCGACGCATATCCTATCCTCCCTCACAGTCATACAACATATTAAATTTTTCTTCATATTTTAATTTTACTCCTGGGTGCTTCAGGGTTTATCATCTATTCTTCGAACGTCTTGCCATCCATCCTCTCGAAGGGTGGCTCTAATGTTATCAATTAGATTATTTTCTCAAAACTTGTTCCATTTCAAGCAAGTTTGTATACTGTACTACGGGTTCTACCTTTCCCACAATACAGCCCCTCTTTAATGTATAATGTTTGTTAGTGCTACTCACTAACATCACAGGAATATGTCCTTCATTGCTACTCACACTAACACTCTTACTAACAAGTAAACCTGGTTGCTCAGCTATGTAACCTTGCTTTAAACCACGATGTTCCAAATAATAAGAGTCAAAAGTTGAGCGGGCCCCTATGGCCTTGGCTGTAGAGATACAAGTGGTCGGCGGTTTAAGTTCAATTTGATTCAACAATCTAGTCAAACAACTAAAATGTAAGTCTTTCACTATGGGTATAAGCTGTCCCTGCAATTTTAATTGTTTAAGTTCAAAGTAAATGTTCACTCCATCATCATTGATCCAATCAAAACCACTTCGGTTAAGTTCATCTTAGACTAAGAATTCATGCACCTGAGAAATTCCATTTATCGAAAAAAAAAGTTTCTCTAGACCCCTAGGTCTAACATCATTCCCAGTCACTCCCTCAATTCCTGGTAAAGTATTTCTATCTCCCAATGACTTTGGCCTATGTCTCAAATTTTTCCAAATTTTTTTGCTAATGCAAGAAGTTTGAGCTCCTGAATCTAATAAAACTCGCACTCGTTGGTTCCCTATGTTTGTCATGACGCTATCCAAAGATGCTGGTCCATAATTAACATTGACTGTTTGTGAAGATTGTTTTGTGTGTTTTTTTCGACTTCCTGTCACAGTAGGAAGTTGTTTTGATTGACTTCCTGTTCCATTTTCGTAATTTCTGAAATTTGTTGAAGTTTTGGTTTCACTTCCTGTTTACCATGATTTTTCTTATCACTTTCGGTTTCAATTTCTGTTGAAATTTTTCCTGTTTTGGTTTCAGTTTGGTTTGAGTATTTACTTCCTGTTTCTGTTTCTCATTTCCAGGGGTTTTCCCCTGAGGTTTTATCTGTGTTACTGGTTTCTGATTCTCTAAAAGTTTCTGCTTTTGATTTTCCCTATTCAATGGATGGTTCTTGGGATACCTTTCATAATAATTATTATTTTTCTTCATATTTTCAAGTTCTATTGGACTGAAATGTTTTTCCGGTACAATTCGGGTACAATCTTCTGTAAAATGTGTGCCCTGCCTCCATTGTGGGCACCTGTCACACATTTTGATCCCTTTACAAGAACGGGTGTAGTGGTTCTTCCTTCCACATTTTTCATACTCACGATCGGTCCCTGGGTTAATTTCAGTTGGATCTATCTTTACAATTGGGGTGGGGGTCTTCCTTGTTCTGGCAATTGACTCAGCAATTGGCTCTAGAACAGGTTTAGCTGTTATTGTATTGCTAGGTTTTGGGTTAACATTTGAACCAGAGCTTGAAATTATCTTTGTTTTACTGCTAGGCCTTTTTTCATCCTTACTTTTTTAGCTTGTTGTCTATTTGTTAAAGGAATAGTCCTTAATTTCACCTTACAATTTTTAATATTATGTCCCTCAGTATTACACCTTTCACAGTAGTTTACCAATTTTCCTTGTTTTGCAGAAGGGGGTTACTATTTTTGGACTTTGAATCCCTGTTTTATAAGTTGCCTGTTCGTAGGTTCTGGTTTTCTAGTATGCCTATTTCCAATAATTTCACTGTTTTGCTTATTATGATACATTATTTTTTCAGTTTTTACAGTTTCTTGACTTATTCGCATCACAGTAAAGGGGACGTCCAACGTAAAGTTGGTCAAATTTGAGGTAATTTTCTTCCAAGTCAAAAAAAGGCCCAAAATGAATAACCCCAATAAATTATATACCAAAATGTTTGGAATGAAACATAGAACATCTGGAAACTGTAATGTGCCATGGAACTGCTGCCATGTGGTAGATAGCTCCGCCTGAAAGTCTGTTATGGCATAAGTAACCGACCAGATTTTAGACAATAAAATACCTTAAATTTGTTGAATAGTTCAATTCTGCAACCCTTCTAGTACAGACTCGGAGAAATCTTGTTATCATTCTTGCAAGGACCATAAGACCAATTGTAATTTAGGATGCCTACATTTCAAAAGGGCTGCCATTATCCTTGTGTTTGTTTACCTTTTATGAAGTTCACCACAGGTCAAATCCACACAGTTCAGAAGAGTAAGTATGGAGTCATGGGAGAGTGCATCAATGAAAAATGAATGTCCAATGTGGCTTTTGTGAGTCTGCTGTGACCATACCCCCACAATCCTGTGCCATTTTGCATGAGATCTGTATCAAATTTGTAAAATATGATGAGATTGATGGCCTAAAAAAGGGTGAACTGCCAAACTTCCTCATTTAGTGTAAAATGTGTCGTTTTCTGGGGTTGCATGAGCAATGACAGCTGCCAAGAGTGTCATTTCAATATTCAAGTGTGGCCAAAACAACAAAACATTACCTGTCCTGCATGCAGAATACTTTCACCAATTGACTACACTTCGTTCAACATCCTGACTTCCAATTCATTCCTGTACATGATTTGGTATGCTTCATTTGTTTTGGAACTATCGGCCTTCCGTAGTTGCTGTTTGGGGAGGCTTGACTGTTGTTTTCTCAGGAGATTTAAGAACATTAATAACTGATCTGCTTACTAATACTAATTTTATAGGCGGGGGGTTACCGGCCTGAACAGTAATTGTGTTGGTTATTAAATTCATTTATCTAAACACTTATGACACGTTGTGGTCTCATTTCGGTAATTCGTGTGAATTTTTGTCAGCCCAACGGATCTTTTCCATTTTTCTCCACAGAATGTCAACACACATAGATTTTCGCAACCTTCTGTGGTTAACAGCGCTCAAAATCGACGTTGATCCGTCTTATACATATTGCGGTCATGCGAGGGAAGTATTTAAATTTACGACGGTATCACATTTCTCTATATTTGGTGAGCAGGAAGAAACCTTACTGATAATTCTCTTTGGCATTGGTCTTCTTTTTTCGTAGCAGACTTCTTCAAGCCTTCTTTACGTCACTAATATAGTTCGGCGACAGTAAAATTGTTTTTTCGTGAATATACAATTGTGACGAGTGTAATGTATGTTGATGTGAATATATTTTTGTTTTCAAATATAATTTTCCAATTTTATGTTTTGATCATCGTCACCAACCAAATAATTGTAGTTCGAATCGGTGGCGTATTAATCCCTTGCTGACACTTGCGTCACATTGCACAGTTTTAGAAATCAACAGCACTATTATGGACTGTATCTCGCATTTATCACATTGTCAGCTGAATATTTTCCCATGAATGTGTCGTGAGTTGTACATTACATCGCCTGCCAGATTAAAAAACAGCAGTGAAATGTTTGAAGATTTAAAATCGTGGGAAATGAAATAATTTCACAATTTCTTCTAAAACCCACGTGATCACAACAAACGTGTCGCAAAAACAGAATAAAGCGTTTGTGGTCATCCATTTTCCCCTGAGTGTTCTCACCATGTTGGTGATGAAGTGATAAATATGCTTTGCTTTCTCCGAGTATGGAGTGTGGTGTCTTTTATTCAAAACTCAGACATTCGAATTACCGATCTATTCCTTGTTAATCCTGACGGTTACTTACGCGACTGGCAATTTCTTAGTCATCAAAAGCAAAAAAAAAATTAAAAAATATTTTCCAAAAGTGGATAAATGCGGATTTTGTATACTTTTGTCATTATTTTGGTATATAATATGTCGTTATTCGCCGCTTTAATTCGTATTTAGGGCATTGTGAAAATTTACAAAAAAATGCCCAAAGTTACGTTGGACGACCCCTTAACACTGGTTTTGAACTTTTAGCATGCGGATTTGAACCTTTCACATGTACTGAATTGTGCACCTGTCCCATTTTTCTACTATATTCTCTGTTATATAACTCATTGCATGTATTATGTTGTGATAATTGTGTTCTATCCCGATTCTGATTTCTATGAGCATTATTTTCTGATTGTTTCACAGGACTGGTTTAGAATATGGATCGTAAATAACAATGGGATAATTATTTGAATACTGCCTTTCACAATTGTGAACAGAATACATAGAATCTGGTCTTATTATCTCCTTTCACTTCCGACATTTCAATAGGGTGTCTGTATTAAATGAGACTCGACCCTTCACCCTACAAGGACCGAGTTTTGCTCGTTTAAATTAACCCTGCATGAGGCTGCGACGTGCCCTAACTTGCCACAACGAAAACAAGCTCCTGAACTGAATCTAGTCTGTCCTACACCCTTGGCATGAGTTTGCTGTTGCTGGGGTGGGTCCTGCACCTCTACTGTTCTTACCTGCCTCGCGATTTACACCCTACAGTCGCGTTTGTAGTGCCCTGGCCCACCACAAAGATGAAAACCGGGTCTGGGGTATTGATTAACCCTCTGCTGAACAAACCTTTTGTCCTGATACTGTTGACTTTGATACCTCGGCTGACCTTGCCTATACTGTTGACTCTGTCGAAACGGCTTTTGAATTTGATAATTTTGCCTTCCCGTTGTCGCTAAATGTACACGATTTTTCCGTCGCGTCGCGTCGTGTCAACCCTCCATGGGGACACCTACATACCCCGGACTGTCATCCCTTTTCGGATATTCGTAGTTATGTACACCTCCTGCTTCTCCCCGGGCTTTATGTTTATGTTTCACACCTGCCTCAAATATCGCCATAGCCATGGCCTTGTCGAGCGTCGAGGGCTTTGTTCTGATTAATTTTAATTGCATGTCTGGCTGACACAGTCCGTCAGTGAAGTAGTCTGCTAACATTTTCTGTTCAGATTCCCCGTCAATTTGTTTACCATACACGTCTTTGGTGAGATCGAGTAATCGTTTTCCATATGATACAATGGGCTCATTTTTTTCTTGTTTCGTATGGCGCAAATAACTTCTCGCCATGCTCTTATCAATTATTTCTGAATATCTACCTTCTGAGTTCCTTCTGGACCTCTTCCACCGCACCTCGGGGTTGTGTTCAATATGCCTCAAAATAAAACCACTCGCTACGTAATCGCTGGTTTGAGCAGCAATGGATTTTCTTTGTGACGGAGGAATGTTGTTAGTTTCCCAATATAGGTTCAAACTCTTAATCCAAGCACGATAGTTCTTTAGGTTCCCGTCAAACCTGCGGATATGGGCGTGAAGGGCCTGCGTTTGCGTCGCATGGGCTGCAGTGGCTGCATTTCTGCTACTTACCAGAATGGTTTTGTGCATTTTAGTGTTGGCCCGAGCGGCTTTGTCACTGTTAGCATCGCTTAAATCGAGCTCGGTAATCTCACGTTCACTGTCCTCTCTTGTTTTCATGTTTTCAAGCTGAATTTGTAATTCTGCTATCTGGTGATCCAGGGCTTGAGTTTGTTCCTGAAAAACTTTTGCATGGTTCGCGTTTTGTTCGTGCAACGCACGTTCGTGTTTTTACATTTGTTCTTGCAAGTCAGCTCGTTCAGCATCCAACAGCTGCTAGTGGCATGCGGTAACGTCGTCCAGTTGTTGCTGCTGCATTTCCTGAAGTTGCTGACCTGCAATAGCCTCCGCCCTCTGCCTAACAGAAACTTCATCCATTTTTCTACTGGTAATTTATGAAAAATATCAAAATTTTACACTTACAGTTTTTGTTGGCTGTTTGTTGTAGAACGTTGTTCCACCACGTTCCTCCGTCCTGGAATGTACACTTTTTCTGTTACCTGCATGGTTGTGGTATTTTTAGCTCTTGGAGAGAGCTCAGTTGAGTCGCTTCTACTGGTACGTCGGTGCCTACGGGTACTGGTTACATGTATGGTCACTGATTTTTGCAAAATCTGCAGGCACGGCACCAATATAAATATACGTCTGTTGCGGAATTAAGTAAAAGTCTATCGATGTGTGATCGTAAATTCTGACTCCAAGCGTTCGATTACTGGCAGTTCTGTGAGGTCCCACCAGCCCGTGGCTTTTTGTGATTCCTTACCAGACCATATCAGACACAGGCTCCAGATTTTGGTTTCAGTTCAGCAGGTAACTTCACGAACTTGTCGTGTACATCAGAAGGAAGACCAGTTTCAAATTATCTACTATTTTAATTAATCTAATCAATCAATTATTCTATTAACAAATTCGCGATTAAACTGTCGTCTCTGGCATAAAAATGTAAATTGTAACAAACAACAAAGTTCATACCTTCAATAGCAGTGGCGGCCTCCAGGGTTCGTGTTTGTCAGGAGCACAGAGACAACTTGCCCAAGCTGTCAGAAATTGATGCTTGTATACAACCAATTTCTGATGCAATACCTGGGGTACGTGAAGACCGTCAGAAAATTCTCCCTGAGTTCTGGGGAATTTAGGGAAAGTCCCTTGACATGGAGTTCGCCATTTTGTGGACTCTATTACTGCCATGCAGACTGTCGGTTAATCTGCATTCAGTCCATGGAATATCGGCTATAAAATAGTATCCTGTCGGGCGTCTGCTAACCGACAGAATGCTCTGGTGACTTGTGCAATTTTGCAACTCAGCATCCCCAGATATCCGGGGAGCCTCACCAGGTACATGTTATGATTTGTTGGGACAGTTCGAACACCAACATCCCAGGAATACTGTCAAATGTTATTGTTCCATCCATCAACAAACCCTACAATTTTACTTGCTTAACACCCGTGGGCTCACTTCGCAACAATGTGCTGCAGAAGAGAGCAAACTGGATGTTTAAAAAACAGCTAATGGACACTGTATTTTATCGCTACTTGTAGAAACACCTTTCAAATAAATGTAAATCACTCAGTATTTATAACCAATGCTAACATTTGGGGAGTGTGTCGATACACTCTCCCACAATGTGCAAGAAGGCAAATCCGTACGGACTAAATAACTGCACTCAAAAGATTAGACGAAACACCTTCACAGAAACTAAAGCTCCCAAGTTGCCTTTCCTGCATTTCAACCTAAAGCTCAGATATGACCCAAACACGGCGAATTTGTTTGGAAGGTAGTATCTCCTCAATTCTCACTTACAAACAATAGACATTTAAAAAAAAACAGTTTTTAACAGAAAAATTGCAACACAGCTAGAAATGTCGGGAAAAAAAGCTCTTAAAACGTGGAAAGGATGTCGCCTCCGTTATATCTGTGCCATTGACTTCAAATAACCAAGTTGAATGATGTAGGCATACCGTTGTGCCTTAATTAATAACGCATAAATTAATCAACTGATTATCGACAATCCACTAGATTTATCGAGCTGAGAGTATGAACTCTTTACTAATTAAATGTTGCCGTTTGTAAGCTGTACTTTAATTATTATAGTGTACTGAAGAATGGACAAAGTGCCATTACCACTCGCTGACAATTGACATTGGTGAAGGAAAAAAACAAAGTAATGTATGTCCAACACTTTCCGAGCAAATACAAATTCAATAGTTTTTTGCGCGCAGAAGGCGCACAAGGACTGCATGGAGCGAGCCACTTTCGACTCTTTGCTGTAGAAATTTGTAAGTATGTCTGTTCGAGGACAGGAGAAGAAGGAGGTGGGCTTTCAAGTAGGTTTCTATCGTTTTCCTATTTTCTGCTGTAAGGATATGTGTAATTCTTGATTTCGGATTTTTGATGCTTCGAGGAACTCTGGTTTATCCATTAGCCAGGCATTTTTTCCTTCTATGTGTCCTTATTTGTGATGAGGAAGAACTTGCAGCAGTAGTAGTGGTAGCAGTCAGGGGCGGCGGAACCTGTGGGGGGGGGGGGGGGGGGGTGCTGGGGAATCTTCAGCCCCGCCACTTTTTTGCCGGGCCATGTTTTTTGTATGCATATATTTTAACACAACCAATGACTGGTGAAACAAAGGGCGGATCTAGAGCCTCCCCCATATTTTCGCCAGCTATGTTTCTTTCGTACTGGGTCAGTTGCGATGGATTTCGGATCATTTCTTGCAGTAAATGGGAGCAAGCGCTAAAATGTTTTCAGTGTATTAATAAATCGGTTAACTGAAGTAGATCGTAATCTTACAGACATACAAGTACCAAATCCACCCCAAGACAAGATAATCCACAGACAGTATAATTACTGTAAACGTCTGGTAAAGCATACCAATCGTTTCGACCAAAGCTGATAAATAGACCCCGCCTGTATGCTTTACCGACGTTTTTTAACGGCTCTCAACGTGTGAAATCTTTCAAATACATGTCCTGAAAAATCTCAAAATATCCACTCAGATGCATGGAAACGGGGGTTTTGGAACCCTGGAATTTAATTGTTTCATACCGACGACCATCCGATCCAGCACCCCCCCCCCCCCACCCCGCCCCACTTTGAAAATTGTTCCGCCGCCCCTGGTAGTAGTAGTATATTCAGTTCTGTGACATGGGGATTTACATCAATTTCGATCAAAAAGTGGGGTTTTCTCTCCTGTTATATGTTTTAATGAGGAAATTAGCGCATTGCCGAGGACAATGATGCAATATTACAGTCACTGATCGATCATCTGACGAAAATATTTCCGCAAGGTGTTTTGTTCACATGCAGTCAAAAAGGTTTCTCCTTATGTCGGCGTAAAAGCAACACTTCATAAGAAAATGAAATTCATTTTCTTTAGACTGTTGCTAACAAAGTGAACATAATCACTCACGAGGCCACTCGCCTCTGAAACTACCAGTATCGATACGTATTGGGAGAACACCACAGCGGAACTAGGCCATAACCGATCGGTTGTTGGCGATCAAGATTATTTTTTATGTAATGTTAGATTCCAACAGATTTTTTAAACCACTTATATGGAAACAACTTATATGGAAATTTGAAAAAGAGAAGTTCTCGCTAATTTCCTTGCAGTGCAGTATGTAGAATTAGGTGATGCAATTACTTGATGAATATATGACCTTAGTTTTGGCAGATATTGTACACCATCCAACCATTTCTCAGAGAAAAATGTATGTAATAAAACCTCGATTTCCGTAAAGTCACAGTGCGATATCCTGCCAAAAAGATCACCTTTATCAACTTGTTCAAACGCATATCTTATATCAGTACACCACCCGCCCTAATCGCTATTATAGTCCCATTGGAAAACAATGTCAGGGGCGGCGGAACGATTTTCAAAGTGTGTGTGTGTGTGGGGGGGGGGGGGGGGGGGGGGGGAATTCCAGGCTCCCAAAACTCCCATTTCCATGCATCTGAGCGGATATTTTGAGATTTTTTTGGAGATATATTTGAAAGATTTCACACTTTGAGAGCCGACGAAAGCTGATAAATACACATCAGCTGTATGCTTTACCAGACCTTAACAACAATTATACTGTCTGTGGATTATCTTGTCTGGAGGGGGGGGGGGGGGGGGGCGGGTGGATTTGGTACTTGTATGTCTGCAAAAAATGATCCGAAATCGATCGAAACTTAACCAGTACGAGAGAAACATAGCTGCAGAAATTTTGGGGATGCTCTGGATCCGCCCCCTGTTTCACCAGTCAATGATTGCGTTAAAATATGAGCATACAAAAAAACATGGCCAGTCAAAAAAAGTGAAGGGGCTGAATGCCCCCCCCCCCCCCCGGTTCCGCCGCTCCTGAATGTGTACTAAACTATTATTATTAGACATAAGCAAACAATTTATTCCAAAGTCTAAACATACACACCTTGAAATTAATTAAGTACCCGACGAAATGTTTCATGATGTTTGATAGCCCTGCCATAACGCATCCACTCGTCCACGTGAAGCATGCTTCCCTCGAATTTCGTAAAAACAATATCATCCACATCCAATATCTGGGTATCAAACAAGAACATTTGTCACTTATTGTATAAGAAAATGATGGCATGGCAAGGAGGAGACTCCCAGAGGCACTAAGATGGCAAATTGTTGGCATGCATACAACAGGCATGTCATTCAAAGCTATTGGAAGGCAACTTGGCTATAATCATTCTGTCATCAGCAGACGTGTCCGAAAACATTAACAAACCAACGATGTTGAGGACCGATCAAAGCCTGAACAACCCCAAAATACCTCTTCTCGGGACGATCGGAATCTGGCACGCTTCCTCAGGCGTGAGCCTATTGCTTCAAGTGGGGATGAGAAACCACTCCCCCCCCCCCCCCCAACAGGCGATTGGGCAACAAAACTGTCCGAAACCGTCTCAAAGCACTAGATATGAGGTCCAGAAGGGTTATCAAACGTCCAGCTCGGTCCGATCAACATCAAAGATGACGTTGTGGAGTGGTGTATGGCACGGCAACATTGGAGTCTCAGGACGTGAGTCCATTGGTCAGACGAGAGTGGGTTCCTTCTTCACGTCACAGATGGTCACATGAGAGCGTAGAGGCCTAGAAATACTGCTCACGTGCCCAGGAGCACCAGACCTACTGTTCCTAATGGTGGAGGATCAGTAATTATTTGGGGATGCCTCTCCCATCATTGTAAACTTGATATGATGACTGTACATGGGAGTCTCAGGGGTCATCAGTACATCTGCTGTTACTGTGACCTATCTGGATTCGGTGGTTACGTTTTTTTCCCGTCCAAAGGAGTGATCCAGTGCGGGACGATGTCCTTTGAGATGTGTTATCACTACCCAAGAAGGGTCCTTGTTTGAAAGCGATGGACACATGAACGCAACCATTCTCAACATGGACACTTTTTGACACCGCAGTCTCTTTATTTATAATCATGCCGACCAACCACGCCCACCTTATTGATAAAACACAGGGTTTGAGTGTTCTGCATTAAAATCAGTTATTGACTCCGCCTTAATTGTCAGCTAATAATTTCATTTTCCACAAGTAACAAACTACGTTGTTATTTGTTTCATGAACGCCGCTCTTCGCTATCGCAGTAGCGTTTCTTACCTGTCCAAGACAAATGCTTGGTGCCCAGTTTTTCGAAACTTTATTTTATGTTTTTTTCTCATAGAGGATTTTGAATCAATTGTCCGCAGGAATTTATATATACAGTCACCCGGGGCATGCGTATCTCAACAGCCGGGCGGTGGGAGAGAGGTAGGTCTCGGTTGTACAGTACAGCCGCCGCGGTCTAGTGATAATCCAGGCGTGGGCAGTGATGTCCACGCATGCGTTTACCAGATAGTAAAAATCATCAACAGCAAAAACTTAATTAATGAAGCACCGGGTTGTACCCAGTGCTTCATTAATTCAATTTTTGGTGATTATTCCTATAATTATAGTTTGGAATCTAGTATTATTGCATCCGTAGACATATTGCCCACCCGTGGAACGTGACCAGTCCACTGTGACCGTACTGTAGATTTGAAAGGTGAAACAGTTTTAAAGTGGAATAGAAAACTCAGAGTTTCAAAAATGCAGTACTATTTAACAATGAAGATGGGAGTCATACAGACGAGGAAATGACAAAGGAACTAAATCGTCCGAATTATGACGAGCGGGTCCGAAACTGTGTTATCGGAAACTAATTTGTTTCCTGGAAAAAAAATTATTTTTGAAAAATAATGAATGAATGTCTATATTTATCAGGCACACTTCAAATAAACTCTAGTCTCATATACATTCGTTCCGTCTTTTACCGTCGGAATAACTTAATTTATGACTGTTTATTGTCAGTTAAAATTCTTTACTTGTGTCGTAGGTTGCATATTTACAGTACAGTAAGGGAACTGGTCATATTCCACGCGTGGGCAGTGAAGTCCACGCATGCGTTTACTAGGTAATACAATAATCATCAGCAAAATTGTAATTATTGAGGCACCGGATGGTACCCGATGTTTCATTAATTAACTTTTTTATTTTTATTCCTATAATCAATGTTTGGAATCTAATATTACTGCGACCGTGGAAATATTGCCAACCCGCGAAATATGACCAGTCCACGGCGGCTGTACTGTAAATTGGGATTACTATCTTGAATTTCCTTTGATATTGAACATTAAATGTTATTAATATAATATTACCAGTTGATCCTGCCCACATGTTTACATCTGTTATCAACTCAGGAACATTCAAGTTGAAGTATACACCAGCCCTACCGCAGATGAATCCGCTACGGAAGTATTTGAGCATTTGTCAGATCTGGAGCAGCTTGAACTGTTTCGTTTTATTCACAGCTCAGCTGTGATATTTACAGTAGCTAAATATTAAAATGTGCTGTTAATCAGTCGGATTATTTGATCGTTAACTGTAAATTAGATTGATAATAATGGAGAATTTTTTATATATGTATGCACCGAAGTTCTGCATTGTTGAAAGAATGCATGAATCGATATTATGTTGGAAAGTTATTAACTTAAGTTGCAAATCGTCTTTAGTTCGCATCATAAAATCCATTTTATATAAATTAGTTCTGCAATCTCTCTCTTTAGATCTATGTTTGGGAACAACGTCATGGTGCAGTGAGAATCAATAAAAGACTGTCGTTTCATAAATCTCTTGTTGGAATACCCGATTGAAAAATATGGAGATATCCTCAAATCTAAACGAAGTTACAATCGATGTTGGTGGTATGGTTTTTCGAACTTACACAGAAACTTTAAAAAGGCACCAAGGAACAACTCTGTGTGAGATAGTGCTTAAGCAAAACCACAACACTCGTATTTTCTTAGACAAAAATCCAATGGTCTTTGCAGCCGTTCTGGAATACTACCGAAGTGGGGAACTCCATGTTCCACGAGATGTATGTCCACGAGCTTTTAAGGTAGAACTAGCCTACTGGAAGATAGGAGTTGACAAGCTGAGTCCATGCTGTTGGAATTCGTTCTATGCTGTTGATGATACGGATGAGGGAATGAAAACGATAGAGCAAGCAGTCAATACTGATGACATCGGTATCTCAACCACTAGGTGGAAGGTTTGGCGTTTTCTGGATGACCCCTCATCCTCCAAAAGTGCAAGGGTAACTATTTATATAAATATGATAAATTACCTTCAACAAAGGTTGATAACAATCCTGAAAACACATCTCATTTTACCATAAAACACTTAGTTCTGAGGGATATACTGCAACATCCAGTGGAATGAACCTCTTTATCTTGCACTTGTGGTATTCCTGACTTATCTCGTCATGAGAATCGATTTTCGATAAAGCTATCTCCCCTGAAATTAGTAGACGGGCGAGAGGGGTCCACTGAAGAAACATGTAATTGTTGATAAAAATCCTATGATAGCAGCAGAAATTAAAGCGAAGATGCCTTTTGTTGGTTCTAATGAACGAAAACAACAGAGAGCCCTCGGAGCTGTTTGTTGTTTTGCGTTTGTTAAAAGTTATAAAAAGAAATTGGCATTTTATGGCAAGCTAATTAGAAGCAAAAAAGTAACTATCCACTTTGAATCTTTGTTTAGCGAATGTGTTTTACGGTAATTTGGAAGTTGCTATTCTTCTCAGGACATACTATCCTTGTGTTTTCCAGGGTGTATGGGAATTTACACCGGTTTGGGAACGCATACACCCTGAGGCGAAGAGCCTCAGGGTGTATGAGTTCCCAAACCGGTGTAAATTCCCATACACCCTGGAAAACACAAGGATAACGGATTTATTTCCAAGAAGTTTGGTGTACTTAATACTTCAATGAGCCAGTTCCAATGACATCCATATCTGTAATATTTTATATTTTATATGTAATATTTTATTGCACATAAATATTAAATTTCCTGTATGTTTATTATTGTACTAACATAACCGAGCAGAAGGTATGAATTAATAATTAAAAATGGGTACTTTTTTAGCCATATAGCTTGCTCGTATATATTCTTGTTTTTACACCGTGGTTAAACACGGTGTAAAACAAAAGCAACTGTGGATTGCAAGTTACACCGTACCTCTCAGCCAATCAAAATGCAGTATTTTGTTTCATTTGGAAATAATGGTAATTCTTATCTTCTAAACCTTTATATTAATGGAAAGGGTGTGTTGTATATAGAATATACCTATAATAGCTTGATGTACCAAATATTCACCACGAGTGGTGAAGTGGTATTAACCGCAAGTGGTGAACATTTGGTACACCAAGCTACTTTTGGAATATTTTATTTATACCAAGATCATCAGATTAATAAGATGAACAGCTTAAATGTTAAATAAATCAATATTGACACGAGGGAATCTGTTTTTGTTTACATGAGCACCGGTGGGTGGTATTTCCGCTGTCAATGTTATCGCCGAAATGAAATGGAAAAATGAAACACAAAAATCTCGGGGACTTTTTCATTTTAATAACATACTATTTCGAGTTATGGATGCTTTATTAACGTGAGACAACGCATAGTTTTTGGTATCTTATGAGGTAAACTCATTTAAAAACGTAATAAGTAACTGCCGGTTTCATTTCACTCTTCAAGAGACGACGAGTGATAAATTTAGACCAGTTTACATTCAAGGCGAGGTCAACAAAGGTCATCCTGGATGTAGTTTCACTGTAGCTGTAAATTTTAACTATTGAAATCCGTTTGGCGTGTTCACCATGGTTGGTGTGTAAAGCTGAAATTTATGTCATAGGCTTTTTATATATAGTAGAAGAGGTAATCCTGGTATAAATGTCACGATGATGATGCTCTCTGTTGATATGATGAACTGAAAAAAGAGTTGCAGAACACCAAAAGATAGTGTCGCTTTCTTATTTTTAAATGCGTTTAAACAGAGGGTAATAGTCAAACGGTCAAACGTACTGGCGAAAGAAATGTAAAAACCAGATTCTGTACTTTTATACTACCCTGCAGGAAAATGCCTGAAGTTTGTGAAATTATGCGCCCATCGATTATACAAAATCACCAACATTTCGAAATTTAATTTGTATATGAAATTTCCATACCCTTATCGTTGAACTTATTGGCAACTTTAGAACATTGAGGGGAGCTAACTTTCATGTAAACCCCAAAAGGTATCCTCAAAAGATGTACTCAAATGGTACAATACAATGGCATACAGTACGTGGAGAGTGTATTATCACTAAAACACCCCCAGAGTGGAGATTCCACCCAACCAATAATTGCAAATTTGTTGCAAAGCAAAACCAGCACAAGCAAAGTTTCAGCCAATGGACCTCCGGGTTTAACCCGGAGGTCCATTGGCTGAAACATTGCTTGTGTTTTTTGTCGATATGTACAAAATTTGAAAGTTATAGCTTGGGTGATAACACCACTCCGCGGGTGATTTAGTTACAATCCACTCTCCACGTACTGTAGGTATCCTCAAATACCGAGATAAGTCGCAGAGCAGTATGTGGAGTCACTCTTTCAAGCAGTTGCTCCATAGTTCATTTGCTCGATACGATACGAGTCACAAGAGCATTTGCTCTTGATGAAATTACTCCATAGCTTAACTGCTCGATGGGATTCGAGTCCGGATTCGAGTCGTTCGGGCAATGGCATTTCAGTAACTGCTCGATAGCTTATTTGGGAAACCTGGAATAGATATGAAAAAGTTTTTCGAGCAAGTAGTAGTGGAATGCTAGTGATATTAACTGGGCCCCTAAGCGACATTTTCTTAATATACCAAGAGCTGTAATAATACCACATGTTAGTAATGGTTGAGAACAGGACAGAGTAATGGTAGCCAATAGCATTGGCGCAAGGCCTGAATGGTACAGAATTGCAAGGTTGGTAGAACACTATGGTATTTGATAAATACAATACAGGCTGATCATTGGACAAATAGACTATGGACAAGTCGTGGCCTTAGGGCTATGAAGGTGGTGGACGGTCTAGAAGCTGTACATCAGCCATAACTATCATATCTTAAATATCCTGCAAAAAGGTATTCTCCAGAAGGTATCCTCAAAAGATATCATCAAAAGATATCCTCTGATAGCACAATACCAGGTCATAGGTATCCTCCAATACCGAGATGAGTCGTAGAGCAGTAGGTGGAGTCACTCTTTCGAGCAATTGCTGTATATCGCATTTGCTCGATAAGATTCGAGTCGTGAGAGCGTTTGCTCCGTAGCAGTTGCTCTATGGCTTATTTGCTCGATGGGATTCGAGTGGTTCGAACAATGACTTTTCAGTAATTGCTCGATAGTCCTTTGGGTTTGAGAATCATAGAGGTCTTCGTTGTACAAGATGGGCAATAACTCTGTATTGGTAGGTACAGGTTATAGGATATCAAGCAATTTGGTTAGTTAGCTGCAGTAAAGTAAACTGATTGGATGATCTGGATAAATGAAACAAGAACAGGAGTGCAGGGGTTAAAACTAGCCTGGAATGTAAAAAGTAGTAACAATAAGTATACCTGTTCCAACTGATAGGCTCTTCTGGTGTATACTCCAGAACAAACGAACAGGGCCGAGTAGACAAAAACTATACCATAGATATATAGACAGAAGCAGCGGATTCTGAAATAATTCGAACAAGAACAACTTATCAGGTTTATTTGGGTAATTCTATTCCACGAAGGAAACGAGGATTCTGCTGGAACAGGAACCAGCAAACTACTCTAGTTCAAGCAAATGTAGCCCAAAGTGTCCTATCGTCCTATAGTACTACTTACTACTCATATAAGCCTAAAACAGACCTTCTCCAAGTCCATTTCCATAGACTGAATGGACTGTCGGGTTCTTTGTGGTCATTAGATTTACTCCTACTTAATTAAACACACCCTCTTTTCTATTGTAGGCCACTTAGGCCATTAGCAACCACGTGCTGCCATTGAAACTAAGATAGCGGCTTCAAGTATACAAAATGGGCGATGAAAACACGTATCACCCTAAGAATACGCGGTGCGCGTGCGCACTAAGACCATGTAACACTATGGGGATGATGTCACAAGATAGCTGCTCATGCGGGCTACCATGACTACCGAACATGACGTAACTAGGTCACGTGACATGACGTGACTTCCGAAGTCATCCGCGGCGTGAACCAAATTGGGCACGAAACGTGCAAGTTATACTATTTTTATATTATTGTTGTTTGAAAGGATAAATTTTGTGTTATATGTGGCTTCCCTGCAGTGGAACATTTAGCGTGAAAAGGGTGTTCTGGGACTGTTGTACGGAGCTTCCAAACGTGGAAAGATGTCCAATGTCACTACTGAGTGTGTCGTGCACATTAAATGCCGATGGGATTTCTCTGAGTGTAGATGGGTGTCGGCTTCGACAAGCGAAAGCTCGACAATAGCCTAGACGACCAAAGGGGTATTAGGGGTTCGTTTCGCTTCAGCACCGATGGCCTGTTCTGAGGTCGTTGTAGAGGAATTCAAAAGACTCCGGCTTTAGAGTCAAGTTAATCCCGTCCGAACAATGGATTGCCAAAACGAAATTTTGCAAAAATGTAAAGACCAAAACGATGAATGGAGTAGGAAAGTTATGGCCCGCATAGAATTTTCGCGAGATTTGCAAGCATCTGATTCTGTTTACCATCAAAGATGCAGCATTCAGTTCAGAAACAATAGGGCCCCACTGACGGGACTCATCTTCAAAACAAGAGGTCTTATCCCGGCAGAACGCCTTTCTTGAGATTGCTCAGAGTCGTAGAGAACCTGATGATGAGCAAGTTTCTAACTTTGTAGCGATGCCGCCCTCCTCTTAGATGGGGAGGGACAACTCCTGTACCCGTCAAAGCATATGAAATCCAGACTTTTAGGTCATTTGGAGAGGAAATTATTTTAACAGAAATCAATGGAAAGCCTGATGTTGTGACTTTCCAGGCAACAGCATCTCGTATCTCACATGGGCTTTACTCCCTATGAAAATTGGACGACCCTAATCAAGCTAAGTAACAGTTGATGGAAAGAGCAGCTGCCATGAAAAAAGGGCATACAAAATATAAACACACCAAGTGAGATCTATTCATCTTATGACAATAGCAGTTCCCCGCAACGCAGCCTTTCTTATCTTTCTGATTCTGTCAGACTCCCCCGAAAGCTGAATTCATCGGGAAAGGCACTTTTGTCAATCAGGCATCCATAGGGCAGGCAATAATGAAAGCCGTAAAACCCAAGGTTATTATTACACCTCTTCATATTGGCTTCTTCAGATCTAAATTTCTTGTTAATACCTTGAACCACCTTGGATTTTTTTCTTCTTATTCTGAAGTGCATCGATTCGAACGAAGTGCGACATTCATAGACCCGCTGACATCCCTGGTTATACACCAGGTCAGTGCGTTCAGTTTGTGGCGAACATTGCTGACCATCGAACAGATGACGGGCTAAATACTTTCCGTGGCATGGGAATTATTGCGATTGCAGCACCGAGTCTTTATGCCTATGTTGGCCTTGAACCAAACTGGCGACACCTGCATCTATTCGACCCTCAACTTTGTAGCAAAAAGTCCTATAAATATGGCGTCACCCCAGTGCTGACATTGGATCAGCCTCTCTGATGGAAGGTTATGAATATCAGTCGGATTGAGAGTAGTACTAGCGACGTCCGTAAGATTGTTCTGAGGCTTGGGGGACGTCACACAGAGATGAGTTTCTTGGAGTTCTTCATCAATTCTAGTCTTTTCGAGATTCCTTCGACCATACATGTTATCACGTAAAACTACTGGTAGAGCACTGAGAGACCATGGGATAGTTGTTGTCGTTGTTCTCAATACAATTTCAGTTTCTTAGGTTTTTGATATGGATATTATTGACAATGTCTGCTCTCGAGGCGAAGGCAGCGCACAGAGTGTAGCATTAAAGGACTCTCTGCCGAGCAGCTCCACCATGGTAGCAGCTGGTAGGGTAGAGACAGGGAGTAAGTTCACACAGACAAATGAATGCTTTCATGATTGTTGCAGTCTTGTTTGATTCTCTGTTGAATGGTGATACAACAGTCACCCAGCTCTGGGCAAACAAACAACTAACCGAAACAAAGGAGATATTAACCCTTTACCCAACGTAACGGAGAAAATCGGCCAGCGCTATTCACAAAAATCGCCAATTAATTTTAATTATTGTTTCATTTTTTGTCTCAAAACCATAGGTTATGACCCCTCGTTGGAAGGAGCTCGACGAGCTCGTTCCAACGAGGGGTCATAACCTATGTGTTTGAGACAAAAAATTAAAAAACTAGTTATTCAAGAATTTTTTTGCAAGTGTCGTCTGCTTTCCGTGTTAGGTAAAGGGTTAACGAAACACAAAGATGAATAACTAGAAAACAGGAATGCAAAATTATGGCTCCAGTTTTCCGAAATGGCATAGCTCCTACGATCATTGATTGGGGCAGAAGGGACTGATGACTGGCAACTCCACCACCGAGTGTTGAAGCACATGTTACCATTTTTCGCGGCGGCCTTTCACAATCTATATGTAAAGTCCGTTACCATCTCTCTCTCCATCATGCAGGATCTAGATAAACAAAGTCCTGAGGTATTCCAAATATTCATGTCTGGCTATCGCGTGGTTCACAATGATGAACGGTATTCGGGTGGACTTTCGACAGATCTGGTGATAGGGCAGAAATTAAGGAAAGGTCTTGAAATGGTTGAGGATCTTACCAGAGGTGGTGGGATGACGGAATATGAACGAGCTATGTATGTCCTCCCCAGACCGACTTGTTCTGAAATTAATGACGCCATGCAGAAAATATATGGGTGTTCATATAACACAAGTGAGCAGCACAAGGATTGTGGAAAGGCAAGAAAATCCAGAGATGAGTACGATTCAATAAGTGTATTGAGATATTTCCAGGAGATAACCCCCTTCGCACGTGTCTCGGGGCTTTTGACTGTACATACGGGCGTCGTTTTCAATCTCGGTAATGTCGATAAAGCACACAATATTGGTGAAAGGGTTGTATCTAAAATGGTTAGCATGGTCGTCACTGATTACACTTTTAAGAAGAAGGATCAAGTCATGCAAATGAATCACAAATGTGGATTGAAAGTGGGTGATGTGATTGTGAAAATAGATCCATAGCTTCTGTTCCAGTGACTGGTTGCAGTTGTTCCAAGAACAATACCCGTCGACAAGTTGTGGGCTGTGTTTACTCGAGGGTTGAGTACATACCCGATGTCTTTGTTCAAGAAGTCTCCTGACAGTCTGAGAGAGGCAGATAAGCGTGCGTTAGCAGAGACTACACGTTCAATAGTCACGCTAGATGCCTACTTTGACTTCAACTCTGTTTTAGAGGGCGGAATGCTGTTGCATTGGCTTCCATGGACTATGGGCAAAACCTTCGGACAAATTTGCGAGCCATATGTGGACGTTGCCTAGTACCATTGTCGGGGGGCAACTGTGGTTTTTGCTCGCTACACAAGTGGTGCATCAACTAAGGATAATACACACTCCAGACGACTTGGATCGAGGGGCTTTGCGGAAATCATCATCGACTCCAAAAAACTTTCTGAGTGTTAAGAAGGAGCCGTGTCTCGCTAATAGTAAAAACCAAGCAAGCATTCGTCACATTGCTAGTGGATATCTTGCGCGGGACGGAATAAGTATCATACATGCTAATGGTGATGCAGATGTCCTTCTAGTTCGAACTGTGGTTAACATGGCAAGACAAGCACCTGTGTGTCTCATAGGAGACGATACTGAGCTTCTCGTTCTCCTATGCTACTTCAACATATATACTTGTAAGACGATATATCTTGCATCGAGGTCTAGCTCAAAGAGGAACAAAGGTATCTGCAATATACAGGAAACAAAAAAGAGTTTAGGTGCCGACATATGAGCACATATTCTTTTTCTACATGGTTTTACTGGCTGTGATGCTACATCATGGATTTTTGGTGTCGGCAACTCAACTGCTATCATACTATTTAGATCCAGTCCACACTTTAGAGCTGCCTCTGAGTTGTTTTGTAAACATCACTGTGATGTGAATAAAGCTGAAATAATCTCAGCTGGCGAGGCTGCATTCTTCATTTGTCTATATAAAGCTGTGGCGATTGATAACGCAGACATTTTGCGCGAGTCCATCTTCACAGATAAGGTATCCAAACTGATGTCTTCTGACGACCCCAAAATACTCCCACCAACTAAGAGTTCTGCTCAGTACCATAGCATGAGAACGTATCTCCAAATATGTAAATGGACAGGTGAAGATTCCTTGATAGCCACACACTGGGAATGGCCTATGGAGGAAGACGTTCCAAATCCGTTGAAAACAAACACACACCCAGAAACCGAAAGTCTTCAGAAAATTGTTCACTGCAACACTGGTTGTAAGTCGACACAGTGCAGCTGCAGAAAGGTCAGCATAGAATGTACAACGATGTGTGAGTCGTGCAGAGGTACGAGCTGTGACAATGCGCAACATCCAATAGAAGACGAAGATTGAATGTTTGGGTTTGTCTGTTTTGTTTTATTCTATTTGTGATTTTGTTGATAGCAGTGAAATATCGCCACTCTCTGGGTTAGCAATGAGAGGTATCTGTAAACATAGTTTGTCCCGATTCTCCCAAAGACATTGTTTTGGGGATACTTTTCTGTTTAGAAATTAATCTATAATTTCCCTATCTGTCCCACGCAATGGTCCCATCGACTGGGGGATGCAATTCTAATCATTTTGACCCTGTTATGTTCGGTTTCTAGTTTCATATTCTGAGCAGAGGACATATTGATATGTTGACATCTAATTCCTATTACTGTAAAATGCATGGTAGTTATTTGCATTCTGCTGAACATGTTCATCATCACAATATTTGGATTTGTGCGAGCTTCTTATATCATTGTTGGATATCAAAGTGAGATTTGGTGGGAATTTTTGGTTGGTATAATCCTCCGTATGAATATGCATACTAAACAGTCATCTCGTACACAGCGGAACCGTTTCGCTCGCACAACATCGTAGCGCATTGACCTCTTTTGGTTCACTTGCAATCTAAACGAACCTTATAAAACTTGTAATTATGGGTGTTCTACAAAATAAAATTGACGCAGGCTGTTTGAGGATGGCCACCCTCTGTGATAGAATCGTATATTTTGTCATCTGCGCACAAATCCCGTCTCTATATCAGAAAACATACACAAAAAATATATAAAAAAAATCGATTTTTTTCGAATTTTTGTCGCGGTTTTGTCAGCCATGATGAATTCAGATGAACAATCCCAAGGTCGCATGTATCTCTGATTATTGTAGAACATATATCCGTTGTAAAGGAGCCCATCTTCTAACGATTCATTAATGCATGATGTCATCAAAACGACTTGGTCGATTTTTCACAACCGGCGGTCATCTTGGACGCCATCTTGAACGCCATCTTGAATTTTTTAAAAAAGCTCGTGAGTTCGAGCTGGAATTGTTTCTCTGTTGTTGGGGAAGGTTCGAAGATTCGCAAAAAATTACAACCAATTCTGTACAATTTTTTTCTAGTTTAGCCAATTTTAGTCGTATTTTGACTGGACCTTATCCCAGTTAGGTGTTTATTGTAATGTCAACTTGCGGGCTACTAACTGTTGATTTACGCAGACATTAATACCGAGGTGAATGAGTTAAAACCACGGACCGGCCCAAACTCTCAATAATTAGAAAGCTGAAGACCCAAACCATCAGCAGTTGCAAATGTCATGCCCCTCGGTGATAGATTTCGTGGCATTTTATCCGTAGCTCTGCTCATTTCTAACAGATATTAGTGGTATTTGAACCACAGTCCAAGGACTATTTCGACGGAAGTCAATATTTCGATCCTTTGGTGCAACAAGGCGCAATCTACAATGTTAATTCCCAGAACGTGACGGCTCAGTGGGATGGAGTCTATCCCCTTATTCTCGTCAGAATGGCTGATGGCGCCACTTAGTGCTACGAAACGGGTTATTCTCGGTCAAAATGCACAATAGTTAAGAATGATTATGTCTCAAACCACCGACAGTTGGTAGTTTCGTGGCATTTAGTCTGTGGCTGTGACCGCTTTTCGAAGACATTTAGTGATGTTTGAACCACATTCCATGGAACTTTTCATCGGGAGTCTATTGTTCATTCCTTGAATGCAAAAGACATCATCTGCAATGCTAAAGTATTCCAGGTGGCGCCTTATTGCACTCAATAGATCCATTTCCACTTCTACAACTCAGTGGCCATTTAATTTGAATACAAGGGGAGAGGTCGCAGACGGATCTCTTCCGCAGTTTGAAATTCACTAGTTGAAGTTGGAAAATTGTCACTCAAGAGGGTGAGGTACAGATGGAAATTTAAAGAGGGCACACCCTCCGAAATACGACCTTTAGCTACGTCCCTGCTTAAACAGATATCTGGCAAATGAATGCACCTTAGAGGTTTAACCCGAGAGGCCGCTTTTCCGGCCCAGAAGTATGACACTTCATAATTTCATTGAACAAGATCACTGCTAAGAGAATGTGTGGTGTAGAGCAATCAATGTTTTCAACGTGCATCCTTGGGATGCACGTTGAAAATATTGAGTGATCTATCCCCAGATAATGAATATGGACTCGCCCAGTTGCTGCCATTGAACTAACATGGAAGATACCACCAGGGTTGAACGGATTAAACCTAAAACACCTTCTGCCCATTGTGGCGGTACCCCAATGGAGCGAAACATTGTCATAATATTCTGATGCAATACTGCAGTCAATATGCAAAACGATAAGTAGAATATAGCTGACAAGAAGTCTCAAATATGTTTGACGCAAATGTTGATTATGTTAAGCGACAGACATGGTGCGCGGTGGCTCAGGGATTAGCACATTTGATTTGAGATCGAAACAACCGGTGGTTCGATCTGGACCTGCGTCGTCTGTGCTGTGTCCTTGGACAAGGCTCATAACTCGACTGTCTGCGTAGAAGCACGGTAGTGCCGTATACTAAAACGTAAAATACGTCGATGACATTGTTGCCTTCAGTCTATGCTAACCCTGCCTATAGTTAGTACGTCGGGAGTCTGACAGCTACTCACCACTGTTCAATGATTCTCTCCACGTATGAAACTGTTCGACACGATGTAACCCTGGCTGCGAAAATCGCCCTTAAACTCCAATAAACAAACAAACAACGCAACTCAATACATAATAAAAAAAGCCATGGAATGAATACATCTGACACCGCTTGTGTCAAAATGATGTTTTATCAAACATGCAGGGTTAATTACTGAACGGACGCGCGAAGGATCGTAAGAAGGGCGGTCGCTGTGATTTAGGGTACGTCCCTCATTATTTCTCGCAGACAAACTTAATGAATAAATGATGATTTTTTTTTTTACATTTGCGACTATTCAAATGAGTCAATGGTACACTCATTTTCTGCAAATGTAAATTAATTTAGTTGTATTTTCCAATGATATTCCCCCTTCCGTCGCTTCGACTATGTCTTCACTTTCGATTATTCACGTACCCGAAAGCGAGAAGACTGATGAAAGAAACTAGATCGAATCATGACCTTACGATGATATCCACACAAAAAGGAGTGACAAACAGATATGCTTACATTTGCCTTTTGCTACACTTATAACACACGGCGTCTCACAAAAGAATGTTGTCAGCATCTTAAATGTACTTCTCGAAAACCGTTTGATCCACACTAGTTTTCTAATTTTTTTCGAAAGTATATTTGGCCGAATACTTTATGAAATATAAGCCACGAATCTGGACAGATTCACAATAACATGTTAATATTGAAGTTCGTCTACGTGCACACTTGTCCATCACCGTGTCCAAAAAGTAGACGTATGTACAATGTCCTGGTGGTAGAGTGTTATCTCCCCACGAGAGACCCTGCTTTCTCATTCAATAACAAACTGGTATGTGCGCAAGAGGAGTGCCTCAAAATGTTGACGTAACATTCATGACTAGGAAGGGGATCAAAGTGGTCGGGATCAAGTTCGCACTCTTATTCACAATATGGAACAGTGGTGTCTAGCATGTTTAAAAGGCAGAGGTGGACAAACGCGACACTGACGAGTAAAAATATGTTTTTGGATACCGATCACTCGTGCCCATGACGGATGATACCACGAACATTTTTTAATGAATATGCCCGAAACGATCATTCGTGTGTCTATAATGAATTAGACTCCAAGTGGTATATTACTTTTTATTGTTGTTAATTTTTATCGTTTACACCGAAATGTTTGGGTTGGGTCAAAACTGTGTTTGTGTAGGATATAGAGATTACCAGTACGTTGCAGTTTTCTGGTGTGCTGTGTCGCAACTCGATGAGGATCTTTAACTCTTTGAACCCCGAGGGGCGGCTTTCCCGGCCCAGGAACATGATACGTCGTAATTTCGTTAAGTAGAATGGCTGCTGAGAGAATATGTGAGGTGGACCATTTAATATTTTCAACGTGGAAATATTAATTGATTTATCTCCAATAATGAACAAGCGCTGTTCCAGTTAATTCCATTGAACTGACATGGAAGATACCACCAGGGTTCAAAAGGTTGATCAGGAGTATCTCTCTTGTCTGCGTAGCGGACGAGTGCGATACTGCTTAGTGGAAGGTCTTCAACGAGATTCGATGCAGTACAACAGAAAACTTCATTCTACTGATGATCTTTTTTTATTGCACTTCTGCACCCGTATAATAATTAAATAGTATGCTCTCTGAGAGAAATGATTTCGGAATCTGTAAAATGCACTATACACGAAATCAGACAACAATCTTTTTTGTAATTGTTGCTGCGGTCTGCTCTTTATCTCCATTCCGGAATGGGTAGACTTGATCTTTTTAATCTTTGTGTACCTGGCAGAAATCTAATGTTGGTTCGACAGTATTCGTTACGAAATGAGTTGATGAATTTGTACAACAACGAAGATGTATACAAAATCGTTATTAATTGATGATTTGTAGATTTAGAAATCATTTTAGTGCGCTTGATTGATTTTGCGGTGTAGCGGTCGAGGCATAAAGGTCATTTACCAACAAGCCTGGTTGGTCCGGATCTCTTGGTCTCGTGGTAAATCGGTCGCTTTGTGTGCTAGAGGTCGACGGTTCGAACCCCGGCTCCCGCACTTATCTCTCTTCCAGTTACATCAGTTTCACACTGCGAACGTTTTTCCAGTATTTGCAGTATCACACTCCATCTGATACCTTCGGATACATATAATGATCGAATTCATGACCGTGTCAATGATAGGTTTATAATAAATATAGTATATTTATCTCCCTTGCACCCCGCGCACCCCGTTACCTTATAACCAAGTGCACAGCTGCAGATGACTTGATGATGTACGGTTCCTATAACTCTCCTAAGTGTAAGTATTGAACTGAGCTCGATCAGACAAGACCGAATTTGTAAATTCCAGGTAGCATTATTGGAAAATGTTACTGCTTACCTTTTCGGTATTTTGACAACCGTGTACAGAAGTTTCAAGATGAAAATCGTTTGCGTGAGGCCAAAATTAACTCCAGTGTTTAACAGGCAGTGAGACCAAAACAACTCTGATTTTTAACAGACTGTGAGACCAAAATGAGCTCCGATGTTTAACTGGTTCATCGGATAAGAGGATACGGAGGGGCAGGTCTGTAAGGTCAGTCAAAAGACCAACGGCAAAACTGTTTATTTCTTCCCAAAGTGTGATTTACTGGGAGTTCCGAGTTTGATTATAAACGATAACTTCACAAGTGAATTATGCAATCAACAATTGGGCCATGTATCTGTGCGCGCAAACGAAGACGCTTTGCCGTGGGTGTAATAGGGACTTCATTGGTTTTTTTTTTGGTTTTTTTTAACCCTTTACCTAACATGAAAAGCAGACGACACTTGCAAAAATAAATTCTTGAATAACTATTAGTTTCATTTTTTGTCTCAAAAACATAGGTTATGACCCCTCATTGGAACGAGCTCGTTCCAATGAGGGGCCATAACCTATGTTTTAGAGACAAAAATTGGAAAAAATAATGAAAATTAATTGGAGAGTTTTGAGAATAGCATCTGGCCGATGTTTGCCGTTACTTTAGGTAAAGGGTTAAATAATTTAATTATCGTTAATAATGAAAAGTAATAAACAGAGTAATCGCTTGACTCGACTGGTTACGTGAAATAATTCATTCAAGGCGACGGACAAAATTGTAAAACACTCGTACGCATTCGCGCACTCGTGTTTGTACAACACCCCTCACCTCTCATGCATCATTTCACGTTACCAAGTAGGAGGTTGGACATCCATTGAAATGTCACAAAGAAAATGTAATCTTTGCGGTTCAGACATTGGTGATGAATTCCATTATATACTTGTCTGCGAAAAACTCAATCACCTCCGAGTAAAATATATAATAATAATAATAATAATAACTCTTTGGCCAGCCGCTGATTTGTCGCGGTCCTCATAAGAGAAGGCCATCATTCCCCCTGCACCCCACCCCCTCTTCCCCTCCTCTCCTCCCAGCATTCAGATATAAACTGCTTAATAGTGTCCCTCACTTCCTCTTTTTCAATTTCTTCAATAAGCATTCCCACCCTCTCCCTCGTGTCCCCCTTCAGCCATCTATCCTTTGTTTCTTCACCCCACTTCTGCATTATTCTTCCAGTAAATTTTATTCTATGAGGTATATACTGTGGGCATTCCAAGAGAAAATGTTCCAGGGTCTCCACTACTCCAGAGTGGCACATTTGGCATCCCTTTTCCCCATCTCTCCCTATTTTTCCCCGAAGCTCCAGTGATCTTGATCTCAGTTTGAACAGCAGTGACCCTCCAAAGGTGCCATCTAGGTACTTCTCAAAAGCTGGCTTTTCTTTATATTGTAACCCCTGCAGTGATCTTTTCACGCTAACCCCTACTCGCCAGTTTCGATTGCAATCTTCCATGACTCTCTCTTTGACAAACCTTTTGCCTTCTTTCATTCCTACTTCTATGTTTGTGACCTCTATAGAGTAATTGTCCATTAGTTCCCTCACATGTTTTGACCACCCCGTTTCTATATTAGAATTCCAAATGGTATCGAGCATCAATTTGCACCACCGGTTGTCAGGCAGGTTTCTCAAGTAGTTAAAGTAACACAGTTTTCCCAAATCTACCCTGTCCTTGATTTTCATCCACCCAAGCTCCCCCCTTACTGCTTCCAAAGCTGCAGCATTACTCGACCCTGTTATCCATCTGCCGGCATCATTCTGAGTACTTTCCAACTTCTTAATAACGGTTTGGTTTAATGGAATCACGTCCGTGCCATACGTTATACTTGGTAAACCCACCCTCTCCCACAGTGTTTTCCCCACAAAGACCTTGTTGAAACTATTTTTCCCTAAAAGTTTTAGTTGGTTCAGAATTCTTTTCCCCTTCAGAATCAGTTTGGCCGAGTAATTTCTGTACACCCCTCTTCCCGTTATATTTATTCTTACCCCTAGATACTCATACTCTCCCGTTTCTCCTACAGTGATTTGTTTGCTTTCCCCTTCGGGGATTGAGAACTCCCCCACTCTCCATCTCTTCGTCATATCTACCTTGCGTCCAACGGGTATTACCTTGCTTTTATTTTCATTTAGTTCGAGCCGCCAAGTGTTCCCATATCTACCAACAATTTCCAGCAGTTTCTCTAGCCCCTGTTCAGTTCTAGACATTAACACCATGTCGTCCGCAAAGAATAAGCCTGGTATCTTTATGTCTCCAACATTTACCCCCTCCGCACTCTGAATTAGTGCGTCCCCTAAATCTTTAACATACAATGCAAACAAAATCGGTGAAAAGATACACCCCTGCTTGAGGCCTATATCCATAGGGACTCGTTTTGTAGTGATACTTCCTAGACTGAGTTGGCTTTGCACATCTGTATACAGTGCTTTCATGATTCCCACAAAGTCACCCCCCAGTCCGATGCCCTCGAGCTTTCGCCACATACCTTCCCTCCACACTCGGTCGTACGCTTTTTTCACATCTAGAAATGCCAGAAACATCTTTTTCTTTTCAGCCTTTGTTGATTCTATCAGTTGGGTGAGTGTAAATAGGTGATCAGTGACTCTTCGTCCTTTCCTGAAACCATTTTGAATTTCTCCTAAAAAACCTTTCTCTTCAATAACTTCCTCTAGTCTACCGTATATGACCTTACAGAATACTTTTCCGATGTTACTACTAACTGATATCCCCCTATAGTTATCTAGAACTTCCTTATCCCCCTTTTTGTGTATGAACGACACCTTACTTTCCCTCCACTCTCTGGGGACCTCTTGCTTTCGCAGAGCCAGGTTGAAAAGGTTTGTCAGGACTTCAATAAGTGCCTCCCCTCCATTTTTGAGGAATTCGTTCGGAATTTCATCAGTCCCTCCCGCTTTACCATTTTTTAATTTCGAGACCACGTTCCGCACTTCTTCTGCCGTTATTTCGCTACAAACTCGATTGGATAGGTTCTCCTCCACCAGTGTATTTCTTTTTGGTGGGGACCCACTGCCCCATCGCCTATCGTTTATCTTTTCCCAGTGCTTGACTAACTCTGAAGCGATACGGCCTTTATCTTCTGTACTTTCCCCATCCACTTTGATACTCTGTACACTACTTTTCCCCCGTTTATTTACCCAGTTCCAAAATACGTTTGAGATCGAACCCCCCGTTTTCTTTATTGTTCTGGCAAGACTGCAATTGCGCTCCTTCCTATTATTATTCTTTATCTCATTCACCTTTTTCCGTGCCAGTTCATATTCTCCTTTCATTAGTCTCGTGTCATTGTTATCCACCCCTTTAAGCTTCCTACTTCTTCTGTAAGCAGCGCATTTTACCTTCCTTTCTTTTATAGCCTTTTTCAGTCCCTCGTTAACCCTGTATCCAAGCTCTCTCGTTGGGACCCTCACCCTTCCTATACACTCCTTCCCTGCCTCTGTTAGGCTATTTACTATGCCATCTGAAATACTCTGGACATTTGCATCCCTAGGTATACAATCAAGATTTGGTTTTAGTTTTTCCCGAAACTGCTTCCAGTCGGCTCCTTGTTTTAGTCCCCAAACTTCCTTGAAGGTATTTCTGTCTCTATTCGTCTTTTTGCCCATAATCTTAACTGTTATCAGGTTGTGATCACTACCCAAGTCATTTTTTCCCTCGTCATCTATTTCTACATCTATAACCTCCCTCCATACGCCAATGTCAGTGAGTATATAATCAATTATTGTTTTCTTATCGTTCCTCTCCCAGGTCCATTTACCCTTACATTTCGCATCCCTGTTCAGGATCTTTAAACCAAGCTCTTTTGATAGGTCCAACATCTTCCTCCCATTCGTGTTAATTTTCCTATCACCTCCCTGTATGCCCTCCTCCTTATCCCCGATGTGCCCATTGAAGTCCCCCATTAGGACGATACTGAACCCTCTGCTACCAAGCTCTGTGATATTCGATCTAAGAGTTGTATATATTGAATCATTCCACTCGGGCTTACTTCCCTCCACTGCTAAGTATACAACACCAACGGCAACGTTCCTGCTTCCTAACTTGATTTTTGCCCATACTATTTCGTTGGATACTGGAATCTGAGTCCTTGCTTCTGTGAGATCTGTAATCAATGAGGGCTGTAATTCCTCTTTAGCGTAGATGCCAACACCCCCACCCCGTTTCTGACCCTCAGTTCGCCCAGCTCCTATCCATACGCAACCCTTTATCTGATCAACCCGCTCATCCCGTCGTATCCACGTCTCACTTAGACCCATTATATCGAAGTCTCCTTCGTCCATCATTGTTGATATTTCGCTTACTTTCTTGTGCAGACCCTGGATGTTGCAGTACCCAAACTTAATGAATCTTTGTTTTTTTGTCATCACTGGCACATTATTATAACCCTGGTATGTCCCTGTATTGTGCATGTTTGTTGTTCTTCCTATGTTCCCAGCATTTGTGCCCCTCTGGGTTATCGGCTGTGGTCCCCTACCCCCCTTTTCTCCAAAAAAGGCCCAGCCACCTGTAGAATTTTTTGGCCCAGCAGGTCTGTACCCATCCTACTTAAACGCAATCCGTCTCGCCCATACAACTCTCCTTGTCCCCAGAATGAATCCCAGTGGTCAATGAAATGTACTCCCAAGTCTTTGCAGTGCTCTTCCAGCTCCTCGTTTAGTGCCATAATCCGTGAGTTCCTCTCATTCCCACCACCCATAACGGGGAGCACCCCTGAAACGATGATCCGAGCATTCCTGCTAAGTAGCTTACTAATTAGGTCCTTGTATGTGTCCACCAAACGAACTGATTTCCTCTCCCTGATGTTATTGGACCCCACATGTAATACCACTACCGGATCAGGCCCCGACCCAGCTACGATACCGTCCACTCTATCCCTCAGGTCCTCCACTTTAGCCCCCGGAAAGCACAGAACTGTTCTATTTTTACTGTCCGGACCACAGACAACCTTGTCGATCCCCCGAACTATGCTACTTCCCGCAACCACCAACTTACTTTTGGCCCTCGCCCTATTTATCTCCTCTAGTCTCCTATTGTTTACAGCGTCCTCTTCCTCTCCAACAGCCCCACTCGGAATCAATATCGGTATCGGTATCTTTGACCTAGGATTACTCCTATCCTTGTCCCTCCGTCTCTTTCCAGGCCCTGAACTACCTGGACTACTCCCCTGGTCTTCCCCCGGATCCCTCCTCCTTTTTCCTGGCCTAGACCCCAAGCTACTATCTGTTGCAACTACCTCCATCTCCTCCTCTGTCTCTTCCGAATCGAGCACATCAAATCTGTTTCTGGTGCTGCACTCCCCACTGCCTTTGGACTTTACACCCCTATCTACCTGCTTCTCTGGCCCCCCTTTCCTACCACTTTTGGTAGTCCATGCCAAACGTTTTACAGCATTGCTCCGGCCTGGGCCCCCCTCATCTGTCCTACGTACTTTTCTAGCAGCCCCCACCTCATCACCTACCTCATTCACATCAAAGGTTCTACCCCCATGTTTCCTCTTGGAACCACCGACAACCTTCCATCCTTCTCGGAAAGCCACTTTCACAGGCGTAACTCCAGACAGCCCCGCCCTACCAAGTTTTCCCTTCAGCTCAGCAATCTCCCCCTCAAACTTAACAATTGTCTCAAGTAGGCGGAGGATTTCCTGACAGTTTGCACATACCTCTCCATATCCCATTGAGCGACAGTCTCCATACATCATAGAACACTGTTTACAAACTTCAAGCCCAATATCGCCATCGGTGGCCCCACCAACCCGGCTCTGACCGACACCCCCAGTGACCCCAGTGACCTCTGTCTGCACACCAATACTTACCCCGTTGGCACCGTTGACCTGGACCGCGATATTACACGTATTTACCTCCATACTTACCTCCGTCTGAACAGACTTGCTCGCCATCATGAAGACAAAATTACGCGATCGGACAGGGAAAATTGTAAATACGCGACAAAAGGCAACACGACGAACCGTTCGACAACTTAGCGCTCACAGTTTTATTTAAGACCTCCTAACTTTGTCTCAGTTACTATACTAAACTAACTCCCCACAAAGTTGAATAAAATAACCTGAAAATGAAATATATATGATTAGTAAACAATAAAAATACTTAATTTCGATTCGTAACCAAGGAGACTTCTTCTGTATACTTGCGGATCGAACGTATGTTTGACCTATAAGAGCCTACAGTACCAACGGAAATAACTTGTACATTAAACGCCGTTATTCTTCGTTTGTAAACGCGTTCACAAATAGCATTTAAACGAAAAACGGGTTTATTTTCCGCTTACCAAACGTTTATAAACGATCCGTATTTCGATGATTTAAACGAAGGCTAAACGAAAGGTAAACGATTTTTCGTTTAGCTAAACGAAAGCTAAACGTTTTTTTCGTTTAGCTGAACGGAAGACAAACGATAGTCCATTTATATGTACACGTACCGAACGACATATAAACGGTTTGCAAACAGACTGATCATTTCCGCAATATCGGAACAATTCATTTTATTGCGTTCACTTTTATCGAAGCACGGTTACAAATTAATGGGGAAGATTTTTAAAATGGTACGTTTTTGCTTTTAAGATAGGCGTATAACGGATGACTGGAATGGGACGTGAAATCTGGCGTTTTAATTCCATTTGTGAATTTTTAGGTTTCAATATCAATACCAAGTTAATTTTCAAACCGAAACTGAAAGTTGAAGGGCTTCTGAAAAGTGTTTTCTGGAAAAGTAATGGTGTTGCATTTTTGCAGAAAAAACATTGTTTTAAAAATTGTCTCGACTTTGTATTCATACATGTACATTGTATCATTTCCCTTTCTATTTGATTGTTGTCGACCCCAAGCGGCCAAGCCACATAAAAGCTGGCATCCCATATTTCTTCTAAGAATACCATTCAGATTTGTCATTTTAAGTTTGGTTGTTATTGTAATTAAAATTTACTGCGGTACGAACCTTTGATACCAAGCACTGAGAACCTTTTCTGTTTGTATCTAAAACAATGGGTCTAAAAACAGTTTTTTGTAAAAATAAAAATAACAAGATGTTGTTCTTAACATTAAAGGCACTAGGACACACCTACATTTGTACATGCAGTCATTGGTCAAGACAGTATAAACAGAACAAATTTCCCTTTTAAAAAGGTGATTACTTGACTTGAATTTATCACTCGACTTTTCTGAATCAAAATGAACCGACGGAAAATGTCTTCAACGCCGAGTCACCATTTGGTGAGGTATATTGAAGACAATGCAATACAAGTGAGAAGCTCGGTTTTTTTTAAAGAACTGACAGGCCCAATAAAGATAGGAGAATCTTACCTCATTCAGTGGAGAAGAGTGCACGAGGTTGCTGTTGGAAAGGTACGTGTTTTATTTTTAACCCTTTACTTACATGTATGCCCAAAACAAGGAACTGAAAAATATCCGACAGGGTCGGCGAGAGTTAATGTCGATCATGGTAGGCCTGGAAATAACTACTGAACCTCCGCTTAGGTCAGGCCCGAAGCCAGCAGTAAATAAAACTCCGACATGGAGAGTGTGAGGCGCCCCTCCTCTGCCACCTCACCCACCTCTGCATGTCGGATAGCATCCTGGTGCGAAGGCGAAGGCCATTTCCGAATTGCCTAGCCCCGACGGGGGTGGTGGTGTAGTGGGGTGCTGGGGGTTCTCCCCTTCCCGATTTGTTTTTACAATTCAAGGCTCTGAGCGCTCCCACCAGTATCGGCCCTGGTTTAGGTTATGTGGGGCTTGTCATTTGTAAAATACGTGAACAAGCTATTTGATTATACGACATGTCGTTTATCTTTTCACAGAATTATCGCCAAAAATAAATAGCAAAATTTAACGCGCGATCTCGCCAAAATGAGATTGCAGGTAAGTTTTTGCTCTTTATTATTGTGATAATTTTGTTGAAATGAAAGCAATTCCTACATGTAACTAATAATATACCCCCCCCCCCCCCCACTCACTGTTCACTCCGTGACCGTCCGGCAGTGATTTTCACATGAAAATGAATAAGAGAAGATACGTTTGGGTTTGTTTTTATTGCACAGATTGTTGAATCAGCTGCCGTTGAAAGGTGATGACGGCTCAATAAAAAGCTTGCGATATTTCTATAATCCTTATTTTTCCAAATATGTGACTAGTCAGGGCTTAAAGTTCGTCCGATATCGCGAGAATCTTAACTAGATTCTCGCGAAATATATTCGCGCGAATCCATATAGGCCAAAACATGAAATTCTGCAAACGCCAGCTGAATGTTGCTGGAGAGATCACGAAATAAGTTTCCACACATGGTTTACCACATGCTTCACATTTTCTTGAGTTTCGTATCAAATCAAGTCAGGGCTGCTAATAGCAGCCATGACTTGATTCGATACCAAACTCAAGGAAATGTGAATAGACAGTTTCTCATGATTATGTATCTTATGATACAAAACGATCAGAGCGTAATTATGAATCAAAGACATCAGTCTTTCATAACGTGAATCCAAGAGTAAACTGACGCAAATCCACTGATCCCCCCAAAACGTTTTCCAAGTTTTCAATGTAACTGTCGATTTTCCCCCATTTATAAATAGAATATTTCACAATTATAAGATTATGTGCTGGGAGGAATGCTAAAGGTATAAAAAAAATCGTCAAAATATGATATTTCCCTACTGTATACAGTGTGTAGTGTCAAACCTGTCTTATATATATTTTTTTTTTCTGGTGGCGAGTTGACCCGTGGACAGTTGACCCGTGGCGACTTGACCCGGTGGTGACTTGTCCCGGTGGCGAGTTGACCCATTCCCAATAAATGATACCATAAATTCATTTTACCAACATGAGAAAATGGAAGTCCTGCTGTTGTGACTTATCACACATTGAAATTCCACTGTTACGGCCACTCACCGAAGTTAATGTTCAAGAACTTAGTTTGTACATGCAGTCATTTTATTTTGTAGGTTTTGGATTCAGGAAATAGTTCCGAGATGAGCAAACGTTATAGCGAGGTCATAAAGGAAAATCCACAAGGAGTTGCGTCACCAGAGCCACCATCTTCGCCAAACCAGGCACCATCTGCATCAAGTACTCCATTAGATAAAACACCAACACCAGCAACAGAACAAAGACAAAGGCAAACTACCACAAAGACAAAAAACGTTAAAAAGGTAAAAAAAATATGTTACTACATGTAGATTCCTTTACAAATTGAACGTGTGACAGTGACATAGCTATTCCACTGTCTGGTCACTAATCTTGTTGCAGCGACTGTCTGATCATCGGTTTTAATTACCCAACAATCAACTATAATTTATAATTTATTGCCACGATTTTAATAACCCAATAATCAACTATAATCACCTGTAGTCACAGAAGCCACACCAATAGACTTGCTGGGGTCACTTGCATATCCATTTTTATTGGGACGTTGTGTCAAAATGAAAAAAATTATATTATTTTTTGGGGTGTCATTTCATGTCGAAAATCGTTGCAAGCATTTTTTGTAATGATTAGGGATACAGTTTTCCACATTAAAATTGAAAATTAAGTAATTGCATCTTGTTCAACATAGCTCATTAAGCCCTGTTGAATAAGATGCAGTTTAGTTAAATTTTTGGCCCCGAATAGTGCCATTGAAGAAGATTAACAATACTTAGGGGTCATAAGATGTGTTTTGGAAGAAAGAAAAATAAAATTTAAAGGCTTAACCATTTTTCGATATTTCGCTTTTAATAAGTTCCAAAGTGTTATTTATTTTTTTCATTTTTTTTTCCAAACCCCATCTTATGACCCTACTTAGGGGTCATAAGATATGTTTTGGAAGAAAAAAAAATAAAAAAAAATATATAATATAGAGGCTTGACCATTTTTTGATATTTCGCTTTTAATAAGTTCCAAATTGTTATTTTTTTCTTCCAAACCACATCTTATGACCCTACTTAGGGGTCATAAGATATGTTTTGGAAGAAAGAAAAATGAAAAAATAAAATAAAAAGGCTTGACCATTTTTCGATATTTCGCTTTTAATAAGTTCCAAAGTGTTATTTGTTTTTTCTTTTTTTCCCCAAAACATCTTATGACCCTACTTAGGGGTCATAAGATGTGTTTTGGAAAAAATAAAAAAAATACTAAAAAGCTTAACCATTTTTCGATATTTCGCTTTTAATAAGCTCCAACGTGTTATTTAGTTTTTCATTTTTTTTTCAAACATCTTATGACCCTACTTAGGGGTCATAAGATATGTTTTGGAAGAAAGAAAAGTGAAAAAATAAAATAAAAAGGCTTGACCATTTTTCTTCTTGCTAATACAATGACGTTATTTTTTTCTTTTCAGAACAAAGCAGCAATTGTAGTTTCTGCTTCACCTGCAAAGCCTACAGCACATGTGATCCCAACAGAAAAGGTTGGCATGAACAACTCTGCTGCGGAAGTGGTGGTCCAAGGGCGGTATTGCCTCAGCGAGAAAGCTAAGAAGATATTGTCAAATGATACCACAAGTCCACCGACAGTACGTGTGGATCCTCCAGTTGACGACACACCCGTAGAGGTGGTAAACTCATTTTTGTCATCCACACGAATCCCTGATAATAGAGAGGCTGAAATAGCAAATGATGGAATACTACCCTGTATTTATCTTCCTGAGACGTGGGTGTCTTCTCCGATTCCATCCCCAGATTTTACACAGATCGAGCCACAAGCGTGCGAATGCAGCAGCATTTTAACTGAGGTCAGACAGGAGTTGGAAAAGTTAAAGACAGATATGGCCAATCTTCAAAAACATAATTCGGAAATGCAAGCAAGATTGGATAAATTAGAGGGTACTACATGTAGACGTATGCTCCAAAATGGTTCTGTTGTTGACAACGCCACTGGTAATGCTGTGGCCCCCCAAGAAATGCTTAAGTTGAAAATTACTGATAAAAGGTTCCTGGATATTTTTCTAGGCAATTTGCCAGTGTCCATGAAGGAAGAAGATATTGCTGAGGGGATGGATAAAACCGCGACGGGCACTAATTTCATCCTTCACCCCGACCTTATTCAAGTGACGGCTGAAATATCAAAAGGTGACAGAAATGCTTTCGCAAGAAACATGTTTCGTAAGATGTTCACTGTTGGGGAGGTTAGGGACAAGAATGTTGCGGGAACGAGAGGAAAGCCCAGGACAGGTGTGGAGAAAATGGATATTCTAAAGCAGGTTTTGTTTCAGGTTTTCCCTGTACAGCCAGCAGGAAGACAAGGCATAGTGTGGGCAGACATAAAAAAGGTCATTGACCAGTTCAACAGAAATTTATTTGTCAACAAGATCTATAAATATTGTGATATCAGTGAAATTTAAGTTATGTACAATGTTTTCTTCCAAAACTCATCTTATGACCCCTCAGTAGGGTCATCAGATGTGGTTTGGAAGAAAAAAAAATAAAAGAAATAATTAACACTTGGGAACTTCTTAAAAGCAAAATATCGAAAAAATGTTCGATCAGTTCTTTTATTTTTTCTAGCAAAACATATATTATGACCCATAAGTAGGGTCATAAGATGTGTTTAGGAAAAAAAATGAAAAACTAAATAATTTTGGGAAACTTATTAAAAGCAAAATATTGAAAAATGCTCGAGCAATTTTTTCATTTTTTTTTCTTCCAAAACATATCTTATGACCCCTCCGTAGGGTCATCAGATGTGATTTGGATGAAAAATGAATAAAAGAAATAAATTGGGAACTTATTAGCAGCAAAGTATTGAAAAATGCTCGAGCATTTTTTTTCATTGTTTTCTCAGTAGGGTCATCAGATGTGATTTGGAAGAAAAAAATAAAAGAAACAATTAACACTTGGGAACTTCTTAAAATAAAAAAATCGACAAAATGATCGATCAGTTTTTTTTTTATATTTTTCTTCCAAAACATATATTATGACCCGTAAGAAGGGTCAAAAGATGTGTTTTTGAAAAAAAATATGAAAAACTAAATAAATTTGGGGAACTTATTAGAAGCAAAATATTGAAAAACACTCAAGCAATGTTTTCCATTTTTTTTTTCTTCCAAAACGTATCTTATGACCCCTCAGTAGGGTCATCAGATGTGGTTTGGAAGAAAAAAAAGAAATAATCAGCACTTGGGAACTTCTTAAAAGCAAAATGTCGAAAAATGTTCGATCATTGTTTTTTTCCAAAACATATATTATGACCCCTGAGTAGGGTCATAAGATGTGTTTTGGAAAAAGATATGAAAAACTAAATAAATTTGGGGAACCTGTTAGCAACAAAATATTGAAAAATGCTCGAGCATTTTTTTCATTTTTTTTTCTTCCAAAACATATCTTATGACCTCACAGTAGGGTCATCAGATGTGGTTTGGAAGAAAAAAAAAGAAATAATTAACATTTGGGAACTTTTTAAAAGCAAAATATCGAAAAATGTTCGATCATTTTTTTTTTCCATTTTTTTTCTTCCAAAACATATATTATGACCCCTAAAATATGAATGTTGATTTTTGTGTACGACGATTTTTTTCAGTTGTATGAGGTAAAGTGGTCAATGCCTTTTCACAGAATATTAGTCAATATTCTGACTGTTTTGGTAAATATTTATGTATATGTAACATTGCTTGCTTTTATAAATTGTGATTTCTCATTTTGCTTCAACTTTTTTCCATAACATTATCAAACCACTGTACTGTTATATTTTTAGAAATGTAAACAGTTTATTCTTGTTAAACGGAAATTTTCAGAGCTCTGTCAAACGATAATAAATTTGTTAAATTTTTAGTTATATTATGGGAAGAATTTTCTGCTTGAAATTTCATTACTTCTTCATCACTTTTGAGAATTAAATGTTAATGTACATGTACACGAGAATATTCAGTACTTTGTCGCCCCTCCACGCTCTTCAATGACACAAGGCATAACCTTGAATAAATGGTTGATGTAGTTATTGCAGTCATGTGGGGTTAACGCTGACCAGTAGTCTTTTATGCCCTGAATTAACTCTTCTTTCACTTTTGGCTTCACCGTTTTCCTCAGATAGTACTTCATGCCCGCCCAGATGTTCTCGATTGGATTCATATCTGGGGATTCTGGAGGTGATTTCCAATGATTAATGCCTTGAGCTGCCATAAATTCTAGGGTTGATTTACTAGTGTGCTTAGGGTCGTTGTCTTTGAACAGACGATGACCCTCAGATCCTTGAAAGTACATTTCAGCAGCCGGAATGAAATAATTCTGGAGAATTAATTGATAGAAATCACTATCCATGATGCCCGTGAAAATGGCTAATTTTGTGGCACCTTTTCGTGAAATGCCACCCCATACATGCACTGAATACGGATGTTTTGGTTTTGGGATGAAAGAAGCAGGTTCTCCTCTTTTTCTGTAACTCTTACTCAGACTGCTTTGCATCCTAACCGTACACTCATCCGTAAAAATAACATTGTCGAACTCTTCTTGTGTTTCAATGCACTTTTTGGCAAAGTCAAACCTTTTTTTCTTGTTCGCGTCCCTTACCATCTGACAGTACTTTGTGCCACTTCTGCACCAATTTAATTTCCTCCTGGCATCACACACAGTAGACGGAGCAATTTGTAACCCTAAGTCCATGTACATTTTAGAAAGTTCAACTGATGACGTTTCTGCGTTGTCTCTCATCGTTTTGTCAAGAAGGTTTAAATTGTCATCTGTTAAAAGTTTTGGCCTTCCACTCCTGGCCCTATCACATATTGTCCCTGTGATTCTATAACTCCTGATCACCCTGCTGATGGTTCTGCGATCTATATTCATTCTCTCTTCTTCTTTTATGATTCGAACTATTTCAGCAAAGTTTGAGCCTCCTTCATTCAGACTGACAATCTTCTGGCGTATAATATACGGGACCCTAGTTCGTTTAATAGAATTCATTTTGCTAACTGGGTGTATTCAAGGTGAGTTGGGAGACTTGGTCATTATATCATTACGAGCAACCAATGATACAAAAAGAGAGGAATGTTTTCCTCGTAAAGGGCGTTTTCGAATCCTCGTAAAAGGCGTTTTCGAATATTGTAGGGCCAATGGTCAGCATTTATTTTTCTCCTTTGAAAACGGAAAAATAACACTACTAATAAAAAATAACCCCAATTACGCAAAATAAACACACTAATCATGAGAGCTACTAATAAAATAATTACCGACAGTAGCAAACAGAAGGGATCAAACAAACGAATTAAAACACGTGGTTAATTGACTTTACTTAATCCAATTACCAGAGGACCATGGCAAATCAGTGACTGGCCAAAGTTTTATTATGGAAAGGGAATATCGGTGTTTTAAGTTTTAAATTGTGTTTTGTCTTTTCATATTGGCTGAGTAAATAGCAACTGTAATATCTATCTTGACAATTAACAAATACAAACGTGATATCTATCGTTGATATTCAATGATTGGTAACCGACAAAATTCCTCTTTTTTATTATTTTAAACAACCAAGAAATAAAGTTCACGTTTATGTACATGTATATGTATCCTGGTAAAAAGAATCAAGCATAAAATAATTTTCCCCGACCCCATCTGTGGGAGGTGGCACCTCCGCGCCGACCAAGGCACTTGAAGCAGCATACAGGCCTTACAATCGAAAAGAGCAAAGTGACATAGACAGCTTTTCGGTGACCGGGGTTCACGCCAACATAGGCGTATGTTTCAGGGAGGCTTGAGGACTGCAGTTCCCCTCCAGTCGGGGCAAATACATTTTTTTCGGCCAGTTTTTATGATTGTTTCGGGCAAGTTTGACTGACCTACTCACTTGGGCAGTTTTATCTTCAATAAAGGATTATGTCCCATCAGTTCTAACTTGGATACAAAGTCTGTAATATAATGTTTTGGTGTAGTACGTCCCACAGGTCGTACCACACCAAAAAAGTATATTACGGACTTCAGGTCCATGTTCGTACATATACCTGTAATACCGTCTTATCAGATTGATATCGCATCTGAGGGTTGTAGACACGCCAGCGTAACAGTTTGTTCTAGCTAATTACAGACATAAACAGGCCGTTAGCTACAACTGTGGAAGGGGAACACCTCCTCCCACACCCAAACCCACCCAAGGACCACTTCACTCAATAATGCTCGCAGCATCACTTTTCGGAAAAATATTTGAGACCACCCCCCCCCCCCCCCCCCCCGAAAAGGTGTCCCGTACGCCTAAGCAAGCCCAAATTTTGTGACTCTGTTTGGTCGGAAATTTTGTGGTGTGCCCCCCCCCCCCCACTCCCTCCAACTCACACACAAAACGCCCATATTTTTATGCTATTACACGTATAGGCATAAATTCGCCTAGAATGGTCCCAATAATTTTCCTACGGGACTGCACATTATCTTCCCAGTGTCTACGCCACTGACACCGAATGATCACACTGACTTGGTTGTGATATTGTCTGAATACGACTCAATTGATGCATGTGCTCGGGTATCATGAACGACGAGTTTCGCTTATGTAAACGAACTTAAACGAATAAAACGTTTACTTAAACGAAGGTAAACGAAACATATTCGTTTACAAACGCACTGAAAACGAAAAACGCCGTTATATTTCGTTTAGAAACGCAATGCCAAACGGAACCGTAAACGCCGTTATTTTGCGTTTACATGTACAAGTTATTTCCGTTGGTACTGTACTACTCACGAAACCCAAATATGTTTAAGCTTCAAGCATTATTTTCCAACACAAACAATAAGGTAATTAGAAATTTAGCCAAGTTTATCAAAGAATTTCAGACAATTCTGAAACCCCTTAGTGTCTAGTCAGCAGTTACCTATTTAAAGTTGTATAAATCTTATACGAAATATAACGGACAAAACTATTAGCACTATTTATAAAAGTTACCATTCGGATTGTATAACATCCTAGTTTTTTAGTCTCAAAATATGCGTGTGACCCCTCACTGGGGCGAGCAAATCCAGCTCACTCCAGTGAGAGGCCATGGGCAGTGTTTCTGAGACGGGAAGTGGGGATCTCTGAACATTGAAATAATTAACTCAAAGATTTTTAATCTCATTGGAACTTCTCGAGGCTAACCTCAGGCTCCCAGCACAGAACACCCTTTCAGACTTCTTCAACACCCTGAACTGATAAGTACGGTGTACCCCTAATTGGAAATTTAGCCAAGTTTATCAAAGAATTGCAGACAATTCTGATACCCCTTAGTGTCCAGTCAACAGTTATCTATTTAAAGTTGTATAAATTATACGAAATATAACGGACGAAACTACTAGCACTATTTATGAAAGTTACCATAACATCCTAATTTCTTAGTCTCCAAATATGCGTGTGACCCCTCACAGGAGCGAGCACATCCAGCTCACTCCGGTGAGAGGCCATGAGCAGTGTTTCTGAGACGGGAAGTGGGGATCTCTGACCATTGAAATAATTAACTCAAAGATTTTTAATCTCAGTGGAACTTCTCGAGGCTGACCTCAGGCTCCCAGTACAGAACACCCTTTCAGACTTCTTCAACACCCTGAACTGACAAGTACAGTGCACCCCCACCCTTGTATTTTCCCTGGTGTTTATCAGACAACGCATTCAGAAATCTAATGTGGGCATTTGCTGGGAATGAGAGGTTTGTCTCCTACGCCGTATATATATGCAGTGCCTCACCCAAAAAGGCTCCTATCATCGAATCTATAGGGGGGGGGGGGGGGGGGCGCTCTATAACTGTTGTTGATGTACTCATACCAACAAGTACATGGAAGAACACATTATTTGACGTGAGGCACCATGCCTATACTATGTGAATATCATTGTATTGTATACTCATGCATGTAAATGTAAGCATCGGTGTATATATGTCTATGCCCCCCCCCCCCCCCCACACACCCCTGTATTTTTCCTGGTATCTATCAGACAACACATTCAGAAATCTAATGTGGGCATTTGTTGGGAATGAGAGGTTTCTCTCTGACACTGCATATATGTGCGGTACCTCACCCAAAAAGGCTCTTATCATCGAATCTAGGGGGGGGGGGGGGGGCTGTATAACTGTTGTTGATGTACTCATACCAACAAGTACATGGAAGAACAAATTGCTTGACATGAGGCACCATGACTATACGTATGTGAATATCATTGTATTGTGTGTCTGTGTACGTATGTGTATGCGTGTATGTGTGCATGTGTATGTGTATATATGTGTATGTATATGTACGGGTATACATATGCGTGTATACCCGTACATATCTAAGTTTATAGTTAGTTTCATCTACTATTATGTGTTGCGGATACAGGTCTGGAGAATATTGGGAGTTGGGATAGGGATGTGAATAGGCAATCCTGTAGCGACACTCGAATTAGAAATGTAATAGCTGCGGTTGAGAAGAATGGGGGTAAAGAATTGTAATAAAATAGTCTAATATATCTAAATGAGCCCCTAAAACTGTGACATCTAGTATTCCTGAGCACCTGTCCTTGTAATCGCAGACCACATTCCCCAAAACCACCCCCACCCACCCCCACCCACCCACCCCCTTTTCGTCGGTAGGACTAGTGCCTTTGTTCACCTTAATAAATTCTTGAGGATTGTGTAGAATTCTTTCAGATAACTCTTTGTCAGGGGACACTCCTGGGACATAGACCACCCTACCTAACTTTCGAGAGTGTCGACTGTGATGCAAGGAGGGAACGTTCTTCGGGTAAATACTACTTGTGGTTTAAACGTAGGAACACACCCTGTAACCAGCTCTTCCAAGCCTAGATTACTATTAAAATTATCTCCATATTAGCATTATTTAGAATGGTTCCTTTCGTGTGCCTGTGATACTTTTTTATCTACTCAACCCTAGCCACCCAAGCGTAATATAATCTCACAGAGAAAACGTAAAATACTCTGAAGGCAATTTAAACTTAGTACACTATGACATGGATACCGGTCAAATCACGGGCATTTGCTGCTTGCTTCTTTTTTGTATCGGCACATCCAACCCCTATCCCTACCCCACTCCACCCACCAACTTTGTAATTTATTCTGTTAACGAGAGAGAGAGAGAGAGAGAGAGAGAGAGAGAGTGAGAGAGAGAGAGACTGTATTATTCTCAACGTGTATATTTTATGACTACCACAGACATGTTTTTTTAATTTATGTAATGTACTTTATAGTGCTTTGAATACCTTATATAAGGTAAAAGGCAGAAATAAATCATCATCATCAGCAGTCCAGTCAAGCGATTACTCTCTATGTATTTGTTTAAGTTTTAGTGGTAAGCAAAACTATGGCTCGTGGGCAGCAGGGTTTTATATTGTTCCAGATTTATTTATATGATGGAGAACAGCCGCACCAGACAGTGTTGTACGGAAACAGGCTGTATCTAATTCAAATACACGTTGGAAATTGTGGACTGAAAATGTTGCCACTTTCTCTTTCTCGAATCTTGGCGCGAAATGTATACAATATAGACAACAAACTGCGTTTTACCATTACGTCGCACGAGTGCTAGAATGTTCTATGTCCCCTAAGGGACATAGAACATTCTAGCACTCAGGCGACGATCAGGTCCTCAATTTTTCTATTTCATTTCAATGGTAAAATTATGTTGAGAGTCTTGTTACTCCGCTTTCCCCGCGCCTGAACTATTTTTTCATTTTTTGTCTCAAAAACATAGGTTATGACCCCTCGTTGGAAAGAGCTCGTCGAGCGCGTTCCAATGAGCGGTCATAACCTATGTTTTTAAGACAACAAACGAAAATAATTAGTTATTCAAGAATTGTTTTTGCAAGTGTCGTCTGTTTTTCATTTTCGTGTTTGGTAAAGGGTTAACAGCTATTGACTCTATTATGAAGAGACACATACACAACAGAACATCAATATTATTCTTTTCAGATATGGAGCTATTTCTACTTTATTTGTCTGGCTCTCTCCTTTTTCATATCATGCTGTATAACAACCAGAGCGTTCAGAGGTGATCTTCCGGCGCAAGAAGTCCAACTTATTCGATCCTTGAAGAACCTCTCAAATCCAAAGCTGGACATGCAATTTACTACAGTTGAATATCTGAGCTTGAGATGGACATATAATAGTTGCCAGATGATCTTCACTTTGGAATTCTTTCTCAGACTGGCTGTGTGCTACAGAAGAATCACTTTCATTTTATCCCCGTTGAACATGATTGATATGTTGGCTATTCTTACGACCATAATTTCCATTGCGATGAGACAGTACGCGAGTAAGTTTTTCGACGACGATTATTTACAAGCTTACATAGTGCTATACTCTGTTTCCATCCTGAGGTTTCTTCGTTTCATTCGCTTGTCAAAACTATTTCACAGTCTTAAAATCTTAATTGTTACAATTAAGGTTAGCAGTCACGAATTATTTTTATTAGCATTAACACTTCTTGTGTTCAGCAGTATATTTGCAGGCATTCAGTTCGCCGTAGAGATTCAAAATCCTGACTCATTTAACAACCTGTTTGATGCAATATGGTGGGCAATCATAACAATGACTACTGTTGGTTATGGTGATGAGTATCCTAAAAGTGCGGCTGGGAAGGTAGTTGGATCACTTTGTGCAATATCGGGAGTACTAATAATGGCAATGCCAGTCGCTATGATGGCTGGAAATTTCAGTGTTTTGTACACACTACAGAAAAACAATCAGCGTCACAGAAAATTAACAAGAACCGTTAACAGTACGACAGATAGCAACAAAAGCAATACTAAGGGTAGTAGTGTCAATCAGTGATCACAGGGTGTAAACGAGGCAAAGGACGCTGGGTAGAAGTGTGTGGGGGAAGGGTGCGTGTGGGGGGGGGGGGGGGGGAGAAAACACACGTGGAAGACATACAGAACTACCATGTTTTTTTCAGCGTGAGCAAACTTGAAGAGTTGGTTTCACAGAAACGCCATGTCATTCATTCTCGGGTTATGACGTGTGCACCGTAACATGTAAAACAATGTACAAATGCAGTGGTATTGTCGCGAAAATGAACGACTGAATGAGGGCGTAAACCTGTTTTATAACGACAATGATGGTTTAAGTACAGACTAATAAAATATTTCAACCCCATCATCAAGGCATGCCGTTGACGGCATGCCTTGATGATGTAGTCGGAATATTAGACAGTCAGGATTATAGCTCGTATTGTGTATTTCAAAGACAAAGAGCTCTTGGATTTACAGAGAAATACATGCCGTAGTCATGACGCCTGTGCTTCGAAACATTATATTTAAGTAGCACGTATCGTACTCCTAAATGATCATGTCGGGCCCCTTGCTGCCGAAATCCGTTGCCACTGCCCTCTACTTGTATTACCGACTGTGTGTGTTATATACTTCCAAGTACCGTCTCCAATCTCCCGATAAATAGACAGAACCGCACAAGTGTTTGAATGGATTAAGGTTTATCGCACGAGTTTGGTTGGGCGCAAGAATACCACGAGAGGCGAAGCCTCGACTGGTATTCTGCGCCAAACCAAACGAGTGCGATAAACATTAACCCATTCAAACGCTTGTGTGGTTCTGTATTTATTACACACCTTCGCAAATGTCTAAAACAGGCCTTTCACGGTAATACTAAGTGAGAATTAACCTATCCTTCTGAGACGTATTAAAGGAAATAAAATAAGACAAAAATCCAAATTATTCTTCACAAGCAGGAGACCAGTCTTATTGTTATTTCGTACGCCGATTGAACTTTCATTCATAGTTTCACTTGCAATTTGTAATGCGTCACCACTTCGATAGATGAAACACTGTTCATCTGAAATAGATCTACAGTTTACCGTCTTTTTATGCCTCTGTTTTACAGCGCGAATTCTGAACGGTTGATGTGATCCCCACCAAAAACGTTACCACACATTCATAAGAAACAATAGGTGTAAATTCGGAAAATCCATCAATGAGAAATTATAAAAAAAAACTCACATGTTTATCTGACTTCCAAATTCCATGCGACTGTTGTTACTTGACTGATTGACAGACAGGTTAAGATTTAAGTCAAGATTACAGTAGCCATTGTCAATTCATCCCACGTAAATTACATTTATATCCTTATTATCCAAGAGAAATGATAGCATTGTTCACTATGCCTGCTCAAAATTTATTAAAGTTCATGTTATAGCCTTTAACAGAGGCACAGAATCCATACGAATTCAAGTGAATATCGACAGGCAATTTGTTTTGTATTTCGATTTGGTGACCGAGAAACTTGCTCGCGCGACGTCATTCATTCGAAATGACGTCACTCATAGACGCTTTCATATTCTGTCTACATTGTTCTTTAGTTTGAATGGTATGTCAGTTATTTCCATGCCATACCTTAACCCATCGGGTTATTTAATCAATAGTCAGTCAGTATCGTTCACGTTAAGAAAATAAATTAGAAAGTTTCTTTTGATGGTCGGTCAGCTTATAGGACATGAGTTTCATCAGAAACAATATAAACTCAGATACCATAGACCGCGAACATCCACTTTACAACATCAAAATAAATGACCCATTGCATCGAAACGGGCCCATGTACTGTATCCCCAGAAAAATGACTGGTTCCATTCTTACATTAAAAAGTGCAAAAATCTGTATCCCACACGTGTGCAATAAAAGTTTATTTTTATCACACATCCCAGAATGCCGTGAACAAACCTTAATTGTAAATGGGTGTGTAATAAAGCACGTTACTAGCAAGAGCGAATAGATATCTTTGGCTCCAATCCAAATAAAATTGACCCGACCATATTGGATATGTGTCACACCCTTATACCATGTCAGAATGGCTGATGACGCCACTTAGTGCTACGAAACGGGTTACAATAATTTATTATATGCTAGCATGTGAATTGTAGCAAATTATCTAAAAGATATTTCTCGATATCCATCGACTCGATGGATATCAAGAAATATCCCTCAGTAGCTTCCTAATTTACGTCACGCCTCGGCGCATGACGTCGCCTTGAAGGAACGATCAGCAGATCTTTGTTATTGTCTTGAAACTGTTTGCAGACGATTTGGGCTGAATATTGGACAGTAAAATTTCACGTATCATATAATAAAAAGAACATCTGCTCTATTTTAGTGAGTACCGGGAATTATCTTATGGGTGTGGACCCGAAATCTTTATTTTTCACGAGCGTTTGTGCGAGTGAGAAATAATACTTTCAGGTCCACATGCTTCGGTGCCCGACGTTCCCCTGAATGTCGCCTTTAACCCTTTGCGACTACGGTACGTAATATTACGTACGAAAATTGCCGTGCGTTGCGACTACGGTACGTAATATTACGTACTCAGACTTTGAACCCGACCGGTCGCTTTTTCTTCCAGGAACATGATACTTCATAATTTCATTAAATAGGATGGATGCTAAGTGCATGCGTGTGGTAGACCAATCAATATTTTCAACGTGCAGCCACAAGGCTGCACGTTGCAAATATTAATTGGTCTACCCCCAACTAATGAATATAGACTCTTCCTGCTGCTGTCATTGAACTGATATGGAAGATACCACCAGGGTTCAAAGGGCTAATTTTTGCGTTTGACGTCGACAAAACCTGATTCTTAAAACGTCACGATAACCGTAGTCGGAAAGGGTTAAGGAACGATCGGCAGATCTTTGTTATTGTCCTGAAACTGTTTGCAGTTGAATAGGGCTGAATATTGCGCAGTAAAATGTAACGTATGATATAATAAAAAGAAAATCGATGCTCATTTAGTGAATATCGGGAATTATCTCATTTGTGTGGTCCTGAAAGTATTATTTCCGTGGTTCCCTCCTTTTCCATATCATGCTGTATAACAACCATATCTTTCAGAGGTGAATTTCCGGCACAAGAAGTCCAAGTTATTCGATCCATGAAGAACCTCTCCAATCCAAAGCTGGACATGCAGTTTACTAGACATGAATATCTGAGTTTGAGATAGACATATAATAAATAAAACTTTCAGGTCCACACTCATGAGATAATTCTCGATATTCACTAAAACAACGTAGATATCCTCAATATATTAACAAACATTCGAAGAATCACGAATCACGAATCTCTTTTTTCTTTTGTGAGTGCCAAATTCCGACCATGGTTAGGTCTATTTCTTGTACTTCAATCATTTTCCAGACCGAATGCTTGGGATTGGTAGAAGTTTGAAGTAGACGAAATAGTGCGACCTGATTGAAGGTGGAGTTCAATGGATAATTGCAACTAAATTAGTCTACCTTTAGAGATAACATATTACTGGAAGGCCTGTATATTGACCCAGCCCCATACCTTCAGCCCTTGTAACTAAATGTTTAATTATACAGGAATTATGTAGGAACACAGCGGAGTCTTATGATTTATCCCCAGACTGCCACTTAATCTGGTTAATAGAGATCCACAGGCTAGGGATTGTAAAGGTAGACAAAACATTCTAAGCCTTATTTACGTAGTTTTGATGTCAGGCGAAGCTATGGCAGGAGTCAGTTTGAACAAACTAAGGTTCACTGCAGATGACTCTTTATTTCAAGGCAAATTTTCCCTGCAATTTACTTGGTTACGTCAGACGAAGTGGATGAGGAAATGTTGAATGTTTGATGCAATTTGGTGGGCAATCATAGCAATGACTACTGTGGATGAGTATCCTACAAATTCGCCTTGCCGCCGAGGACATTGAAACTGAAGAATCTTAACCCTTTATCAAAACCTCTTAAGCCACTAGTCAAAGTATATAAGGATTCCGACAATGTCATGGTCCAGAACAAGCTTAGTCCTCGAGTAGTTCATCACATATGATCAGATTCAATCTACTAAAATATTTCACTTTGTCGGAAAAGCGAAGCTCTGGTTCCCTTTTCCGAACAATTGAACTATTCAATCTGGTTGGATCTAAAAAGTACGAACATTCACTTTTTAATCAATGCAAGAAATGTTGAGTCGAGTTCGTTCCAATGATGGATCGCATGATATGGTTTTGTTAACATTTTTGAACAAATCTGAAATTTAGAAAAAAGGTATAATTAAAATAATAAATTCTGGTATCGTGTGAGGTGGATAACCGGTTAACCCTTTATCTAACATGAAAAGCAGACGGCACTTGCAAACAAAATTTTTAAATAACTAATGTTTTCCATTTTTGTCTCAAAAAAATAGATTATGACCCCTCATTGGAACGAGCTCCACGGGCTCGTTCCAAAGAGGGGTCATAACCTATGTTTTTAAGACAAAAAATGAAAAAAATAATGAAAATTAATTGGCGACTTTTATGAATAGCGCTGGTCGGTTTTGGCCGTTACGTTGGGGAAGCGGTTAAATATTCTGCAGATGACTTGATTCAAAACCCGATGAAAAGGGGATTAAAAAACAAACAGCGATTCCAATAACAGCTCTGTAATTACGTTGTTTAATCAATATATTTAATGACAGAAAAAGTATAAACACTCCCAAATGACGTAGATATTTTGTACAAAGGTTCAAGTTTGCACTATTCCCAAGATCTGAACTGAATTTAGATATTGTCTTCCATGCAATACTAATGTTCTGGAAAGCAAGAACGAGAACTCCCGAAACTCACTCATCTATAAAATCTAAAATTTATCAAACAGTCTAACAATAAAATGGTTCTTCAATTTCCAAATTGCACACATGAATTAGAAGTGTTAATTGTTAAGCGTGCATGCAGTTGAGCTGTTTTGTGTCTGGGCTGTTTTGTGTATTGTGAAAGATTACCTTAGTAAGCAGGCGCGTAACCAGAACTTTTGTTGAGGAGGTACGCAAAGTGGCGATCGACAGTCAACAAAGGTTTGAAAAATGTGTGTCAAAGAGAACTCTATGGCAACATGTGGAAAAATATTATGTGAAATATAGGATATAAAATATAAGCACTGTTGTACTACTGTGTGTAAAAAAAAAATATATAGAAAAAAGATTAGGGTTTAATACCGGAAACGGGAATTCCTGAAAGCCGGCCCCGATAACCGGGGAATCTACAGCACGGAACCGGGAATGAAGCGTGGCACTGTTTGTGTACTGAACTGAAGTTTTGTGAATTGAAACTTTGTAGGATTTTGTCAGCTCTTCCGCGCCTAAAATTCCCACTGTCCTGATTCCTGACGAACCATTTTCAACAAATCACTGTAGCTCTCAACCAGTTCTGGAGGGCACCCCTCCCTTTCAACAGCAAGACCTTATTCACCCGCTTCAAAGTTCAAACTCGTCTTCATATTCAGAATTACTAGCATCAGTGTTCTTTACCTCCTCCAGCATCAACACCCTCCTCACTGCCGTCACCAGCCTCCTCTGCTTAAAGCAGAGGAGACTGGTGACGGCAGTGAAGAGGGTGTTGTTGGTGAAGAAGGTAGAGGTGATAATGTGAGTTATTATGAAAATAAAGACGAGATTGAAGCGGCTTTGGGTTTTCATACTTATCTTAAGAGTAATTTCATTCCCGTTCCCGGTTCCTAGAAAACCAGGGAATATATTAAACTCTAAAATAGATCAATGAAGTTGATACGTATATTTTTCCAGATATATATTACACCGACTTAAATTATGTAATTCTGTTAATATGTGATTCTGGCAGAAATTAAATAACGATAAGATCGCTGTAAGCTGTATGGAGCATCCAACACTAGGACCATACAAATAGTGTCTGTAAAACGACTTGGCACTTTGAAACTCCTTCACAACCAAGCCTATAGAAAATGTATCTAGGACGAGCCAAGGCGTTTCACAGAATCTAAATGCAAACAAGAACATTTAGCTTTTAACAATTCACCCTGCTAAATCACAGACTGTACGATGTACCGGGGAAAGTGAGGCCGCTCCATTTTATCAATTTCCAAATCACAAATGTGAGATAATCCTTCAACTGGAACTCCAGCTTTGTGGAGAGGTGCGTTCGAACTTGTCGCACCTCCTTGGCTACGCGCTGGAAAGTAAACGCCAATAAATATATTGTATCAAATGTTTGGATTGTTTGGAGTTTTTTTTCGATCATTAAAACCCTTTCCCTAACAAATCGGCAACATCCGCTCGCGTAACTTACAAATAAAGTAGTTGAACAATATGTTTTTTTAATTTTTTTTCAAGAAACCCATATCATGTGGCCCCTCACTGGAACGAGCTCGTCGAGCTCGTCCCAATGAGGGGTCACATGATATGGTTTTGTTGAAATTGTTTGAAAATTTAAAAAAAAACACAATAATTAAACTAATAAATTGTGATATCGTCTGTTTTGGTAACGAGTTAACACGCGAGAATGCACGATAATTCAACATCTTTCCAGAAGTAGCACAAGATGTATGCAGCTGTATGAGAAACGTGAACCTTTATATGCATTCGTACGCTTTGTATCCACTGAGGCCATGTTATGTATTTTGAACAGTTATTCCAAGTAAAACAGCAACGAAGAAGATTTCAAGTGAAACAAGATAAACTTGTCTAGCAACACACAGAACGTACACATTATATCTACGTAGTCGGTGGATAAGACCAGGCTTTCTTCCGTGAGAGAATTCCAAAAGTTAGCATACGTTTTGTATTTGTATTGTTAGTAAGAAATACCACGTGTAACCAGCAAAGCGCCTTGGAGCATTGAAACTGAGGCCAGAATGATTACTGAGCAGTTAGAACAAAATGCCATGTCCCTAACACTGGCAGCTAGAGCAACCTTGACGATTTCAAATGAGGAAGGGTCACTGTTGCTGCAGCTGTAAATATCATAAAGTCTCACCCGAACATGACAAAAAAACCCTCAGTATTTCCCTAGTAGAGCTCCAACAACGAAAACCAATTCAGCTATAAAAAGGTTGACTATTGGAAAAAACGTCAATTTCTCTCCAGTGATAATGTCATCTCCCAAAGTCGTTCCTTAACGACGAATACTTGTGTTCTATTTTCACCCAAGACGAGTGTCAAGTTGCTTATCTCATGAACGCCTCAGAGTACCCGGAAAATACAGCAAGTGTATTGCAGTTCAGGTTGAAAATGAGAGCAAGTAACATTGTGAAGTGAAGTCAGCACCTGCCTTAACTCAAATAACAGAGTGCAGATTGTGAGTGATAGCGTTCTGAATATCTATTTACCCTTTTAACCCTTTAGCCATCGAATCGCTAGCATCAGCCCGCGAAATATGCAGATTCAGCAGCTGAAAAAATATTATTTTTCGAGAAACTTCAACAAAAGCATATCATTTGACCCCTCTTTGGAACGAGCTCGTCGAGCTCGTTCCAATGAGGGGGGTCACATGATATGGTTTTGTTGAAATTTTTCGAAAAAAATTAGAAAATGATATTTAACTTAATAAATTTGGGTATCGTCTGCTTAGGGTAAAGGGTTAAATGCAAAAATAAACACGGCATGGGCTACATTGTTGTTTGCCAGTAAACAACTTCGCTACCGTCTTCACTCATCGTCGCTTTTGATTTATTTATTTATTGGGATTTAATGATACTTTGGACAGCCGGGGTCACCTCGTTTCGGAATCGTCGCTTCTGAAAGTCTGCACGGCAGTGGAGTGTTTCACGTGACCATCAACATTTGTGGGGGTTGAATCACGTCTATACTGGAATGAAATAACTAGCAGGGCGAAATGGTATTTTGGGAAAATGATATGTTGTCAGGTTTTGGAAGCACGCAACAGAGTCCAAAACAGGGAAAATCGGCGATACCAGCACAAATAAAAATGCACTTTTGTCTTTTTAACCCTTTACCCAACAGAACGGCAAAAACCTGCCAGCGCTATTCTCAAAAGCCGCCAATTAATTTTCATTATTTGTTGTCTCAAAAACATAGGTTATGACCCCTCGTTGGAACGAGTTCGTCGAGCTCGTTCCAATGAGGGGTCATAACCTATGTTTTTGCGACAAACAATAATGAAAATTATTTGTTTAAAAATTGTTTTGCAAGTGTCGTCTGCTTTTCATGTTAGGTAAAGGGTTAACTCTTGATTTCAAGTGAAATCTGTTTCTAAATGTTAATGTTAACACCTAATGTGGGCATCAATCAGCTGTCATGCTTCTTCACTCTCGGTTACATTTGTCATGTTAAGTTTAAATTTCGTATTGGGATAGTTTCAAAACGTTAGAAAAAGGCGCCATTGACTCCGTACATCCTTTGGGTCTCCAGCATTAATCTGCAACTGCAAAATGGATTAAAATGTTAAAAAGCGAAACAAAACCCACAATAGTTTTGTCTCCGTCCCCCCGAGGTTACTCACATTATAAGCGATGGAGACACAACGATGAAAAAAGAATTTATCTCACACATTTTCGCATGTTCTGCCCTGCAAAGCCTTCACGTAAGTTATATACAAATGCATTAATATTTTCCAAAACGAACTTTCAGGTTTCATTATTGTTTTCACGGAGTTTTAATGACCTTTCATTTGAACGACCTGGTCGAGCTAGGTCAAATGGTGGGTTATGTGGAGTATGGTACGGGAGGAGTAAAAGAAAAAAAGTAGCCAAATTTTAATGGAGTGCAGACCATCATTTGTGAATAAAAAAACAGATGGCTGTACCCATAAGAACCGAATCAAAATAAACACCAGGGCTTTTATAGATGCTTATAGCGTTTCAGTGCCTTGACTGTAAACACATTGTGAAATATTTTAATTTTGCCGATGAATAACTTGGGATGTAAGGATCTCAAATTCCCTTTCAGTTCGAATGTAGAAACGAATCAACCGAAGAATTTCGAACAGAATAGAATCAAACTGCAACTCAAATCTCACGTGTTGTCAAGTAATTGATACTGATACTTTGTGTTTGCAGCCGTACATTGAGAGTAATCGCTTGACTGGACTGGTTACATGAAATAATTCATGAGAGGTGAGGGACGTTGTACGCGCACGAGTGTTTTGCAATATAGTCCCTCGCCTCGAATGAATTATTTCACGTAACCAGTCCAGTCAAGCGATTACTCTGTTTATTACTTTTCATTATTAACGACAATTATATTATTTAACCCAATACCTAACGTAACGTCTAGCACTATTCTAAAAAATCACCAATTAATTTTCATTATTTTTTCATTTTTTGCCTCTAAAACACAGGTTATGACCCCTCATTGGAACGAGCTCGTCGAGCTCGTTCCAATGAGGGGTCATAGCCTATGTTTTTGAGACAAAAAAGGAAAATAATAGTTATTCAATAAATTTTTTTGCAAGTGTCGTCTGCTTTTCATGTTAGGTAAAGGGTTAAAAAAAACAATGAAGTCCCCAAAAGGAAAATAATAGTTATTCAAGAATTTTTTTTGCAAGAGTCGTCTGCTTTTCATGTTAGGTAAAGGGTTAAAAAACAATGAAGTCCCCATTACACCCACGGCAAAGCGTCTTCGTTTGCGCACACTGATACATGACACAATTGTTGATTGCATAATTCATTTGTGAAGTTATCGTTTATAATCAAACCCGGAAATCCAGTATAACACACTTTGGAAAGTGATAAACATTATTAATCTCCACTCAAGTATTGCATTCATGGGGACGCGTTTGTTTGAAGATTCCAGAGCGGAATTTAAGTAGTTTCCGAAGCGGAATCTCCTTGAATTCTTCCTCTATCATCCGGTCTCATGTGCGAGAGACCTGATGATAGAAGATGGTTTCAGGAGGAGACACTTGGTAGGATTTTGAGAACATGTCGAATATTCGAAAATATTCAAATCAACTCGACACGAATCGAATCATCTGGACGAGTTTGAATGGAATCGAATCCCGAAGATTCGCAGTATCCTATGGGACAGAGAGATATTGTAACACATAATAATGAAAAAATATTGGAAATCAGTTGCTGAAAGGTTAATTCTTTCAGACTGGTATGCAAAATTGTGTAAAGCAAAAGTTGTCTGTCCATGGGTACACAACACATTAAATACTTAAATTGATGAGGAAGTGCATTAATACCTTAACCCTTTACCTAACATGAAAAGCAGACGACACTTGCATAGAATATTTTTGAATAGCTCGTTCCAAAGAGGTGTCATAACCTATGTTATTGAGACAAAAAATGAAAAAAAATAATGAAAATTAATTGGCTACTTTTGTGGATAGCGCTGGCCGTTTTTTGTCGTTACGTTGGGCAAAGGGTTAATCCTACGGCCCTGGTGTGTAGGATTACATTATTTCACACCGTCTCCTTAAATAGACTCGCACATTTCGCCTGTTGAGTAAGTGCATAAAAGGATGACATTCAGGGCGTCAGGGTTGGAAGTGTTGTAACCAACTGGGGCCTCGCGCCAGCTCTTAAGACAATTCTCAAGTACCAGTACATTAATTCGATCCCATTTATGTTCAAAGTGACATTACATTGCATTCGTCGCACGAATATTCCAAAGCTGGTACATTTTCGCAGTTCACTATGGAATGCGATACAGCGTACTCTCAAATTGCTTTCTATGGTTTAGCAAGACCCGATGGATGCACAGAGATCCTGGATGCCGTTGAATAGTGTATCTAATTGAAGTGAATCCAAACCTCGCCATTCAAACGTTGCATCATAAGAATAGAAATTTGGCCTGCATAAATTTTGGAGAAAGTGAAATATCGAAGAAAATGAGCAGTCTGTTAGAGATGTACAAATGTAATAAAGTATCCCTGATACCGTCCAACAAATTTATAACAAAACTCGCCAATTGCAGCAGATATTATTAAACAGGTTGATACAATGCAAAAGTGTGAGTACAAGAGATTGGGTAGAATTAGGCTACAGTTAAAACTAGAAGTTGATCTGCGCGTTAATATGCGCGTTATGGCCATAGTAAAGCTATCAAAGTCTGTACATATGGCCTGTGCACAAGCAATGTTTCAGCCAATGGACCTCCGGGTAGCCCGGAGGTCCATTGGCAGAAACATTGCATGTGTTTGCCATGAGTAACCAGGAGAACCTGCCGTGATTTGGATGCCATTCGATATGGCAATCGCGCGCAATACCAACGCGCAATTAAGCCTAGATAAGCGCACTATTCGTGACAAGACTTCTAGTTTTAACTGTAGACTTGTAGTAAGCCTTGACATGACAAAGTAGGGATAACTTGATGAGGTTAGTAAATGAATGGCACCTTCTTTTGCAAATTTAAATTATTCGAGCTAAGCACACATTATGTGTAACAACCGAATGCGATAGAATTCACAAATGGCTCCCACGGTCACCCCAACTTGTATTTCAATTTTGGGTTCTCGTTATTGAATCAGCAGGAAGGTAGTGCACAGACTCTTTACTCTTAAAATGCGACCGAAGATTCCCTTACATGACTTGGTTCCAAATATTTGTTAAATATGAGCTAAATTTGGCTGGAAGTAGAGGTGCGTAGGTCCCAAAGCTTTGTGAAATTTCTTCTTACCAAGCCACAGAGGCATGTTGGCAACCACAACTGATATATATCAGCGTGTGGGGGATTTTCTATGATCTTGCTCCCCACTCGCTACCTCCCACACCAGGTTCTAAATGTTTCCTTCTTCTTCGCTTCAAATGATTATTGATTTATTGGCAGTCTTTTTCTGGATCCCAGTAGCGCTCAATACTAGCAGGAAATATTGTATAGGTGACACCACTCAGCGCTTTAGTGTCAAAAGAGTAAATAAAGTTGGAAGTGGATCAGACTCTAAGATAAATATATCGAAAATAACCCCATTAAATTTAACGATTTCATTACATCAGCTTGGAAGAGTGACTTTATATTAATTTGATGTGATCGAAGTGGCATTGCACTGCGGCGATGAGCGGATTATGTTACGACCAACACTTGTTTGACTTGCGAATCAAACTGTATTACTCTTCCATTTATTGCCTCCAAAACATAGCTGATGGAAAGCCCTTAGAAGGGTCATTGCTCGCGTGTTCTACATTAGAGGGTTATGAGCTATGTTTTGGAGGTTACAGTTTAAAATATTTAGTTCCAAATAAATTCCAGTGCTATTCTAGCCTAGTTCCCCACATCGCCTGCATTTATTCTAGAATGAACCCTAAATGATTGTAGGGCATTCATCACATTTTTATTTTACTGCAATATGCTTATCACCCCTTGGGTGAACGATGCGTCATCTGCAATGCTAAAGCATTGAAGATTTCACCTTGTTACACTCAAGGGTCGAAATGTGAATGTTTCCCATAATGCATCTTGGAATTTTAACCAGTTCAGTCTTGTTTGACAGAGCTCAATGAGGTCTGTCAAACAAATCGAATTGGCTAAATTCCTCGTTGAGTTATGAGAAAAATTGCAGCTGGAAATTTTGATTGTTCTATATTAGTGCGCATATTGCTGTTTGTTCATCAGACGCTAAAACCATTATTATGGCCGAAAGTATTGCGTGAAAGCAAGAGATGTTGATGTACACTTTTAAATAACGTTTTATCGCAGGAAAAACAAAACAACGCAGATAATGATAAGAACAAGAAAGCCGAAATATCTTACAAAACAAATGTGATGTCCCCATCTAATTAAATTTGCTTTGTGCCAATAGATATCTGAAGGAAATGATACTGAGCAACGGTTTTCACGATACAATTTCACTTTCTCAACAATGTCCGAAGCAGATGTTGCAAAACCTGAAATATAAAATCACACACACACACACGCAGATACAAACAAACAAACCCATCCACACAGCCACATACTAACCCTTACTCACACACACACACACCAACACACATGCCCCACACAGATGTAATACAGGGGCGGCGGAACGATTTTCAAAGTGTGTGTGCGTGTGGGGGGGGGGGGGGGGGGGGTGGGGGTGGGGGGGAGCTGGATCCGACGATGGATGGTCGTCGGCTTATCGAGCCGACAATGGTTCGGCCCGTCGCACTAAAATTTGAAATTCCAGGGTCCCAAAACCCCCATTTCCATGCATCTGAGTGGATATTTTGAGATTTTTCAGATGTATTTAAAAGATTTCACACTTTGAGAGCCGTTAAAAACGTCGGTAAAGCATAGAGTTGAAGTCTATTTATCAGCTTTGGTCGTTACGACCAAAGCTGATAAATAGACCTCACCTGTATGCTTTACCAGACGCTAACAGCAATTATACTGTCTGTGGATTATCTTGTCTGGGGTGGATTTGGTACTTGTATGTCAGTAAGATTACGAACAATTTCCGTTAACCATTTTTTTTAACAGATTGCATACATTTTAGCGTTTACTGCCACTTCCTGCAAAAAATGATCCGAAATCCATCGAAAGTGAACAAGTACGAGAGAAACATAGCTGGAGAAAAGGGAGGCTCTGGATCCGCACCTTGTTCCACCGGTCATTGGTTGAGTTAAAATATATGCATACAAAAACATGGCCCGACAAAAAAAGTGCGGAGGTGGGGGGGGGGGGGCTGAAGTCCCCCAGACCCCCCCTTCCCGGTTCCGCGGCACCTGCAGTAAATGAGTGCGCATGTTTCTCACGACAGAGATTAGGAGAATGACATCAGTTGGCAAAGGTTTAGCGATCATCTACCTCTCGCAGGCTGATTCAACTACTGACTGATTGGTTGATAGCGTACCGGCCTGCGCGTGTTACTGAAGGATAGACACTCTCCCTGCTACGTAAAACAAAGTTATTATTTAACTATAGCAATGCCAAATCGACAGAGAAGAATGCCACCAAGCATTCGTACGCACGGCGAATTAAATTATGTTTTAGATCCATGTTTATTTCTTTCTTTGTGTTCATCAACTACAAAGATCAGCTTGTTTTCCCCTAGGAAATCCGATGTTAGTGGTGTGATTAAAGACGATGGGTGAATCGTCACAATATGGCAATACACCCAGCAAGGGAGTGTGACGGATTGAGTGTGTGAATCCTATTTGTCCAGATTATGAAGGCTGAAATCCTGACTGATGAAAATATTCCAACTTCAGCAAGAAGGCATGCCTTGGTGATGCAACTGAATATTACTTAATCGATATTATAGTTTTAGTTATTGGAAATTTATTTACGGATAAAACCAATTGCTCTCTAAATTAACTCGTACCTTACTCCAGATTTGTCATGCTGGGTCCCCAATATTCCGAATCGAGTAATACAGACCTCCGTTCGTATGACCGATTGTGTGTTTGAATTAAGCCCAAGTGTGAAATATCGCCTCGTCAGAAAGTACACGAAACTAGAATTTGTAGCCGACTATCAATGCGATGTATTCGAGTTGGACATTCACAAGAACTAACTTCAACATGTTGTAGCCGGTTCAGTCGAATTTACAGCGGCAATTTGAACTCTCCTTCTGGGTCTCCTATGTTCACAATAGAAGCTGAGAAAGTACGGTGATGCGATGTCACGAAACACCCGCTGTAAGGAAGACTTCGCCTAGAATTTGTCTTGGGTATCTGCGAGAATCTTCAATATATTCTACACAACCTTCTTGCCAACTCCAAATAAAGAGACTTTCCATTATGTTGTGTGATATTAAGGTTGGTGATGTCCACTCAAACTACGGGTCCGGCTTCTACATGTTAACAAGGATATCACCTGCTTCTGTGATAAGACAAATGTGCCGAAATTTCTTAACCCTTCCAACTCTAACGCCTGAATGTGTGCGTTGGCAAATGCACTACTGTATACAGAGAAATGTGTGAAACCTTTCCGTTGTGGTGGGCAATCTCAGAAACAATTTCACTTACAGCCCTTCGGGGCTGTGGGTTTAAATTACTGAGGGTCCCTCTGTCGTAGTTAAAGATTTATTGAGGTTTTTTTCTAGCGGATTGCCAACGTTTGTTCACGCAAAACATTATACATACCGGTTGAGAAGGTTACGAAAAAGTTTGCTTTTGCTTTTTCTAATACCATTTAACTCATCAGGACACCAGGTAAAACATTTTTTTTAAATAAATTGATTCGTTGTTTTGAAACCGATGTGTCGTTTGTAATCCCCGCGGCTGCTCTATACAGTTTTTCTGGGATAAATCAACCGCTTGCCTCTAAATTGCAAAAATGTTCCCGACCTGAAAGTCATCCCTGTGATGTTTGGCGGACAGGTTGCGAAGCTGAAATTGTATTCAATCATTCACTCATACGTAATTTGAAACCACTGTACATGTTGATAGTCCGATATACAGTACGTGGAGAGTGTATTATCACTAAATCACCCGCAGAGTGGAGATTCCACCCGTGCAATAATTGCAAATTTGTTGCAAAGCACAACCAGCACCAGCAAAGTTTCAGCCAATGGACCTCCGGGTTAAACCCGGAGGTCCATTGGCTGAAACATTGCATGTGTTTTTTTGTCGATATGTACAAAATGTGAAAGTTATAGCTTGGGTGATAACTCCACTCCGCGGGTGATTTCGTTACAATCCACTCTCCACGTACTGTACATAAAATATGGCAGTTGTTATGCAACCTGACGAACAAATCCATGGTGATGTAAATAATTTATTGCTAATCTTTACTTGTGAATTCAGAACAAAAGGTCTTATTACTAACAGGAAGTACTTCATTTGTGACAGCACGCAGAGACTTATAGCTAAAACGGTAAGTTTAGCAATAAAATACACTTGACAATTTACATTTCAGTATAACAAAAGTTACCAAGTTTATGCCATTTAATCAGATCCAATGGTTTTTCTTAACAGTCGCCGCTTCTACCACAAATCCTGCTTAATATTGTCCATTTGCAGCTGAGATTTAAACAGGGCAACATCACATGGGAATCAGTGTTGACAGCAGGTCTCAAATTAATGGGAGAATCAGAATCGATTCTCGCAAATGATTCCCGAAAAGAAAGCAATGGAAATGACTGTGGTACTCGCAAACGTTTCTTTTGATCTTGACATAAACGCTGAAAGTGTACTTAACGCCTGGATAGTTCTACGCACTTTTACTACCATAGAGGTAACACTCTGATTTAGCTGTGGTGTCAAGTACAGTCTTGTTTATCTATAAAGGCAGCCAAGACTTTACTAAAAGCCTTTGCCAACGTTCTGTAATTTCCATCAACATGACCAAAAGCTGGTATGTTGCATGTGTTCCACGTGCACCTTTAAGAGATGAAATCCATTCAAATTGGAACAAGGCCCTTGAGGGTTAAACTCACTGGGTTTGTTATTTGCTATTAAATATATATAGAATATACCAATAGCAGCTTGGTGTACCAAATGTTCACCACGAGTGGTGAACATTGGTACACAAAGCTACTTTGGGTATATTTTATTTATTCCATGGTCGCCAGATTATTAAGAGCCGCTATTATTTTTTCTCGATTTTACTGAGCACCAGACGTACATACGAGCGAATCTGTTTTTGTTTACACGAGGATCGATGTGCTGCACTTCCGCTGTCAATTTTATCGCCGAAACGAAAGAAAGAAACTGAGCCTTTTTCGTTTTAATAACATAATAACATACTATTTCGAGTTATTCATGCTTTATTAACATGAGACAATGCATGTTTGTTAATTTTTGGCATCTTATGAGGTACACCCATTTAAAAATGTAATAAATAATTGCCACTTCCATTTAACTCTTCGCGAGGCGACGTGCGATAAATTTAGACAAGTTTGCATGCAGGTCGACGTCACCAAAGGTCAACGGGGATGTAGTTCTACTGTAGGTGTAAATTTTTACTATTGAAATCCAATTGCTGGCGTGTTCATCATGGTTGGTGTGTGAAGCTAAAATTTATGTCATAGGCTTTTCATATATAGTAGAATAGGTAATCGTGGTATAAATACTTAATCCACCCATAGTGGTATAACAGTACTCTCAAATTATTAACTATTTAAAAATTGAAAATTACTTCTTGCAAAAGGGGTTCGCGAGGAAAAAAAATCGAATCTCGAATCGGAACCAATTATAATGGATGGAAAGGATTTAGGAGGACAGAACGAGACTTGTATTAAGCCATGATGGAAACTGTGGGGATACAACTTCGAATCAATCAAATGGGTCGCATTCCACAGCTAACTCAAATCCTACTAATAATCCACATGTGATTACATTACCGCTGTGGTATTCCGTGTATAGTGTGAAAAGCAGGTAGTGCGATATCAAAGGTCTGTTTTTTTTTTGAATATGCTTGGGAACAGTGGATAAATGCTCGGCTTTAACATGTCAAGAGACCACTGATACCCGGTGTAAAAGGAATGGAAGTCCGTAGGAACGTTAGTCCCTCTGGACTATTATTCCGCGGAATTATAGTCCTAGGTCTAACATTTCTAGGAGTAGTAGTCCGCCGGACTACTATTCCTAGAAATGTTAGACCTAGGACTATAATTCCGCGGAATAATAGTCCAGAGGGACTAATTTTCCTACGGACTTCCATTCCTATTACACCGGCTCTCGCATCACAGTTTTTCGTTACACGGAGCCCCATTGTGCTACAACCACCCCTTTTCTATAAATGTAAGTCCAACCACTTGAAAATAATAGCAATTCCCCTTAGCACCATGTTTGTTTTGTGAGGCACCATTCATGATCCGCTTATCAAACACAGAAATTTTAAAGTTGGCCAAATTTCCACTCAAATTGTATTATTTCTTCACATTATTGTCTCCAAAAACATACATTTTCTCACTCCAGTGGAATAAGCCTACCGGTCACCTTCCAGTGAAGGATCATATTGTATCATCAGACCAAATGCTGGAGAGTGTTCAAAACAATTTTATTTGACAAAAAATCTGCCGTGAAGCAGCCATGACAAGATTTGATGAAAAATTCCCGAAAATTTGACAAATTATTGATCAAAACATCTATACAATTTACAGGGAAAATTTTGGTTTAGTATTTTCAGATTTTACTCTTTATAATGGAGAGAGATTTCCTGTCCTGGGCAGGAATATCTACCAGCACCATGTCAGAAGTGAATCCGATGGCAAGGGTAGAGCGAACACAAAAAAAAGAAACGGTTTGATTCTGTTTACATGCAATAGAAAAAAAAGGTCGTTTGGTCGGGATTCCAAAAAAAAAAAAAAAATGTTTCAATATATATTTTGTCTTCCTACTCAGTCGACAAACCCCTCACAACAAAGTAACGACCAAAACGACCAGTGCTATCAACAAAAATCGCCATTCAAATTTGATTATTTTATTTCATTATGCTGGTCTCCAACTTAATTTATAACACTTCATTGGCACGACCTTGTCGCGATCGTTTCAACGAGGGGTCAAAAGCAGTGCTTTTGATGGAATAAATGAAAATCTATACTCATTCAAGAAGTGTTTTATCAAAACACAAGTGTCGTCTGCGTTTTGGAATGATGAATGGTTAAAATGTATTGCCGCATTTGCGCTGTATATGACGCCAGGCCTGTAACTATCTTCTGATATCGTTTTAAATAGATACAACTTTTATTTTGTAAAAGCTCATACAAAAGACTAGGATCGGGCAAGAAAATGAGGATCGATCGAGAAACCGCAACCAATTCATTTTTTCTTCAGGCTGCGTTTGAAAGAAGCTCTAGTACTTTGTTGATCTAAATGACGCCGCGTGCAGTATTATAGCGAATAGTATCGGCTCAGCAATAGGAATGTAGATATATCTTTTCAAATAAGTTTTATTGCAGGACAAGCATAAAAATATTGAGAAAGATAAGGACATGAGAGACGTTATATCTGGCAAGACGAATGGGATGTTGTAATCTAATTAACGATACGTTGGTCCTGGAGATTTCTGAAATAGGTGTAACTGAACAACAGATTAAGATTATCAAGGTTGAAGGTACCGAAACTGATTTTTGTATAACCAGAATAATAAGACCATACTCACAGGCAGAAAACACATACTTGCACAGACAGAACGCGATGTGTGTTTGAATCGGTGGGTGTTTTACATAACGAGTTGGAATGGCGTAGTATTATTTCGCGAGAACCGTACCGATGCAAACACACGCGTTCTGTGTTTATTACACACTCCATGCATTAAAAGTAATTTAAATAAACTAATTTTAATTCCGATGTTTAAACCCAATGGCGAAGAGTCTGTTTTGGCTGAAGCTGTACTGACAAAATGGATCGATAAAAAATCAAAACGACCTTTTCGGAACCAGTGTTTGTTGAAATTCGTATCGCTGTTTCTCTTCGGCTGGTGCCCATTCACGCCTAACCATTTGGTGGCTATTACTGTTTATAAAAAATTAATACAAATTTGTGCAGATTTGCAAAACAGCTGGGAGAAACATTTTTTATAAGAAGTTCGAAGCATGTCAAGATGTACGAAGATGTACCGAAATAAAGTTAATCAATTTAGATATAACGGATCCACAAAATGAGAGGGCCACGGGACTTGATTAATGTTCTGGTCGGAAAAGATTGTTTTTTTTTTTAAATATTATCTCATTTTTGGTTAACTAATTTTTTGTGAACCGACTTTGAAAATTTGGAAACTTTTCGAAGCGTAACTAACGACTCGATGGGAAAGGAACTAGTATGAACAGTGATGGGGAAAAAAGTTCCGGCCTGTACATCACCCAATGAATACAGAATCATTTATGTCATAGCGGTTATTCCGTTAAATACAAGGGTTTAAAGTTGAATGGATATGTAATAAACACACCTCTCACATTTGTTTGTAAGATGTGCTAAGCGTGACTTTCATGTGAAAACTACCAACCAGGGCAATGATTGTTCGTGCATCTACAAAAACATAAATTCTATCAGAATATTGCTAGCGTGACATGAAAGCTCCCAACTTTAAATGCAAGAACTTACTCTCTTCACATTATGTGGGAATAATTCAAAATACCTGTGTGTCCTCGAATGGGCCACTACTTCGAAAATGTGTTACTTAAACAGATGTGCAACAGCGACGCGGGCAAGGTAAATGACAGGGAGTGGGAGTGGGTATATTTTCAGCTACCAATTGCAGCAGAAAAACATTTTTGCCACCACTTCTTTTCTCTACGTGCTGGGTTAAGAGTACGTTTCCCCTAAAAGTGAAGGTGTAAGGTGTTCCGCGGGGGAAAATAACTATTCATGCCAATTGGAGCACCAAGAAAACATTTTAAAGCCTCAAATACTCAGAATGTGAAGAAATAACTATAGAAAAATAACTTATGAAAAATTAGGGTGAGCGTTCATGAAACAGTTTAACCCTTTGAACTCTGGTGGTATTTTCCATGTCAGTTCAGTGGCAGCAATTGGAAGAATCCATATTCGTTAAATGTGGGAGACCAATTAATATTTTCTACGTACAGCCTTGTGGCTGCACATTGAAAATATTATTTGGTCTCTCCACATATTCCCCTAGCAGCCATCCTACTTAATGAAACGATGACGTATCATGTTCCTAGGATGGAAAAATGGCCTCTCGGTTCAAAGGGTTTCGGGCATTAATTTATTATAAGGTTAAAACTTTCAAGAAATAATTGGTGGGGTGGGCAAGTATCTCCTACCCCAGGTTACGCCGATGATGTCCAAGGTATACACGGCGTACAAAATAAGCTGGCGGGGGCGGAAAATGTCCGGTTTTAAGAATTGTGTCAGGGTTAGGTAATTGCCCAGATGTCTCGGATTCAGATGGTGAGAAGCAGTCAGAACCAACAAAATTTGTAAGTTGCACATGTTACTTTCCCACAAAATTTATCTTTGTGCAACCTAAATTCTCACAGAGCACTGACATCTATAAAACTAAACAACAAATTTAATTATCAAACGGCAGCTGAGAATATTATTTTGGCAAAGAATATTATTCCCCAATACAATTACAACATTTGTTCAAAATAAATGTACGATACGATCAATTGTATCGATTGGCTTGCCATTTTCAAAATTGAAGGAGATCCGTAATGGTTCGCTTTGAATGACCACCAGTTCCGACTTACTATATTCCAACTACATCATCAAGTCATGCCTTGGCGATGTAGTTGAAATATACCACAGTGGAGCCCACTTACATACATAGAGTATTTACAAAATATTTATATGAAATCCAGCCTATGAAGGCTTATGAGACACATTTTCATCAGCGGTAGATCATTTTTACACCTAAACCCCCCCCCCCCCCCCAAAAAAAAAAACCCAAAACACATGCACGCATACCAGTGGCGTAGATAGCTTTTCGCTGGCAGAGGGGCAAGCCCAAAACTTTTCGACAGACCGAAAATTTTCCGACAGTGTAACAACAACAAAAACCCAAACAAACAGAAAGAATCTGTTGTTTACTGCAAATGTACTGAAAATCGGTCTTTTTTACCCAAAATTTACCCAAAATGGCATGTTTTTATCCCCAAAGCCAGCATTTTAATGTGTCCAAAAAAAATTCCGACAAAACTTCGGGTGGGGGGGGGGGGGGGGGCTCTGCCCCCTCCCCCTTTATCTACGCCACTGACGCACACCAACACACACTTACACTTGCGCACACTGGTCTAGTGGTTTAAGCGCTGGACTCCTGATTGCCAGGCGGTGTTGCGGAGGGTTCGAATCCCGGCGGGGGATCAGAAACCAACATTGAAAATTCCTCTAAAACATGATTGTGGCATTTGAAACACACACCCACAAACACACACACACACAGAGTAATATGTAGACATACGCCCACATGCACCTGCGTATACTTTCGAGTACTAATTTTCTGTCACTTTTTCTCCCCCCCCCCCCCCTCCCATCACGTACATCTGTTTCTCTCTATCTCTTTCCCACTGGAGTGTACTCTCTCTTAGAATGGCACATTTGCAGATATTTTAATTCGGTATCTCCCTTACATTCACCCACGTATTTTTACATTCACACAGGCTTAGCTATTTCAATTGATAATACAAATAACAACAATGTAGAGGAACGTTGAAAAATCTGCAAATGCAAAGAGTATAAAAGTATGTACAAACCCCTACATGATTGAATGAAGGATATTTGTTTCGGTATGCAAATATCTCCCGTACACCCCCCCCCCCCCTCCACCCCCGGTAAATAATCATTAGTTTCAGTCACGAGTGAGATACTTTTTGGTATCCATTCAAAAACACTATATTTTCTTTTTACTATATCCTTTTTATAAGAATCTTTAATTGCGTAGCCCGACAAGAGTAAGACAGGAAAGGGGATGGGCTGGTCGAGCGGACTCATTGTCGTAAACTGGTATCACTTCGATCATTAGCCGTGCGCCGTGGGCGCTTTCGTGACGCAGGGGGCTTTTTCGCCGCAACTTTCGGCCCAAGAAAAGCAAGGTTCATCACGTGTTGGCCTACAGCTGTAAACAAAATGTGAAATTGGGAACTTCGCGAATATTAGTTGTTTTTCTCAAGTCTGGTTTATTTATTTCCTCGATGAAATCGATCGCGCAAACACAACCGTTTAGTTTCGAAAGTGACGAGGACTTTGTACATAACCGAATGGAACTGACTGTTTTGTTCCCAATTTCAAACCACAGCAATAGTCGCCGTCTGCCTCTTCCAAATTCCAATTTAAATTTAAAATAAATTATCTACTATCTGTAACAAACGCAGTTGTCGTGTCAGTTGACGTCACAAGACAGTATTTATTAATCAGCAAAGAAACTGACATGCAAAGATGATTGACCATTTGATCCATCATTGATTGGCCGGAGGGGGCGCGGTGACTCATTTGGTAGAGGCACAGGCTGCAAGCCGAGAGGTCCACGGTTCGAATCCCACCTGCGGCAACCGCGTTGTGTCCTTGGGCAAGACACTTCACCCCCATTGCCCACGTGAGGGCACGGTGACGTTGTGTACTAAGGCGTACTGCATGTCGATGGTGCACCTGTCTTCAACCAATGCTAACCCTGCTTGTGTGGAGTTGGTATGTTGGGGAGCTGACAGTTGCTCGCCGTTGCTCGGTGGTTCTCTCCGGGTACTCCGGCTTCCTCCACCCGTAAAACTGTCACGGCCATGGTTAGCCATTGTGCAGAAATATATGACCTTAAACACCAATAAATAAATAAATTGATTGGCAGGAGAGATACACATTCATTTTGGATTCACACTTCTGACTTCAGAGTGTGAACACCTTGATTGAAATGGAAAACCTGGAATTACCAGCTCGTCTGAAGAAAGCCATCTCAGCTCTGGGCGTCTCTTGTCCCATCTCCTGGACTATCCAGGAAATAGGCGAGAGCGTCCATCTGAATCTGGAATTTAAAGCAGATACAGAAAGCACCGAAACACCACCCTCCTCGTGGAGAGGTAGCACCTTTAGTGAGAGGATCCCCTCTCACACTGGTCCTCACCCGAGAAGGTCAGGAGGCACTGAAAAGAGAAAGAGTAGAAAGAAGAGCCCGTCCACCAAGCGCAGGGACTCCCGGCGCTTGGAGGCTTTTCTGGAAAAGAAGAAAGAGAAGGGTGATGTAAAGGAGGAGACAGAGGCAGCCACCAGTTCCGCTCCCACTCCCACAGAGGCACCCAGCGTGTCCCCAGCTCCACAGCTTGTTACAATCCACGTCGAACGTACTGTAATTGGATATCTCTTAATTGTATATCCCTGTTAAGTGAATATAATTTTCCAACACAAAACCATTTGTCATATCTCCAGTACAAATTTGACCTGTTAATTGAATATAGGTTATAGAGTAAACTCCTGTTAATTGAATAACAAATATTGTAACCTTTCGAGAAATTACCCTGACTCTCCCCAGTTTTCCTTTGTTTATAGAACTATTTGGCCTCAGTACAAACAATACAGGCATTTAATCTATTATATCTTGTTTGACAGAGCTCGTGGAGTTCTGTCAAACAAGATATAATAGAATAAATGATAAGTTTATCTCCAGAATACAGGGAAGTGACAATTCCTGTTAATTGAATAATCCTGTTAATTGAATAAATGTCATTGGCAAAGTGGCTATTCAATTAACAGGGTTCCACTGTATTATTATTTTCTAAGCTGGTGTTGATATTTTCGGAAAATGGTATTGGATACGCGCTATTGGACACATCAATATGTTACCAAGTTTAGTGTGAATCATGAATGTCACTGGCCCACGAAAACTTCGCGCATGTTTTTCGCACGAGCGCCGCGTTAATGTCTACGGGGTACATTTTGAAATTTTCATTTGTATTGCACGTGATTTTTCGGAGGTCTCATCGTTCTTTTCTTGGTATCAATAGTCTGTGGTCGAAACGTAACTTTTGAGGTATGCGAAGACTGAAACGTGACGAACGTTTACGTGCCGCTGGCATGTTGGAAGCTGGCAACAGAAGACTGCAGTGGCTCAAATTCTCAATTTTACTCAAGCGGTGATTAACAGTTTGTGGTCAAGCTACCGTCAGACAGGCAATGTTGATGACAGAGGTCGGTCAAGTCGTCCAAGGGCGACAACTGCAACGTCATGTTTTTCGGTGAATCGAGGTTCACTCTTGACTTCCACGACAGGCGAAACAGAGTGTGGCGGCGGCGGAACGAAAGATACCATAACGTAACCGTTAGACAGCACGATCGTTTTGGTGGTGGATCGGTTATGGTGTGGGGAGGCATAAACATGACAAGAAGAACAGCATTACATTCCATCCAAGGGCGTGTCACAGGACAGTACTACCGTGGCAACATGTTAGCAGCTCACGTGGTGCCATTTGTGCCACGTCCAGGCCGTCGATTCATTTTCCAAGATGACAATGCAAAAGCACACAGGGTCCGTGTCGCTACAGAGTTCCTCCAAGAGGAGAACATTACTACACTGCCTTGATCAGCACTGGGTCCAGGCCTTTCACCAATCGAGCACGTCTGGGATATGCTTGACAGGCGCCTACGACAACGCCAACATCCCCTACCAATATCAAGGAACTCACCACGGCACTGCAGAAAGCATGGAATAACATCAGTCAAGCTGATACTGGATGTTTAGTGAGGAGTATGCCACGTTGCATCCGCGCTTGTCTCGCTAACCGAGAAGGATTTACATGGTACTGAGGTCTTCGACTGAAAGTGGTACATTCTCTTACTGACCGTCCATGTCTTCAATACCTCAGTGCGTGGATTGTGTGCTTGTCAGACAACCAACTATCACTGAAATCATTCACCTGATGTCATAGTGCAATTTATTTCTTGATATATCTCACTTTTATCAAATATCCCCTATTTTTTTAATAGTATATTAGTTAGTCGGGATTCAAGCCTTCTCTGTCGGGATAACTTACGTTTAGACCTTCCCCAGTCAGCATTCTTCGTGACGCTCATGGGCGTCCTTGCGTCTATATAACTTGTGTTAATCACCCCGAAAAAGTGAAACTGACGATTGATTTATCAGCGAAACTGGCCTTCCTCTGTGTCCAAAAAAGTGGTTACACTAAACGATAGTTTACCTGAAGTGGTAGAACGGAGGCATTATGACTTTGTTGTGCCTGGGTATATGCAAAGTATATCAGTTATAGTTCACTCTTACAGCCAAATGGGTTTTCAGTAGACTTGTTATCATTAGAATTGCAGTAGAGCCGTAACGGTTCGCCTTAAATGCTCTCAGGGGAGACAGTTTTGATCTGCTTTAATGCACCTGAGGAGAACCATTTTCACGATTGTTGTTTTTCAAGTTATCTATATATCTGGATGTTCAGATGTAGTGCCTGTTTTGCAGGTTTCAAATTCGGATATAAGATACCCCATCAGCCATTCTCTAAAATCAAATGCAAAAGACAACAGAACATTTGAGTATAAAAAAATAAATTATGTAGAATATCGGTAAAAATGGGAAAAATTTTCGAACTCTAATGAAAGTCTGCACTGCTATACTATGTTATGGAAATATCATACACCCGGTAACTTACTTACCTGGTACTGCCGATGCTGAAAATTTTATTGACAGTACCATGCTAGAATTATAACTGATGTTAAATTTTCTTACAATCAATGCCACATAATGTTTTACCTAAAAAAAACAAGTCACTTGCGATGCCAACACATGCGATATAAGTTGGCTAATGTTATCGGAAAGTATTGGCAATAAGCCTTTTTACGAAACTGCCATCTTGGCTTTCAATTTATGCAAGGTCATAAGTAGCGGGGTGTAAACAAAGCGATTTCCATGTTCGTCGGGTTCTGTGTCAGCCAAGACAACTAGTTTTGTGAAATATCAAGTTTAAATTCGTAGAACCGATGTCATCATTCGAAGTAACTGAATGGGCAACCCTAGACTACTTTAAACGATGGGATACCGCAGGATTAAAGACTTTTGTACGGTGGCGAGGACCTGTTTTCAGTGACAACAAGGAAACACTCGATACACGGCGTTTCGCGGCTTGGGGAATCCCAGAAAGTTGTCGAATCAAAAGCCGACGGCCACAGAGTCATGACATGGCGTGCATTCAAACACCATGTAAGTCAAATAAAGTTCTCATACAATATTGCCATTGCCTCAAACAAATGGTAACCTTGGCTAAATGGATTTTTTAGCATTCGCACTAATGAACGTAATGGGGACCGAAACACTTCACTTGCTCTCTTCTCCCGTTGCTTGCAGTGTTTTCCTGAAATATTTACACCTCACGACCTGTGACCTCGCATAGATTAAACGCCAAAATGGCAATTTCGAAAAAGGCTTATTCCTCCAGAGAATTAACTATATAGTTCATATCAGAAAAGAGGACGACCACTGCAAACGCATTTGAACGTTAGAGTTTAGCAACGTAATGTCCTCTCTGTGAAGAACGTTAAACGAGGAGGACGATACCAATACTTTCAGACGTCACGCACGGAATCGACTTCCGTCGCCCACGGAATATGCCGTGAGCCTCTCGCAGAAAATTGAGTTTACGCGGGCGACTGAGGGCAAGGGCGATTGCCCGCCCGAGGTTGACGGGCATGGGCTTAACAATGAGTAAGCCACTTTTAACACTGACGGCGTCGTCGGCCTACGGGGACAAAGCATAAAAAAACAAAAAGCGAATGATGCAACATAATTTCGATCAAAACTTGACAAAAATGTGTATTTGATCCAAGTGTAACCGTAAGCATATCGACCTTCTTGGTTCAAACTGAATCGTTTAAGTACTAGTCTTATATCGCCTGTCAAGTTTAAAATTTCAGTTTCATTGGGTGCCGTTACTGACGTTACTGACGCTTCTCATCCCATCTTCAAGAAAAAATAGTAAAAATCCGGATATGTGCATTTCTGCAAACGTAATTTTCCCAATAAACGGGGAGGCCGACCCACAAACGTATATACATGTATACTTTTCTATTATATTTGAAGTCTTTCGATTCAGAGAGGCTCGATGCGATGCCGAAAGAGTATTCTATAATTTTCGAAATATAGTAACAGACACACAAAATTTGAAAATTTAGTCAAATGTGGACATTTCGATGTCAAACACATCTTTAAATCTTTTGCAACCGAATTTTACAGTTTGTACAAAAGAAGTCTTTCCAAAAACCGGGATCGTCCTCTGTTGGAAGGTTTTTCCTTTCAAATGTGTCCTCGTTTGAGATATGCTAATTCACCCTCACACACACATACACAAACCACGCCCCTCCCCTCCCCATCTCCCAGTCCCTCTCCACACACGTCTCACCCTATCAATTGCCCGGACAAATATTTTATGTTGAACTAGCTGTTGAAGAGAATATGGGTTTTCTCCTCGATTGACAAATGCTTACTGGGAGCATACCCTCTCCAGTAACATGAACTGGGCGATTGATTCTCTCTATCGCCTGCTACGCACAGATAAGCACACTCCATGCTGGGTAAAACACTAGCACAATACTTAATTGTTTCGACGGCAGTTCGATATTGAAATGTCTTTACCAGTGTTTAACGCCACGACGAATGGAACTCTGCAATTATAAACGTGTGTATTCTTCTCTCAGTGCACATCAGACAACATACATATTTTTTCACGGCCACGTCTCTGTGGGAGGTTTCGCTAAAAAGGTAAGGTTTTGAAAAGATGCTTCTATCTTCCTTACATTTCTGACACTGTCATATTGTTTTGTAAATTTATCGAAGTAGCATGCTACTTTTGCAGCAGGCAGTAAGCATTCGCCATACTGTGACGTAAGTCGGTCATGCGGTGGTAAGTATAATGCATGCTAGCTATAGCTAGTATATTTATAGCAACGCTTGCCCGCCCCTTCACCAAGATGGCGACAGGTTAGACACTTCTCTATCTGTAAGGCCTAAAAAAATAAAAATCTGATTCTCAGGCCCTCCCGCATGGTCCTTTTGGCTGCCGCATTCTCTCTTTTTATAACCAATGTAAACTTAAAAAAATATAAAAATTAAATGGTTTATGCATCATATTTTACCCAAGTTAAAAAAATTGATAAATTTGTCACTTGAGTGCAAGAAGGTTTTGCAATGCTTTAGCATTGCAAAGCCCTCTTGCACTCAAGGGACGAATTACGCCACCACCCATGCTATTCCATAGATTATGAAGCCTAAAACATAAACCAAGAACATGAACTTTTGATGACAAGGAAATAATTACAGAAATAAAAAATAAAATAAAAAACCGCTCGCCCGCATGAAATTTTACAAATAATGGCCTGAGAAACAGAAGATCTACTTTGTCTGGCCTAACTCAAAATCCTCTTTTTTACAGTTTTTAATCGCCCGACGCATCACTCTCGCCAACTGCCTTTTAAAGAACCTATTTTGATGTATGCTTAACACAAATATATTGGTGATGTGCACATTTTTCACAAAACAAACCGAATATTTATAACATATTTTATTTATTATTAACAAAACACAAGTCTCTGTATTGGGACGTTGATACAGCGTTACTAGTTTTCGTGCTAGATTTCCGATTGATGTTTGATGACGTGAAAGCTGTTGCGCTGTGACTGCAATCACGGCGTAAAAGCTTTCACGTCATCAAACGTAATTAATGGGAGAGGTTACCGCCTTGGTTGACTTGATGACATCTTGAGGTGGGTGTGGACAAATTGGTTTATCGCAGACGTTCCAATATAAAGATCATTATATAATCAATAGTTCTGTTTGTTTATATCAAGGCTCACATTTGAATTGTGTCCAATGGATAACAGGCTTTTCATATCTACTCATACTCATGGTATGTGGGTCATTCACTTATTCGATAGATGAGAAAACAAAACTGAAATTGTAGAATACAATATATGTGTACCAACAGGACGCAAAATGCAAACAAATCAGGATTACACCCCACTTTTCTCAACCGTCCATCTTCGCGACGCCCCTTCCCGTTGCTGTACCTGCCATCAAACGATATAACCGAAAACAGGCTGAACTTATGGATCAATCATTTGAAGTCAAAGTAAAGGGATACAATTTATCAAGTAAACAATATGGCGTTATGACAATATTATATTTAGGAAATCTGAGTTTCATTATTCAACATGTAACTGAAGCTATGCAGCTTAAATACGCGTAAGGTGTAGTCGGTATGGGCCGGTGAAGACAAAACACTTGGCAAACATGTGTAGCGACATTCAATTGGATAAACACGTGTAAAGACATACCGCTTGATAGGCAACGGTCGAGGTATAAGGGCCATTTACCAACCAGCCTGGTTGGTCCGGATCTCTTAGTCTCGTGGTAAATCGGTCGCTTTGTGTGCAAGAGGTCGACGGTTCGAACCCCGGTTCTCGCACTTATCTCTCCTCCTATTACAGATACACGCATGCACAGGCACAGCAACTGCGCACACCATTAGAAACAAGTCAAACTTTGGAAAATTGCATATATGGCTATCAAAAAGTCAAAATTGTAGTTATCCTTGTGTTTTCCAGGGTGTATGGGAATTTACACCGGTTTGGGAACCCATACACCCTACGGCAAACCATACTCCACACGGCAAAGCCGTAGGGTGTATGGGTTCCCAAACCGATGTAAATTCCCATACACCCTGAAAAACACAAGGATAACGGATTTATTTCCAAGAATTTTGGTGTACTTAATACTTTAACCTACATTGTGGGTAAAAACTGACAGAAAATTTATATTTTTAAGTTTCTTAAATAAAACTAGACAAATATGGATGTCACTGGAACTGGCTCAATGAGCCAGTTCCAATGACATCCATATCTGTAATATTTTATTGCACATAAATATTAAATTTCCTGTATTTTTATTTTTGTTCTAACATAACCGAGCAGAAGGTATGAATTAATAATTAAAAATGGGTACTTTTTAGCCATATAGCTTGCTCTTGTATATTCTTGTTTTTTTACACCGTTGTTAAACACGGTGTAGAAAAGATACTGTGGTCTGCAAGTTACACCGTACCTCTCAGCCAATCAAAATGCAGTATTTTGTTTCATTTGGAAATAATGCAAATGATTATTCATAATACTCCAGTATCAGAAAAAATAACTAAATTATGTCTGCTCCACAAAAATATTCAAAATAAAGCTTCTCTTGATATTCCGACTTACTTTCACGTCCAAACACCCATCCCCTGATACAAAAAATAACAAAAATGGGACCAACCGGAGCACACATTCTGGCGCCGACTATTTTGGTAACTCACGTTACCCACGAACTGCCATTCTTTGAAACGAGATCCCTCCTGCGCTGCTCAAGCTCCGTGAAATTAAGATTCAGATTCAGATTCTTTCAGATTCTTTATTCACGATATACATATATGTATGATGTAAACAAAAATAAAGATTATGCATGAGTAACAAATAGCATACCGTGGGAAGTGGCATAGCCAGATTGGCTGTCTACCTGCCACCCCCTAAAGGAAACAGAACTCGCGAACAGACTGTGACTAGATGAGTAAACATAGGGCGATTTATCCGGTCTATGATAGGAATGCTGGTTCTTCCGTTCCTTGGGTCGAAATTACGTTCAAGTGTGAGAGGCTAGAATAAGAAGCCAGCGGGAGGGTGGTGTTTCTGTTTAGGCAGAGTCCGCAGAGAGCAACCTGCTTGCTAAATTACCATCATTGCTCCGCATTAAGTTCAAGAGACACAATTAGTCAAATCGAGTGGATAATATCGTTCCAACTAGAAAGATCATGATCTTTATAATTGGACAAACATTAATATATTCAGGCAGTGAGTGAACCAGCTATGAAAACAGTCAAAACTGCAAACTGTGTTGTAACTTGTTTTATACTTGTATTTAGAAACGTTTACTGTTCTATCGACTTCAGCCTCGTAGACTTCCCTCACCTTCTATGCACAGACTCGTACTGATCAAAGTACTCGACTGGGTGTATTCGAACTACCAGATGTACACCAGGTAGATAGAAGACAAAAGACTTTGCTTGGGTGGTGTTAACTTCTCTCATGATGTTCATCGGATGCTGGCATTAATACGTTTTGCATTTCCTGATACCATTATTTAACGCTCCACAGGACACCAAACAAAACATCAATTTGTAAGAAGTTAACATGCATTTCGAAATCAATACATACTTTATAAATTTATAACACACTTAAACATTTTTTCTCGGACAAATCAATACTTCACTACCAAACTGTAAAACAAAACTGTTCATGATAAGTCTTCCACGTTTGACCCACCGCACACTGGTGTCAACATATCATAATTTCTACATTTATTTTTTCCCCATGGAGCGACTAGAAATTTAACCAATTCAATCTTTTTTGACAGAGCTCGCGGACTCTGTCAAACAAGAATGAATTGGAGAATGAGCTCTGTCAAACAAGATTGAATTGGTTAAATTCCAAGTTACATTATGGAGAGAAAAAATGCTGCATGAAATGTCGGTGTTTTGACACGAGTGAACAGAGGGTTAAAGGGAAACGCAATCAACTGAATTTGAATTGGATTATTTCCAAGCCAAGTCATACTTTGAAACCATTGTCCACATTCACGTCAGTTCTGCGATTAAAATTGACAATGTTTGTTGATTATTATAAATCTATTAGCAATTTCGACGCAGGTTCTTCAAAGAAATACACAGAACGACACACACGTGTGAATGGGTTAATCGATATGGCACGAGTGCCAGCGTGGAAGGATAAAACGAGAGGGCGCTGGCCTCGAGTTTTATCCTTCCGTGATGGCACAAGTGCCATATCGATTGACCCATTCACACGTGTGTGTCGTTCTGTGTTTATTACTCGTCTTCACGTTTATAAAAAAAAAACAATTATTAGAAAGACACTCAGCAATTCATTTGACAACACTGTCAACAAAAAGAACACATTTTACCGTCAAACAACTTTGCGAGCTGAACCCGTGTTACTATTTTTAACTATCGCGAGCGATTCAAGTTGTAATTGCAGTGCCCGATTTGTAGAAAATTCCAGTCATCGATTTCTGTTCCACACATATGTGCGGAACGGATTTTCATTTTCCGCATGGTTTACTGTTGCTGTAGACGGAGATTTTATAGAACAGGCGTGTAATAAAATAGAGAGCCGAATATCAAAACGGTGTTTTCTGGTGTCTCTTGGGCTCTAATTGCTAATATGTACGTCTAAAGGGAATACAATTAATTGCAATATGTTTAAATCACTCTATCACTCTATCCCCTAAACGCAGGTGTACTGCTCACAATTTCGTCGTGTGAGAACCATAAGGTTCTATCTTCCAGGGGAATATAGAATCTTGCAGTTCTCACACGACGATTTGCTTACGATCATCCGTACTGATCGTCATCATTGTATGTAAAAGGCGATTGCCGATTCTAACAACTCACCATAGCAGAAGTAATCTCTCTCCTGAACATTTAATTTGTTGCTGCGAGTGTGCAATTATCCACGGTCACTCTTGGTCTGTAAAAGTGGACCATCCCTTTCTGAGGATGCCAAACCTCATTAGGTTCTTTTGGGGATCTTTGCCCACGTGGGTCACGGTGGCGTTGTGTACTAAGGCGCACTGCACGTCGATGGTGCACTTGTCTTCAACCACTGCTAACCTTACTTGTATAGAGTTGGTTACCGGGATGTCTATCTAAACTGTGGAGACTGTCTACTGCCGCACACTGCCCTTCTATTTACCTTTCATGTCGATAAGCAATAAAGAGTACCCGGTGAGAACCATTGTCAGTGGTAGAGTCACCATTATAGATATGGAAAATATACACCTGATTCTTATTTTGTAATGGACAATAATGTTAAAACCCTGACTCAGTTACAGAAGTGAGTGGGTACAGTTGGGTATTGCCCACCATGCGCAAATTTTAAACAATTTTAAAACTTACGTTGTAAATGGTGTTCTCTGGAGCATTCTCAGACAATTAAATTAAAACAGTTTTATCCTTTTGAAACTTACTGGTTAGGTCTTTCAGTTATAGAAAACGTCGTACATGGTGACATTTTAACGGAAGAACGCTGTTGTAAAGTGCGAGCACAAAGCATCAAACGACACTTAGATCGAAAATGCAAGTAGGCTGCATTCCAAACGGATGCGTTGCACGCTCTCGATTCTAGCATTCCTCGAATACTCTTAAGTGGTATGTTTCAGACCGTTTGAACGCGGCACGCCTTGTTGCAATTTGGGACCTCGACTCTTGTTTGTTGTTTGCAGCCAATGTGTGTGTATGGAAGGGAGGGGGGGGGGGGGGGCACACACAAACATAATTTAAAAACTTCTCTGATTTAGTGCACTTGGGAATATGGAATTAAGCATACCTACCATTACACCGCAAAGTTCAATACAAAAATTAAAATGATAGTATTTTTTTACTACGCTTGGCGAAAACAGTGGAGGGGTAAGTACCCCAACCCCCCCCCCCCCCCCATGGCGCCGCCACTACCCTGACTTGGGCCGTGAGAATCTAAAATTTTAGGTTGAATCTAATCATGAAGAGGCTTGTGAACTGAATCGATCGTTGTATCGAATCTGGGCGTTCTTCATGTTGTATATATTGGACCTTCCAACAACTATAAATATTGTGGGTCCCTATTCAAGCATTGTACTCAACAGTGAATTGTATGTATTGTGAAGTCACTGCCCCAAACCCCACCCCCACCCCCTCCCCCCACCCCCGCAAAAAGAATCCCAAAATATTCCAGAACAGAATCGAAGTAGTTTCGAGGCGAAAGTTTCCTGAGTTTTTCTTCTGTCGTCAGGTCTCCTGTACTACAGGATGATAAAAAAAGAGTTCAAGGGGAGAAGCTTCGTGGGATTAGGAATGTCGGGAATTTCTGAATCAGCACGCAATGAATGGAATTGCATCTTTGGGACAACTTCGAAACGGATTGAAATTCAAAGCTTTGCTCTATCTTTCATACTCCCGAGGTCCCGTTCCTCTGACAATACGACGCTACTGTGTTAATGATATACGGTTTGTGCTATCAAACCTCTAATGTTTTACAAGACATTACACTAAAAACACCATTACTTTGTAACATCTTATCCCAGTGATGCGTTGTGCATCCGCGATGTGATATTAGAGCTAAATGGTCCGCTAATCAGCAATCAATCGGGGGCGCGGTGGCTCAGTTGGTAGAGGCGCAGGCTGCAAGCCGAGAGGTCCTCGGTTCGAATCCCACCTGCGGCAACCGCGTTGTGTCCTTGGGCAAGACACTTCACCCCCATTGCCCACGTGTGGGCACGGTGACGCTGTGTACTAAGGCGTACTGCACGTCGATGGTGCACCTGTCTTCAACCAATGCTAACCCTGCTTGTGTGGAGTTGGTATGTTGGGGAGCTGACAGTTGCTCGCCGTTGCTCGCTAGTTCTCTCCGAGTACTCCGGCTTCCTCCACCCGTAAAACTGTCACGGTCATGGTTAGCCATTGTGCAGAAATATGTGACCTTAAAAACACCAATAAATAAATAAATCAACAATCTCAATCGAAAGTTAATCGTTCTCAGGTACAATTTGAAGGGCGTGGGTGGAACTTGTTTTACCCTTCACGAGTGGCATGTGCCATCTTCTCGGCCTTTCAACGACTTTGAGTAAAACATATTGCTGTTGACTGGTTGATATTGATTGATACAAGACGAAATCTTATCAAGTTAAATCAATGTTCTAAACATAATGGACCACACACAGATGTATTGTTTAGAGTTGAATATAGTAATTTAATTAAAAGCGCCATTGTGTTTATTTATTGGGGTTTATTTCCACTTTGAACAGTCAGGGTTTATGAAGTCATGATTAGCCATTGTACAGAAATATGTGACCTTAAACACCAATAAATAATTAAATAATACATCTCGTCGGACAGTGTTACGGGTGGGGGGACCCGGAGTAGACAAAGAGAACCATGAATTTTTCATCAAATCTAGTCATGGCTGCTTCGCTGCAGCCATGACTGGATTTAATAAAAAATAGTTTAAAATTATTCAGCGGGTTAAGCGTTAACGACATTATCAACAGGCAAGAGTTTTGAACATTTTTACGGGTGGAGGAAGTCATAGTACCCGGAGTGCACCATTATCAACAGGCAGAGTGTTGGACATTTTTACTGGTGGAGGAAGCCCTAGTATCTGGAGTAGCCAAAGAGAACCACCGTGTAGTGGCGAGCAACTGTCACACTCTCTAACTTACTAACTTTGAACAAGCAGAGTTTGCAGATGTTAAAGGCAAGTGCACAATTGACTTGAAGTATGCATTAGAACACAGCGCCACCGGGCCTCCACATGGGGGAGCAGAATTAAGTATCTTGCTCAGAGACACAACGCATGTCCGGCTATATCGAAAAGTCAACCTTTCTGTTTAAAATCCAATGTTCTAACCAATGGACCATAGTGGCGACAGAAGTAATGAAGGAGGAGTAATAAAATGAAAATTAATGAGAAAACAAATTAGCCAACAGATGTTTTTGAATCATTCCGTCACCCACAACTGCATTCGTATATAGACAAACAGGATGGCCTTCGTCAAAACATTCGGCCTAAAACAGAAAAGAAAGACGAACATTATGTTGATTCTTTCTCTATACCCTTGTTCACCACTTCTCAGAACAAAAAACAAATCATTAAAATGAAGTACAGAGACAGTGTCCCCCATTGTAAATCAATTCACAGGCAACCCCAAGGTAAAGCTCTATCATTTCCATTTGAAATTTGTTTATTTATTTACTAGATTGAAGATTTAAGCTTTAGCTCAACACTGTCCTCATACCCATTGCAAATACCAGAAGAAAAAAGTAATTTATTAAATTCAAATAACAGTAGCGATTGTATCAAAACTGCTTTCTTTGCCAAAGACAATTTTAGTATATTGCAAATTTTATTCTGACTAATGTTGCACACAATGGCTGGTTTTTCAGTACTTTTGGCAACTTAACTGTTATTTCTTTTAAACTCAACTTTTTATTCTACAAGGCGGGGAGGAATGTGGTGCCGGGCGGTCTTGAGTGGACATCTCAGATGTTGCCCTAGCGCCTTGGCAAACGACTCAATTCTCTTTGTTTATTCGGTGCACTTATACTGATGACTCCGAACAATCAACATCGTAACTTGAAACATTTTATTAACCTGCTTCGCAGAAACCTTTATCGTCAGTATAAGCGACATTAACATGTAGGAAAATCACTACAATTTCGTAAATGAACAAGATTATTTTGAAATCGCAAGCTAATTTCCAGAAGTCATCCAACAAAATACGTCCATCACCGAATTGGCCCAACAATGAGAAGAAGATGGATTGTTGGATTTTAACGAATTTCGCCGCTGAATGATGCGCCCCACGTCGCTTCGTGTGGCCTGAAAGCCGAGCTTTTCTCACGCCGAAATAACAGTCACGTCCACTGACAGTGCACTGTAACCAAACTTGGGTTTGCAGCTTCTCAAAATTTCAGTGCTATTTATAGGAAATGCACCGAACATAATCATAGTATTTTTGACTCCTAAATCATTTTTTAATCATTAAAAATTCTTAACGTTCCTTCACCTAACACGAAAAGCAGACGACACTTTCATTCTTGATTAAATATTTTTTTAAATTTTTTGTCTCAAAAACATAGGTTATTACCCCTCACTGCAACGAGCTCGTTCCAATGAGGGGTCATAACCTATGTTTTTGAGACAAAAAATAAAAAAATAATGAAAATTAATTGGCGATTTTTGAGAATAGCGCTGGTCGGTTTTGGCCGTTACGTTGGGTAAATGGTTAATAAACATGTAAAGAATGATCAAGCCTTGAACGATCTGTAAACGTTAAAAAAATGGAGTTAAGTAGAGAAAACTGAAAAACTGTTATCTCCCATTTTTGGAGCTCCACATCATACTAAAATTTCATGAGAATCCAACATCATTGATTTTTTACGACGTTGACGTAAATAACGTAACCCTAAATTTGGCCATAACTGTTGGGAATTCCCCAGGTCAGTATTGAATTTTTAGATACGGTTTTTGTTGGAGAGGATATTTCCCAAATTTGAAAGAGGGAGGTTTAATACGGGTATTGATATTAAAATAATAAGTGAAACGTTAAAACTGACGCTGCTTTGGATAAGGGTTGCAATTTGAAAATACGAAAACGGCATGGACTAGATCTCTCAGGCGTGAACAAGGTCACGAAATTTTATAACTTTAGGTAGAGTAATGAGAACTGAGCGTCTTGAGGTTTTAACAGCTAAAAAGAACTAAAACTTTAATTGACGTAAAAAGATCAAATATGGGGATCAATGGGAAACCTAAAAACAACTATCTCCTAATTTTTTGTGCTCTATAACATATTAAAATTTCATAAGATTATGACGTCGTTTCATTTTTATCACGTTCAGGTCAATAACGCCACCCTTCAGTTCAGCCATAAAATGTGGAAATTTCAGACTGGTACAAAAATTTAAGATATGTTTTTTTTGCTGGAGGTGAGATATGCAAAGATTGAAAGTGGGATGCAAAATACAGGCGCTGATATTGAAAGATGGAGACACAAACTTTAAAATCCATATTTTTTAGGGGAAGAAGAGTGACGAATTCCGCGACAGAAGTGCTCGAAGAACACGTCTGTCGATTAACAGAAAGAAAAAGGGCTCACGAATGCTATAAGTCATTCCAGCTCCGTTACGAAATCAAGACAATATCAAAGAAAAGAAAATAAACTCATCATATGAAGGGCAATATTTTCACACTTCTCTTTCAAAATGTTAGATGTTACAGTGCTCTGGGCAGGACATTGGGGTATACGAGTTTGAATGAGGCCGGGGTTCCGGTAGTCCCAGAATGACAACATAATCAATGGATTGGCCGTGGTGTCTTCGAAGATAAAGCTCCATGTAGCTGGTATTCTTGAGGCCTTCCCACTTGAGGTTTTCTTTGAAAAGCACATACTGGGAGTTTCAAAGGTTAGATGGTTAACCGCGCTGTGTATAGAAAAACTTGTTATCCTGAAACAGAAAATTCTACTAAGATAAAGATCAATAGATGGTCTGAAAAAATGTCAAATTAAAATCAGCATTTTGAGCAGAGAAGGCCATATACCAAATACGTAATGGATGTTTCAAGTATGACTGAAGTTATTTTTCGGAAACCGAAAAGCTTTGTAATATATTCTGAGGTAATAATTTGCAATAACTCCAGAACAGAATGTCACAGATATCGAACATGATCTACATTTTCAGTGTGTAAGATATGTGTGTAACTCTAACTATACATGGCATAACCAATTTATATGAATTGGGTATGTCCTGTATAGTTGGATTTATCATCTGAAAACCTAAAATCGTGAGAATTCAATTCACGAAAGGGGAACAACTCCGAAACGTTGCACCAACTTGAAATCTGTACTCGGTCAGCATTTTATGCAGATGTGGCCATATATCGAATAACCAATGGTATATACTAAGTTGGACTTGAATTGTCATCCGAGATTCTAATATCCTGTAAAATTGATAAACCTAAAATCTTAAAAACTCTACTAAAATGGAGGATAATACCCGCACAATGCAAAGTCTGAAAAATGTCAAATTAGAATGTGTTTAGTATATTTGCAGAGATGGGCATCTATCAAATATGGAATAGATATATCAAACATGACTGAAGGTGCTATACAGAAACCGAAACTCGTGGAAATGCTAAAATACAGTTAAAACGAGAAGACCTGTCATGAAATGCGCACATACAGCACGCCGATCTGCGCGTTAATCTACGCGTTATGGCCATAGGAAGGCTATCAAATTCTGTACATATGGCCTGTGACAAGTAATGTTTCAGCCAATGGACCTCCGGGTAACCAGGAGGTAAATCGGCAGAAACATTGCCTGCGTTTGCTATGAGTAACCAGGAGAACCTGCCGTGCTTTGGATTCCATTCGATATGGCAATTGCGAGCAATTCCTACGCGCAATTAAGACTAGATAAGCAGTCAGTTCGTGACAGGACTTCTAGTTTTAACTGTAATAATTAGCAATAACTTCAGAACAGATAGTCACGCAGATATCGAACATGATCTGCATTTTCTGTGTGTAAGATATGTGTGTAAGTTACTCTAGCTATACATGGCATAGCCAATTCATATGGACTGGCTATGCCATGTATGGCTAGAGTTATCACTCGGAAACCTTTAATCATGGGAATTCTGTGTTAGAGGACCCGAGTTCGATCCCCATTCGGGACGACCCGCGTTGTGTCCTGGGCAAGGCACTTTATCCCGGTTGCCTACATGGGGGTACGATGACGCCGTGTACTAAGACGTACTGCACGTCGATGATGCACATGTCTTCAACCGCTGTAACCCTGCTATCAATTCAAATGACTGCATTAAGTTCCTGTCATCAAAATCTAGAAACAATTCGCTTGGGGAATCTTCTACGCAAATATATATATCTATATTTCCGTCTTCTGGTTTGGGGAGGGGTGGGGGGGGGGGGGGGCAAAAAGCTAAACATTACAAAAGATGGTTCACCGAGGATTCATTGATTTAAAGCTTCGAAATGCGATTGGATTCGAAATCGTCCTGATGATTGGAGTCAAGTTGAGGCGGTGATTCAGAAATATCCGAATTACAGAGATAGACTCAAAATGCTCCCAAATGTCTACCCTTGATCTCTTCTTCTAGCACCAGGCCTCCTTACAGAGGACCTGATGACAGAAGATGATTTCAAGGACATTGTGTTTTCAATGCATTGTGATTGCATTTCTAGAATATTCCGTTTTTTATTCACTCGCTTAGATAGCCGGGTCGTCATAGAATACAACACTTTAGTGGACACTGACAATATTTGCTGTATTGTTAGATTGTAAGAAGCATTGTCGAGCTATTATTAGCCACCTCGCCGGGGTACATAGAGCTGTTTTCGGCTTTTCGCCACGATATAAGAAATTGTGGGACGCCCCACGTAGTCAAGCGTTACACATTTAAATTTCGCTTGAACCGTCTTTGAAATTTATTCAAAAGAACGACGTGATTTCACTTCGATGCTGAAGAAGGAAGATACTCAGACAAGAAAATCACTACACTCGCAACATATTACAATAGCTTTCCAGTATGACAAGTTCGTTATACGCGTCCTGGGCAAGGCAAACGGCCCCATGTTCCCTCTCAGAATTGTATATTCCATGGGTCTGAGGTTGAGAGTACATAAATTTCTGACAGGGTACTTGGGGATGTTTAGAATTGTATATACCATGGGTCTGGGGTTGAGGGTACATACAATTCTGGCAGGGTACTTGGGGATGTTTCCCCTACCTAAAACCTGTTTAACTAATAATATCTACAACTTGAAAAGCGGTAAGATTTTATTTTATATTCCAAAATTTTCCGTTCGCTTTGGAATCATTTGTCTGTAGCGATTCGAGAATCGATTCGACCGGAAATTTGAGATCAACAGAACCCTGCTAGACCATCTCTCCTCTCCAGTGACATTTTGTTTATGTGTTTTTGTAACCTATTTCTGAACATTATCAATCGTTGGGCACAGAAGTACCATCCTGATCTTCGTTCGGAGTGGGCAAAAATAAGACCGTGAATGGGATTTCGCGTTCACCAGGAAAACGAGGACAAATAACTTTTTTTTTCTGGTATTCACGGGACAGCGTATACCTTTTCGAAATGGCATCTACATGTACAGTACAAATGTCGTATACTGGTCGTAAACCACGCGTGAGCTGTGATGTCCACGTATGCGTTTATCATTTAATAAAAATCAGCATCAGCGAAATTTTAATTAATGAAGCACCGGCTTAATTAAATGTTTGATGATTATTCCTATAATTAGCGTTTGGAATATAATATTATTACGTCCGTGGAAATATTGCCCTCCCATGGAATGTGACCAGTCCACGGAGGCTGTACTTCTTTTTATGGAAGAGTTCCCCAACTTATTATATCACTTCTTCTCTAATGTCTTTATTTATACTAGTACATTCCCAAGCAGAAAAATAAGGTTTTATACCTCAACATTTCAAATAAAAATAAGATAATATTTCGTAGGCACAGGGATCGCGGTGGCTCAGTGGTAGACTGTTGGACTTCTATGCTAGAGGTCCCGAGTTCGACCCCCGTCCGGAACGACCAACGTTGTGTCCTTGGGCAGGACACTTTATCCCGGTTGAAGACACGGGGGCACGATGACGCCGTGTACTAAGGCGTGATGCACGGTGCACATGTCTTCAACCACTGTAACCCTGCCTGAGCGGGGCTTGAACAGAGTTAGAATGTTGAGGAGCTGACATTTGCTCGTCGCTTCTCTCTGGTTACTGCGGCTTCCTTCACCCGTAAAACTGTCACGGTCACGATTAGCCATTGTGCATAAGTATGTGACCTTAAACACCAATAAATAAATATTTCGTTGGCACACCAATTAAATGCCGTAACAGGAACGCGTGTACCAAGCTCGTATCAAAGAGCGATCAAACGCTGTTTGGGCAGGGGGGGGGGGGGGGGTCAGGAAAAAATTTGCAGACACTAGGCCCGAAAAAATCTTTTCCACCCCTAAGGGACCCACCACCCCCCTTCTGGTTATTTTTTCCACCGACAGTTCAGGGACCCACCCCCAATTCCACAAAAACTGTTATGGATAGTCAGGATTTCAGTCATATTTGTTCCATTTCATACTTTCAACTTGCTTCCACATTTTTTAACAGTCTTATTCAAGGGAATTAACTCCATTAGAATAAAATTGGAAGTTTCAGAGTTATGTTTAGAGTCACAATTTTGTCTCCAGTGATGAGAAAACAACAAACACATTATATGTAACTTGTCCTCAGAAAAAGGTATCAAAATAGTGTTCCACATTAAGAACAGATGTCTTTTAATGAAAAGTTTGTTATGTTTTTTTTGGTAGGAAGTGGGCATCCCTAAATTCGTGCTACTGCTAGGCCCCCATGATGATGCTCCTCAGCTTTATGAGAACATACAAGTGAGTGAAGTGACATGCACTCATGTGGAAATGAACCAAGTTGAATCAACCAAGTTGAATGATCAAACCACAGTATGAACACTGGTACTAATATGAACTGAACAGGGGCGCATCCAGGATTTTGAAATAGAGGGGGCGCCATCCAATGACAGTTTGACACTCAGTTGCAAGTTCTGGGGGGGGGGGGGGGGGGGCACTAACTCATCTGCGAAACGGAGGGAGAAAAAATTGGAAAATGATAAATCAACTTCACACTTTCCGTGGCTATTCGACGGTACATGGCGATCATTCGAATTGCGGGGGGTTGGGTTGTTTGGGGTATTTATATATTCACTTCAGCACTTCTGGAGACTGTGACATCAACTACCAATGGTGGACTCAGAATTTAGCTAAGAAGGGGCACCGCTTGTTTGCCTAGTATGAATTTCAAAAAGATTGAAACTGGTATTTCACATATCAATGATCTTCGTTTGAACGGATTTTGGTTTGGGCAATAGAGGGGGCGCGCGCCGGGTGCGCCCCCATATAAATCCACCCATGGTGAAGTACCGGTTTTCAAATCCCATGCCTACGACCTTCACTCAGTCACGCTGTGTCAGAGTCTGAGGAGAAAACCAAACATGATTTGAGTGGCAAAAGACAACTCAAAAATGCTAGATGCAAACATTTAGCTAGTAATAGTATCACCATCGGAGATTGTTAGACCAAATTTGTTGCAGGCTGCAGGGGTTGATAAAATTAAAATAATTTCAATAAAAAATTTTGCACATTACTTTGTTTTAGTTTACTTTCTCTGTCTCTACCTTTTGTTTAGTTTACTTCTCATTCCTTTCTTAATTTGATTTATTCTGTTCCTCAGCTTGGTTTGTTTATTTTGTTTCAGTTCTTTTCCCCTTCTGTTTTATTTTCTTCTCTTTTTGCTGCCTAACGGATGGGGTCGGATTGGTGGAATCTCTCCTTTCATGTAAGTTGTCAAAGTAATTCACTTTGTGTCTGTACTACATACATATTTCTCAAAAAAGTCTTATGCCGCAACACACTATCCTGTATCTGCTCTCTGGTTAATGGGGTTATTCGTAGTCGGTGCATAGAGGCACGTACAAGCTGCACATGCTTCCACGCGCCAAATACACTTAACACCGCCGTTCTACTACATTTATGAATGTAGCTCAACCAGAGAGCAGATACAGGCAAGTGGGGGTGATTTCTGTGAATATTCAAGAAACCATAGTACTTGGTACTTGTTCAACATAAGTGAGGAAGGTTGTTCGATATAGTATTAATCGTATTCAGTGATCTTGAATTAACAAAAATTTGAAAAAATCGAATGAATAACTTAGGGTAGTTTATTATTTCATTGGCCAGAATGCATGAATTGTTCATTCTGTTCATGAAGTGAACACTGAATGAATACCCAATGCTTTTTATTACCGGTATGTATTGGTACACAGCCTGACATAGCCGGTTAAGTTCAGTCCATCAATACTCAATGTAAGCTTCTAGGCTTACTGGGGTTGTAGACATTGAGTCTTCAACCTATGAATAATTGATTCATTCACAGAAACGAGATATTTTCAGTAATGAACAAAGCTGAAGAACAAATAGTAGGCCTATACATATACATACATTTTTTCATGAGGTTGGCATACTCTAGTTATACTGCCTTGAGTTTTTATTTTTATCATTTTCTAATATTTTGTCATTTTTCTCAGTCATTTCATTACATATTTTTGTTTGTTGATTCAGTCCAAGAAGACTTTGTTTGATTCATGAAGCTTATTTGTGCCTTGATTGACCTAATATTGGGTTTATTGGTTGCCTTAGGTTACCAGACAGGCAAACATTGATTTTGAGCTTTGTGGGCCATACATCCTGTAAAGCATGTGCAGTCAGTACATATCAACTGACCCAAATGGAATGATCATTCATAAACAAAGAGATGGACCCGCAGCAAAATTGGTAATCAATCATCATCCGCAAGATGCCGGTCAGGTTGTATCCAATATAAATTTTGATTATTCAAGATCTCAACCCCCCAAAAACCAAATTTATCATTCTAAATGGGCTAGAATGCATCCAGATACATGCTAAAATGGTTTTGTAAGCTCAATCTATTGCAAAAATGTGTTTTTTTTGGCTGGAGGAAAAAAATTGCAAATTGTCTACTTTACGTGTTTTTTCCAGCCTCGGGGTACCCACCCACCCCGGCCTAGTTTTTGGAATTTTTGTGCAGACCCTCCCCCCCCCCCCCCCCCCCCCCCCCTGGTTTGGGGGGAAAAATATTGAAGTCGTAAACTTACTCCCATTTGTGTAGTAGCATTCCAGGGATGTTGTTAGGTATAGAACGATCCTTGAAAAGTATATTTTACTTGACTCCAGCCATCAATAATTGTGCGGAATGTTGCTGAACCAGTATCTACATATTTCTATAGAACATACGAAAGGCAATTTTAAAATTTAATTCTGTTATGTTGAATCTCCACAACCAAGTGTATTCAAACCTGTAACTTCGTGTGTTTATTGTTGGAAAAAATGCATACACTTTGTCCCTATATTCCGATAAATCATGTCTTTTGGTTGGTCAGAATGCCTTGGACAAATAGACATGACAAACGGTGCATCCAACATCCAAGGTATATGAGAGCGTGCAACATCTGGGGTATATGAGTACACGAAACTTCGGGGGTATATGGTTTAAATGAAACCATTTCGTTTCCGCTCGGCTCGATATAAAATCGAACAGAAAAACCTGAAAATAGTCGCAAATATTATCAGATTTTCGACAATTCAATCATATTTTGCTGTTATAAATTAATAGTGGAATAATTAAATGAAACAACTTGAGAAAAATAAAATAAGAGAAAAATATCGTCCCCTCAAGTCCAAAGTGTTCCATGTGACAGTAGGCACATATAACATGTTGGAACTCAGGGGACGATATGTCAACAAAATACTGTTTACTCGTTTCCTTAACGACACAAGGCATGTAACTCTATCTGTTGTCTTCTGCGTTTGTAAAAACAAATCCATTATTCACGAATTTGGTCGAACTGATTACGGGGCGTTAGAAACGCGTCCACAAATTGTTGTCCACTATGTTTTGTTGTGTTTCAAACGGGACAAAAACGTTATATCTGTCAACATGTATGGTATATGGAGATTTAATACCTGGATGTCGGCTTTTAAACACCGAGCCTGCGGCTCGGTGTTTAAAAGCCGACATCTAGGTATTAAATCTCCATATACCATACATGTTGACGGAGATAACTTGTAGTAACATCTCATGCAAACGGTTAAGTGTTATACATATTATTTATATATCATCATCACAAAACTTCACAACTATTTATGTCAGCGGCTAATATATTTTACAAAGCTGGGAATTCGACCCGATCGATAACATTTCAAAGTGTTGCCTTATATCGTAGTAATATCATTAAATTATTCATGTTTCGGGTCAGCTCATACCATTACTGTGAATATAATAGGTTATCTCCATTCTACAAAATACCAGTCACTCTTGGAATGCCGTCTACCAGAAAAATACAATGTATATTTACATGTTTTATTAAGTATGTTGTGGAAACACTGTCGCCATAATAAGACTTTGATGAATTCATTCAGTTTGGTGTTTTTGTGAGACAAATCTATTGTGCACGTTGTCAAATGTAACGACTTTGCCTGCTTTGTGATCATAACAATGCATGCGGCAATGATCTGTTTAAATACGAAAGCATGCTTGTGTGATAATTTTCCGTTGCATATTCCTAAAACCCCACCGGTCAACGTGATGACACGCTTCTATACAGGCGCCCTTTCCAGCAAAGTACCATACCTTAGAATTCTCAACCCAGGGTATCGCTCAATATTAACCCCAATAACATGACATCCGATCGTGAGATCGTGCGCTCGTAGATTTCAAAATTCTTGCAGTATTACAGTATGTGGAGGGTGTATTATCACTAAATTACCCGCAGAGTGGAGATTCCGCCCAAGCTATAATCGCAAATTTGTTGCAAAGCATAACCAGCACAATCAAAGTTTCAGCCAATGGGCCTCCGGTTTAAACCCGGAGGTCCATTGGCTGAAACATTTCTCGTGTTTTCGTCGATATCTACAAAATTTGAAAGTTATAGTTTGGGTGATAACTCCACTCCGTGGGTGATTTAGTTACAATCCACTCTCCACGTACTGTACAGCCCCTATGGCGGGGGTCTACGATGCTGCATTGAAGTCGGGACTTCGTCTCTGGGCAGATATCCATTTTTGACTGGAAACGAGGTCGAAACTCCAAAACGCCATCTCGGATTCCCAACTCCGCCACTGTGGGTGGTGATGACATTATATCTAACGATACTCCCTCCCCAAAAGTGACCAACTCGTCATTTAAACGAAGGAATATTTTACCGTGTGAAAATTATAACAAGGCGCAGCTTTTATCAGTGATACTCTGAATTAAAAAAATATTATTGTCAATGGAGTTTCCGTTTCCGATTTACGAGTGCGCTTGACATTGTTATGTATATCAAATCATTCAGTTTTATTGATTTGATTAGTATTGCCAAAATAAGTGACCCTAACGGTTGTACACATAATATAATTTGATTACATTTTTGGGTCGAATGCAGCTTCGGAAAAACATAAATAAGCGACCATAACGGTTGTTCACATAATATAATTTGATTACATTTTTGGGTCGAATGCAGCTTCGGAAAAACCTCTTCCAGGGTTTACACGCTCGTGGATCGTTACTATCCCTAATATAGAGTTGTATTCAGTCTTGATGTTTTCACTTGTTCTTGTATGGTAAATCACATGTGATGTGTTTGTGTTTAGTCTAGACGTTTTCACTTGTTCTTGTAAGTTAAATGACATGTGTTGTGTTTTTGGTTAAAATGCCTGAACACGTTTCAAGGCCGCAGTGAAAATGACCGATGTTGGAGTTTTTTGGTGGAGGGTGGGGGTGGACCTGTCTGATTCGTCGGGATTGTGATGGCTCAAGATCAGACTAACAAATATTCCAACCACATCGTTGAAGGCATACCTTGATGGTGTGGTTGGAATATTAGTTGTCGGTATTATAATTAAAAACTCAAGACTTCTTACAAATTTATTAGTGAATGCATAGAATATATCCATAGTAGCTTGGTGAACCAAATGTTCACCACGAGTGGTGAACATTTGGTACGCCAAGCTACTTTGGGTATATTTTATTTATACCATGATTGTCAGATTATTAAGAGTCGCTATTATTGTGTGTTGATCTTACTGAGCAGCAGCCGTAAATACGTGCGAATTTGTTTTTGTTTACATGAGCATCGGTGGGCGGTATTTCCGCTGTCAATTTTATCGCCGAGACGAAATATAAAACGAAGCAGGGCCTTTTTCATTTTAATAACATAATAACATACTATTTCGAGTTATGGGTACTTTATTAACATGATACAATGAATGTTTGTTCATTTTTTGTATTTTATGGGGTAAACTCATTTAAAAACGTAATAAATAATTGCCAATTTCTTTTCACTCTAAGCGAGGCGACGTGCGATAAATTTAGACAAGTTCGCTTTCAGGTCGACGTCTCCAAAGGTCAGGGGTGTAGTTCTACTGTAGGTGTAAATGGTAACTACTGAAATCCCATTTCTGGCGTGTTCACCACAATTGGTGTATAGAGCTAAACTTTATTTATGTCATAGGCTTTTCATATATAGTAGAATAGGTAATCATGGTATAAAAAATGTACATGTAGTTGCCATAACACAGCTTAGTATTTAATGAACACATACCGTACTGGTACTGCGAATTGGTTGTGCTGCGCCACAACATACCGATTCAGATACTACATACACACATTTATATGACCTACTATGTTTGTGACACAAGTACAAACATCAAAGCTAATCTTTTTAGAAAGTATATGCTTACTAGCAAGAAGGAATCTATGCCTTAGACTCCAATTCTGACGAAAATATCCCTGCTATAAACATTATTAACACAGCCCCTCTCCTTAAACATCACAGAGCGACGCCACTGTAAGGTGGCTGCTACGTAAATGTGTGGGGTAGAGCAATTAATATTTTCAACGTGCAGCCGTAGGGGTGCACGTTGAAAATATTAATTGGTCTACCCCAGGTAATGAATATGGAGTCTTCCAATTGTTGACATTGAACTGACATGGGAAATACCACCAGTGTTCAAAGGGTTAAACATCACAAAGAGACGCCACTGACCACTCTGTTTCGTTGACAGCATAGTGTGCTTAGGAGCGCAGATCGATTGTGGTACACGTACTGTACAGCCGCGGTGGACTAGTCACTTTCCACGGGTGGGCAATGTTTCCACGGGCGCAATAATATTAGATTCCACATACAAATCACAAATATAATCAACAACAATTTAATTAATGAGTCACCGGGTACAACCCGATGCTCTATTAATTAAAATTTTGTTGATGATGATTTGTATTACCTGGTAAACGCATGCGTGGATATCACTGTCCACGTGTGGATTACGACCAATCCACGTAGACTGTACTGTACCTCTAAGCAGCGCAAATCGTATTCACGTCTCGATTTTATTAGAGAGTCTGGTAGCTGTTTTCAGGTTCTAGGCGGTTATCTTCGGTTCCTCAGCGTGAAATAATGTTCCACGCGATGTGACTGTGAGGGTTTAAAGTGTCACTGGACGCGCCCAAACTAACATAGCACATCCGAGAAAGCCAAATATAAATAACTAAGTCATGGGCACGATAAAAGCTCATTCCGAAACAAATATAAATACTCCAGGATAACATGGAGAGACACAGTTCGAAGAGGGTTAAAGGGCACTCTTTTTCTATTTGAAACTTTTTTGTTATGAAGTATCGTAAATCGATGTTTCGTCTCTATCACACATCAGATAACAATGTCGTGAAGACTTTTTATATCCATTGGAAAGTTTCTTACATATATTTAATGAGTATCTCCGAGATACTTTCGCTCGAATATCATACAAAAACCACAAGGAAAACAATTACTACAATAGCAAAAAATATAAAATCGTGAGTTCTAAATGAGTTTATACAAAAGCGTCAAACCGGTAAAGTACATAACTACAACAATTTACAAAACAGTGCATTGTAGTCCTTCCGAGCAATTGTCAGTCCCTTAATATTTTGTCTTGTCTCAGAGTTTATATGCGGAATGTATTTCATCTACCCGAAGCGTAGAGAACTGTGTAAGGATTCCCAATTTGACGGGTGGAGGGAAACAAACCACCAACTTCACACTAGTACTCAGATTAAACAGGGAAGGTAATACGAGTATAAAGGCAGTAACAAGAATGGATAATCAATGATATAATACAGAGAGGTTGAAGTTTTAGCCAGGGGGGGGGGGGGGGGGGGGGTAACAAGTGATCTCTATATAATTGTCTTGCTGGAAGGTTAGAGAAAGGCCTCACAACTCATTCCACCCCCAACTCTACTCTGAAATGTAGTCAGGTCAATGAACGCACATTGATGACGTTCGATGACGGGATAGGTATTACGCTGTGGCTACAGCAAAACAGCTTTTACATTATCAAACATTAAACGAAAGCCAAGCACGGAAACTAGTAACAAAGTATCAACTTTCCAATATCGGCATTTGTTTATTTTTTGTCAATAATAACTGGGATATATTTTAAGCATTCAATTTGCATTTGCCGAGAAAAATGTGCACACAAACAAGTTATTCATTTTCGCGGACGTCAAAGGGTCTCATTTAAAAAGAAAAATGTGCACACAAACAAGATATTCATTTTCGCGGACGTCAAAGGGTCTCCTCTAAAACGCGATCGGCGATTTGGAGACGTCTGAAAATTTCGGTACGTTTTCTTTTATGGGCGTTGTCTGTATATCCCTTTACCTAACATAAAATCAGACGACACTTGCAAACAAATTCTTGAATAACTATTTTTTTTTCAAAAACATAGGTTATGATCCCTCATTGTAACGGGCTCGACGAGCTCGTTCCAAAGAGGGGTCATAACCTATATTTTTGAGACAAGAAAAGAAAAAAATAATGAAAATTAATTGGCGATTTTTTTTGTGAATAGCGCTGGCCGGTTTTGTCTGCCACGTCGGGTAAAGGGTTAAAGGAACAATGGAGGCAGTTGGGAGATTTTTTATGTACGTGACCAATGAGCGTTCCAGCATTCCACTTCCATTTTTGTTTATTGAGCATTGTCTGTTTAAAGCAACGGTGGAGGCAGTTGGGAGATTTTTTCTGCATGTGATCAATAAGGGTTCCAGATTTCCACTTGTTTGAGATAAGTGAGAGTAACTCATATTCCGCAAATACGAAATGTACCACGTTTGAGTCAGTGAACCCAAGGCTTGGTCTCCGAAGTTTAGTCGCCGACGTATGACCCCTTTCTGTTTTTTAATTGGCCCTGTCAAAAACAAACAAGAGACAATTAGTTGTTTTGAAGATGGTTAATCTCCGATGCTATTTTCGTTTGTTTTACTTCTTTCAGTTTTGTTTCTTCAATACATTATTTAGGGAGTCTAAAACTTCCCGTGTAAGTGAGTCGCGACAATATCGCGATCGGATCGAGAAAGGCAACGTTTCGAGCGATGACAGCAATCTTGATAAGAGCGATGCACCTGTACCATAAACATACAAGTTGTCAACTTTGCGTTTTGAAGCCAAAACAAAGTCTGCCACCCGCGTGTTTGAAGGTTATTCGTGTTCCCTCGACAGGGATCTGTGTGTTTAATATGAGACACATGGCTATAGTCAGTTTCTTTTTTAATTAAGAACCATTCCTCACCTTTACTGGAATTGATGGGAACTGTTGCTTACTTATTTAACCGTCACTATCCCGGTGATTCAACTGCAGCTTCTGATTTCTGATCAGTAATATAAACCTAATGCATTTGCATCTCAGACCAGTTCAATTTATTTAATTATTTAAACATGCCGGTGTCCACTGCAACGTCGGCATCTAAGGATATATCGTGACGAGAAAACAGTAGGCACGTAAAAAAGGTTAGGATCACGTTATGAAGTAAAACGATTGATTAAAACGGGGAAATCAGAAAGACAAGAGAGGTTTGGACAGAAAGTGTGAGGATTTAAGTAGTTTAGTGAATACAATATAAATCAGCCGGTCAGTTTGAGACTTGAATGGTCCTGTGTAAACGAATAAAAAAACAATTTTAAAGTTATCAAAAGTTTGATTTCTTAAAGAAATTACAGAAATTTGTACAGACATGAGAACAGTTACTTATTCCCAGTTTCTCGTTCTGCACTCGTTATCAACCAATGTGTGTATGTGAGAGGACAATAACGTTCTGCACCTGATGGTAAAGGAAGAGTTCAAATGGAGACACTTTGTAGAATTTTCAGGGAGATGTGAAAACCGTTACTTATTTCCAGTTCGCTATTCGACATTCGTTATCAACCGATTTCATCGGTTGATAACGAATGTCGAATGAGGAACTGGGAATAAGTAACAGTTCTCACATCCCAGAAATTTGTGCAGGCTAGTATGATAAAAATCGATCTCCAAGAGATCCTACAGTGAAATACTACCGTCTGACTTGATTGTGATCTGTGCAGTGTAAAAGATTGAGTTCGTGCGCCGCTGTTAACACATGTTGGCAAGGATCACATTCTGGCCACATATTACCCACTAGCAAAAAAGACTGTGCAAGTCTTGTATAACCAGAATGACATCGTATTAAAATTGCATGATCTTCTCTACAAAGGTTACGAGACAGATGGGAGAACGGTGGCTCAGTGGTTCCGGCATTGGACTTCAAACCGAAATGTCCACGATTCGATCCACACCAGGGTAACTATGTTGTGTCCTGGTGAAATGCACTTAATTCCTATCGCCATTGCGGGAGTATGTTGACGCTGTGTACTAAGGCGTACTGTACGTTGGAGGTGCACCTGTCTTTGACCAATATTAACCTTGCTTGTGTGGAGTTAATACGTGGAGGAGCCTGACAGATGCTCGCTGTTGCTAGGTGGTTCTCTCCGGGTACTCTGGCTTCCTCCACCGGTAAAACTGTGCGATATGAGATGACCCAGGCTGTCGAAGGTGTCGTTAAGTCCCAATAAATAAATAAATTAATAAATACAAGACGGATAATTATCGTAGATATTTGTTTGGAAGCGATAGAGCTTGTTATTGTTTTCCCCAAACCCCCTCCCTCCCCCCACTCAATTCCGCCTGCCACATTGAAATTCACTCATGGACTCTGCACTGACTGTCCAAGTATTACCGGAGATACAGACATGCCAGTTAACCAGCAAAACGCGATATCACATTGGTCAGACATTAGAATATTCAATTTCCACTATGTTCCCAAAATGAGAGCGTTGTTCAGCTAAGGGATGGGTAAAGCTAGCAAGAGGAAAGAGAGTCCGAACATATAATCGACTTTCTTTCTTTCTTTCTCCAACATTCCGAACGTGATGGAGCACAAGTTGTGAAGCTTGAACTTCAGCGGTGAAAATAGTATTTGTGTGTGGTATTTTGATAGACATGATCTTGTTACGAGTAAGAACAGCCGACGATACTCTGTCATCATATTTTGATCCACCGTATATAGTCTAATATATACTCTATGTGTAGACTTGATTTCGGCATATTTTTTTTTGAATTGCAAAGAGTTTGTTTCAGACTTTTTGAAGGAAACATGTCCCAAAAGAACTGCAGATTTGCGCGGACACAAAGAGGAAATATGTGGTTTTATCGAAAACTTAATCACGTGGCGGACCCCATATTACGTTTAATTCTGATTCCCAAAGGAGGAATATGTTTCTGGTTCCTACTTGTTGAGGATGTCCAATGCAATTATAAGCAGTATTTGATGCGTTAGCAAACAGTTTAAAAGCAGTGACAGTTTAATTCTGCGCTACCCAAGAGAAGACCCGCCCCATCTCAACCGGCAACGAGTTGATTGGCGATGTTCTAAATGAACCCAGATGAATTCTGATACCACTATTATTGATCGCGTCAAGTGGTTTGAGAGATGATTACAGAACCGTAAACCACATGCCGCAATCTACTGTTGATCTCTCAAATGATCTATACACGGGGTAACGTCTTTTGGTCAGCACCTCAATCAGTGCCCTTTTACACCTATCCCTTAATTGTTTTTGTGAGGAATGAATTAAGTTTGCCACACAATAAACTCACGGATTTCACTTCTTCAACAGATTGAGTGCTAAATTAATTTTACATGGCAAATCTGTACGGCCTAAATAATTTCACTTTGAAGGTTATATGAAGTATATCCACAAAATGTGAGGCCTTAAAGTTGAAGTACTTATGCTCCTGAATAAAGCCCGTATTTGAGCTTCCAGTACTCTACCAGTTCACCGTTTACCTAACCTGAAAAGCAGACGACACTTTCAAAACGAATTCTTGAACAACTAATTCTTTTCATTTTTTGTCTCAAAAACCTAGGTTATGACCCCTCATTGGAGCAACCATAACTCGAAAATGAAAAAAAAATAATGACAATTAATTGGTGATTTTTGAGAATTGTGCTGACCGAGTTTGGCCGTTACGTTGGGAAAGTGTTAACCATTTTATAGTGCTCCCATCTATTTTCAGCTATAGAGCGATTGATGTTTTTGAAACTTACAAAAATGATCGCAATGTGTTTTAGTTTAGTCCAAACAATATTTATTAAAAAAGATAAGTTAACTGTATACATGCAAACAAGTGTAAACGGATTGAATGTTTTGTACATAAATGGGTTTTGATTATCAAGATCGTTTTCTGTATCTTATTTCTAAATTTTGTTTAAATTTGATGGCATTCATGTTTCTACTGCTGTGAGAAGGTTTTTTTCAAAAATCATTCTTTTTGAAGCATTTTCGCGTAAAAGTGAAAACGCAATCGTTTCTACACAATTTGTATATGCTGGATACGATTGTCGTGTTTTATTTCCCGAACGCCCACTGGACTAAAACAATACCAAATCAAGTTGCTGGATTAAGAGGCTCCTCGAGATGAATTATGTTATACATGTAAGGAATTATGGTTTATTTCCCGAACGCCTACTGGACAGTTCAATTCAATATACAAAATGACACTAGGTAATTAGATATATTTTTATTGAAAATAATTGAAGCAAATTAACAACAAATTAAATTAAACATGAGGATCACATCGTTAGCAATTGTATACATGAATAATGCTTTATAATATCGGCAAGATCAAATATTTTTCTTTTCTCTAGCATAAGATGAACAATGAATGAATGAATGAATAAATGAATGAATGAATGAATGAATGAATGAATGAATGAATGAATGAATGAATGAATGAATGAATGAATGAATGAATGAATGAATGAATACATAAATAAATAAATGAATAAAACCAACTTTTTCTAGTAAAGTTTTTTTTATTTTTATTTATGCACCGGCTATAAAAACAAATATATCACAGATGCCGATGCATAGTAATATAAACAAAAAAAGACAACACCAAATTAATGCATACCCATAGAAAAATGCTTCACAGTTGCCAATAGACACAGTAAACAGGCACCCCATACATCGCAAAATACCAACCACAGCTGATGCAAACGAAAGAGGTGAAGATGATGTGAGTGGACCTAAAAAGATAGAACTAATTGGTCATGAAGAACAGCACACAAGTCAGGAGTTTGGAGCCAATGGATAAAAACAGATCTCGAGGAAGACGTGTGAAATCAACCCGAATACGAGAACACAAACGACTAAGAAAAGAAGGTAATAATAATACACGAAGAGCAGTGTCACGATTAAAGCGTGCCTCATCACGCATTCTCCAAATAGCAGATACAGTTTCGGTGACAAGACAGAGACAATAAGCTGTAGCAAAAGGGTCACAGCCGGAAGGGAGGACAAGAAACAAAACAGTAGCCTCATTTGGCAAAACAACAGACTTTACGAGACCTAGCTGTGATCCAGTGGAAAACCAGATCCCATAAAGGCTGCACCAAAGGCAGCTACAAAATAAGTGACGATAAGTCTCGGTAGCGTTAGAAAGACGATAAAACTAACACTTATCATTACCAGAAAGACCCAATCGAACAAGACGCGAGCCCACAGGAAGAATTTCATGGAAAATTTTCCAAAAACGGACACGACAGAAAGGGTCAAGTTCAACAAAGGAATGATGAAGATGACACACACCAAGCAAGAGAATAATCGACAGAACGATTCTTCACCATTACCCGAGGGGTGGCAGTGTAAACAGAAACCATTATTGAATAATATTGCCTTGTAGACAAGGTACTAAAAATATAAAGAGTAGCTGTACTACGAAACGTCTGAAAGGCTAACCAGGAATCCGAATAAAAACGAGGCTTCCAAAAAGTATGTGGAACTAAATTAGAAGCAAGAGAAGGATCCAAAGATCGTAAAGAGAAACGTTTGCACTTTTGCGACGCATTCGGGATTAAGAAGGGCTCGAAGATGAGAGAGCCCAAGAGCCCTAATTTTGGCAAGTATATTAACAACACCGGTACCGCCATCATATTTAGACAGATATATAGCAGGACGGGCAAGGGGCTCACACTTGCCATTCCAGACAAAACGGAAAAGTTCACGTTGCAGCAACCTTTGGTAATGCACGCCCATTGGAACAACGGAGCATACATACCACAATTTACTAGCAACATAGCAATTGGCAACAGTTACCCGCCCAAAAAGGGAGAGATGACGACCTATAAAAAAAAACAAAAGACTCCGATATTTTGGGGTAAAGTGAGTGAAGATGATCATCCATCGTAAGAGACGAACCAAAGCGAATTCCAGGAATTCTTAGATTGTCAACCCACGATATACCAAAGGGATGATCAGAGCGAGAACGGCATTTCCCCCCAAAACATACCTTTTGTTTTAGTAAGGTTGAGTTTAGAACCAGAGGCACGACCGAAATGGTGACTCCAGTACAGGAATCGATCGATCGAGCGCTCGGAAGTCAATATACCTGTACTATCATCGGCATAAAGAGAAAATCCTAGCCTCATCAGAGGTACCAGGGATAGTCACGCCCTTGATATCCGGGTCCTTCGTACCGGAATAGTAAATGGCTCCAGGCATAGATCATATAACAAGGGAGATAAACTGCAACCCTGACGTACCGGCCTAGTCACAGAGAAAGGATCAGAAGGTGAGCCATTCACAGGTACACTAGATGATATATCACGATATAACAGTTGTGTCCATTGGAGAATTCGATCTCCAAAACCGAATGCCTTTAAAGTTTGGAACAAATATTGATGACTAACCCGATCAAGAGCTTTGGCCTGATCTAAACAAACGAAGGAACAGCCCAAGTTCTTACGCTCAGCATAGTCAAAAACATTTCGTAATTAATGTGCATTATCAAAAATGGTATGATCCGGAACACCACATGTTTGAACTGGGTGTACAAGGGAACTCATCACATTCTTTAACCTATTAGTACGAAGTTTGCTGAGAATTTTGTAGTCGCAATTAAGAAGACTAATAGGGCGGTAATTGGAAACTAGCTCAGGTAAAGTAATAAAAGACAAGCGTTGAGAAAAGGACAAATGATGAACTTCAAGGCAAGATGTATAAAGCCGCAAAAGCCACGGTGCTAAAACAGCTGAGAAGGTTTTATAAAATTCAGCAGTTAATCCGTCCGATCCTGGTGCTTTATTTCTAGAAAGATCGGTGATAGCCTTTTCAATCTCACCCACCGTAATATCATCCGCCAAATCAGGCAAACATTCATCGGCGACCACAGGGTCAATAGGCTCTTCCGAGAATAAATCCGAAAAGAAAGAAACAAAAGCCTGGGAAATTTCGGTAGCAGATTCAGTAAGAGAATCATCCACTTTCGTTTTTTTAATAAATTTAGATTTACCCCTGTGTACTTCCAATTGAGAAAAATACCTAGATGGTTTTTACTGGTTATCGATATACTGATCTCGAGAACGAATGATAGAGCCACGAGTTCGTTCGGAAAGTAATTCTTGAATAAAAGTTGTAACCGTCACTATGTCCTCGGGACATGAACCGGGATTAGAAGATTCGACCAAAAGTAATTCCCGATAAAGAGATTCCAGTTCACATAAACAATTTCGAGAAGCTTGTGCCTTATTTTTACAATAATTTTGAATAAAACTTTTAATTTTCCATTTAGATTCCTTCCACCAAGCCAAAACATCACAGTGACAGTAGACTCAGTTAAGGACTCTCAACAAAACTAAAAATATGTCACAAAAATAAGAGTAGGAAAAAATAGAAGAATTACATTTCCAGTAACCAGGCCCTAAAGAGGTTGGGGAATGATCACCATCACAGGAAAAAAATATAGCATCATGATCAGACAGGCCAACGTACTGACCAAACGAACGACAAGCCGGTAAAAGGTTACGCGACACGTAAAACCGGTCAAGGCGTGTCGCCACACCCAGGCGTGTCCACGTAACATTTACACAAGACGGGTGGAAATGACGGTAAAGGTCGCAAAGATGAAACTCACCTAATGTACATCTCCACTCCGGAACAAAGGGGCAGGAGCGAGTATCACCACCTACCTTGTCCAAGGAAATATCTTCAATAAAGTTAAAATCACCACCAAGAATAATGGGCAGGGGAGTTGTAAAAAAGGGCAATAATCCGTTAAAGAACGGCGTACGATCTTTCTATAAATTGGGACCGTAAACATTAATGAGACGATAAGTATACTCATCAATAGAGATATCCAAACCAATGTACCGGCCGAATGAATCTGAATGAAAGTGCCGAACAATGAAAGGCGAGACTTGAGAAATCAAAACCCCAACCCCCCAACTGTAGAGAGTGCCAAAGGACCAAAAAGCCTTATATTTATACAAGAAAGAGTCAACTTCCCCGCCCATAGACATGCAATTAGCATGCGTTTCTTGGAGAAAAAAACACATCAGACATATGATGATCAAGAAAATCTCGAAGAGCTGAGAGTCTGCTGGACGAACGCAGACCATTCACATTAAGGGAAAGACACCGCATAAAGGATAAAAAATCAATAAATACAAGGACAGGGCCCAAAGAAATATATCATTTTAAATGCTGTCCCCAAATGGGGTACAAGACACAAAGAAAATCATGAACGATGACATAATCAAAAAACGAGCCAAGAAGCTTAGTGAATAAGTACCCCGAATAGGGTTACAAGTGCACCAGAGCAACACGACTAAAGGAAAAAACTGGCATAGATCATGTAGTAAAACAAGGAAAATACGTAAGTAGGGCAAAAAGGTAAGAATCATAATAATGGAAAAGAAACGGGGGAAGGAAGGCGGTGACAACACCATCCGGATAACCTGAAAAAGAAAAACACACAAAATTAGCCAACATTTCCAACAAGAAGAGGAAAAGGAAATAAAAGGGGAAAATGGAAAAAAAGATCACAATGAACGGTATCGAAACTAAACGAGAGAAACCACACAGGACATGTGTCAAAACAAATATGAGCAACAAAACCGGAATCAGAATAACAGAAGGGGAATAAAGGAAAGGGGGTGGGGGTAACACCCGCCATTGTGTCCCTGGAATGAAGAACCAGAATAGGCATGAAATATCAACATTAAAGGAAAAAAGTGATATAAAGGAAAATAAAACAACGATCGGTGTCGTGCTCAAACCAGGAATTGCGAAAATCAGTGGACAAGTGCCCCCAGAAGGACTGCAAACACACCAAAACTTCTCAACTAAAGGGGGGGGGGGGGGGCGATACAGAACATGACATGAACCATAATAATAGAAGGGAAATATAGGAAAGGGGGTAGGGGTAAAGCCCACCTTATAACCCCATAATAAAGGACACACCAGAAAGGGCACGAATTCCCAACACAAAAGCGAAAGGAAGATATAAAGAAAATGCCCCCCCCCCCCCCAAAAAAAAAGACAACGACGAACGATGTCGTTCTGAACTCAAGAATAGAGAAAATCAGTGGACAAGTGCACCTAGAAGGGTAACAAGCACACCAAAAATTCGCAACTAAAGGAAAGAGACAACACAGTACATGTGGCAAAACAAAGCCAACAGATAATGCAAGCAACAGGGCATGAACTATAATAATAGGAAGAGACCACAGAAAAGGGGGTGTGGGTAACACCTTCCAGATAACTCGATAATGTAAAAAACCGAAAAGGGGAAAAAACCAACACTGCAGGGAAAGGGAACTGTATATTGAACAAGATAAGGGGCAAAAAGACAAGAAGGAACTGTGTCACAAGCAATCCCAGAACTAAGAAACACAGTGGACGAGTGTCCCTGAAATGGTTACACGTACACTGAAGAATCAACGTTAAAGAAAAGAAGCAACACAAAACATATACGGAAACAAAAAATAAGAAAGACAATAAAAAACTAAGGACAAAAATATTAAAAACAAAAAGGGGGTGTGGAAAACACCCACAAAATGGGGTTATGAGAAGAAGCGGCAGAACAAACATCCCAAGAAGAGTTGTAAACGCCACCGATAATTTCATAACCAAAATAAAAATCAAAAGAAAATATCCAAAAAGAAATATTCAAAAACAGAATAAAAAGACTGCAAAAAGAAAAAAGAGGTGGGGGTAAAAATCTACAAAAATGGTAGTGGTATATACCGCTCAAATAATGAAACGAAATGCAAGTCTGAGCACACTGAACAAAAGGGACCAAAGAAATTATCAAGAAAGCGTGCAAAGTAAAACAAACTTGATACCAGGCGAACAAAGAAAAACCTGTCGATAAGTGATCCAATAAAAATTCTGAAAAACAAGAAATGTCTTAAAACACATAGCAAGACGAACAGAGGTATACAATTAACCCACAACACCCAGCCGCCCATAATCCGAACACACGCGTATGGACAACGGCCAAAGAGAGCAATTCACACACAGGTGTGCACTTAACGGGCAAAACTGAGCGAAGAAATAAACCAACACCAGAAGGTGAAACGTTTAGACAATAGGTTGAAAATCGGCGGGCAGACTCATGGTCCGGGGACGGAAGGAGAGTCAATAACCAAGTTGAAACAAACATGAAAAACAACTTAGCCATTAGGAGTAGAATCCTGCGCAACAGGAGGGGCTGACTCTGCAGGGGCGTGGGCTATACCCAAAATACCTTCAACATCTTGGCTAGCCAAATCTTCAGCCGTAAATTTTACAACAGAACGCCCAGAAATGGGGAGTGGACTGATACGGGAGAGTACGAGTCTTAGGCTACTGCTTGCGTTTAGAACGCCCAAGTCTTTGGAGAAGGGGAGAAACACCCTCAACCCCCTCTTTAGAAGTAACTACCGGAACCGTTTCAAGCGTCTCAGACACAGCGGAAACAACATCCACATCAACACCCTCATCAATACACTCCCCATCGGAAGATAGGACCAAATCTGCAAAAGGGTCAACAAACATAATGGTCTCAGTCTGATTTTCAGAAGCAGGCAAATTCCCGCCAGGCAGGGAGGAGGGCTGGGTCGGGGAGACAATGCCATCATTTGTTGCGGCCTCCACCGATCCATCCCCACTCCCACCCCGACCAAAAACGGCCTCCTCACCCACTGCAACAAACTCTGAAGCCGTCACGACCCCTTGAGAAGAGGAAGAAAGATGAGATCGCGAATGGACATCAGCAATCACTTTTTGCTGAACCATAGTCTCATCACAGTCTGATTGAGCTCCAAGAGCTGCAGTTTGAAGAGAAGAAAGTGTGTCATTTCTTGGCAAAACGTGCAAATGCCCAGTTGGACCCCACATCCAACGTACATTCCCGCCTCAAATGTCCTTCGTTCACACAACGCAAACACAGCGGTGGTCGGTCCGGCAATATAAGCAAAGTTGTCCATCCTCCAATGCGATGGAGGTGGGGGATGAGCGTCACATCCTCGATATTGGTAATAATGTGTACTGTACGTAACCTGTTACAAACAGTTATATCAAAGTTAGTTTTATTATTGTTAATGGAAACCTCTTTGCCAAACGCCGAAAACGCTCCTCGAGCATCAGAACACGTATGGCCACCTTTTACGCCAGCCATGGTGAAATTTTACAAATTTGACTCCTATCAATAGCTGTAATTGCCTCCATTTTAGCACTAACAGTTAAACGGTCAACAACCACATACCATTTAAAAATGGGCCTAAGTCTGTAGATTGCTATTATACTGCCATCTGGCACAATTGGGGTTAGAGTACTATAGAGTTCCTTATCGGTGACTTGAAGTGAATTGCCACCTTGCTCAGTAAACTTTACGGTGTATTGTTTTTAAAAGAAAGAGGAATGACAGGGTTCCATGTTTATGTTTATATTACGCGTCACTGCACAAAAATGTAAATAGAAAATAAGGCAAAACAGCATACCACAACCATAGCAATCCAGGAGGTAGTTGATGAAACATTCTTTAAAAAACGAAAAAATCTGGTTCCTCCAGTTGTAACATGATGCAAATAAGGTAACATTTCAAGGTAAACAAAACTGCAATACTGTCTTCTGGCGTGATCCACACATAATCGCGCAGAAAGTTCTTAGGGTAGAAAGAAAATGCGCTAGTTTCGATCTGTTAAATGTTCTTATAAAAGACAGCGGTACTGTACCTGATGGAATTTCATACAGCTACGGTGTTCAAAAGTGTGAATTGTCGTCTCTGAAGGAATTAAAGAAGTTACGGAAATGCATTGTGAAATTTCATCTAATTATCAAATGCGGTTATCTTTGCAGAACTGGAACGTGCCACTTGCCACACATTTATATTGTTCGATATATTTATTTATATAGGAAATTTAAAAAGCTTGAACTCCGAAATCGGTTTCAAATTCACAGTTGAAGTCCGATGGAAATGTAGGGTTACAATGAACTAAATTACTGATAAAATTTTTAGGGTCAGCCAAATTTGTTTTGTTTTTTGTCGACGTTAAAATGAGTTTTGAAGGATTTCAAGCGATTTGCAAAGTGGATAAACGGCAGCTAATGTTTATGTACCTCCAGCAACTCTCTGGATTCTGTCATTGGCATTCTGAACGTCCTTAAACATCTGTATTGCAGTGAGGAAGACGGGCGGGCATGTTGAGTCATCTTTTTCAACTTACTGTGCTATCCCTCAAGACTGTTGGTGTGCGGCGGCCCTCGGTTCCAAAATGCTTCCATCCTCATCTTCATCTTTGTCTTCGCTTTGTTTCTTCTCTTATTCTATCTCTGCTTTCTTCTTCCTGTTATCTTTCTAATGATTTAGGGAATATTAGTCCAGCAAATGCCTCATGTTATTTTCTAATCAAATACTCCATCCAACAATGGAAACGACTTCCAAAAGCTTATAGCTTATTGTTGAATCCCTAACATTTATTCTTGAATTCTGTTGTCCTGTTACACTGTATACCATTAAGTTCATGAGTTGTTCCTTTTTATCTGTTTGCGTGATGCATACAATTGTCACTTTCAGTTATAAATATTGTTTAAACTAAAATGGTTTCAAAGTAATCTGTCTCCTTCAACCCATTACTCCGTCACATAGGCTGCGAATGGTGTCTGTTCAGTTATATCGGCATCGTCTCTGTCTTCCAAGGCCTGGAACAAGACATATTCAATGACATCCAAAGGTACAAGTGGAAGAACAGCTGCTCGTCTTACCAGTGACTTCACATCGTCCTTGCCTCGGTAAGGAATCCGCAGGCCTGTGGCTTGTACCTTCCTCCAAATACATTGCGTGTTGTGAAAGAAGCATCCTTTTATGGTTATATCTGGAAAGATATATCTAATGGAGTTGTGGTCTGCTGTTTCACAGTCTGCCATGGCACTGGTAGGAGCAAATGCTAAACCCAATTCATTCGTCTTGTTTACGTGCAAAGTAAAGAACCTGGTGTAGATGGCTGCACTTTTTCCTGGAAGAAAAGCATATACAACTGGTGTTATTTTGTCATCAATCATAATGTGTATGCCGTAAGTCTGGTAGAATAGACGAGGACATGTGTTGAAGTTGACGTCACAGAAGAATGTCTCAGAAGTTGCTAGGTCTTGGAGGTTCTCAGTAGTGACAAAGGCGATTATCCTGCCGGCATGGTTGCCGTGATCAAAGAGTAAAATCTGTCTCCAGTTGCTGTTTCTGTCCATCTACCCACAAGTGTTATGTCAGTCTGAGTCTTTATAAGTGATGTTGTCTGTTTTCGGCGAGATCTGTAAAAAGATGATTTAGCTGAGTTAAATGTCGGTAGACGCTCGACGACTTCTCTGCTGGTATCATACCATTCATTGTCACGAAGCGTGTTGAGTTCCTCTGCGAAGATGGTGGGGATTGGTATGACCTCCTCTCTGCATCGCATGGTAACCTGGTTCATTTTTTGTTTTTCACGCGCCACGAATATTAAACTTGAAGTGTGCTCATGCATATTAAGATTTAAAATAAGCATATATGAGCTGTTCCTATAATTTATTTGAACTGTGCTCATACGTAAAAAAGCAGTGATGCCTGTTACTTGATTATGTGTTGTTTTATTGCAGTAGTCATTCAGAGAAAAAAAAAACAGTTACCATTTATAAGTGTAAGTTTCACCCTCAATAGACCCCATAATCCACAACTTGATTAGGTGTTGTTTTTGTCCAGTAGTCGTTCGGGGAACACACCATCTTCGTGCCTGTCGCCACTTTAAACTGCTTATAAACTCCTATTTGTCGCATTTCTTTTTCCAACTGAAATAATTGGCACCACACGCCTCCACACCAGTCGCTTCACTCAAGTTCCAGACATCAGTCTTCGTTCTGTTATTCGGCATAAATAACGGGGAGTATACACTGCATATGTATATCAGGACTTTATGCCCAGTATTTTTAGTGTTACATAGGTACTTCAAGTCCAGACGCATCTGTTCAAGTTCGTATCCAAACACAATCACCATTTATTGTACGTAGATATTTGCGAATGACGTGTATGGCTGAGTGAGGGCTTTACTTTCTGCGAAAAAATCTCTCAAAACATGAAAATGTACTAATCGCCATTTTTTTGTCCAATGCAGAATTTATTGTTAACGTGTATAACCCTTTACCCAACGTAAAGGTCATTTACCTTGTACCATGCAACTGCTTATTGTGCTTTTTGTCTTACTCTCTGTTTATTTTTGAGTTGATGATACACTTATGTCTCTATTATGTAACAAATAACACTTATTGAATAAAAATATTGTTTAAAATAACGGCCAAAACAGGCCAGCGCTTTTCACAAAAATCGCCAATGAATTTTCATTATTTTTAAAACAATTTTGTCTCAAAATCATAGGTTATGACCCCTTTTTGGAACGAGCTCCTCGAGCTCGTTCCAAAGACGGGTCATAACCTATGTTTTTGAGACAAAAAATGAAAACAATTAGTTATTCAAGAACATTGTTTGCAAATGTCGTCAGCTGTTCATGTTTGGTAAAGGGTTATGCCTCTCGGTGTGTAATGCATTCTAGAATTCACAATAGGCGCGAGTGTAGCAGCCAACAACGGCAAGGCGGAAAAGGGGTCGACAGGGAATGAGAAAGTTTAACGCTCTCAGAAGTCGGTAGTGAAGTAAGCTACCGTTGCTCACGGTGTTTCTAACAGTCAATACCGATGGCGAACTCGACACTGACTCCATTTTGATATCACTTCTGCTGTCCTCCGAATCAGCATGCTGACATCACTTCACTTGTGATGTCTTCCGAATCAACGTGTCCGGAGTTAGAATGGACTGGCCAGAGTTCCACCGGAACAGTAGTTTGAAATCAGGGAAATTAGCTTTCGGTTGAGGAGCATTGTGATCTGTAGATGGCTCCCTGGTTTCGTGAACATTTGGACACAAATGTGTCAAATGTGGAAGAAGTAGTGGCATACGAAGCTGTGGGTCCTTCCATTTAGGAACCAGCCGTGTGGACAATGATGTACTTGTCGATGCTGTTTACATTGGGACACATGTATTTTTCTTAGACTATTCTCTTGGGTGTGTGTGTGTGGGGGGGGGGGGGGGGGGGGGAGGAGGGGGGGGGGGGTATTGGTCCCCTTCTTGGTTTCAATCTTTTTATAACGCTCGGAAGTGTCTCGGCTGTTTGGCACAGACAATGAATCAATGGCATAGATATAACTTAGATGACTATCCCTTTCTCTTACGAAGGATGTAATGATGATTTCATTCTACGGTATACGAAAAGTGCAATACATACAAAAAGCGTAGATAGTAAACAAAATTACATAAAACAGTAAGCTATTATCCTGTGAAAATAAAATAAACAAGTATACCGTTGGGAAGTAACAGAGCCAGATTGGCTGTCTACCTGTCACTTCCCTAAATTCAGATAGAAATTACTTTGTGTCAGAGCACTAGTAGGACCGCACCCAAATTAGATTATGGTACATTTCAACATGTATATAGACGACGTGTCGATAGTTGAAAATGTACTTCCTCTTTGGGACCAAATCTTTTAAATTAACATTGTTAAGAAATACTCTAATCTAATTAGGAAGTTAAGGACGATACTCAGAGCTGAAGTCTACATATTGAATAATATAAGAAACGCTGTAATTACTGAGATAAAGTTAATTTAGCATAGAATCTCAAATTAATCACAAATTGATTGGCCAGGTTCCCGGGTCATGAATGGAAATTGAGAACCAAATCCCTAGATCTAGAAGCGAATCCCTAGTCCGTTGGGCCTATAACCACATAAATAAAGCTTTAGTGTCCTTGTCGAATTGCCAAACTACATTCTACAGAGATAAAAAGAAAACCGGAACAGTCCATTACATTAACTTACTGTGTTTGCCAATAGAAAGCACTGGAGAAAGGATTGAGGAGCATCAGTAGTATGTCATGTACCCGGACAGGGATGATTTGGGAGACCCCGGTGGGGGACCCCGGAAGTGACGTCATGTCATGTGACCTAGTGGCGTCATGTTGTGATCTGGGGGTGTGTTCGATTGAACAGGAGTAATGTTCTGGCTTAGAATTCTTCCAGAAACTTTGGTCATTACCCAGAATTCTCTGGTATTTTGAGCATTCTAGAAGAAAGTGTTCCAGGGTCCCCATCACGCCCAAATTACAAATCTGGCACTCATTTGCATTGTTTTTCCCAATTTGTCCCCTCAGCTGCATGGACAGCGACTTCAGCTTGAACAACAGTGACCCATCCCCCCAAAGGCGCCATCAAGGTACTCTTCAAACCCAGGCTTCTCTTTATCACGCAGGCCACCCAAAGACCTCTTTGATTTAACCATCTCTCGCCAATTAAGATTACCATCCTCCATGACCCTTTCTCTGACGATTTTTTTTACCCTGGTTTGCCCCAACGTCTAGGTCCGGGATCTCCAATGAGTAGTTCTCTATTAGCTCCTTCACTTGAACCATCCACCCTGTCTTGATATTTGAGTTTAAAATTCTCTGGAACATTACTTTACACCATCGGCTGTCTGGGAGATTTATCAAATAATTAAGATAACCGAGTTTCAATAAGTCAGTAGGATAGAACGGAGAGTATGAGCGCAACAAATGTTTGGTACAGATCGTACCTCACCAAAAAGCTTAGTTTTTCGGATAAATTGCGTGCGTCACGATCGAAATCCATCGACAAGTGCGATGCGACACGTGTGCGTTCACATCGTCACTTTCTTGCTTTTTTACAGTGGTTTCGGTAGACGAAGCGTCGTGGGTTCAACGTTCCTTTTCTCTAACGGTCAACGCCGGCGCGACTAAAATTTCGAGTGAATTTATAAAAAAAAAAAAACCTAAAACTTCACTCTCTTAAAAATGCACCTTTAGGTGCGCTCGCAGATTTTGACAATGACCGTTCTTGGGAAAACGCTCGCCTTTTCTCACAAGTGACACGGACTCGCATTTTAGGTGAATTTTTTCGACTTGGATATTGCGTATTTTGCACGATTGCGACGGATACGCGATTATCACTGAGATTCCCATTGACAAAAATTCCAAAACGGCACAGTCGTTGACGAGCGATGCCACGCGGATTTCCGCGGATAAAAACGAAGTCCGAATCGAGCGGTGAATTTTATCACTTGCGCGGGAACACTCCAGCGATAACGCATGAGGTTTTTTTGAACGAAGAGAGAGATTGCTCGTCCGAGTCTAAAAATGTGAGGTGCGCTCGAACCGGCCCGCGATGACGTATGGATGGATGGATCGCGATCGAAGATGTGTAATGTTATATTACGAGTTGTGAGACGAGCGATGAAGAAAATTGTTTTTTTTAAATATATATATAAAACAACGTTAAACAAAATAACCGTTTTCATTAATGAAAACAAATTGTTTTTTGAAATATATATATAAAAGAACGTTCAACAAAGTAACTGTTTTCATTAAAGAAAAAAAAATAAGATTACAAAAAAAAATAACTGTTTTCATTAAAGAAAAAGAAATAAAATAAAATAAATGAAACAATGTTTCTACACATCGTTGAGTAGATTGCGAAAATTTTATTTTAACTCTCGTCGTGAGGTGGGGGTCACGACCAGAGTCGAAAAACGTATTCCTTTTTTCAAAGCCACGCAATATTTAATATTTTATAAAAAAAATTTATAACAAAACGACGACAACGAAAATAATCAGTCATAATAAAAAACGGTTTTTGTCATTAAAGAGAAAAATGTTGTTATTTTTACAAATATAATAATAAGAAAAAAAAAAAAAAATTGAATTAACAATTATTATCGTTAAAAATAAAATACACTTACAAAATTTAATAACCGTTTTTTGTCATTAAAGAAAAAAAACTTGTTATAGACTACAATCGCACGACGCCATTGAATTGAAGGACGTGGAGACGAGTGGACTGAGAGACGGATACGAGAAATATACATTACCTTTGAGATTGAACGAGAGTGCTCTGGATTTAATGTACGAATACTAAGGCTATCTATTAGCCATTCTCTCGTAAAAGACAGAAAATTTTGATCCGGACGGTCTGTCGTTCATCTACGGGAGTAATATATATCCGATTGTTTCTAAAGAAGTGGTCGACAAATTGAAACTGAGCAAGAGGGAAGAACAAACGTTCGAGAGTGTGAATCTAGTTTTCAGATGGATTTATCAACGGGAAGATGATAGCTTTAAAGTTAACACACTCATAACGGATGCAAAAATAAAAAGAGAGTGTTAGTTTATTTATATAGATAGATTTAAATCTCGACTTAAAGTTCTTATCATGAGTTAGTATGTGTTTTTTCTGTTTGTCTTTCTGATTTTTTGTCATTAAAGAAAAAAAAAAATGAAAAATATATAATATAATAAGAAGTTTAACAATTCAAAAAAAAGTTTATTCAAAAATTAAAAATATAATATATACATATTAAATAAGAACTTTAACGCACAAAGAAATGCCAAACACAAAAAAGTATATCGTGAAAAAAAAATTATATTTGTCCACCAAAACCCAGTTGAAAACGTACTGTAGAAATTTAGGAATTAAAAATTATAACCGTTACAAAACTAAAGAATGATTGATCGAAGCCGTGCACGAGGAGACTTGTGGTCTATCACTGGTGAAATTACAAGCTAATATGCGTCAGTCGTTGAAAGGTGTCAAATACATGAAAAAAAACGAATGCATAGGTCATTTGCTCAATGGAAAGGGAATGGACGAAAGATCTGTGGTAGCGACAAAAACAACTCAAATCACAAAAAAAGATGAGAAGACAGCGATGACAAAACAACGTCAACAAACGACTGTGGAGGAAAGTAAGAAGAAGAAGAAGACGATCGTTAAACGAAAAGTGGTGGAGCGGCAGAAGGTTACGAAAGAGAATAATAAAAAAAATGAAAAGCGACACAGTTCAAGATGACGTTACGTTAGAAAAAAGCGATGGATGAAATCAAGAGAGTAGTGAATGAAAAAAAAAGGATTCAACGCGATAAGGGAAATCGTAAGGGGAGTGTTGAAGTCGCCATTGATTTTGATAGAACGAGACGAAGGCATCAAAGGATGGTTTAAAACGTTCGACGCGAATCCCGGTCTCGCAAAACGCGATCCCAAATCATTCATGGAACGGGTGAAGGGTGGAGTGTTGGACATATTTTGAAAACATATAGATAAGGGTTTAAAAATAAAAATGGTCTTCCATTGTCTGATGAAAAAGGTCGACGCGAAGACGGGTGAGAGCGTGGTGCAAGATGCCTATTTCCGATCTGAAAACGAGATTGTGTTTAGAGACGACGAATTAGCCGACGTTTATGAAGCGATGAAAGACAAGATGTTGGAATCTATGGCTATTTATTAAGACAAGGGAAGTGGTTGGACGTTCGAGAAGGTATTGAATCGCGAGATTCACATGGACTGACACAACCCTTTGAAAGCGTCTTCCTATCTAAAATTACCTTATTTCGTATTCTAATACAATTACTGTAAATCTCGAAATTTGATTGGCTAATCAATAAAATTTGCGACAGTAAAATCAGCGTAACCTGTCGCAAATTTTATGTCGTTGAAAACTATTTCAGGAAGTCAAGATGTATTCGTGGACGTTCTATTTTCGTTCCATTTGGAGTCATTGACTACCGTATCCAATGTAAACAAACGATGTGAACGTGTTGACTTGCTGTAAAAAACGTTCTCTATCTTTCTTGTAATTAACTGTATTTAATATGGATGAAGTTGGAAAGTTTAATATTAATGTGAAATAGGGGTTTGGAAGAGACTGCTGAGTAATGAAATGAGTGTTAAAAAACTGATTTCGACGGTCTTAACGGAAACCGTGTGGAACCAGTAAGCGATTTGAAAATATAATTTATAAATAGCCATTTTTCGTACGATAAAGTATTTATGGACGCTATGTGCGAAATAGAAAACCAAAATTCCGACAACTGGCAATAATAATTTTAATTGTTCAAGGCCAAATGTTTCTGACAGATCCGCTAGCGATGTTATAACATCGACTTCAAGTGCAAGCGGTCCTTTCATTTTCTAATTTGTTACCTGCGTTCGTGGTACCACATGTGCAGCTACAGAAACGCATTCACCACTGAGAGAGGTGAACTATTCGTTCTGTAACAATTATGTCAATAGCAGTAGCCCAATTCCACAAGACATCACTTCCCAGAAACAGTTTGAAATGAACAACTGTTCTGTAATCATAAGTAATTATAAACAAGGGCTTCCAATCAAAGATATCAACTTTTTTAACTTTAATGGGAAATCCTCAAGTGCTTTCCGACGCCGACTGAAACACCACAAGGTGAACTCTAATCTTTGAATAGAGAAAGCAGCCGGCGTATTTTGTTTTCAGATTGTCACAAACATTTAAACATGATAAATGTTGTCAGTACATATATAAATATATTTTGTTATTGGTGATAAAATGACTAAAACGTTTGGAATTATTTGTATTGTGGCAGCGTAAAATATATTTCGTGATTTGGTTCGGAACTCCCAAATGACGTCACGAAGACTGTATTTTTAGTTTTAAATTGTTGACAATGTTGTCTTCAACAAGGCGTTGTTTTATAGTTGGGAGATCAAATCTATCTCCGTTTTCAGCCGAATTATATTAGAATGGGGATAACTATGCTGTATTTGATTGTTTGGTGCCGTAAACGATGGTTTTACTGTCGCAAATATCCGTTTTACCGGCTCCGCTAACGCGTCGCCGGCAAAACTCAATTTGCGACAGTAAAACCATCGTTTACGGCAACGCGGAGCCAGTAAAACGGATATTTGCGACAGTAAAACCATCGTTTACGGCCCCAAACAATCAAATACAACATAGTTATCCCCTAATTTAAAAAACAAGCTGTGATCAACGTGAAAAATGAAGAGGATAACGAGTGTTTCAAATGGGCGATCACATCGGCCTTGTATCCCGTAGAAAAGGACGCTCATAGAGTTTCCAAGTACTCAGAGACTCGTAAAAATCTCGATTGGACGGGAGTGCCTTTCCCGGCGCGATTGAAAGACATCGAGCATTTCGAAAAGCTAAATATCTCCGTGGCCGTGAACGTCTTAGGATACGATGGAGACGATAAAAAAGGAATAGTCTATCCTCTCAGACTGACTTCGCACAAATATTGAGACAAGATTGTTAAATTGTTGTTAATTTCCGAGGGTGACAATCAGCATTATTGCTGGATAAAAAATATGAGTCATTTGCTGTCGAAGCAGATTTGTAGACATAACTGCGAGAGATTTTTCTGCTTCAACTACATGAATTCGTTTTGTAGTCAAGAATCGCTGACTCGTCATCGAGAATATTTCAGCGAAAAGCAAGGCGTCGCCATCAAAATGCCTAAACCTAACACTTACCTGGATTTTCGCAACTACAAAAAAAGATTAGAACCACCATTTGCCATCTACTCCGATTTCGAAGGTTTCACCACGAAAATAAATTCTTGCCAGCCCGACGAGCGTAGGAGTTATGCTGAAAAATATCAGTAGCACGTACCTTTGGGTTATTGTTATTACGTGAAATGTTCTTTCGACGATCGAAAATCGTTGGGTCCCTTCGTCTACACCAAACGATCAGATGACGACGACGTGGCTCAAAGATTCGTAGAAGAGTTAGAATCGAAAGTTCAAATATTATACGACAAATTTAAAAAACCTAAGGACATGAACATCACGTCAGAGCCACGGCGAGAATTCGAGAAAACCACCGAATGTCACATCTGTAGACAACTATTCAATAATCAATCCGAAAATAATAAAAAAGTTAGAGATCATGATCACAACACGGGTCTGTTTCGAGGCGCTGCTCACAACAGATGTAATTTGAGATTTCAAGACTCTGAATTCTATCCGGTGATATTTCACAATCTCTCGGGCTACGACAATCACCTGTTCGTGAAACATATGGTTGTTAGCGAGGGAGAGTTGAGCTGCATCGCACAAAGCGATGAAAAATACATTTCATTTACTAAATGAAAGATCGTCGATAAAAAGAGAGTTGTCGATGGTTTCACTGAGAAAATGAGTCCCATCCATAGAGAGATACGTTTCATCTACAGTTATAAATTTATGTTGACTGGTCTGGAAAAATTATCCTACAGTTTGAGTAAGGAGAAATTTAAAATCACGAGCAAACATTTTAACGATCGACGAGGATTGATGAACGTCATGTTGAGGAAAGGCGTCTACCCTTACGATTACAAGAGTGATCTCAAGAAATTCGACAACGTCGCTTTACCTTCTAAAGAAGATTTTTATTCAAAATTATACCAATCTCACATTTCTGACGACGATTACAAACGCGCGAAAAAACGCGGAGATTGTTCGACATGACATCCATGAGAGAATATCACGATCCCTATTTGAAAATTGATGTGCTTCTCTTGGCCGACGTGTTTGAAAATTTTCGATCGGTGTGTCGTCGACATTATGAATTAGATCCGGCTTGGTAATTCATGGCACCCGGACTCACTTGGGACGCTCTCTTGAAGACGACTGAGGTTTGATTGGAATTATTAACCGACGTTGACATGTTGCTCATGTTTGAAAAAGCTGTGAGGGGTGGCGTCTCTATGATTTCCACCAGATATGCCAAAGCTAATACTTCTCACATGGGAAAAGATTTTGATTCGGAAAAAAAACGAGTAAATACATACAGTATTGGGACGCTAATAATTTGTACGGTTGGGCCATGAGTCATCCTTTACCGATCGGAAATTTCAAATGGGTCAAAACGTCGGAAGAAAAACAAAACTGGAGAGACTATCCTTGTATTCTAGAGGTCTATTTGGATTATCTGGAAACGTTACATGATCCACACAATGATTATCCGCTGGATCCCGGAAGAATGGAAGTGAACGGCATTGAAAAACTCGTCCCCAATTTAATCCACAAATGCAAGTGCGTGGTCTATTGCAAAAATCTGAAATGTTACATCGATCGTGGGATGAGATTGATCGACGTGCATCAAATCATTCGATTCGACGAGGAGCCTTGGATGAAAAAATACATCGATCTCAACACGAATTTATGAATACAGACCTAGAGCGACTTCGAAAAATATTTCTGCAAACTCATGAACAATTGCGTGTACCGGAAATCTATGCAAAACATTAGGAATAGAACGAACGTTAGACTCGTCGCATCCGAAGAGAAGTCTAGAAAATTAATTGCGAAACCCAATTATCAACATAGAATCATATTCAACAAAAATCTAGTGGCCGTACACATGCAAAAGATGCATCTGAAGTTCGACAAACCTTGTTATCTCGGAGCGATCATGTTAGACATTAGCAAGCAATTGATTATGATTTTCACTACGATTAGGTCAAATCCAAATTCGGTTTGAAAGCCAAACCATTGTTCACTGACACAGACAGTCTGGCTTACGAGGTAGAGACTGAAGATATCTACGAGGACAAAGCGCCAGACGTGGATGAATGGTTCGACACAAGTAATTATCCCGATGATCATCCGTCTAATATTCCAACTCATGTCAATAAAAAGGTGTTGGGTAAATTCAAAGACAAGAGCGGTGGAAGACAGATCACTGAATTCGTAGGTTTGAGACCAAAATTGTACGCTTATTTCCTCGATGGCAAAGAGATCAAGAGATGTAAAGGCATTCAAGTGTGAGTGACGAATAAAAGCATCGCTTTCGATGAGTATAAAGAGTGACGTTTTGAAGGTTTGAAGGTGTATAAAAAGATGACTGCGATTCAAAGCGAAAAGCACGACATGTACACCAAAGAAATCAATAAGATTGTGTTGATGGCCGATAACGATAAGAGATTTATATGTAATGATAAAATACACACTTTCACACTCGAACATTATTCTGTGACATTTCGACAACAACCGAATCGAGAGGATGATGAATGGAGTATGACTGAAGACGTCGAAATGTAGTAAGTTTAAAAAACACTTGCAAGTTTATAAATTAAAGAAGAAGAACAGAGAGAAAAAAAATAATAAAGAAAACAAAACAAAAAAAAAACAATTTTATGAATAAAAAGAAAATAAAATGCATATTCGTTGAAGGTGTCGTCTTACCCAATGAACCCCTATCTAACATTGATCTGTCGAAAGTTGCAAAAGATTTAAAAATCAAACATTTTCGATGTGTGTTTTCTAGAGATGCTTTGCCGAGAAAAGAAGATGACGATGATTCGGAATGTGAAATTTTAAATCTGGACGATATCGGAGGTGAGGGCATGCATTGGGTCGCATGGTTTTCAAACGATAAAAATTGTTATTTCGATAACTACGGAATCTCACTGCCGATGGAAATAAGAAACTATTTATCATCAGTTATTTACAATACCAAATGAGTGCAAGCGCCAGATCGAGTCTTTTGTGGTCAACTGTGCCTCTACGTTCTCAAGAGGTGGTCGGAAGGAGATTACTTTCAGGATATTCTCAATGATTTACATTTAAGGAGAAAGAAAGAAAAAAAATGACATAGGTATATATAAATAAAAAAATTGACATAGATATATATATAAATAAAGAGTATGTAAAAATAAAAAAAATAAAGTTATAATTAAAATAAAAAACCCAAAATAATATTAAATAATAATAACAACAAAAAAAACATGCCAGTTGATAAATTTGGTCGCGTTGACGATGATGAAGGTTCCTCTAGAAAGAAAACAAGAGCTACATTTGGAGTTGTTGATGGTAACATTGCCAACTTAGATGAACGATTCGTTCGGAGATACAAACCTCGACAAGAACCTTTAAACTTAAACAATAAGAAAATCTACAATCTTCCCGAACTGGTCGATCTGTCGGATGCCGCTACTAAAAAATATGTCGATCATGGAGACGAAAATTTCCAGTAGATGATGAGAGATAATTACGTGACTAAAGCCAAGACGGACAATCTCGACTTGAAATCTAAACGAGTGGTAAACGGATCCTAGAGATTCGACCGACGTTGCCAACAAAACTCTCACACAAGATTCAGTAAACATCTGAGAGATTGCTACATTCCTAAAGTGATGCAGTCCGAATTGAATGCGAATTCTAACAAGATAATCAACATGCCCGTTCCCATGAGTCCCAACAATGCGGCGACTAAACAATACGTAGACATGGAACTGAGAGAGAATAATTTCGATGAGTTAGAAATGAAATCAGATCTGGATGCGAGATTCAACGATATATTGAATCTGTCTGTGATCGACTATGGTGACGAATACTCGACGGTTGTCAACAAAGGTTATGTTGATTCTGCCCTACTGGATTCTCAATCCTATCTGGAATCTCAAGTTGACGAGGAACCATGGAGGCCGGCATCGACATGGGTGGTCACAATCTATTCGGACTCTACGACGAACCGGAATTCGCTTCCAGTGCAATCAGCAGATAGTACTTGGATGAAAATACGGTCTGGAGAAAGGGCGATATCACCGAAGGCAAACTGGACATGGGAGGACACGCCCTCACGAATCTGCCAGATCCCACCCACATGTTGGATGCCTGCACTCTGATCTCCATTGTGGAAAAGATAAAATACACCAGACAATTGAGCACCATCTGGCCCGAGGAGAATGGTGCATTAGATGCAGAAAAAGACAAATGGTCCTTCGGAAATGGACCGCCGCATGGTCTGATAGGATATCCCATGCCGATGGGATACGTTATCATTTGAATGAGTCTGGCTTCTAAGGACTTGAGCAATAGAGCGGTTGTCAATCTCATGGTGAATGGTGTGGAATGTGACATGAGGTACAGAGTCAAAAAGAAGAAGGAACAACACTCGAACACAAAAGTCTTCGGTACACCTCTGAAGGTACAGATGGGGGACAGGATTAATTTTAAGACGAAAACCGATAATCCCGAAACAGCCACTTCGATAGTCTCTTTGTTGATAGAACTGGAACCTCTGAACAAACAGTGAAAAAAAAAAATTAAATAATTACTTTTTTTCATGATGTAGGGGAGACAACTCCAATTAGATTTTATTAAACTTTTCATAATAATTTTTTTCTTCTTCTTTTATTTCTTAAATGAATGTACGTAAAAAAAAATGAAAAAAAACAACATTTATTTTTTATTTTTTTCCAAATTATAGTTATTTTATTTATATTTTTTTCAAATTATTGTTATTATTATTTTTTTGGATATTTTTTAAAATTATTATTAATTATTATTTACATCGAATGATGGACATTTTTGTCCGTCCAATTCAAATTCTAACTCTCTACAGGACCAGGGCAAAAGCTTCGGTTCTCCTCAGCACGTTCTTGTCGAATTGCATTCTGATTTGAATGTCTAAGATGCTACTCTTGAGTCACTCGCTCTGTTTGCTGACGTCGAATACGAACAGGGGATACATCGATTTGTATTCGATGGGCGTGATGTTAGGATTGCCCATCCATTCGTCCAGTCGATGATATTTCTTTCTGACATCCACGGCATCACCGTATATTCTGCAGAAATTGTTCTTATCGAAAGAGGTGTTGTAATCGATAGCAGGATATCTCATGGCGTTCAGAAATTCCTGCATGTTTCTCAAGTTACAATGATCGAACAGAGAAGGGTTTTTCTCTTGAGATCCGTCCCTGTTGGTCTGAAATGCCACTACGAGGAATTGCGGTCTTTCATTGTCAATTTTCAATCGAAGCAATTGCTAGATGGTGAAATACTAGCTGTGGTTGCACTGTGTCATTCCAAATCCCACCGGTAATTTACTCTTCGATTCTATGATCTTGTAGAGATTTACTTTCTCCACTACTGAAGGTAACACGTGCGGAATGAACCAAGATATCTTGTTCAGGTGTATCTTACCCACATCAATCGCGGCAGACCTCATGATGGCTTCGTCATTTCCTTTTCGAATCAACATCAGATTGTGTTTGAATCCGTAGAGAATCTTATCGTAATCTTCGGCGAATTCGAATATGTGTTTCAGAGGTATCCTGAATGAAAACGTTCCTCTGGGTCTTGAGGTCTTGACAATGTAGTCGAATCTCAGAGTGGCACCGGTATTGGTTGGACTCAGATCAGCGACGGTGTCTTTCACCCATAATTGATTGAGACCTTTAGATTTCAAAACATCTTCTGGATACGTCAAGAGACTGTACATCGTGGTGGCTTGACCAGGGTGAAACACAGATTCTATCTCTTGTCCCGAGACCATGTATTTTATATTACTGAACAGATGCATCATGCCATTATTGGGTAGAGGGACCACGTCATCATCCGCATAATCGCTTCCGTCTTCCTTGGTGAGACGTCCCTGTATCACTATGTAACTTCCGCTGGGATGAAAGAAGAGATCTTGCATCTCGATGTTGATTCTTATTTCACCAACATTGTTCAACCTAGTTCCAGTCACGGGTTTGTACTCGTGAACTTCGTATTCTTCAATGCTTTCGCCTCTCAATATACCTTGTTTTATATCTAATATATTCGTCATGTTTTTTTGTGTTAATTCATTTGTTTTTTTTCATTATTATAAATTGTTTTTTAAACAATTAATATTTTATTTATTTTTTTTTCTTTTTCCTTTTTACTATATATATGCGTAAAGGAAAAAAAATAAAATAAAATAAAAGTGAAGGGTTGGTTCTTCAAAATGTCGTCTTCTGCATTTCTTGTTCGTAAAATGTGCCGATGATTTCTCTACTGTCATCTTTGTCATCCTCTAATGCTTCTATTTTGTAAGTGACCGGATCCGTGTAAAATATTCTAACGATCTTGAAGATTTCTTTGGCCCATCAAGGAGTGTAACCTTTTGCGAAGAGTGACTTATAAGAAGTGATTCTCACTCGATTGCCGACTGCAAATTTCGGTGATTTGGACTACTTGATCTTGATCCTTTCGGGATAGAGATTAGAGAAGATGCATCTTTCGTTTCGAGGATCGCTAGCTTCTGTGGGAGTCATCGTGATCGATCTGTGTCGCGTGTTGTTGTATTCTTCGACCAGTTTGTCTAGAACGTTGATATATTTCTTGGTCTTGTTAGCCGTGAAATATTTATACATTTTCTCCTTCGTGGTTCTATTACAACGTTCGATCACATTAGCTTTCCCTTCATTTTCGACAGAATAGAGGTCGACCAACGGACGAACCTAATTGTTGTAAAATGCTTTTCCATTGTCCACCCACAGTTTATCCAGTCTTCAAGAAGACGACGCGAATATGCTCTTCAGAGCCACAGCCACGCAAGCTCCCTATTTTTCTTCAGAGGTCTCATTCATCCGTATTTCGAAAACATGTCAATGACCATCAGTATGTATTTAATGCCCTCGTCCTATTTCGAATGCAAATTCATGTCGACCCGGTCAGCTCATCAGATCTGATCCAGACCCTTCACAAATACCCTTCTCCTTCACAATTTACGTGTGACGGATTTGTATAGTATGTTCGCCAATGCACTTGTTAATAATGTTTTCTGGACATTTTATTTATGTCCACATCCGAACCTACGTTTAGTTCCGATCAGCAAACATTCGAGTCTCTCTCTCCTAGTGGGATTCGATATATTTTTCAACATCGTCAACATGTCTTTATCGCAGATTCGATTACAAGTCTCGATGTCGGGATGTTTAGCGTAACACACGTCATGTGCGTAAGCAGCCGAATCCACCATATTGATGGGTTTGCTCCAAGATTTAGGTGTTAGATGTCAATTCAATCTCTTATTTAATTTCGTGCCGGAACTCGTGTATTGGTGTCCTGGCAGATGCATTTTGATGGGTAGATTATTAATCAATTTATTTGTCAGACTGGCACCGCATTTAATGAATTGAGTCTTGCTCAAAAAGCTTGGGACTTTTAGTTTCCGTCAGTACTTTTTTAATGTTAGCCATATCGGTAACTCTCTTGCATTTGATGCAATGCATTTGTTGTTTTTTTTTTGTTTTTCGTAGATATTTTTTAATTATTTATTTTTTTTAATATATATAAGTTTTTTTATTCTTTTATATATATACATTTTTTGTTTGTTTTCAATCAATTCCTTCTGGAATCTTTTCGGGATCCAACAATTTACAAAACGATTGTGTCGCTTCTTCCCTACCCTTTCCCACAGGAGAATCCTTCAATTGTTCTTTGATGATCTGACGACTCTTTACTCTTATCTTCGCTTTCATGACTTCGTATTTTTGTTTTCCGTTCAATATGTTGATGTATTCGCTGATCGAAATCGTACCGTCTTTCAATGCCATGGAGATCTTATCAGACACGGTATCGATCTTTGCATCGACTAAAATGCTGATGTTTTCATGTTTCTTTGCCTTCATGGATAATTTCTTAGCGAGAAAATTTCAGATCGTACTGGCGAATCTGGCAGTCAAAAGCCAATCCTTCGATGGCTAACACGACAGGAAGAGCAATGATGGCATCGACATAGACTTATTCTGGCAACGTTCAAACCCATAGAGATCGCGACGAGAGTAAATTCCACACCACTCACGAATTTCTCGAATCTCGAATATTTCTTGTTGGAAGAACGATGAGAATTTCCTTCTAGCATCAGATACGATTGAATTCTATTGATTTGTTCGATTCGATACTTCTGTCCCATGTCATCACTACTTTCTGGTGATGGTGGTAGAAGACGTGTCATGGGCTCGACGTCCAATTTCTCTAATGATGGATATATTTTTTTACTTCAAAGTTCCATTTTCATTTTATTTTATTTATATCTATTATTATTTTTTTAGGTATTTTTTATTCTCACCTCTTTTCGGTGGTGAGACATGGATGCACTAACTTCAACTCTTTCGATTTTGTGGGTTCGGGTTCTACAACACAAGACATGAATTGCTTCCAACATTCGATCACGTCGTCGCAACGTACACATTCCGATGCAGACATGAAATACGTGTTGACAACGTCTTCCCATTCCATCATGAGACACGAATGATTAATGTGATTAAATTCTCTCTCCTCCAGACAGCCGAGGCATCTTTCATGCAAGATCCTAGGAAGTTGTTCATTCACGCAGATCACGTAAGCTCTTCACAACGCCCTTAGAAGAAACCAAGCTCTTGATTCTACGAATCGTTCATTTTACTCATAATTATATGTATACGAAAAAAAAATGTTTTCTTAAGTCCTAAGAAAATAATTTTTTTCTAATTTTTTTTATATTTTTATTATTATTATTTTTTTCTATTACTTATTTTTTCTCTCTGTAAAAATAGTACACTTCTATTCATCTCATCATCAAACGAATGAACAAACTGTTTCCATTTATTACGATTGCACATTTTTTTTTATTATTATATTTTTTTGAAAGAAGGATTTTATGCTTTTCGTATTCAGATAAAACCATCATTTTTCATCGTCGTTAGAAAGATACGGGAAATAAAGTATAATGATTTCTATCCTTATGGCAAATTCAATCCATGATCTATTTGACATGAACGAGTGTAATCTGTGAATATATTTGACACACTGATGAATGGATTTTTCAATATGTTCATCACCACCACTACTACCACCACTATCGAATAGATTAACTACGTTTTTCATGTAAACATACATGTAATAAATTCCCCCCTATTTCAGACGTTTTACAAGTTTAAATTTGTATTTTAAACGATCTGGGATATCTATAATCACGTGATAATTTCGATAATAAAACGCATTTTTATCGTTTGAACACGTTTCAATATTTTCGAGATAGTTTCGATTTTGAGATATGATTGACAATAGTAACAAAAACACGTTTACCCACCCGTTTAAATGCGAGTCATATTCGATTCGTTCCAATTGAATTTTTTCTAATGCACACTCATGTAAATGTTGAGAAAAAGCTAAAACGTTTCGTAAAGCAAACATTGTTTTGATGACGAAAATGTTTTTGTTAACACGTCTTATAAAAGACATTTTTTTCTCTCACCTTTTGTTTCAGTTTTTCTTTGTAAAACAAACATTGTTTTGATGATGAAAACGTTTTTGTTAACAAGTCTTTAAAAAGACGTTTTTCTTCTCTTACCTTTTGTTTCATTTTTTTATTTCTTATATAAATATATGTAAAAAAAAAAAAAAAAAAAAAAAAATGTTCAAGATATTTGATATTTTTCTTTTTAATTGCTATTTTTTTTAGAATAACATACCTAAAATGGGTATATTCTTAAACGGCGAATTCTGACCGAACAGCAAACCTTCACCAATCGGTTCCACATTGTCTTCAGTCTTCAGAAAGAGACTGTGTCTGTGGAAAGCAACGAGTCCCACCAATAACGGCAAGAAACTGCCTTTCCTTCTCAGATTGTATCTCAATTGAGCGGGACTCAGTCTCACCATCATTCCCGTTCGATTACGAATCGCTTCCTCCATCCTTTTGATTTTTGTTTTAGTCCAGGCCATGCTATCGCTACTGCCACTCGCCAAATCTTCGTAACTGAATTTAAATCTGACAGCTTCACCTCAATTACTCAATGCTCAGCAAAGTTTAGTTTTCTGTCCTTTGGATATGTTCACGTTTTTAACGATGTGTTGAGCCATTTTTTTTTTGCTGGATTAATATATATATTATTTTCATTAGGAATATTATAGGTTTGTTTTTATATTTATTATTATCAATATTTTAAGTTGTTTTTTTTTTTATTTCATTTCGTATATATATATAAAAAAATAAAAAATAGCAAAAAAAATAAACAAAATACAAAAAAAAAATTTTTGTTTCTTTTTTTTAAATGATATATTTATTTTTTTTTTTATTTACTTGATTTTCTTTTTCCCTATCTCTCTGATGTGAAATCGTATAGTCAATCTGTCACTCTCTCTCTGCGAAGATCTAGCAGATCGCTGTTCTGATCCGTCAACGTGGTTTTGAGATTTTGAGGTCACTCCACGATCTTATAACCCGGCAAATCGTCCAGAAAGAATGAGTAGATCATAGATTGAGCACTACCGTCGATGTAACTTCCCAAGATCACGTTGACATTCACTAAATGCTATTGATTGCGAGAATGTCTACCATTTTTTCGGACGCGGCACGACCTTGATAATCTTTTGATCAATTCCCAACATCTTGCCGATCGAATCTTCTGCACTAAAATCCACTCAAAAATTATCTCCTAAGTCTAATATTGTCTGCAGAGTACTCGTATTGGGAGCGAGTCTTATCATATTGCCTCCGTGACTGTCGGTCTTCAGGCTCATCTGGATGTGATAGTTCAGCTCGTCTATGTCGTAACTCCCTTTGGGAATTCAAATCTCGAACCATCCACTCCGTCAGAATACTTGAACGCGTTGTTCTTTTTTGTGACGTTGGGAAACGAATAATAAGTCTCGAGATTAACCAATGCCATCTCCTATCTCTTTTCCTTCTTCAATTTGATGGAAGGTTCGAATTTCGTCGTGAATCGAGTCGTGTCGTGACTCACATTGATTTGAAAGGACAGTTTCGCATCTGTATTTTTGACTATCTGTTCCAGTAGGAGATGTTCTGAGATTTTTTTTTTTTATTATTTATAAATTATATATTTTATTTTATATTTATATTTTATCGATGTTTTTTATTTTTTTATTTTTATTCTCTTCTCTATTATTATCGTCGGGAATATAAAAAAATCGTAGAATCCACTTTGATATTTTCCGTTGTTAAATTGGCTAGTCAAATCGATCATGATGAACTTGTGAAGTCCTTTGTCCCACACCTTCTTACAGAATCACCTGAATTCTTCCCTGCTCATGTTGTTTGCCACGTGTTCTCCATAGATGTGATTGAGATTCTTGAAATCCTGATGAAAGAGGCACAGAAAATTAGCATTCTCCCTCATCATCTGTCTGGGCAGTCAAAAATAATTCTGAGACAGATAGAAACAATCCACGTTGCTGTGACGTCCCCGAACGTAATACGATTCGCATCGAGTCGGTCTCTCCAACAAGAGGTCGTCGAGGATCATGAGATTCTTGTTCTCCGACTTCAACCGTCTGGGATCAGGAACGTCATCGGCATTCTCGTAAAACAGACATTCCACGTTCAAGCAATCGATGTTTCTTCTAGTCAATTCTCTCGCTGTTCCTTCCAATATATTCGAAGTCTTGTGTCCTCAAATTCGTCACGATTGTCTAAGATTCTCGACATGACACCCTTGGGTAATTTACGCATCATGCACTCTCGAAGCAAACTGTACTCCAGTTGAAAGAGACTCTTGCCAAAAAAGAATAATCTGTCGTAAGCCAACCAGCCGGGCATCAAGAGATTGGTCTTTCCGCAATTCGATTTTCCCACTATCAGACCCCTTATCCTCCTGGGAAAGAACTCATCGTTCCACCTCTTGGTCATCACGTCATTCCAAGACATGTCTTTGATATCGATTTTTTTTTCTCCATTTTTTTTACTATGTTTTGAATTATGTTTTTATTCTTTTTTTTTATTTTTAATTTCTATTTTTGATATATATATAAAAGTTTTGTGTTATTTATTTATTTATGAATCACTTTCAAATCCGATCCTCTCGCCATTTTAGCCAAGTCCTGTATCGGCACGGTGTCATCATAGAAGTTTTTCCAACTTTTCGGTTCGAATCTTGATCATTTGGCAGGCGGTTGCGATGGAGATATCAATTTATTAATCAACGTGTCAGCTCCACTCTTGCCGGCTTCCGAAGCTATTCTACCGCTCGTTTCAGCAGCAGCTTTCTTACCGGCGTCGATCGCCATCTTCTTTCCGATTTTGAGAGCGCTCGACACGATCTGTGTTGTGGTGTCGCCGGTAAATTTACGAGTTAAGAATCACATCATCGAATCGACGGTGCCCGATCCTCCGTAGACGTAGTTTCTAGCGTATCCCCTGTTATTTATCACTAACATTTTTTTTAAGAATTCATTTTTTATTTTTAATTATTTTTTGTAAATATATATTATTTTATTTACTTAATATTTTTTTTTTTCTTTTTTCTTTCTTCTCTTACTATTTTATAATTTCAAACGATTCATCAACTTTTGATAATCCTTCTTAGTCAGAAACTTCTGCCTCAACAATTCGTCGCACACATTCACTATCTCGTTATTTACTCCGGTGTTACCGGACTCTCTGCTAGCCAACAACAATCTCAATCTCCCTGACAGGGCACGGGGGTCGTGCAGAAGAAATATCGCGTTTGTCTGCATTCCCTTTCCAGTCGTCGATTTCACGAAATACTCGTTCGCCTTCCAAATGGGTTCCACCTCGTGCTTCCACTTGTAACCTCTCCTGTCCTTCGGACCTGTCTCTCTAGCATCGATGTTCTTCTTTATGGCGTGAGTCTGAACCAGACTGTCTCCATAATTTTTGTAATCCTCTTTGGTGTTATCGCCGGGACTCTTGTGAGAGAGCAGAGTATGCAATCCATCGGTCATTTCGTACCTTCGTATTCGCCTTTAAACCATATTTGCGTGTCGCCAACGAAATCGTCATCACCTTGTTGACGAAATCTATACATCAAATCTTTTTCTCTACCCTCGTCAGATCTGGCGCTGCTGACGACGCTACTCGCATCGGTCTCGATCTTCTCCAGAGTGTATTCAGACAGACTTTTCTGCGTGACGCTACCGATGCTACTCGGATCGAGCACGATTCTCTCTGGAGTGTAACGGGACGGAATTCTCGACGCAGAACTACCGGAAACTTTCTCTTATGGGTCTCAGCTCCTCCACGATCTTCTTCCTCTCTCTTTCCTGAACGTCGGTGACGGGTCTGAACAACTTGGTCGCCTCTCGTCGGCCCTGTCCTGCGCCTGAATGTTCTCCTTGCTCCGTATCAAATTCGCGAACCTGCTCGTCCTTTCGCGAAGAATCTCCCACGTGTAGAAACATTGTTTGTTTTTATTCATTTCTTTATTATTTTTTTTTCTCTCTTTAATGGACGAAAAAAAAACAGTTATATTTTATTTATTTTATTTTATTGTTTTCTTTAATGATAAACGGTTATATATTTTTTTTGTATTTTTTTTTTTTTTAAATGTTGTTATATATATACTTTTTTATCTTTTTTAAACAGTCAATTGTTTTTTTTTCACCACTCGTCTCGCAACTCATCATAACATGTATATCACGTGCATTTTTTTTCAAAGGGCGGCGGGAGCGAGCACACCTCACGTCTTTTGGACTCGCACGAGCGATCTCTCTCCTCGTCCAAAAAGAAACTCGTGCGTAATCGCCGGCGGGTTCGAGCCCACCTTACACAATTCACAGCTCAATTCGGAATCCGTTTTTACCGCGGAAATCCGCGTTGCATCGCTCGTCAACGACTGTATGGTTTTGGAATTTTTGTCAATGGGAATCTCAGTGCTAATCGAGTATCCGTCACGATCGTGCAAAATACGCAATATCGAAGTCCAAAAAATTCGAGTCCGTGTCACCCCTGAGAAAAGGCGAGCGTTTTCCCAAGAGCGGTCGTTATCAAAACCTGCGAGCGCAGCTGAAGGTGAATTTTTAAGACTGTGAATTTTTAGAGTTTTCAATAAATTCACTCGAAATTAGAGAAATGGAACGTTGAACCCACGACGCTTCGTCTACCGCAATCACTGTAAAACCGGGAGAAAGTGATGATGTGAACGCACACGTGTCGCATTGCACATGTCGATGGATTTCGATCGTGACGCACGCAATTTATCCGAAAAACTAAGCTTTTTGGTGAGGTACGATCTGTGCCCAAAATTTGGTGCGCTCATATTCTCCGTTCTACCCTACTTATGTCTACCCTGTCCTTGATCCTCATCCACCCAAGCTCACCCCTAGTTGCTTCTAGTACTGAGACATTACTCGACCCCGTAATCCATCGACGTTCTGCAGGGTTTCCAAGCTCTTACAGCCGTCTGGTTTAGGGCTACTACTTTTGTACCATATGTTATACTTGGTAGACCCACCATTTCCCAAATGGTTTCCCCCACGAAAACCTTATTGAAACTGTTTCTCCCTGTAAGTTTCATTTGGTTAAGGATTCGCCACCCCTTCAGCGTCAGTTTATTTGTGTGGCTTCGGTAGATGCCTCTTCCTGTGATGTTTATATAGATACTCATAGTCGCCTGTCTCTCCTACACTAAGAAATTTGCTGCTACCTTCCGAAATACAGAACTCCCCCACTCTCCACCTTCGAGTGGGGTCCACTTTGCGGCCCACGGGCATAACTTTGTTCTTGCTTTCATTAAGTTCGAGTCTCCATTTGCTCCCATATTTTCCAACAATTCTCAGCATTTTCGCTAGCCCCTCTTCGCTTTGTTCGCCCTACACCTATCCATACCCACCCCCTTACTTGGTCTACCCGTTCCTCGTGTCTTACCCACGTCTCGCGTAGGCCCGTGACATCAAAGTCCTCTGCCTCGATCAATGTAGCAATTTCACTTACTTTCCGGTGGAGACCCTGGATGTTGCTAAAACCCACTTTCAGGGTACCGAGATTCATTGGCTTCCGCCTACTGGTCCATTTTCCTTTCTGACGGTAGCCTTGGTAAACTTATTCTGCCCCCTCGCTCTTGTTCACCCCACCTGTGTCCACTTTTGTTATACTTGCCCCTGGTCTCCCATCCCGCTCCTCTCCAAAAGAGACTTCGTTACCCGTAGAATATTATCCCCCAATACCCGTTTCCCCATCCAACTAAGATGCAGCCCGTCACGCCAGTACATGCTATCGTTGCCCCAAAAACGTGTCCTAATGGTCGGTAAAGGGTATTCCCAGGTCAACACAGTAGGCCCCAACTCCTCATTCAGCGCCAAAATCCTTGAGTTCCATTCGTCCACACCTCCAAGGGCAGGAAGGACCCCGGATACAACTACTGTTGCATTCCTACTTAGCAATTTGCTGACTAAACCTCTGTATGACTCCACCAAACTTACTGACCTTCTCTCCCTGATTTTGTTGGTCCCCACATGGACCACCACTACCGGATCCGATCCTGACCCTGCCACAATTCCATCTACACGGTCCCTCAGATCATCCACGTTCACCCCCGGAAAGCTCAGATCAGGACTGTTCGATTAGAACTGTCAGAACCACAAACAACATTATCAATCCCACATACAATGCTTCTCCTTGCTACAACTAAGTTTATTCTTCTTCCCCCAGTTCCTATATCATCTGCAACTCGCCTCATTTTGCATGCCTCAGGTCCCCTCTTTCTCTTCACCGCCCACCTTGCCCCATCTGGCCTATCAACATCAGCAACCACCTCTCCCCTTCAATGCCCCTTTACTCTCATCCCCGGGGGTATCGGAATCTAAAACACTGCACCTGTTCTCTAAACACCGCCTAGCAACCTTGGCAGCCTTACGCCGACTCTGGTCTGCATCCAGGCAACCCTGTCATGACGTGACCTTCCTCCTCCCCAGTTTCCCCCCCCCCCCCCCCCATATCAAGCATTCCTTCCCACGTTTCCTGCTTATCGGTTTCCTCCTTGAGTCCACAACGACCTTCCACCCTCCTTTCACCTCACCATCATAGGTAACTTTCATTGGCGTGACTCCATATACACCACCCCCCTCCCCAACCTCCGATTCAGCTCCACAATTTCCCGCTCGAACCCAACACACTTCTCTAACAACTGTAAAATCTCCCTGAAGTTCGAACACACCCCACTACTATCCATTGGCCGACCACCACCATACCGCATATCACTCTGTCTGCACGCCTCTGTATCCTCAATCTCCACCACCTGCACCTGCACACCTTGACACACCTCCCCCTGACCCCCTTTAACAACCATATTTACCTCCGACTGGACACCCGTACAACCTTCATGTTTACCAATATTATAAGACATAATGACCGAAATCAGAAAAATACCAAGCAAACGAAAAAAGGCAACTAAAGTAAATGAATCTAAACTCGGGAAAACCTATCACCTAAACTTCTTTATTTCACCCCTATAATCCTTCCCTAACACACATACTAACTAAATAAATAATGGACATTCCTGAAATAAAACTAATAAAAAAGAAATACTAAAAACAACTCTCTGTAAAGTATCTTGACTTCTCTTCGCGAGTAGTATTCAGTATTCAACAAAACGACACGCGTGTGTTAATAGGTTAATCGATATGGGACTTGAGGCCATCGCGGAAGGATAAAACTCTAGACCTGCGGCCTCTCGTTCTATCCCTCCGCGCTGGCACTAGGTCTATATCGATTAACCCATTCACACACGCATGTCGCTCTATGTATTTCCATGACCAATTGTCCGTTCAGTCTTGAGATAATTGCCAGTTCATTTTTCAAAACTCGATTAATTTATTTGGATTAGACAGCGAAGACACTTACCATATCAAAACACTTTGTTTAGCACTAAAACATCCAAAAATGGCTAAAATTGGGCACCAGACAGGTTTTGGGGCCAGCGTGATCTCTACCCTTATTCCACCAATCAGCGCAACAGAAACGCATCGTTGATACACTTGAAGAAGCCCCGTCAATGGAAAAAAATAACAGACCATGTGACTGAAAACTGTGGGGAAGGAAGGGATAGCTTAAAAAAGTTGAACCACTACGAAACAGAAAGTCCGAGGATAAGCAACCACTAAGAGGGCTGGCACCACAAGCTGGGTCTATTCATATCAGGGTCGCCCTAAATTTGTTTAAGATGATTGACTTCATAAAAAACAGAACAATCTTATCAGGAATTAATACTGTTGAAGAGTTCTTCAGGGGATAAAATTGCACCAAGAAGAAAGAATATAAAATTGGCAATTCACTTGGACATATTAAAAGACTTTTTTCAAGAGAGAAATCTAAATTTAACAGACTGTATGGATTCAGTATCGTAGGAGAATGGATGTTTGGTAAGTGGGAAGATTACATCACCTGCAAAATAATGTTATGAATAACTAAACAATTTTCATTTTTTCCCCACTAAAAGTACACTCTGTATATTTTGGAGATAAATCGGAAGACAGTAATACAACCTGGATAACGTATTTTATGAATAGCGCAGCACACCTAGATCAAGATGAGCTTGGCTGCAAAGGATTTTGATCTCAAATGAACTAATTGTAAGACCTTACTGCTGGTGGATATTCCTCGCTAGGACGGGAAATCTCTTGCCACTATAATAAATAAAATCTGAGGACACTTGAACTAATTTCCCGCCTGTGAACTGAATTTAATTTTTGATCAATACTTACTTAAGTTAAATTTAAATGAATTTTTCATCAAATTTAGTCATGGCTGCTTCGAAGCAGCCATGACTAAATTTGATGAAAACTATTTTTAAAATACTGATGAATGGAAATTATTCGGCGGGTCAAGGGTTAACTCCCCCTGGGCACTGATGAAATAACTAAATTACGGTCTGCATTTTGATTCCTATTATGCAACCATTAATTTCACCAATTCAGCCTTGTTTGATAATAAAGTTCACTGAAATCGCGCAAGCAAGATTGAATTGGATACATTCCAAGCTGCACCACTGAGTAATTTTCAGTCTAAAAATTCCATATGTTGACATCAGTGTACAGAAGTGTAACTCTTGATACTTTGACGTACGGAATCCAACAGCTCGTTGATACTCTGTGATCATTTGTTTTGTTATCATTTTTCGATTTCTTAAAGATTTAACCGCAATTCCTACTTTCACCCGAAATGTTGAGCCAACTTGGTAATAAAACAAGTTTTAAATAACAAATTCAGACCACTAAACTTAATCTAGCCCTCAACCAGTTAATACCTAATGTGAAAAATGTCTTGTTATTTGCACTTTCTGACGTTTGACGTCGAATTGTAAAAAAACGTTGAAGAAACTGAATTTCCAGTGACGTTTGAACGGCAGGATAATTAAAGTCTTAAAGGGTTAATTTGAAAAGAATATATGTACTTCTGATTGGTCGATAAAGTTTAATGGAAATATTATTCACGAGGTTAAGTGTTTGCCGAAAAAATGGCGAACTGAAGTATGCTTTGAATATCCGGCCAGTTCACGAATGGATTTTAAAGTTGCTCTCGCCACTCAACAGTTGCGTTAATCGATCTGTCAGTGTTGTTAATGTTTCTCCTGAAATTGTCGTAAAGCAATGTCAGATTAGATGTGTCATTCAGAATGTTTCGCAAATAAAAAATCGAATCTAATTTTTGTATTTTACAAGTGAGTGGACAAGTGGAATTTCCCATTTAGCCAGTAAATGATAACCGAGGCACAGAAAGGACAATCGATGATGCGTTGCAGTAATAACCCGTATAGGGCTGTAAGAGTCAATTCTGTCAAATCTCCCGTTCATACACAAGGAATAGTTGCATAGTTTGCTGTTCAATACTATCATTTCTGAGATTTTCGACCAACTGAGACCATACAGTATCATTTTAAAAGATATTGTAATTTGCCAACTGGCTAATGGACATTTCAGTTCGTCATTTCCATAAATAGAAAATACAATTCTGAAAAATACAGCTGTAAAAGTTTTATAGTATTGGTAGTATTAGTCCCTGTTTCTGTTCTTCTTTCTCCTTACAGTACTACACAATTCTACCCGTCGAAAAGTAAAATGAACACATTGCATCTCGGATACCTTGATTACAAAAGCAGACAGATACTTTCGAGCGGATCGCGATTTGGCCGCTATCCGGACAAAATGATCTGTCTCATTTCATTTACACAACCTGTACCATCTCGCATATCAAACAAACAGAAACGCAGGAACACCGAATCACAGATGCTGATCTCGTTTGTTTCTTTTTGACGAGGCGTTGGCTTGGCAATATATTTTTTAGGAAGGCTCGACCCACTGGGGTAAGTGTATTGTAATCCGATCTTATCTTATCTAGAAAGCATTTGTTATCATAATACTGTGTTATTACGATTATTTCTTTCATGACTGAGTCTTGATTTGAAAGCATTTTTTATATTTATTATCCTACCCATTTATTTTGCCGCAGGAGTCCCTGTCTTTTTACCAAGTCCATTTGTGCAGCTACAATCTCAAACTGCAATTTTATAGGAGCATTTTTGTGCAGTGCTATCATTTCAAGAGCGCACACATAATTTCGAGCAGAATGTGACTGGTTCGCGGTCTGGTCAGAAATCGCTGCCCGTTTTTCAGACCACATTACAAGAACATGACCAGTCGCAATAGAAATGCAAAAAAACATTACCTTTCGAATGCCACCTACATCTGCCGACTATTAGCCTCTATCAACGAGGTGAAGATTCTGCAACATTTCGAATTACAAGGCAAAAGAGAAGACATAATATTAAAATAGCTTACAAAACAAATAAAAACATGGACGTATTTTAGTAACGGGTCACTAGGGCTCTGAAGGCACCCGGTGAGTCAGGTTGGACGATATCAGGGGGCTAGGAAGTCCACTCCCGGATTGCACGTTTGTCAAATGACAAAACTGTATGTATCTGGTCGGGAGTATGGAATATTCTGGGGTGTGAGTTTTTACCCAGTCGTCGGGCGGTACAATACGTTTTCCTTTCTTGGTGGCAACGATCCCTCTACCTGTTGCGTAAAGCCTGGTTAAGCGCGTCTCTTTCCGTCTCAGCTGTAGTGACTTCCATCTCAGGTGGATGATCATGTCTGTTGTGTTATTCAGTCGGTTGGTGGCAGACTTGGGAGGTTTTTCCTGGATCTGTTCCAGTCTATTGATGTTCTCATGGCTGTAAGAGTCACAAATAGTTAAAGCGTATTCAAACTGTGGTCTTAAAAGCTTGAAATATGTATGAGATTTAATCGTCGTGGAAGATATTTTGACGCCCCTGAACAGAAAGTATAGAGTTCGACGTGTTTTGTATTTTAGATGTGATTTGCCGTTTTGGATGATAAATCTCCCAGTGTGTGACAGTGTAGATGATACTTGATTTTATTGGATTTCATTGTCGGTAACCTTGAAGACATTGCAGTCGTCAGTGTGAAACTTCATGCACAAAAGCTATTCCCACATTGGAATTATACCACTTTCTTTAGATATCATGGTTAGGTTATGCCATGGTGTCCACTGTCTAAACGTCTGACAGTGGACTAAAGGTTTTCTAGATGTAATAAAGGAACAAACACGTCACAAGGGCCGAGCTCTAAAGGACTCCTAAACCGACCCTAACTGATATGTATTGACATTTTACTTTTTCACAGGAGGTTGGTTTGGGCTCTCCCATCTAGCCAATTTCTGATCCACTGGTTGATGGCATCCTATTCCATATGCCCTGGACTTTTGTATGCGACCAGAACGCAATCTTATCTCGGTCCTATCGAGAAGGGGGAACTCTGTTGCGGTTACATTACTTTATACCACGATTATTGCGTGTACAGTACGGCCGCCGTGGAATGGTCACTTTTCACGGCTGGGCAATATTTCCACGAGCGCAAATATATTATATTCCAAACAATATTTATAGGAATAATCAGCAACAATTTAATTAATAAAGCACCGGGTGCAAACCGGTGCTTCATTAATTAAAATTTTGCTGATGATGATTTTTACTACCTGGTAAACACATGCGTGGACATCACTGCCCACGCGTGGATTACGACCAGCCCGAGGCGACTGCAGTGTGTCCAACGCTTCCCGATACAGTACAGACATTGCGAAAAGTGGTAGATACACATTACGTGCGGTCTGCCCTACCCATGAACGCATCTTATTGAACGTTAAGACGAGAATGAAATGCTTCGGCACAAAACAGTTCAGTAGTATTTGAGGGGCTTTTCACCTCCAGGTTGGATGATCTCATTTGGATGATCTCATGTGACATCATAGTCACGTGACCTAGGGGCGCCATGTTGTGTTGTCATGGTAACCCGCGTGAGCGGCCATGTTGTGACATCATCTCCATAGTGATACGTGGTGTGAGTGCGCATGTGCAGCGCGTGTTGTTAGGGTGATACGTGTTTCCGTCGGCCATTTTGTATACTGGAGGCCGCCATCTTGGTTTCTATAGTAGCACGTGATTGCTATGTTACCAATGGCTTCTAACAAGACAGGGGTATGTTCGGGGGTGTGTTCCTTTGTAGAAGAGTAAATCCGATTACCACAAACAACCCGACAATCTCTCCAAATCACCAAAATTCACCCCAAATCACCAAAATTGACTTTATTTCCCCAATTTATCGGCTTAGCACGTAGTGCTATCGTACTAAGGGGGTACAAGGGGGTGCGTTCGATTGAACAGGAGTAATGTTCTAGCTTAGAATTCTCCCAGAATCCCTTTTTGGATCTCTATCCCATGACGTTTTTCCCATTAAAAGACACGTTCCTTTGGTCATTACCCAGAATTCTGTGCTTTTATCTGTATATGCAATAGTTTTCGTCTATCTGGTCCTGTTTCTTTGTTCTAGAGTATACTCCAGTAGCGTAGAAGAACCTATTAACTGGAACAGCTTTGCTTATTATTACTATATTTAGCTATTTTAGTCTATTCTTGTTAGTTCTGACCCTATTCCAAGTACTCTTGTTGTTTCATTTATCTAGATCATTTATATAAATTACAACTAACCAATCAGATTGCTTGATTTCCCATAACCTGTACTTAATCGTAGAGAGTTATCTACCCTTATTACAACGAAGTTGTATCAGATTCTCATCACATCTATATCCAATGGCAATATCCCCGTCACCCCAATTTCGGCACCCCATTTTTGAAAAACATATGACCTTCGGCACCCCTTTTTGTCATGTGTGTGTGTGGGGGGGGGGGGGGGGGGGGGCGGTGGCTCAGTTGGTAGAGGTGCAGGCTGCAAGCCGAGAAGTCCTCGGTTCGAATCCCACCTGCGGCAACCGCGTTGTGTCCTTGGGCAAGACACTTCACCCCGATTGCCTACATGGGGGCACGATGACGCTATGTACTGAGGCGTACTGCACGTCGATGGTGCGCATGTCTTCAACCAATCTAACCCTGCCTGTGCTGTGGTGCAGAGTTCAGAGTTACGATGTTGGAGAGCTGACAGCTGCTCGTCGTTGCTCGGTGGTTCTCTCCGGGTACTCAGGCTTCCTCCACCCGTAAAACTGTCACGGTCACGATTAGCCATTGTGCATAAGTATGTGACCTTAACCACCAATAAATAAATAAATAAATTTGTCATATGTGCTTATGTGAAAAAGCACAATGTCACACAATGTGCCCTAGCACAAAGGCACATGCTTTATGTGCCGATATGTGCTTATGTGAAAAGGCACAATGTGACACAATGTGCCCTATCACATAGGCACATACGGGTATTTGAGGATACCTATGGCCTGGTATTGTATTATTCGAGGATACCTACTAGAGAATCCCTTTTTTGTCATATGTGCTTATGTGAAAAACAACATTTAACTGAATAAATTTTAAACTTAATGAACTACAACCCATTAAACTGAATTCTTCTAATGGGGATGGGGAATACCCTCGAGTGTCGATGATAAAACACGGAATCCCATTTTACGGAGTCGGATAGGAATTCCATTTTATGGAATCCCTTTTAAAGAATCCCTTTTGGAAAACACCTGTGGCTATGGAATCCCATTGTGGTCGTATGTGCCTATGTGATAGGGCACATTGTGTAACATTGTGCCTTTTCACATAAGCACATGTCGGCACATAAAGCATGTGCTTATGTGTTAGGGCACATTGTGTCACATTGTGTTTTTTCACATACGCACATATGACAAAAAAGGTATTCTCCAGAAGGTATCCTGGATAGGTATCCTCAAATAATACAATACTAGGCTATAGGTATCTTCAAATACCCGTATGTGACTATGTGATAGGGCACATTGTGTCACATTGTGCCTTTTCACATAAGCACATATCGGCACATAAAGCATGTGCCTTTGTGCTAGGACACATTGTGTCACATTGTGCTTTTTCACATAAGCACATATGACAAAAAAGGGATTCTCTAGTAGGTATCCTCGAATAATACAATACCAGGCCATATGTATCCTCAAATACCCGTATGTGCGTATGTGATAGGGCACATTGTGTCACATTGTGCCTTTTCACATAAACACATATCGGCACATAAAGCATGTGCCTTTCTGCTAGGGCACATTGTGACACATTGTGCTTTTTCACATAAGCACATATGACAAAAATGGGTGCCGAAGGTCATATGTTTTTCAAAAAAGGGGTGCCGAAATTGGGGTGCCCGGGGATATTGCTATTGGATATAGATGTGATGAGAATCTGACACAACATCGTTGTAATAAGGGGAGATAACTCTTTACGATTAAGTACAGGTTATGGGAAATCAAGCAATCTGATTGGTTAGTTATAATTTATATAAATGATCTAGATAAAAGAAACAACAAGAGTACTTGGAATAGGGTCAGAACTAACAAGAATAGACTAAAATAGCTAAATTTAGTAATAATAAGCAAAGCTGTTCCAGTTAATAGGCTATTCTACGCTACTGGAGTATACTCTAGAACAAAGAAACAGGACCAGATAGACGAAAACTATTGCATATACAGATAGAAGCACAGAATTCTGGGTAATGACCAAAGGAACGTGTCTTTTAATGGGAAAAACGTCATGGGATAGAGATCCAAAAAGGGATTCTGGGAGAATTCTAAGCCAGAACATTACCCCTGTTCAATCGAACGCACCCCCTTGTACCTCCTTAGTACTATAGCACTACGTGCTAAGCCGATAAATTGGGGAAATAAAGTCAATTTCGGTGATTTGGGGTGAATTTTGGTGATTTGGAGGGATTGTCGAGTTGTTTGTGGTAATCGGATTTACTCTTCTACAAAGGAACACACCCCCGAACATACCCCTGTCTTGTTAGAAGCCATTGGTAACATAGCAATCACGTGCAACTATAGAAACCAAGATGGCGGCCTCCAGTATACAAAATGGCCGACGGAAACACGTATCACCCTAACAACACGCGCTGCGCATGCGCACTCACACCACGTATCACTATGGATATGACGTCACAACATGGCCACTCACGCGGGTTACCATGACAACACAACATGGCGCTACTAGGTAACGTGACTATGACGTCACATGAGATCATCCAAATGAGATCATCCAACCTGGAGGTGAAAAGACCCTCACATACTACTCAGTTCCAAGCAAGAATATAAACAGGATACCGAAGGAAATATTTTACTTTAAAACTGTAAGCCCTTTCTGCTGAATTGATGTTTATTCGTGGTATAGATGAATAACCCAGGTTGAGTACGGGAGACAGGATTAGACAACCCTTGTATGAGCCTTCCCTGTATTTCAAGCGAGCCATCAACGCTCGTGATAAGAAGGGAAAACTCCAACTCGGGTGGTTCATTCCAGTCCCCCCAAACTCCACCCTCATTGTGTTCTGCCGTAGTAACTGATCTTCACTATTACGATGCGATTCAGCACCACCGGATTTAATTAGCTGATAGCCAACACCTTGTGATTGTTACAGTACTGTGATAGCAAAAGCAAACGCCACCTGTATATCGATCACATCATGATCTGGTCCCGATACGTTTACACCATAGGATCCAGAAGTTGGACAGAATCCACCTTATTTATATCTCTTCTTCTTCTGTGGGGATAGCACCACCATAAGAAAACAAGTTTGTCAAGGTCCAGAAGAGACTGTGCCGTACTTTTCTTATACACATATCGATGGTACGCCAAACTTTTACCCATCGAATCCTGATCGCCGGATCACACTGGTTTTCCGATTCCATGTCAGAACGACTATCGAGTCCGCACAGGTTACCAACCGTAATTTATTTACCCTTACATGTATGTTGATTCCTCTTGTGAAAGGTGAATTTCCATAACGGCATATAATAAACCGATCGGCGGTGAGTGTGATCCGGCCATCTGACCTCGTCAACTTCGTGGAATGCGATGAACCAGATTACTTTACTGTCATAACAATATCTATTTATCACAAAAGCAGACAGAGTATTTCGCTCACGCCTCGACGCTGTAGCCGTAATAGCGCAGGTCGTTTTCCCGTTGTGTTGGGTAAAGTGTTAACCCTTTACCCAACTTAACGACCAAAACCGGCCAGCGCTATTCTCAAAAATCGCCAATTAATTATCATTATATTTTCATTTGTTTTGTCTCAAAAACATAGGTTATGACCCCTCTTTGGAACGAGCTCGTTCCAATGAGGGGTCATAACCTATGTTTTTGAGACAAAAAATGAAAACAATTAGTTATTCAAGAATTTTGTTTGCAAGTGTAGTCTGCTTTTCATGTTAGGTAAAGTGTTAAAACACCCGCCTCAGTACTGTATTTGTTACATAAATCGACTGTGAGGATGGTCAGTACTCATATTATACCATTTTTAACGCATCAAAATGGTTGGCTTTCTTTCTTAAGCTATTCCAAAATTGAAATCGATTAAAATATTAAATCGGAAGTTCAGAAATTGCCCTGAGAACAGCTCACTCATTTGATGAACAGATCTATTATCCGTTGAATGAATCATGGGGCCATTCAGTACTTTACTATGTAAAATGAATAATTTATAATACGTGTTTATAACTGAGCGTAGAATATTCCCAATTCTAGGACCACGTGTAAGCTATCTGTGCTTATTGGTCGCAAGTTACAGGAACGGTTCCACCAAGCGGACTAAAACATTTACATTAACAAATGAGACGTATTACCCCAGAGAAATCAGAAAATGGAGATGTCGAGCTTATTGATTGGTAGGTAATAATTCTTTTTTAAAAATATCAACGAAAATTGTTGCTCTTTTTCATTTAAAGCCCAGCTTCCGTTTTTGAGTCATGAATATTTTCTGTTGCAAAAGCTTTGGGTGAGAAATGTCTACAGTGCTGAGGGTACAAATGCGGACCACCATCGCCGAGATGTTCTAAAAATCCTACCACATGTTTCTTCTTTGAACTCTTCTTCTATCGGTAAACATAACTGAAGACGAGTTCAAGGGGGGTCCGCTTCCGAAACTACATTGATTCCGTTTTGGAATATTCAGCATTTTGATTGACTTGATTGACTTATCCGATTGGATATATCGAGATTATTACCATTATGTGGATGTACAAAATATGTATCCGAGTCGAGCTCCGGGTTCTATGGGCAGATCACGACGAGTCGAAGACGAGTCGTGATATACCCTTAGGACCCGGAGCGAGACTCGGATACATATTTTGTACATCCACACAATGATAATAATCATTTTATCTTACAATATATTGGGGATAAGCCAAGAATGTAGACGAATATATAACGAACTATTTATTCGTACGGATGAACAAAAAGAAAAAAAATGGAACTCACGCGAAAGGAATGTGCTTGTATCCGACCCCCTGATACAAACATCTGCATCAGGGGGTCGGATACACGACAGTTGCGAGGAGTTAATACAGACAAAATACATGTTGATTGTAAGATAAAATACTTCAATAGAGACTGACAATAGGTACGGTTGCTAAAACGATGGTGCAATATCTACAGCTTTAACCCATTGAAACCTCGTTTCCTGGAATGGTATCGCCTTTGTTACACTTACAGTGAGATGGGTCAGTCCAATATCTATATACAGGGGCGGCTGCAGACTAAAGTTATTATTTTTTCACCAATCCCCGTGTATAGACCTCTTATACTGAGACAAAAATGGGACGAAATTATGTCTTGGTCCGAAAAATAGGTCTTACGAGTTCAAGTGGTTTAGAGCTGTGCTCTTCAATTTGCGATTTTATTCAATTCGAAATCCTCTGTCTGAATGGATTCGATGGAAATTTGATATTCTCAGGACCCATATGTTAATATTATAATGTGATTACGCAGATTACTGAGAAATAAAGCAAAACACTCATTTGCGTGTACATGCATGAACTTGGGAAAATTAGAAAAATGCTAGAGGGTCTTGCGCTGTGTCTGCATACGCCGAATCCGCCACTGTATTTATTACTTCTCGAGGCAACGATTCAGTATTTCTGCCAGGATGTAGCAGCTGATTTTACCATTTCAGTCTGAAGACCCTCGACAGGCACTGAGCGCTTGGTGTAGTCGTTTTCCGAATCGTAATTATTTGGAACCCACACTTAACTATATCATATACATTGCTCCAAATCGTTGACAATTGCATCGTTTGATCACTCATTGGCAAACTTGATTTTTCGAAAATATTCATGCATACACTTTATCCCGAGTTACTGTTTGGGAGCACAATGTCTCTGTGTACTAAGGTGTACAACGGCAGATCGCTTGCCTTGACCCGATGCTAACCCTGCCACTGCCGAGTTAACCCTTTACCTAACACAGCTTTTTTTAATAAATTAAATTTCACATTTTTCGAAAAAGAATATATCATTTTTTTAATAAAACCAAATAAATACGGATATCATTAGAACCGGCTTTGTATGGTTTATCGAGACCTTTGTGAGATAGATTAGGCTGTGGTAGGCTTATTTGGGTCCATTTCTTGGCCGTTTTTGGCCGCTAGGTTAAGTAAAAAGTCAATAAGTTGGAATGTCCGACAGGTTACTCGCCGTTGCTCAGTGGGTGGACCTCTCTGAGTGCTGGCTTCCTCCACCCGTAAACCAGTCCGACAGGATATGACCATAGCTGTTGAAAGTGTAACTAAACCCCAGTAATAAAACTAACTTGAGGTATCGTTAGTAGTATGTCTCGCACGTTTTGGGCCATATTTTTTAACCATTGATTTCCCATAATCTGTATGCAGAGTTATCTCCCTTGTGTATAATAAAAGCCTATATCCAATGGCCATATTCCCAGACACCCCAATTTCGGCACCCCTTTTTAGAAATCCCATTTGGAGAATCCTTTTTTTCTGAAATGAGGATAAGAGTCGTATTAAAAATACCTCATTGAGGAATTTTTAATACGACTGTTATCCTCATTTCAGAAAATAGGGATTCCACAAATGGGATTCCTAAAAAAGGGGTGCCGAAATTAGGGTGCCTTCTGGAGAATCCCTTTTTTGTCAAATGATGATAAGAGTCGTAGTAAATTAGACCTCATTGAGGGATTTTTAATACGACTCTTATCCTCATTTCAGAAAAAAGGGATTCTCCAGAAGGCACCCCAATTTCGGCACCCCTTTTTAGGAATTCCATTTGTGGAATCCCTTTTTTCTGAAATGAGGATAAGAGTCGTATTAAAAATCCCTCAATGAGGGATTTTTAATACGACTCTTATCCTCATTTCAGAAAAAAGGGATTCTCCAAATGGGATTTCTAAAAAGGGGTGCCGAAATTGGGGTGCCTGGGAATATGGCCATTGGATATAGGCTTTTATTATACACAAGGAAGATAACTCTGCATAAAAATTATGGGGAATCAAAGGATAGTTATAATTTATATAAATGATCTCGATAAATGAAACAACAAGAGTACTTGGAATAGGGTCAGAACAACTGCTATTACGTACCATCTTACCAGGAACAGGATGATACAAAGCATTTGGTAGGTTAATACTATCAACGGTTAGGATGGGACCTACAGGGGAATATACCAACCATACTCTGCTGTCGTTCTGTATTACCAGGCATTGACCCCACCCCAGAATACCGCTCAATAATATGAAGCACCTGGTGGATCAGTAGTACCAAGGGCCAGCAAGAGACCTACAGGGATATGTACAGCCTATGCTATACTACCGTTCTAAACTACCAAGCATTACCCCCACCCCCACAAAATCACTAGGTCTACCATAACGTACTACATATACCAGCCATATAATAAAACAAAACAATCGGTCGGTTAATAGTACCAAGCACTAACAGGGGCCTATAGGTGTATATACCGCCCATACTATAGTACCGTTCGAAACTACCAGGCAGTACCCCTACCCACAATACCCCTATGCCTAGCATTGCATACTACCTATACCAGTCATAGGATAACATGAAGCATCAGGTGGATTAATAGTACTGAGGGCCAGCAAGAGATCTACAGGGATATGTACAGCCTATATAGTATCCTCAAATAAGTATCCTATAAAAGGTATCCTCGATAGGTATCCTCCATAGGTATCCTCAAATAATACAATACCAGGTCATAGGTATCCTCAGATACCCGTATGTGCCTTTGTGCTAGGGCACATTGTGTCTTATTGTGCCTTTTCACATAAGCACATATCGGCACATAAAGCATGTGCTTTTGTGCTAGGGCACATTGTGTCACATTGTGCTTTTTCACATAAGCACATATGACAAAAAGGGGTGCCGAAGGTCATACGTTTTTTCCAAAAAGGGGTGCCGAAATTGGGGTGCCCGGGGATATGGCCATTGGATATAGGCTTTTATTATACAGAAGGGAGATAACTCTATACGATTAAGTACAAGTTATGGGAAACCAAGCAATCTGATTGGTTATAAATGTTCTGGATAAATGAAACAACAAGAGTACTTAGAATAGGGTCAGAACTAACAAGAATAGACCAGAAATAGCTAAATATAGTAACAATAAGCAAAGCTGTTCCAACTGATAGGCTCTTCTACGCTACTGGAGTATACTCTAGAATAAAGGAACATGGCCAGATAAACAATAACTATTACATATATAGATAGAAGCAGAAAATTCTGGAAGAATTCGAAATAGTAAAACTTGTAGGGTTGTTTGTGGTAATTATCCAGGGAAGTCGTTCCAGAAAATACTCCTGTACAAAGGAACATACCCACCGAACATACCCCGTCTTATTGCAGAAAAATTGGCTAACATAGCAATCACGTGCTACCATGGAAACCAAGATGGTGGTCTCTAGTATACAAAATGGACGACGGAACCACGGATCGCCCTAACAACACGCGCTGCGCATGCGCACTCACACCACTATCGCTATGGAGATGACGTCACAACAAGGCTGCTCACGCGGGTTACCATGACAACACAATATGACGTCACATGAGATCATCCAAATGAGATCATCCAAATATGGCCCCAAACGTGCGAGACATACTACTATCGTTTTTTAATAAAACGATTTACGGACGTTTTACCCTGGAATGTTTCAGTTCCGTAAGTTTTGGTCATTCTCATAATTTTGTCTTTTTTATTTTGGGATGGGTGCGTGTGCAGTCGTGATCGATATTTTGTCCAAAAATGATCAAATGTAATTGAATGTGTTCATAAATAAATGTTTTGTGGGGGTGTTCTCACTTTGCCAGCAGGTATTGTTCCCATGAAAAGGTGTTAATAACTTGGACAATAGGGATTTCGAGTATAGCCTTACTATATTTCTGCACATTTCTGTTGATTTTTTCACTAACACAACTTTGAAAACACGCTTTGTCTTGTAAAATAAATAGTTGCAGTTGATTAAAAACAGTATACATTCAGACATGTGTACATGAATATACATTTCAGGCAGTTACATTAATTTTACTGCATTTTGTGACAACTAACTGCGGAGTTCCTGGAGTCACCGGAACGCTCCAATAAATTGTTTCAAAATAAATTTGTGATAATGGGGATACGTTTGAGGGAGTTGAGACAACATTTCTTACATAGTGGACAGGTTGGGCACAGAATTATAACAACAGACCTAGAAATTCGCCCAGTGTTGAAAGTGCATCAGCGGTTTTTCTGAGAAACTCCTTGTGTACTTTAATATTGTAGTGTATCGATAGAACCAAGTAAACCAATCTTTACAACACAAATGAAATAACCCGTTGAAAACCGGTCTCCCGAATAGTATCCTTCACAGAAAAAACATTCACAATCATAGGAATTTTGTATTAACCCTTTACCCAACGAATCGCCCGCATCCACCCGCGTAATATGCTACTTCAGCAGTTAAAAAAATATTATTATTCGAAAAAATTCAACAAAACCATATTATGTGACCCCTCGTTGGAACGAACTCGTCGAGCTCGTTCCAACGAGGGGTCACATGATATGGCTTTGTTGAATTTTTTTGAAAAATTTGAAAAAAATGATATTTAAAATAGTAAATTTTGATATTGTCTGAGTTGGGTAAAGGGTTAACAGGGAGATGAACTAATAATTTAATCCTACAGTCATATTGAATTGTACGATAAATTGTCGCCAATCTTTCCTACCTATTTGCTGTTTATTGGGTTATCTTGTCATAGGATCCTAGATTTTTATTTATTTATTGGTGTTTAATGTCACATACTTATGCACAATGGCTAATCGTGACCTTGACAGTTTTCGGGTGGAGGAAGCTGGAGTACGCGGAGAGAACCACCGAGCATCGACGAGCAACTGTCAGCTCCTCAACATTCTAACTCTGTTCAAGCTCCGTTCAAGCAGGGTTCAGCGGTTGAAGACATGTGCACCATCGACGTGCAGTACGCCTTAGCACACGGCGCCATCGTGCCCCCATGTGGACAGCCGGGATAAAGTGCCTTGCCCAAGGACACAACGCGGGTCGTCCCGGACGGGGATCGAACTCAGGACTTCTAGCATATAAGTCCAACAGTCAACCATTGAGCCCCCCCCCCCCCCCCTACCCCTACTCTTTTGCAGGAAAACGCGTATTCATAATGGGTTGAACGGAAGGAGTAAGAGTAGGGCATTCAAAGCTGCGGAATTCAATTCTATACGAAAGTGTCCCAATGATTCGATTAAGTTCGCACATATTCGGTAATTTTCTAATCGTAGAGTCTACAAATCTTGTCTAACTTAATCGAATTTATTCATAGTTCTATACATATTGTTAAAACACCTCAAATATAATGAAGTCTGAAAACATTGTTGCTATTTCATTTACCTTCCTTCGGGTGTGGCAGGGAGGCGGCCAGTCTGGCTGTGCCTGCTCCTGACGATGTACATATACACACACACTTTACTGACACGCAACCAACGCCTAGAGTGGAAGTCCTGTGCGGTGGGCATCCAATTTGTCCAAGGTATAAACGATTGCCTAAACTCCACTTTAAACCTGTGCATGTACAGCTATTTCTATCCACCTTGATGCGCATGCGCGAAAAACTAAATTATTTTCTGTTTCCAATTTACTGCAGCTGTCAATGGGAGAGAAGGGGAGCGCGATGGCTCAGTAGGTAGAGGTGCAGGCTGCAAGCCGAGAGGTCCTCGTTCGAATCCCACCTGCGGCAACCGCGTTGTGTTCTTGGGCAAGACACTTCATCTCCATTGCCCGCGTGGGGGCACGATGACGCCGCCTACTAAGGCGTACTGCACGTCGATGGTGCGCATGTCTTCAACCAATCTAACCCTGCCTGTGCTACAGTGCGGAGTTACGATGTTGGGGAGCTGGCAGCTGCTCGTCGTTGCTCGGTGGTTCTCTCCGGGTACTCCGGCTTCCTCCACCCGTAAAACTGTCACGGTCATGATTAGCCATTGTGCATAAATATGTGACCTTAACCATCAATAAATAAATAAATGGGAGAGAAACGTACAACTTCATTTTTAACCCAAATTTGTTTTTCCATCACATGTGCGTTCATATGGTCTATAAATAAATCGGTAAATTCCACAAATACATCAGGGAATTCCGTAATGCGTGCGTTCGATCTTGAGTCGTTTATTAATACCGTATAAGAAAACAGTGCTCTTCTGCGACCTGTTACAGAACTCAATAAAACAATTACGCAGTTTCACGACATGCGATTGAAAGAGAAATGACAATCGGTTACAATATTATAGCGAATTGTTTGTCGATATAGCATTTTCCAGTTGCCAAGTGACCAATATAGATTTCGTTTCCTCATTAAACTCCGTTGACAATCATTCCAGTTGAGGTCTATTTAAAAATGCCGTGCTGAACAATTGCAAAAACAACAATTAAAAACTATTTTCAAAATGCGAATCCAACAAAACGTAGGAGAATCTGTGTTATTGAAAGCGATTCCGATTGAAATTCAAGTTTTGCCTCCATTGTTTTGATTTTCAAGTTTCATGTTTGAAACGAAAGTTCGATACTACTCCGAGTTGGGATTCCCTTAAATTGTTAATGGTTATTTGGCTAATATCATTATTATTATATTTGATTTTTCAGGTGTTGTGATCAGTTTAAAATACTAATTGTCATATAATAAACAAATTACTACAAACAGGCAATTGATCTGTGGTGTTGTATTCCGTCGAATTGATGAGATGAGATCGGCCAGATCAAACACGACGCCACAGGTTGTAGTAATTTGTATTTATTAAATGGGACCACTCTGAGAAGTTGGTGTGGTTCTGAAGTATATGGTGATGGTACAATGTGAATTACAAATTTACAGTACAGTTGCCGTGGACTGGTCGTAACACACGCGTGGGCGGTGGTGTCCACGCAAGCATTTACCGGGTAACAAAATCAACATCAGCAAAATTTTTGATCCTTATTGCAATGAAAGCTTAAAATGAAATACATGCATATAACATAATCACCATGAAATAGCTCATTACGTAAAATATAGTTCACTACTCGTCTGACGCGGGAATAACGTCAGAAGTCAACGTTGGTGTGGCAACGTTGTAATTAAGTTGTGTGGAAAGTCGATTTGAATTAATAATCTTCCCTTATTTTTCATTAACTCACTACCTAATACAAATATCATACGACATTTGGAGAAACAATTTCCATAATAACTAATTATTATCATTTTTTGTCTCGAAAAAACGTTTACGTACCCACATTGGTGGTCACAATTCATCTCTGTGCTGTAAAAATTGAAAACAATATCAAATTGGGAGCTGCGATTTTGTGAACAGCGCTGGCCAGCTTTAGTCGTTACGCGACCTAAAAGGCTAAAAGGTTAAACAACATGTTATAAAAGGAATCTCAAATTCGTCACGATTTGACAGGACATTTCTGAATGACGTTCACTAAAATCGATCCTAGCCTTTGTTAATCTGGACTTAGTTCCATTTTAGTGAACTCGGTACAGAAATTTCATATGAAATCGAGACTCATTAGGGATCTTCTATTTTTTAATAATTTTCTGTGATTCTTTATTAAAAAATAACAAGAAATCAATTTTTCAGATACTACTGTCTCTCAGATAAAAAACTCCAGCAATTAGTACATTAACAAAACTTCACGAAAATGTTGCTCAAGCAGAAATTTATCACTCTGAAAACGGCAAGCAAGGCGACAATTGGGATAGGAAGTATGAACTGCCGCGGTCTCTCGTCGGACGGCAATAAACGCCTAGTCATTTTCCCACGTTGCAGAGACAAATTCGATATTGCTTTACTGGTTGATATCATGTGAGGAGATTGAAAATACTTGGAGAAATGAGTGGGTTTTGGAGCTGCATTCTGGTTCAATTCAAGTTCGAGCCGAGGAACATGCATCCTCTTTAAAAATACATTCAGCTACACCGTACGTAACATTATAAAAGACCCAGGAGGCAGTTTAACTGTTTTAGACATAACCATCACAGATCTGTATGATATTTGGAGACAGGAAAGTACTTGTTTAAAACAGTATATATGGTGCGGATCAGAAATAAAATGGCCAGATTAGATTATTGTTTAATGTGCTCCGTTCCACAAATGTTTTTTTTCCAAAAAAGGAGATATTCTTTTTAGATACATGTCAGACCACAACCCGATCACTCTCAATTTATCTTTTATCAGTCAACCTCGAGGAAAGGGTCTTTGAAAATTTATTAACAGTCTTTGGAGTGACCCAGAATATGTAAATGCCATAAAGCAAGTCATCGCAGAAACTATAGAACTTTTTTCTAAACATAATAATAATAATAATAATAATAATAATAATAATAATAATAATAATAATAATAATAATTACCTTACTATAAATGATCAACTCATTTTGGAAACGCCAAAACTTATGATAAGAGGCAAAACTAGGAAATTGAAACAAAGTTAAGTGCTCTTACGCAAGTTCTGGACAATGGCGATGTATCAGTCGTACATAAAATCGAATCACTAAAAACCAAGCTGAACGAATTTCGGGAGAAAAAATAAGAGGGATGATTTTACGAACTAAAGCCAAATGGAACGTTGAGGGGGGAAAGCAACTAAATATTTCCGTAACCTGGAAAAACGGCAGTACACTGAAAAAATAATCCATGTTGATTCAATCCGATAGATTACAAACAACTGATCTGAAAGAAATACTATCTGAGCAGAAAACATTCTTCCAAAATCGTTACACGACAAAACTATCCAATACTGATTATGACGAGCAAACTATAAAGACTTTTTTGAAACAGTACGTTTCTAAACTTACTAGAGGATGATAAAAAATGTTCTTGGAGGCTTCGTTGACAGTTTCCGAATGCATTTATGCACTTAAAACCACGAAAAGCAACAAAACTCCCGGTTCCGATGGGTTTACAGCAGAATTCTATTATTTATTTATTCTGGAAAGATATTGGTAATTTCTTGATAAACTCACTGAATAGCGGCAAAAATACAGAAGAACTATCAATAAACCAAAGAGCTGGTGTCCTAACGTGTATACACAAACCAAATAAATCGAAAGTACACATGAAAAATTGGCGGCCAGTTTCTTTAATAAACGTCGATGTAATAAAAATAGCCTCTACCGACATTGCTAACCGCATCAAAACTGTCTTGCCTAAACGAATTTCCGAAACGCAACAGGGCTTCGTAGAAGGAAGATATACTACTCAAAGTTTGCTAAGCACCAAATATTTGACACATCATTTTGAAATTTGCGTGTGAAATATTTGCGATATTTTTGGTGAATATGATTGAGGAATGTATTGAGATGGTCCCCAGTGTTTACATTAGCACTCTTCATAGGCAAATTTGTCGTGACAGTCATGGATAGTTTGGATAGCGTGTACCTCTTGATGTTCATGATGTTTTCGTGTACTGTCTACATGTACATTACATGTGTAGGGTATTCAATTTTCATTTCAACACAAACTCTTGTGATTTAATGATTGAATATAGCAAATGCAAATGTAAGAAGACATTTGTCTGAAGCAGAAATGTGGATGGTTGTAGGGATGGTGGAGCAAAGGGCTACCAATCGTCAGGTTGGTGAAGCCCTTTGTGTGCACCATACGGTTATTTCAGCAGTAAGGCATACCAATAAGACGGCATGGTAGTGGCAGAAACAGGGCAACATCTGCAGCTAAAGACCGTTTTTTTATCATTCAGGGACGTAGGAACCACTTTGTCACAGCAACTCAGCTTCGCAGTGACCTCCAGAATGCACCCGGGGTAAATATTTCGACGCAGACTATCCGGGCAAGGTTGCACGAAGTTGGTCTCCGATCGAGAATACCATGCATTCGCATTCCGCTGTCCCAGAACCACCGCCAGGTAAGATATGAATGGGCCATGGACCACGTTGGGTGGACCGCAGACGATTGGCGACCTGTCCTTTTTACAGATGAGTCGAGGTACTGCCTAGACCACACAGATAGGCGTTCTAAGCTTTGGAGAAGACCTGGAGAGCGATTCCATGCAGCCAACATTGCTGAGCGTGACCGCTATGGCGGAGGGTCAATCATGGTCTGGAGCGGCATCAGTATGGATGGACGCACAGATCTCCGTGTCCATGAACGTGGTACATTGACTGCACAGTCGTATATTGATGAGATCCTGGATGTCCACTTCAGATTGTATGCAGGTGCAGTGGGCGATAGATTTATTATGATGCACGATAATGCCCATCGTCATGTTGCCCATGCTGTCGGAGAGTACCGACAGAGGGTGGGGATTGAGCGTATGGACTGGCCAGCAAGATCACCTGACCTCAGTCCAATCTACCATGTCTGGAATGAGTTGCAGCTTGCAATTGCAGCCCGTCCAGTGCAGCCAAGAAGTGTCCAGGAGCTTGGTGTCATGCTGGTCCAAGAATGGAACAGCATCCCAAAAAGGACCACCAGGAACCTGACTGGGAGCATGAGAAGGCGTTGGCAGGCTGTAATTAACAGTAATGGGTCTCATACTCGATATTGAACCCATACCAGTTCGCTCCGTCAACTTTTTGGCAAGTTTGATAACTCTTTTACCAATAATATCCATTTTCCATGGTTATCCTATTCAAAAGCTAAAAAATATTGTCAAACATAAATAAAACCTTAATTTCTGTACTTAAATCATCAAAGATATAATTAAATAATAGTTTAACTAAAACGTAAAACAGGCAGTTGGATATAGTTGGATATAGTTGGATATAGTTAGTGCTTAGCAAACTTTGAGTAGTATATATTGGAGAATCAACACGTTTGGCATTTGATCTAATCAGAAAATGCGAAGAGGAAAACATTCCTGGATTGCTTGTATTGTTAGATTTTGAAAAGGCATTTCACTCGTTAGAATGGACATTCATAGAAAGAACACTACGTTTTCTAAACTTTGGCCCATCAATAATACAATGATTTCACACCTTTTATAACAACGTATATATATATATATCTTGAACAATTGTCATTGAACAGAAAGTTTCGATCTACAGAGAGGCGTTAGGTAGGGTGATCCTCTACCCCACCTCTTCATCCTCTGTGTAGAGATCATTAGTGAAGCACTGAAAAACAGCCCAAATATCAATGGAATAAAGATAAAAGACCCAAAATACTTAATAAGTGAATATGCAGATGACACGTCGCTTTTTCTAAGTGACGATGGCCATTCATTAAATGCTAGAGCTGTAGGTTTCTGAATTTCTTGTTCGGTTTCGGTTTTGGTTTTTCAGGTGGAGTAAAACCTCGATTCGGTTCGGTTTGTTCATCAGGCCAAGTAAAATTCAATAAAACTCATTCTTATGTCCGGAGTCATAACTGAATGGTAGTGAAATTGAGTGAAACTCAATGAATGCCCGAAATAAGCTATAATACATGAAGAATCAGGAAGGCCAATATAATAATTACCTAAATATACAGAACTTTTATTGTGCTTGGCCATTTTGCGAGGTCTCACACCTACACGCAACTTGAGGAAAGCTGCAAACACAACTAAACTGAAATGTCGGAAATTCACAGAATGTAGCCTTCCCAGAGTAGTGAGAGTACCCAGACACTACCATTGGCAGTGTCTGGATACTCTCACTACTCTGAGATGGCTACATTCTGTGAATTTCTGCAGCAAGAGAGTATTTAATAAAAAAACGAAAAACCTTAGATGTCGACGGTTTCGGTTTCGGTTTTTTAAAAAAACTAAAAACCTCGGTTCGGTTTCGGTTAACCTACAGCTCCATTAAATGCCGCTCTTGAAACGGTGAAATTATTTTCTTCTCTTTCTGGACTAAAGGTAAACTCTGAGAAAACGCACGTGATTTGATTGCATCTAAGAAGGGTTACGGGGCGGAAATACAAACTGGTGAACATGTTCGCTGGAATCACGGAAATTCTTTTACATTTCTGGGAATATTGTACAATCTGTTCAGGGAAAACTATATATTAAACAATTACATAAAAAATGAAATATTGATAAGTTACACAATGGTTGGTCCTTCAGAAATTTAACTCTAGTCGGAAAGACTGCTGTAGTAAAAAAACACTCGTATACCAATGTTGATACACTGCTTATCGGTTTTACCCAATCCCCAGAAAGATATTTTTTGCAAAATTCAAAACTAAATTCTTTAGTTTTCTGAGGCCAGGAAAGAATGATAAGATAAAAAGATCAATAATTATTACTCCCTATAACCACCCTGGATCACAAAACTGTTAGACCCAAATATTTGTGCTTCTTAGAAGACTCTTGTTTTAAATGATATTGCAGATCTAGGAAGCAATCAAATCTGACACCTATATAAAGTAGGACTACAAAAACTAGGATAGTTATGGACCTTCTGTAGTAATGCTAAACAGACAATGTCGCACCTTTTGTTTGACTGCTCCTTCTCGAAAATAATATTAAAAAATTTGATAAAAAAGTTAATATAGGGGTGTGGAATCTCACTACCGCTCGAAGAACAGCATGTCATTTTGGGTTACAACAAAAACGATATATACGAACCATGCGATGGTACATAACCTCTACTCTGTTAAGATTTTACACAGTTTATTTGCTACAAAACCATGATTGTATGAAATTATAGGCGTATAATTTTACATAAGAAACCTATCTCTACGAAATGTTAAATTGTATTGTATATATTTTTCAAACCTGAAGCTGAATAAAAACAATTAAAAACAAGAAACTGTGTTGCTTATCGAAGAGTGCAAAATGTTGCCCGTTTATCGTTTCTTTCATGAGAACAGACCCACGGAAACCTGCGAAGCTTTGTAAAAATATACGTTTTTGTGACTCCACTCATATTGTGGCTGTCAAAACATATACCGGAAACACCAAATATTAGAATACAACAGACAAACTACTGTAAAATAAATGCTGAATGCAACGTGCCCCTCGATTTTCGTTGCTTCATTTCTGTCTGGCACAAACGTAGAACAGACAAAATACAAAGTTTGGTGAGAACTGGAGTTTCTATCCGACATCACTACTCTTCAATCAGCCTCAAAGGTATTAGATTATTAGATAAGGCGTGACACGGAAACATGTCGAGAAATTTTGTTATCCCATAAATTCATGTTTGGTTTATGCAAGGTTTCTATGGTCAAAGTGGCTATGTTGTTGTTTCGTTGACGAGGCCGCTGGACGTTGACAGAGTAAGGCTGGCTTGGACCAGATCTTTGTGAAATACCGCGTTTTAGATCTCCTATTTATGCCTTTGTTGGACCTTGTGAGGAAAGTTGCTTTCGTGGCCATTGGTTAAAATGTAATCTTCAAAAGGGATGAGAACTTTGTTGTTCCTGCAAAATCAGAGCACATATTTGCCTTTAAGTGGAAAGGCGTTCAGTTCTTCGACAGTTTATAGACTCTGTGGTATTAATTATTGTATCTGAAACAATATAACACGTTCTGCGCCCGGGCTATAAATGTTCTGTGTATCATCAAAGAAGAAATATACTTATTACGAGAAATAATGTAGGACCTTTCCTCGAATTGTAAATGTTTGTTGAGACTAAAGAAAAGGTATCCGACAAATGCCTCTCTGAAAGACGCCAATTGAGCCCTATCACAACCGATATCCCGTTCCTCCTATAGACGAAACTGTCACGCTAAACTGAAAGAGGATCATCCATCCTTTGAATATGTTGTTGACACGGGAGGTATGCTATTAAATTCAAACATATGCATAAAGTGAAATTTGATATGATAGAATAGATCTTCATTAATCTGATGCATTCATGTAGATGTACAACATGAATTTACTATGACATCAAACCGCCAAAGGATTAGGAAATAATTTATTTGGAATGCAATTTTCCTGTGTTTCAGCGATTTATTAATAAATAATCTCTCATTTCTCTATACAACAACACCAAATTAAAATAAGATCTCTGTGTATACCGCGGTTTATCTGTCCAAATATAAAAAATAATTAATAATTCAGCTTGTTTGTTCAAATTCATCTGCAGTTCGTTTTACACTCAACTAACGTTTCTGCATTCTAAAAGCGCTATTATTTTTTTCTTATTGAAATGATCAGGTGGTTTTTAGTATTGTCAATACAGTGCTTCAACATGAACAAATTGTGTTGGAATTTGCTTCGAATGCAGAATAACACATATATAATTCAGAACAACAAAACTAGAAACATTGAAAATCAACTTTTCGAAAAATTGTATTTGTTTGCTCACAATTAAAATTAAACAATGACAAGTTTTGAAATAAAAACACTAGAATGACATACATATAACTCAATAGAGATACAGTCTTTGCAATTAAACGTCGTCTCTTAGAACGTTTTCATCTGATCGATGCTGTATTTGTATTTCTTTTTGTGGAGTGGGGTAGGATGGGTGGGTGTAAACGGGACTTCTAATTAGCGCTTAAGGCGCTTCATGTTTTCCCGAGTGTAATGAAATTGTTTAAAGTTAGTTCAACCACTGCAAAAAGCGCAAAGGTCTTGAAAATATTCTTTATCAGGACAGACAGACAGACAGACAGACAGACAGAAAGACAGAAAGACAGACAGGCAGGCAGGCAGGCGGGCAGGCAGGCAGGCAGGCAGACAGGCAGGCAGACAGACAGACAGACAGACAGACAGACAGACAGACAGACAGACAGACAGACAGACAGACTTATTATACGAATTTCGCGCATTTCCGAATCGTAATGGTTTTTCTATCCAAAAAAAATCATGAAACACATCTTTTGAAATTAATGTCAGTGAGTTTTCATAATGATTATGTTTTCTGCATTCAAGCCTGAAAAGAATAAGATGGTCATCTTCAGAAGGAGTCTCCCAGAGGGTAAAATTGCACAGCAGCGTAGCATCACTACATTTACCCTTTTTGAACCTCAAACTAAGTCTAGGTCTCAAACCCAAACAGCAAGCAGTACCAGGGGATAAATACTTACACTGTATGGGCTAGCATCCGCAAATTCACCCATTGGGGACCTCATTCTGCAAATGACAGATTGCTAATTTTCAGGCTTGCCTGCATTGTACAGCACTTTCGAAGGTTATCGATCAAGTCCCAAGTTTTATTGTTTTTTTTCCCTTTAAATGCTTTGGAAGTTTGACATTTTTTATCGACGTCAAGACAAATTTCCCCTTAAATCAAATAACGTTTCTCTTAAAACAAGAATTGCGAATTCGTTCCCATGATTGTTTTGAAATTAAAAGATGCCAGCTTTAAGCAATTCTTTATATGTCTATATAATTCACTGTGATCCACATTTACATGGAAAACAAAAAAGTTTGGTCCTTTTTACACTATACACGAAGGATTCGGTTAGTAGCCTACTTTCGACACTTGAAGTCTCATCAGACCTACATTTTAAAATGAAATATACCAGGGGATTAGGTGAATATATAATAGAGGCGTAATCTGGATACTTCCTTAAGAGAAATGATTGATGTGTCCTAAATGTTTTCTCAGACAGGATAACATATTATAAAAGAAAATACTTCTTGCCTTCAAATAAAACATGAGTAATTTCAGGTTTCGAATGTCTCAGATACAGCTGAAAATAAATGTCTGCAGCGAGGCCATTTTATAGAAGTTATCTATAAAAAACAATCAACAAGTAATTCACAATATATACTATATGATAAGTATTCAAGAAGCAGTAACTATAAAATGTCAATTCAAAGCTTTCTAATAAATTATGAGTACGACGCAGTTACTTCGGAAAGGATATAAACTGATCGGTCGGTGACTCAGCTGAAGTTCACTGGGGATGAGTTTGTTTCATATAGTTATCCAGTATTCACGCATTTTGTCTGTACTTGATACCATCATTTGTGGATATTTCCAGGGAGGGGTCGCTGAGCCCCAATCTCACTACAACAGACGATTGTGCCCTGTCAGAATAGTTTGCCGTAATTAAATAATGGTTATTATAGCGGTAATAGTGGGAGAGGTAGTAATAGTAGTCGTAGCAGGAATATTTTTCTTCTTGTGGCAAGTGCGTTTCGCTAACAACGTAATTATAATTAAATGTGAACTCGCTCTCTCCAATGGACCCTGCTACCAACCAAAAGCAACTGTTGCGGATAAATTGCGCATAAGGAGGGGGTGATGGACTTTCTGCGCGAGTTCATTATTATAAATACAACATTGCTTTAAAATTGCGAGATCGATCTCTCATATTAAAAAATCCTTGAATTCTTACATGCTGATTAATTTTCCTCCAATGTAAATATGAAATTAAATTAATATGCCGTTTCCAACATAAACCACGAACCACTCACTTCGTACTCCAGAGATCGACAGAGCAAGAATGATACGATGAGTTAGTTCCATCTAAAATTTACAAAATACAAAATTCAGCGATTAACGGGGACACGTTCTGTTACAAAAGTACACAATCAAGGAACAACCCATCTGCAGTTTCCAACATGGTCCAGTCCACTCTCACATCCCACAACCGCAGGCCTCTAGAGCGGAAGGATGAACTCGCCCACCCCGAAATCTTCAGTGTATCAAGGTTTAAACAACTACTATGTGAATGGACCCTGTATCAGTTACATGATTATCTAACAGCCGATATGTGGGTTTCTGTGGGGCTAATCCAGCCACAAACTCTGTAGCTCCCGGAGCTATAGGGTGAAAGGCAGAAATCATCTAGTTTAAAACTCTCACAAAAAGGGAAAACGGGGTATCCTTAAGTGTGTTATTTCATATTCACAATCCGCCCTGAGACAGATTTAGAAGTGATAATTACTGAATTTGGAATTATTTTTGAGTTGATTCTTAATTATCGACAATAGCTCTTGTATTTGTTGTGAGATTTACCCATTGACCGTTTGCCTTAACATCCCATGCACAACTGGAAAAGATGATTGTTATATATTGATCTATGTATGGTTCTAGCTTTTAAATCAGAAATTTCGAGTGAGTTTCATTTTATATTGCTCCGCCAATGTCAAGCCAGACTTCCACCAGAAATTGCGTCAAGTGCGAGACTGAACTAAAAATTGTAAAGTTTACTGAAGTTGGCCCCGATCGATTTCTGATACAGGCACCGAATCGCAAATCCATAATATTTTACACCAGCGACCAGAATAAGGCAATAAATATTGAGGGGTACTAAGCAGGTCCCAAAATAGTTTGTTGCTCCACAGTTAGGTATATATATGTGTATATATCAGTATCACATTTCGTTTGCTTATATATATTTATTCTAACATGTTTTGTCCACTCTTCCGCCCTCAATACGGAGGAATATCACCCCGTCGAAACTGAAGTGCGAGAAGCAAAAACATTGTAACGCAGATGCTATATTCGTTATTTTCACTCAGCTTTGATCTCTTGATTTTATTTATGAAATCTTAATCCAGTGGAGGAAATGTGTTGCGAACAGATCGTGATCTGATCGAGAAAATTATCGCTTTTTCGTGTTACAATCAAAATGGAGTTTTCACCTAAGATACTAAAACTAGAATGTTGAAAGTTAATAGGAGCACACATAGTGATTCCTCTAATCGAATCCCAGATTTCAGATGAAGACCCGGTGGCTTAGGCTGAAGCCTATTATGTTACAAGGACTGGCGAACAAGTTCAACAACTTTTATTACACGCCGGTTCTATGAATTCCCAATCTACAGCAACAGTAAACCATGCGGAAAATGAAAATCGTTGACGGATATTTTTAAATAGAAGCGATATTTCACTGGAATTTGCTACAAATCGTGCACAGCAATTACAATTTGAATCGCTAGCGATAAATGAAAATCGTCCCTCGAGAACCAATGTGTTCTATGTGCCAGTAGAACTCAGGGGACGAATTAGTAACGCGGGTTCCCCTCGCAAATTTGGTTGGCGATAAAAATTAATGTGTTGTGCAGTTGATAGTTGTCAAATGAATTGCTGAGTATCCTAATAATTTTATAGACGTGAAGGCGTGTAACAAACACAGAAACACACGCGTGTGAATTGGCTAATCGATTGCAGCCTCTCGTTTTATCCTTCCGCGCTGACACTTGTGCCATGTCAATTAACCCATCCACACGCGTGTGTCGTTCTGTGTATTTATTAATGCCTGGCTTTGACTCTGTGACACGGGTTTCCGTGACGGAAATTTCGTGGCCTCACTCTTCTGGACAACTACCAATGGATATTTTGCCTCAATGGAATGTGTCTCTCTTCGCACATGGGCCAGCCTGTTTACGTCCGCATCTGGTGGGACGGTGCGCTTTTTCAACAGTAACTCCACATCTTATACTGCCGGATTGTATTCTTGTTTTCAACCAATGGTAACCCTGCTTGTGTTGAGTTAATATGTTGGGGATTCTGACATTTGCTCGCCGTTGCTCGGTGGTTCTCCCCGGGAACTTCAGCTTCCTCCATCAGTAAAACTGTCCGACACAAGGTGACACTGGCTGTCAAAAGTGTCATTAAACCCCAATGAATAAATAACATTCATAGAAGACATGCCTTGATGGTGTAGCTGGAATATATCTGCCTCCTATGCTTTGTGTGTCAACACAATAACCCGAATACAATCAATCCTATCTTAATATTTTTTTTTTGTTACACTGATAGACTGCCATTTGTACTTGGTCATCTATGATCTATTAGAGGCTAAAAGATGTTCGCAGCTTCAACATGTACTGGCAAATGAGTTCACGGAAGCAATAGTCATTATTTAAAACGGGAGAGAAACAAAGCGGACAGAGAGAAAGCTGTAACTGTTACATAGAATAACATTGTATATTTATTTATTTAATATCATGTTACGAAATTCATTCTCAAACCATGCTGAATGAAAAACCCTTCACTTTTCAAAGCATTTTTAAAATTTATTTATTCTTAATCATAACTCAGGATCAACAGGTTTCGGGATGGAGTGGTGTGTGGCTTTCTCGAAACACAAAAGTGATGAAATGGAATATTTGATTGGTCTTTTTGTAACCCTCTTAATACTTCAATGTAAGTACAAACACCTTTCGTATAACTCATGGCTCCAAAATGTTTTCATACTTTCTTTTATGTAACATTTCCTTCTGAGTGGAATGGGACACCCCTTCGGGTAAGGCATTCTTAACCCTTTACCCAACATAACAACAAAAAACGGTCAGCGTTATTCACAGAAATTTCTATTCGGTTTTCATTATTTTTGCTTGAAAAAACATGAATTATGAATTATGACTCCTCATTGAAATGAGGTCGTTTTTAAAGGGTTAAATGGGGTATTTAAAGCGATTACTTCAACCCTCTCAAGATTTTAATATGGGTCCCAAAATCTTTCTTTTATGCAATGCGAGAATAATGAAAACCCTTTCCGTTCTCACAATATTGCTCTAAACACACATGGACATCGATTGCCAATAAGTCTTCGGATAGGCTCTTGGGGCCTATAAGGCTTTTTCACGTCTATATTCGAACATTTCTGAAGTCTTTTACTCGCAATTATATATTTCCAGAGGAACCATGTACCTTAACATTTTCTAGCTAATATGAATATTTGCTATCATTTACAAATATGACAGATCGTGAGTTGGTGGAGCCAATATTTTTCAAGTGGTTTATGCTCATAGCGCAGGCTTGGTATGGCCTATAGACATGGAACCTACACCGAATGAGTTGAAACTTTTTGTGGTTCAAAATGTGGTCCACCTCAATGCGGCCAACAGAGGTCATTAAGTGCAGTTTTTTTCAGAACTATTAGGAATTGCATTATTTTATAACAATTAATGCAAGTCTGAAGATTATGCATGTATCTCATTATTCAAATAAGTGCCAGAGCCAGTGATGTTAATTTCTGATTCCTTGATCGAACCCTTTAAATGCTGTCCACATATATGCCTTTCTAGTTTCTTAGAAAAATTGTTCTGATTCCTGTATGAATATCTGTAAATGCTGTTAAAAAAATCCATTTCTGATTTGTTTAGAAATATTTTATAATAAGCCTCCATACATTCTCTTTCTATATAGATCTTTCCTGATACTTTAACCCTTTTCACACAGACTTAAATTTACTGGATGCAATAAATTCTGTTTTTCTAGTTTCCGACTGAATTTGTGCTATCTAGTTAGACTGGATACATTCAATCTTATTCGTCAGAAAACCACAGTGTGCGTTGTTACCTTCACAGACTCGACAATAAAGAATTGTATGACATCCAAATATCTCGATTTTCCGATTAATGGAGATGGTTTCGAATCGAACCAGTGACAGAAATGAGTTTGAAACTTTCGCCGAAAGATGGAAGATATACATGAATCCAATTGAGCTACTGTCCAACTGTAAACGCCACTCGTGTGTTCAAATAAAACTTCACTCACAACGTATTGAGTATACAGTACATGGAGAGTGGATTGTAACTAAATCACCCGCGGAGTGGAGTTCCACCCAAGCAATAATTGTCAAATTTTGCTCATATCGACAAAAACACCAGCATTGTTTCAGCCAATGGACCTCCGGGTTTAACCCGGAGGTCCATTGGCTGAGACTTTGCTGGTGCTTGTTATGCTTTGTAACAAATTTGCAATTATTGTCCGGTTGAATCTCCACTCTGCGGGTTATTTAATGATAATACACTTCCCACGTACTGTACGTACATGTACATGCCACATTTTACTTACAGCTCCGTGACAAAGTGAATAGCACAATGTTTTTTTTCCAAAATAAATGACACATGTCTGGAGATTATCGTCACAAACATTCTCATGTATTAACCCTGTGAACCCGAAAGACAGCTTTTCCGGTCCAGGAACATAATACGCCATACCTTCATTATGTAGGATGGCTGCTAAGTTAAAGTGTGCGGTAGACCGGGCAATATTTTCTACGTGCAGCACCAAATCTACACGTTGAAAAAATTAATTGGGCTACGCTCAGATAATTAATATGGACTCTTCCAATTGCTTCCATTGAACTGACATGGAAGACACCACAAGGGCTTAAAGGATTAATGATGTGTGACAAACGTATGTCTGCGGCGGATGTTAGACAAGCAAATAAAAAACAACAATCATGATGCACTAAAACAACGCGATAAAATGCAAACTTGAGAATATCTACTATTAGTTGGACTAAGATAATAATCACTAAGAAAAGAGGGTTTTTGAAAAGTAGGAGATGTTTGAAATCGTGACACTCACATAAACACAACCGTCAGTGGAGCAAATAACTACTCTCTTCAATAAAGGGATCATTCACGGCTTTATATGAAAACGAAACAACCATATATTGTTTGACTGACTTAAACAGTTGCTATCGTCCTATCGGATCGTCGGTCAGGCTTCATCCCCGGAGACCTCCTATCAACTATGTAAAATATATTACTACCTGACCAGATCACTAGACGATGGTTAAGACGTGCGTTTGTCCCGTCAGGGATGGTGCAAAAAATTCAGAAAATTAGAACAAATGGCCATTCAAGTGGTTAGTAAAGTTCAGCGCCTTGACAACAAGTGTTCAACAGATAATCGGAATCGGCCACCCCAATCGGCCGATTGTGAGCAATCGGATGACAGCAGCACCGGCTCCTGAAACATCGATCGGTTCAACCGATTGTTGCCAAGCATTTTTTGTGATGATTCATTAACCACAATGTTCAATTGCTAATGTAAAATCTGTCCATGATACCATTCAATAAAGTTGAAAAACTATCACAGTGTGTATTCTTAATCTGTATAGACGCCCCATTAACGGGACATACACGTTAAACGACATGTGAAGCTTATAATTGAGCGCACTTGCGGCAATCGACAGTTCATTCCGGAAACGTGAATGCACTCCATTGACTCAGGTCGCTGTAAAAATTACCAGTTGCGCGCACTTGGGTGGTAAACGTGGCTCTTAGAGCCACGTTTACCGCCCAAGTGTGCGCGACTGGTAATGTTTACTGGACCCGAGTCAACAGAGTTTAACACTATGAAATATGCACAATTTAATGTAGTTCTTCCGAGTCTCGACTTATCTTTTAGTGAACGGACTGTAAACCCGAAAAATAAGTTCAATTTAATGTAGTTCTTTCGAGTCTCGACTTGTCTAGCAGTGCACGATATTACGATCGTAATCGGCATCGGAATAGGCCGATTGTGTGCTCAAATAACCTGTAATCGGCCAGCGGCCATTTTTTGGTAATCTGATGAACACTATTGAAAACTGAATCATTACCTTACCTGAAGTGCAATTCAGTTGAACATCCATTTCAATATATGCATGGCCAACCGATAGAAGAGGTAGATTCCCATATAAAAAAAACCTCGGAGTTGTCCTTAGTAAAGATGAAAAATGGGGTCCCCACATTGAACAATTATTAACTGAAGCATGGAAACGTTTTCATCTGATGAGAAAACACAGCCCTCTCCTTGACAGTTTGTTTTTTGGAAAAAATGCTGTATGACAATGGTTAGATCTATTTCAGAATACGTAAGCGTCGTATTGGGTGGATGCGCCGTCGAGGAACTGACGACATGGAAACGGCTTAATATGAAACTGCTCGAATAGTTAATGGTAGAAAAAGCGCCGTTTGCCACGCTGTCCTTCTTGCCGAAGCCGGTTGGAAAACCCTTAAGTCACACTGCCAAAGTTTTGAAATTCGTTTTTCTATAAAATGATAAATGGGCTCGCTCCACGTTACTTAATAAACTTTTACCTTTATAAAGCTACGAAATAACTCGAATTTAGGAGAGGCAGGGAAGTGCTTTTAGTGACACATCTTTCGATTTAAAGGCTCACCGACGCCTTCTTTACCTTTTTGCAGCCCTATGGAACAACCTCTATCAAGAAGCTATTAACCCTTTACCTAACAAGAAAAGCAGACGACACTTGTAAATAAAATTCTTGAATAACAAATTTATTTTATTTTTTGACCCAAAAACATAGGTTATGGCTCCTCTTTGGAATGAGCGCGACGAGCTCGTTTTCAAAGAGGGGTCATAACCTATGTTTTTGAGACAAAAATGAAAAAATAATGAAAATTAATTGGCGATTTTTGTGAATAGCGCTGGTCGTTTTTTTTCCGTTACGTTGGGTGAAGGGTTAACATTCATTGTCGAAAAGTTGAAGAAGAAAACCGCATCAGTATTATTATGCAGCTCTTGACCGGCAATCTCAAACACAGCACACGTGACTCAGGCTTCAATGCAGTAATCTCAGTTAACAAAAAAAATATTAATTACCTCGGTGATAGCCCTTATTGTTTGTGCGGAAAAAGAGAAAATATTGAGCATTTCCTTTTACGTTGCGAACTCTATAACGCACAGAAAATACCCCTCTTCAATTCCACCTGCATCACATGCAACCCGACTACAGATATTTTGATACGGGTTTTTCAGCACTCTCAAATTAAGCTAATATATTGATATTCCGAGTACTAGAGAAGTATATCATTTGAACAAAACGTCTTGGTTTAAATCCTACAGATCCGGTTGGCAAACTCATCTGCAAAGCTTAACGATTTCCTTCCGTCTAGCATCCGCAACGGTGTCAACTCAAAAATAAAGACAATTCAGATCAGGAGGAAACTCATTTACCTTCAAAACTATGACTGCATTTAAAAAAATTCATTTTTTCCAAACCCGGACTTCTGATTTATTACACAATAGACTTTCTCCAAACTGAAAACAACTAACATTATTTTTTATAATTTTTATTTTATAATTATTTATTTTTGTTTATTTTGTCTTCAATCCTTTACCAACACAACATTATTTCTTCTCATCTCTGAATAAATTTGAATTATACCCGACACCGTTCTTCCCACCTCGCTTACCTCGGAATTACATAGAACAAGCGATTTATGAAATTAATCAGCAACTAGTATATACATTGGTGACTGCACTAACTGTATCTGTATGGGTGGAAATGTCAGTATAAACCTGAAACTTATTATCTCGCCGGTCGCTGCCCTGCCCTGGAGTTGCCCACCGGTGATCGTGTGTGGCGAGCTGTTCAGACTGACATTTTCCCCAATCTTGTCTAATATCTTATCTCATATCTTAGCTCATATATCTTTCTCTATGTCCAAATAAAATATAAGTTTTTTTTCCAAAATGTAGAATTGTCCCACCATGTCAGTGTAATTAATTTACTTCGAAGAATGTACATTGTAAACTCTTGTATCACTACGGTGATTTGAGTCAATAAAGAACTGATTGCGGAATGTAACAATATTCTCTCAAAACTGAACAGATAATCACTCCCACTGGAACAAAGTCGGCGGAATACATTCAAGGTTGCCACACGAGGTGGGATAATCATGAAATATGAAACGGAAATGACTAATACAAGATCGAGTTTGTTGTCGGGTCCGCTTATATATATATATATTGTGTAATTTGAAATTGAATTTACCATGGAATAAATTCTCTTTAAACTAATCTATACTGTTGCTGCATTTTCCAAATTTCCAGTAACCACTGCATTAAGAACAATATATGAGGAATTTCTAATATTTGATTGAGAGAAATTAGTGGATAACGGATCCTAAAAAATATAATGGTACTTGAACCATTTTCTAAAGAGAAGTTCAAGAATTTCTCTTGTTGTCAATTTCATAATGTGCATTTATTTAGTGTGAAACAATATTGAAAATGATAGCGCATCAAACCAAGAACGGTATAATGTTTGTAGATACACTGTTACATGTATGAGTAATTAACATGATTACAGAAGAGCGAGAAATTCCGAGATATGAGAAGGAAAAGATGGAAACCCAAATCTTTGTGTCACGAGATGAAAGAACACTTTTCAAAATGTGCTTGTAAGACCATCGTCTCACATAAGAATTAAACGCGGTCAAAATAAATATTTGAGTTACTGGTGGTTTTAACGTAAATTTTTTCGCGTCTATTTTGAATTCAAAATGTGGAAATGAATTATTTTTAGGCTTTTGTTTTTCATTTCGTTATCAAAAGAAAATGCTGCATTAATTCTGGAAAATATGACGTACTATTAATTTTGTCATGGTCTGTATATATTCATTATGGATAGGACACCTACATTGTTCAAGGCGCGTGGATTTTTTTTCGTCCACTTTCAATTGCTCAAATCCATAGAAAGAAGTATGATAACCTGTACAAATAACCGTGCCATTATTGCGTCTACAGGTGGGAGATGTATGACATTCCGTAATCGTGCTTTCTGAGAGATCTCAAAATTAATTCGACGAAAAACGGAACAAATGAAAAAAGGAATACAAACTATCTGCTCATTTATTTCTATTTACATTCCAGGATAGTGTAATTATCATGTCTATTATTTGCTGTGTAAAAAAAAAAATTGTTGATCCTGTTTTACGTTTTCTTCAAAAGTGTTGTTAGTCACGCAACTAGGAAACAAATCAATACCTTAAGTTTATTCTTCAGTTCATTTTTTTTCACCTTGGTGGTTCACATCCATACTCACCTCTAGTTATTGTTTCTTTGGTCTAGGTAGCTGCGTCCCCATGATTACAGTCGTGTCGATTGCAAAGGTTAAATTCTTTGAAGCGGGCTTTTGTTTTCTAAGGGTTAAATTCCAAGACAAACCATTGACTATACGCTAGATGGTCATATTAAGTGATAAGGTGCGCGTAAGTCACCATTCACCCACCCCAGAAATGTCAGTTTGGAAGAGAGAGCTCTGAGTAAGTTATCCTGCATTCTCCCACACTCTTCCCATTTGTGATATGCATGTCCGGGGATATACCTAGGCGCGGCTGATCTCTTTTACCCACACCACGTGAGCATCCTTATTTGAATATTTAATGACCGCTGGACAATTCTATTTTGTTTGCATTGTGTGCAGAGATATGGCGTTTGCTTCCTTTTACTGATACAATTGACCAAACCAACACCACATCACCTGAGGATGATTTATCTCCTTTCACACCCCAAGCCTCAAGCCCAACGAAATCAATAATTTTGAAAGTGGTGTCACCGAAATGTCATCTGTATCAACTTGCTTCAAAATGGTAACCCATCACTGCCGTGAGCTACCGCGAGCTTTCAAAGTGTATAACTTGTGTATATACAGCACGGCCGTCGTGGATTGGTCACTTTCCACGGGTGGGCAATATTTCCACGGACGCAATAATATTTGACTCCAAACACTAATTATAGGAATAATTATCCAAAATGTAATTAATGAAGCACCGGGTACAACCCAGTGCTTCATTAATTAAAATTTTGTTGATGGTGACTTTTATTACCCGGTAAACGCATGCGTGGACATCACTACCCACGTGTGGATTACGACTAGTCCACGGCGATTGTACTGAACTGTACTGTACTGTACCATACGGGCATTCACGATGCACTGTCTGAATATACAATTCATTCTCTCTTCGACCAGTCGGAAGAACAGTCAAATGTCCTCCGACGAGTGATATATCAATTTTCATAAAGTTATATGGGCGTGGTCGGACAACAATCATCCTCGAGTGGACATCACTACCCACGTGTGGATTATCACTAGCCCACGGGGATTGTACTGCACTGTACTGTACAATACAGTACTGTACTGTGGTGTACCATACGGACATTCACGATGCCCTGTCTGCATATACAATTCATTTTCTCTTCGACTAGTCGGAAGAACAGTCAAATTTCCTCCGACGAGTGATATATCAATTTTCATGAAGTCATGTGGGCGTGGACGGAGAACAACCATCCTGGAGTGGGGCGGTGTGGGATGGTTAAATCTCTCATTATTAAATGAGACATGTACATACAACCGGTACTTCGCACTTTTATCGATCCGTCTTTTACATCTGCATTCACGCAAATGACATTTAAAACTTTTCTCTATTCTTCTGCTATAATCCATGTGCATAATGGTTAGATGGCGTGCAAGACAAAGTGCGCAATGGGTTATGCCGTTATTATGGTATTCTATTTTATAATATTGTGGGGAATAATTTGGCTTATACAGTTGGGGGACACGAGCATGGCCAGAATAATATTACAGAGAACCTTTTCATACAAAAAGAAGTTTTAACCGTGGACTGCGTAAGTTTTATTTGTATAGTGCATTGTTACTTTTTAAATTGTTACTTTTTAAATTGTTACTTTTTAAATATATATTAACCAGGTTGCAGACATGTCATGTGCGTAAATAATTCGATCACGATTGCATGTGCACTCGTATACCAATGTTGATACACTGCTTATCGGTTTTACCCAATCCCCAGAAAGATATTTTTTGCAAAATTCAAAACTAAATTCTTTAGTTTTCTGAGGCCAGGAAAGAATGATAAGATAAAAAGATCAATAATTATTAATTAATACTATAGGAAATGGAGGAATTAAGTTTCCCCACTTAAAAGGTTACAGTTACTCCCTATAACCACCCTGGATCACAAAACTGTTAGACCCAAATATTTGTGCTTCTTAGAAGACTCTTGTTTTAAATGATATTGCAGATCTAGGAAGCAATCAAATCTGACACCTATATAAAGTAGGACTACAAAAACTAGGATAGTTATGGACCTTCTGTAGTAATGCTAAACAGACAATGTCGCACCTTTTGTTTGACTGCTCCTTCTCGAAAATAATATTAAAAAATTTGATAAAAATATTGAAGAGCGAAATTAAAGTAGTTTCCAAAGCAAAATCTCCATGAACTCTTTTTTAAGTCATTCTGTCGACTGTACAGGTGGTCTAAGGGGCAATACTATAAAACGTTTCCAATCGTATTTTCTAAAATTGTATTTTCTTGTTATGACTTTAAATGTGTTGATATGAGCCATTATCATTTTAAAAGATGTGGCAATTTACCAAATGGAAACTGGCCATATCTTTTAACAGGTAGAGTGCTAAATTATTTTTGGTCTGCAAAATTTGTCGACATATCTTTGCCTTGTTAAAATTTATGGGAGAGTGCCCATGGACACTCTCCCATAAATTGTAACAAGGCAAATCCTTAAAAACCAAATGATTTCACCTCAAAGATAATATGAAGTACATCCACTGAATATGAAGTCTTTAAGATAGGTTACTGGGCTTCCAGCACTCTACCAGTTAAAATGCTAATGGTTAATTTTAGTCAGTAATATTAATAGGTACAAAATATAATTCTAGAAAATACAATTGTAAAGGTGTAATAGTATTGGCTCCTGGTTATAGAAGAGTAGTTGAAGAAGAGACACTTGGTAGGTTTTTGAGATCATCTCAGTATGTGTCGAATATTTCCGAATAAGCGCGACTCAACGCAATCATCGTGACGATTTCGAAATCGAATCGAATTTCGAAGCTTCTCGGTGGACTATTTTTCCATATTACTCAACGCTGGTAATATATCTTATTATACTTTATGTAAAACTTAGAAACTGAAACACCTGTTAGAATTGGAGAATTGAAAATCGTTTGGTTTTGAAAACATTGCGGTCATATACAAAAAAGCCAGCGGAGGACCACACTTACCTTCCATGTTCCAACATTTTCCTACAAGATTCTCCGGATTCCGCTGACAAGAGTTGGATTCCCCGCCCGTACTCAACCATAACTCGCTGCTACGATCGTCTAGTGATGCTTCGCATCATGACACGTGCTTGAAATACAACGCCCTTTCAAACCCAGAATCCTGGTTCCACCACAAGGTGTGATATACTACAACAACTACAATACACTACACGCAGTTTAGCATGTTTATATTTCGAAACCATTTGGGGTATAACTCTTCAAACATAGCAGTTACACCACATTGTTTCATTTTTGGGGCGAAGGGACGTTCGCGATCCATCGCATTTGTTTTATCCCAAATATCAAAAAGCCGATTCAGTGTCCAGTGATTGCAAGAAGAATTGAGTCTTCTGTTAAGGTACAAAAGCTTTGCTGTATTTACATGACCAAACACTTGAGATGCCGGGGACGTAAATTCTGGGGAGGAGAGACGAGGGGGTGTGAGATCCTGCCATGTTATTTGTCTGGTTGGACAGTGCATCGTTGTTCAAAGACCACCGCACAGGTTGTTCCTAGTTTGGTGATATGCTAGTTGTAGGAGCATTAGAAATTGGCCGCGGCAAGTACTCTTCCACGACCTTTACAACGACATTTCGGATTGTCGTGATAATTTGATTGAATGTAGACACATTGTCCAAAACGCCTAGGCTTATGTATATTCATGTCATTATCGGACAAACACAAGTCACCGCATCCCAGGCGTCCGCTCGAAATCTGACGATTATTGTTATTTTCGAGTGGTGTTGGGGTGGGATTTGGTAAATCTCACCTGAGTACGAAGATATTTCAACCACATTTGAGGTTTCTTGCACGATGGAAATTTACTGTTCTACCTATTGGTCGCGGAGAAAAAACGAATAGGACAATCACGGTCACGTTCCACGGGTGGATAATATGTCCACGGGCGCAATAATATTATTAGGAACCCTAATTATAGTTATAATCAGCAAACATTTAATTTGTGAAACACCAGGTACAACCCGATGCTTCTTCAATTCAAATTTTGCTGATGATGATTTTTTGCTAACTGGTAAACGCCTGCGTTGACGTCACCGCTTAAACGTTGATTACGACTAGTCTACGGCGGCTGTACTGTACATTCGACGTTGGCTCACGGCAGTAGTTTTCTAACGTATTGAAACGCGGCGAAAAAAGTTGACTTTCCCGTGCAGTCAAGTTTGAAATGATGGATTTCTATGACGTCATGTGGCGGGTGGTGGGAGACAAATCATTCTTTGGTGATGTGCTGGAAGGGTGGGTAATATTTAATTATATATTATTTATTAGGGTTTAACGACACTTTCGATAGCCGGTGTCACCTCGTGTCGGGCAGTTTTACGGGTGGAAAAACCGGAGTAACCAGAGATAACAACCGAGCAGCGGCGTACAACTGTCAGATTCCCCATCGTACTAACTCCCACAAGCAGGATTAGCATTGGTTGAAGACCATTGCACAATCGATGCGCAGGTCGCCTTCGTACACAACGCCGCAGTGCGCCCCACATGGGCGATCGCAATTAAGTTCCTTGACCAAGGAGAAAATGTACTTACAATTGGCCACGATCGAGCCATGGACTTTTCGGTTTGAACTTCAATGCCCTAACTACTGAGCACCGCTGTATTAATGGTAAAGAAGCAGGATGCTTGCTATCTTTGATTACAAAATGCAGCGATGATGAAAATGAATATTCAAATGAGAATGTGTCATATCCAGGTTTATTTCCAAATGCAACAAAATACTGCATTTTGATTGGATGAGAGGTACGGTGTAACTTGCAATCCACAGTAGCTTTTTTTCACACCGTGGTAAACCACGGTGTAAAAACAAGAATATACAAGAGCAGGCTACATCGCTAAAAAAAGTACCCATTTTTAATTATTACTTTCTGCTCGGTTATGTTAGAACAAAAATAAAAATATATGAAATTTAATATTTATGTGAAATAAAATATTACAGATAAGGATGTCATTGGATCTGGCTCATTGAGCCAGTTCCAATGACATCCATATTTGTCTGGTTTTATTAAGAAATTTACAAAGTACACATTTTCTGTCAGTTTTCCCACAATTTAGGTTAAATTATCAAGTACACCAAAATTCTTGGAAATAAATCCGTTATCCTTGTGTTTTCCAGGGTGTATGGGAATTTACACCGGTCTGGGAACTCATACATGTACACCCTTCGGCTTTGCCCCAGGGTGTATGAGTTCCCAAACCGGTGTAAATTCCCAAACACCCTGAAAAGCATAAAGATAACTAATAATCTCACACGGGGCATGCATATCTCAACAGTCGGGCGGTAGGAGAAAGTTAGGCTTCTGTTGTGCAGTACAATGCCGTGGATTGGTTGTAATCCACGCGTGGGCAGTGATGTCCACGCATGCGTATACCAGGTAATAACAATCATCAGCAGCAAAATTTTAATTAATGAAGACCACTATATTCTTGAAGCAAATGTCTGATTCATCCTCTTTGGAAACATATTTTCTACAATTACACTCTTTTCGTCAGAATTGGTTTCTGTGGGGATTAAAGATTAAAACAAAAGTTATGAAAGTGCACTCATGGGAACTTGCAACACAAGCATAACACTATAAAATCAATATTCGATAGTTTTATGCATTTTAACAGTGTTATGTGATACCACAGTAGCAGGTACTGGTTATTCGTTTGGAAAGAAACACTGTTTTATGTTTTGTCACTGCCATACCAATGTGCCTTAACTGAGAAAACTGAGGCTTTTCCTTTACAAAAATTGCAACATATTCATCAAACACAATGTGAAATATCTTTAGAAGCCAGTGTGTGATTTAAAAATCACAAATGGGAAACTTAATATCACAGTAGGTTTGTTTTAGGGCAATATCAATTAATTTATAAATTATATCATAGATTAACAAAAAGGGCCATACCGAGGGACCTATTCAGGGCTATATTTTACCCCGTCAGTCGGTTAGAGAAAACAATTTGACATCAGTTGTTAGGATAAAATGGCAGAGTCCCTTTATATTGGTGAAATATCTAGCTGCATCCCCAATTTTTGAAACCAAATTGAAATTCATATTCTTTCGTGTGGGTTGGGGCACTATTTTGCTTGCGGTACGGTAAAATGAGACATACTTTTTTCCTAAAATATTGTGTGCTGATGCAGATTTTAGTTTTATTTTTGGATCAGGGTAGTTTTTAAAGAAAGCTGTAAATTTTCACCCCTCTCAGCTAATTTATCAGGTAACAGGCTAGACAAATCTTTTGGAGGCAATACCAATTTGTAAGCCCTTTTGACAAAGTTTGGACACTTTGCCATAAAAGAGCAAATTTCCCATGTTTTTGAGTCAACAGAAGCTAACAGTTGGATTCTAATACAGACATGACTCTTTTATCTCATGGAAGTGGTAAAACGTCTCTCTGATAGGGTTGAGGATGATTATAGGTATCAGGGAAATAAATATTTGAACTAGAGTTTCCCGCCTTGAATTGTTGCACTCGGAAATGATGCAGTCTCTAAAAATAAACAGCCTTGGGGAAATATATTGTTTTAATAAACGCTTGAAACATTCTATTGACATCTTGCATTATTATTGAATATTCCTGATAAAAAGGAGGTTAATTTGATGACTTTTGGACCTAAACAATACGATTTATTTTTGCGTGTTTTTGTAGTGAATTCTCTGAAAAATATGTACACATGACCAGTACTTCCATTCGTGTCTGTTTTTCTCTCTTATTTGTTGCTTGAAGATATACTTGAATGCCAAAATTAAAGTGATGCGATCATATTTTTTTTGTGCCGGAACGTTATATTGGTTGCCTATAGGAAAATATTTAGTTCCGTGATATCATAAATCAATACGGAAATGACTTGTGTGCCTGGTCATCTGTGTAAAATGATTAATTTCCGGCATTTCTCTTTCAGTTATGTTTAACTGTTTGTGCAGCTGTGGTAATAAATGAGGAATTGTCATCACCTAAATATCCGAAGTGAAAAACTGGATAGAATAATTATGGAGATTTCATCAACGCTAACTGAAGTCACAATCGATGTTGGAGGAACAATCTTTCGCACTTACGCAGAAACATTGAAAAGGTATCCGGGGACAACTCTGTGTGAGGTAGTACTGGCTAAAGGTGAAGGCTCGCGAATTTTCTTTGACAAAAACCCATTTGTATTTTCATCAGTTCTTGATTACTATCGAAATGGAGCACTTCATGTGCCGCAACATGTGTGTCCTCAAACTCTTAGGGAAGAACTAGCCTTTTGGAAGATAGGAGTTGACAAACTCAGTCCCTGTTGTTTGAACGCATTCTATAGCATCGACGCCACGGCAGAAAGAATGAAAATTATACAACAATCAACCTCTCCTGAAAACATCGACGTCGCAACAATTAGATGGAGAGTATGGTGTTTTCTAGATGATCCGTCATCTTCGAGAATGGCAACGGTAAATATACATTTCACTCATTTTATCTATATTTATACCATGATTACCTTTTCTACTACATATAAAAGGCCTAAGACATAAATTTTAGCTTTATACACGAACAGTGGTGAACATGCCAGCAATGGGATTTCAGTAGTTAAAATTTACATCTACAGTGGAACTACATCCAAGTTGACCTTTGGTGACGCCGACCAGAATACGAACTTGTCTAAATTTATCGCACGTCGCGTCGCGAAGAGTGAAATGAAAGTGACAATTACTTATTACATTTTAAAATGAGTTTACCCCATAATACACCAACATGCATTGTCTCATGTTAATAGAACATATATAACTCGAAATAGTATGTTATTATGTTATTAAAATGAAAATAGGCTCCGTTTCTTTTTCCGTTTCGTTTAGGTGATAACATTGACAGCGGAGGTACCGCCCACCGATGCTCGTGTAAACAAAAACCGATTCGCACGTATGTTCGTCTGCTGCGCAGTAAAATCGAGAAAAAATAATAGCGACTCTCAATAATCTGACGATCATGGTATAAATAAAATATACCCAAAGTAGCTTGGTGTACCAAATGTTCACTACTCGTGGTGAAGTGGTGTTAACCGCACGCCGAAGGGTCACGGTTAACAGCACTTCACCGCTCGTAGTGAATACTTGGTACACCAAGCTACTATGGGTTTATTTTATATCTAAACCCTTCAAAACAACATGAGGCTTTTTTCTCAATCTTTGCATGTACGGTTCACACAAAACCCAGAAGATTACGTCCAGGATAGGACAACTCTTGCCGCTTAAATAAGTGAAATGTGAGCACATTTATTCAATTTTTCTCCTGTAAATTGCATCAGTTTTTGAGCAATGATTTCTTAAATCAAATTTTCTTAAACTTGTCATCAAACCTGGATGTAATAAAAATATTTAAAAAAAAGTACTCAGGTGCTTAATAGTTAACACCCAATAGGTATACAGCTAAGTGTTTGTGGTAGGGGATAGCATGCTCATTACGACGCCGTCTGTAATTTAATCACAGCAACATAACAAACAACACAATAAACACGTGACCGAGCTGGAGAATCAACGATAATTTAACATAATATTTTAACCCTATTGAATTATCACTGAACACCACAAATGTGAGACATTCTCGCCAATTTCGATGAATACAATCGATAGAGACCAGGGCATGCGGGGCAAAAAGGCTTAATAAATACTGGATAGAATTTCGAGCTATGTGATAGTTTATGGACCGGGCAGTCAGACCGTAATGTGTATTGTAACGGTCGACGTATTAAGCAAGCAGTTCTATTCACGTGATCTCTTAGTCGGGGTAAAGTGTTCGTTCTTTTGTGCTTTGAGTTGAGGGTTCGTTCCTCGGCTTTCAAACATCTCTGTTCGTTCTCTTGCTCTTCTAGCTCATCCGATCAGTAGGGGGACGCGACAATGTGAGGGTTGCTTCAATTCAATCAATTGCTCTTCGGAATGAATGAATGAATGATTTTTTTTTTATTTAGCAGTATACAGCAATATAGATATGTAGATACATACAATACAAAGAGATTAACTATGCATGTATACCGCAGGGAGACGACATAACCAGATTGGCTGTCTACCTGTCGTCTCCCAGAGATTATACTGTGCAGCATTGGAGGAATCGGATTGCGATTCACGGTTGGTGAATTCCAATAAAACGGATAGTGGTCTAGCGGTCGAGGTAAAATGGCCATTGATCAACCACAATGGTTGGGCCGGGCGCTTTACACTCTTGGTGAACTCGTCATATTGTGTATCGCGGGCTGCGATTTAGGAGGGTGAACTAGCGGCTGAGGTATAAAGGGTATTGACCAACCACAATGGTCATCCCGGGTACATTCTTCTGGTGTTAAGTTAGTTGCTCTGTTGGTCCCGCTTTTCCTCTCCCTTGCTTTTACAGAATGTTGGCGAAAGCGACAATACACACATTAAGGGTTGACTTTCCGGTTCATAAACTGCCATGTCTCGCAACAGCGTTAAATAGTTGTTATACTCTCTTATATTGTACCGATATTACTATCAAGTAACATTGATCAAGATGTGTCCTCCTTTCCCAAGAAAAACCAAGTCGCATAACAGACATTTCACACGTTTTGTCATCATCTAACCCTTTACCCAACGTAACGGCCAAAACCGGCCAGCGCTATTCTTAAAAATCGCCAATTAATTTTTAAAATATTTTCATTTTTTGTCTCAAAAACATAGGTTATGACCCCTCGTTGGAACGAGCTCGTCGAGCTCGTTCCAACGAGGGGTCATAACCCATGTTTTTGAGACAAAAAATGAAAAAAATTAGTTATTCAAGAATTTTTTTTGCAAGTGTCGTCTGCTTTTCACGTTAGGTAAAGGGTTAAATGAGTAAAACCTTCCTACTTGAATTCCTCAGGCGAATAGAAATACACTTCAATGGGCAAGAAAGTTGGTCTCAGATACCGCAACATTTTTGTTGTTGTCGTGCGCCTGGACCACAGGATGTACCAAGCTAATTAATTATATTGTACCTTTGTGATCCAAACTTGGACTAACCGAAACACCAGCCTCTGCCAGCTGTTCTAGTCATCTGGTATAATTAGATCCGAACTTGGCTGTTTCCGAGTTTATAAGGGTACAACAATTACAAACCGGTGGAGTGAACCTTTGTAGCAAAATACGTCGTATCTCCAGCGTATTTGTCAAGTAATAAAGTTTTTGAAACTTCTAAAGCTAGTCTCTCTGGCCGTTAAGACAAATCAAATGACTCTAGAATCTCCCTGGTAATCACCCCAAAAATAAAAAAAGAGAAAACAGATATAAGGCCCCTAAAAATAATTTTGATTCTCAGAGAGGTTTTACTTCAAATCAGTGAGGGAGGGAGGATTTTATTTTTGTTTTCTATTACAGCCGGGAATGAATTACGAGGAACATAACCATTGCGATCAACTCCTCGAGTGTCATAATTATGTTATATTTTGTTCAGTAACCTGAACGCAGCGGCTGCAACTAAAGTGTTTTTAAAGATGCAGTTGTTATTGTTTCGATATTAAAATGCAGGAGATGTATAATACCGTACAAACGTTGAACTAGCCGACAAGCTCTATCTAGCAGCAAAGATATCTCAAACAGTGATATTTTCATCCGTAGACTTGTATATAGTCCGATTAGCTTATTACCAGCTTTTTCCAAAATTCTGGAGCAAATAACCAGAGATTCTGTAATTTTCTGAATGATTTTAATATACTGTACGAACATCAGTACGGCTTTCGCAAAAAAACACTCCACTTTCCATCCCGTCATACACTTTTTCCAGCATGTTGCTGAATGTGACAATAAGCCAACAAAAGACTCTACTCTAGCCGTCTTCATAGATTTGTCAAAGGCATTTGATTCGATCAGCCATGAAATATTACTTAGTAAACTGGAATTTTACGGAATAAGAGGGATAAGTAAAATTTTGTTTCAAAGTTATTTATCAGACAGAGAAGAATATGTGGAGTATAACTCGAACCGATTTCCAAACCGACATGTAACTTGCGGGGTACCCCATGGGTCTGTGCTGGAGCCTATTCTCTTCTTACTCAAAGATATGATATGCTCCACTGTGCTTAACCAACTGTCCTTTGCTGATGCCACAAACCCGTTTACAGTTGAACATGACTTGAATACTCTGGCGACTAAAGTGAATACTGAGCTGAATAAAATATTCGATTGGTGCTGTTGTAACCCACTCCAGGTAAACGCCAATAAGTGTAAATACATCATGCTACACCCATCAAAGAGTCCGCACAAATCTGATTTGCTAAACATTTTTCTTCACGATATTAAGCGCGCACCCGTAGGTAACTCCCAACTAGATAAAGTGGTTACGTTCTTAGGATTAAACCTTATTGAAAATCTCAACATTAAGTACCACACCTCCACAATATGTTCTAAGATGTCAAACGCAATTTATTGTCTGAACAAAGTAAAAAACGTTCTTCCTAAGAAATCATTGAAATCATTGTACTATACGTTAGTTCATAGTCACTTGCTATATACAATCCAAATCTGGGGCCACGGGTCATCTAAGAGTAAAATAAATTCTCTGCAAAAACGCGCCGTGCGAGAAATTAGTTGTAAGAAGTTTAATAGCCACACTGATCCCCTGTTGAAGGCCTATAACATTTTGAAATTTAACGATCTCTATAAATTGAACGTTTCCCTATTTATGCATGATTAGAAGAATGATAATTTACCCGACTCTTTCAAAACATTTTTCAATATACATTTTTCAGTTGGAAGTCGAACAAGACAAGTTGGCATCATACAGTTGTACAAAGCTAGAACCCAATTCTCTGCTAACCTGACAAATCATAGTTTCCCAAAGATCTGGAATGAAATTGATACCAACTTACGGGTCCCACCCTCCAGGCACGTCTTCAAGAAACAGTTTGTTGTTACTAAATGCATAGAAAGCTACTCCTCACATGTCAACTGTTCGTACCAAACGTGCCCAGACTGTAGGCCTAACGCTCAGTGACACATGCACGCTTCCATCCTTCCCCGTGGGGTCCTAGACACTAAGAAAGAGAGAGAGAGAGAGAGAGAAAGAGAGAGAGAGAGAGAGAGAGAGAGAGAGAGAGAGAGAGAGAGAGAGAGAGAGAGAGAGAGAGATGTGCATGCGATTGATGGAGATGGGAAGGGCAAGGCCAGTTCCATTTTGAAACATATACTTCCACCTCCCCTTTGCCCTCATGGCCGATTTGAAGTGTCTCTGCTCAAGACGCCGGTTGCCTAGCTCCTTTTTGCCAATGAAAAGGAAACCGCGTGTCGCAGGGCTCCATCTGCCAGACCACAATTGGGATTTCACCTGCTATCTCAACCCAACCGACCTCGAATTAACCACCTTCAATGTGTTTTGACCTCTCACTTCACGTAGCTTCCGAAATTGATCAGCGCTGGATATTACCTTGACATTCAATAGTGATGTGACGCTTGGCCCACATTTTACTAACTAGTGGACCGCGTTCCAGTGGAGGTTTTGGGCTTTGTTCTGGCAGCAGGAAATGATTTGCTTGGCTCCTTGCTCAACGTGACGGGTAAAACTGGCCAGCGCTATTCACAAAATTCGGCATTCAAATATTAGTATTTGTAACGGAAGCGTAGCTTATGACCCCTCATTTGGAGATTGCTCGTGGAATTCGTTCTGGTAGGGAGTCATGGGCTGTGCTTTTGGGTCGAGAAACGAAACATTTAGTTATTTGAAAATTTATTTTGCGGGTGTCTATCTGCGTTGGTTGAGGGGTTAATGCAATTTTATTTAATTTAATTTAACTTAATTTAATTTAACTTCATTTAATTTGATATATTTTTTAACATAATCTAATTTAATTTAATTTAATTTAATTTAATTTAATTTAATCTAATTTATAGAATAACCATAAAACAAAATGTCTGCACATGTGGTGCAATCTTTCACTCAGGATGGGTGGAGGGCCAAACACAGATTCGAGGTCTTTCTTTCTTTCATCAGCTCTTCTACTGTTGAGACATAGGCAGTGGTAATTGTAGACATAATCCAGTCTAATCCATGACAGTGTTGTTTTATTTGCATGTTTCCCAGGGACAACAGGAAGACAGCCATTGTGGCTATTCCTTGGACAAGGCACTTAACCCCGATTGTCCACATGGGGGCACGATTACGCCGTGTACCACGTACTGCACGTCGATGGTGCGCATGTCTTCAACCAATCGTACTCTGCATGTGCTGCAGTGCGGAGTTACGATTCTGGGGGCTGACAGCTGTTCGTCGTTGCCAGGTGGTTCCCACCGGGTACTCCGGCTTCCTCCACTCGTAAAACTGTCACCGACACGATATTACCTTCGCTGTTAAAGTGTCGTTAAACCCTAATAAATAAATAATGTGGCTATGTTGTCTCCTAACAATGCACAGTTATACCTCATACATGTAATATTCTTTGTACAAATCTAACATGTGAATTTGTAATATTATTGAATAAACTTCATTCATTCATACGCAAACGCTCATGTTCGTTTCCTTCAATTCAAAGGTTTCGAATTTTCGGAAACTGGAATTTGTTACTCAAACTTTTCAACAAAAGTTGATTCAGCTGTGTGATTCACGCTTCCAGACTCAAGGTTCTTAGCTCAAGGTTCCACGAAAATCGAGCCAGGAATTTGCTACTTCACGCATTTATGTTTCCTATTTGGCACAACCAACTTTGGTGTTTAAAAAAGCCAATAAAATGTATCAACGGCCACAACAAAAATTAACGCGGCGGTCTCTCAAAATCAAAAGATTTTTTTTTTGCCCAACAATCCCTAGTTTCATTTGCTATTTTCGCTGTGATCCTTCATCAAAATGCTTTCCCTACTTTACTTACCTTACAATATCCTCTATACTTTGGTTGAACACCGGACAAATACATTTTCTTCCACCGAATTAGTGTTCCCCTGTCACCTGTACAGAAAACTTATATAATCCAGGATATACTTTACCACCTGAGTGGTGACTTTAAGTTGCAAGCACCACATGAAAAAAGTACCTGACCAAGACTCCCGTGCTCAGACAATTTGTTTCACGGTCACCTGCACATATCACTGGATCTATATAACTGGACTGACTACTGTTGTATACGACACTTGCAATATGACAGTTTGCAGTACGAGGTACGAGAGCCACGTGCAATATGACAACTTGCGTAAGGCGTTCAAGGGTTATGGCATTGGACTTTAACCCGAAAGGACCATGATTTGATCGCCACCAGAGGAAACTGCGTTGTGGTCTTGGGCAAGGTACTAAATTGAGATTGCCCTCTTTCTAGCATTGCGACTCTGTGTACTAAGGTGTACTGTCCATCGACGGTGCATTTTCCCTCATTCATTGCCAATCCTGCCGATGTACCTCGGGGAGTGTAGCAGTTGCTCGACACTGCTCGATGGTTCTCTTCGGGAACTCCGGATTTCTCCAGCCGTAAAACTGTCGATTCGAAGTGCCCCTGGCTGTTGAAAGTGTCGTTAAACCCGAATAAAAAAAACGCCAACTTGTGTTTACTCCCCCCCCCCCCCCCAAAAAAAAAAATATAAAATTCTACATGCATTATCGTAATTAAACCGTCCTGATCACGTGCACTTGACAATGTATGTGCCACTCGCCGGTATGCCAGCCTGCGTTCTCCTTCAGTTGTACACGCGTCTTGCGTAGTACAACTGGTCCTTTCACAACTTCTCTGATTTGCTCAACTTGACTTATCTTAGTGGCGAGAACAAAATACTGCCTCAATGTCACTGAATTAATGTCGTTTCTAAATGGGTTTAATTAGACTGGCTTTGACCAAGACTAATTCTAATTTCATTATATTCGACGTAGTTCTCTTTCTCGAACGCCCTTCACAGCGAACTGTGGTCACGCGTAGAACTGATTTCTCAGCAGAGCAGAAGGAGAAGGAATGGTTTCGCGTGCCGAATGCGCGCAGGAACGGTGTGGGGCAAACCCATTTCGACCCTCTTTAACGTTGGACAATTTTTCGACATCGACATCATGTGTGGACGCACCAGGGGAAGATAGTATACAGGATAAGGATTCTAGTACTGATGCTTTTTGAGAATGTATCGCCTGCCACTCGCGTTATTTGTATGTATGATTGTTAGTCTGCCTCTTGTTCGTTGGAATCGACGTGGTTGATGTGCAAGTAAGTATAATCTGCCGCTTCGTGTAAGTCAGTTGGTTGGGAGGAGCCGCCCTAAGAATGCATAGTCTGCCTCGGGGTCATCTGGTAGTTTGAAGAAAAACAGTTTCGGATTCGAATCCGACTTCATACAGAATACGGCCCTTAACAGGGTGCCACCGAAAACCAGAACTTCCCTGATTTGTCCTATTCGGCCAGGACAAATGATTTCTCTCCTTGTCTTGGCATTATATACATTACCACTAACATTAGGTGAAGTCATTTAGACACAGGTGCATTTTGCTTTTTTAAGGAGCTTCGTGTTGATTGTTTTGTTACAGATGGTCATCCGAGGGAGAGCACGAGAAGGGCGACTTCCCTGGTTGGTAGGGATAGGGGAATTTTAGGGGAACTATATCGTGACGAGTTGGCTATTTGGAAACGTCCAATCGAAAAAAACAACTCAATCAACATGAGTGTGCATATCAAATATGTCAACTAAAGGAACTGTAAAGTGACGTTTGTACATTATAACCCTCAATGTTCATTATTTTATGTGTTCCTTTCAGTTGGGTTTTATAAAGTTTTTCGTCCAGCTCATGGGTTAGAGTATGTTTGTGAGAGACAGACGTGCGTCACGTTATCAATTCGTCCAAGGCCAATTTGTTTGAGACATAAAGACTTCTCCCCACTTGAAATGCCTCATCATTGAATACCTTTTTTGACAATGAGAAGTACTGTTTCTTCGCGAAGGAAGGAGCTTTGAGGTCGGCACAAGAAAAAATAGCAGAAGTATGCATGTCACAATATATGTCAGCATTATGGTACGTGGAGAGTGTATTATCACTAAATCACTCGCTGAGTGGCTAACTCCACTCCGCAGGTGATTTAGTTACAATCCACTCTCCACGTACTGTATGCCTTCGGATCCTTGGAAAAATCCCATTTTGTCTGATGGATACTTTGTTCCCTCAAAAGTGACAGGGCTTGGGAAAGCGAAATGAAGTATGTCCATCCTGTATGTGCTCTGGTCATGTATGTTAGAAAAAATAAAAATATTTTATAATAGCTAAATAATTTAATTATAACAAACAGCAAAACCTTTGTGACAGCTAACGATGTTCTTACAAAGACAGCTACATTTGCAATTGTCAGAGCATGGACTGTAACAAAACTAGATAATCGTGTGCTTAACCGTATGAATAGGAGCTCTAAGAGTAGTGGTTAATCGCCCTGTAAAACTCAACAATATAAGCTCACTTGCAAGCTTATATTGTACTGTCAGCTGAGTTTTACCGACGAACACGACATTGTATCATTTGGTAGTTTTGGTGAATGGGCGAAAAGACCAACTGTATGACTCAGTTGCCAGACACAGATAGATGGGGACACGAGACAATTTCTCGAATTACTGGATATTTTCATTGTTTTATCTCGAATACATGCATTATGACCCTTCATTGGGACGAGCTCAATGAGTTCGTCCCCATGAGCGATCAAAAGATATGTTTTCGAGACAAAATTGAAACAAAATATCAAAATCGATTTTTGTGAATCGATTTTATCAGCATTCCCTATGTTTGGTCACGTGGGATGTACATAGGTCACATTTGTTTTCCAAACAATAAACACGCGTGGAGCGAAGTGGGGAGCCAGCGATCGCTGGGTGGGAGAAATTTACAGGTTTTAGGCCCGTCAATCGCAACATAAGTCACTCATTTCCGTTCGCGTAACTCAACTTTACAAACACCTGAGACACAAGTATTGAAACTATTTTATTTTTATCAATGCAGTCATGATGAACTTTCAAAGTGGCAGCTCAGTACCGATTTGCAAAGCAACGAGGATACGCAACTCCATTCCGACGGCACGCATTCACGTGTCAAGTTGATCTTAACCTAAAGTTTTGTTTTACCATATTATTAATAATATTACAACTGATACTTACTGTAAAAGTTAAATTTAACATAAATGATCAAGCGCATAATACACCCATATTTATTATGATTAGAGGTCACGTCCTCCATTTTCTGACCTGGATTGAGACCATTTAATCCACATGTGATTTGCTTTGAAAACAGATGTGACGCACCCCCCCCCACCCCACGTGACTCAACTTGCTGAATGCTGATCTCCTGTATAGCGTCAACCGGTTTGAGCAGTTACGTTAAAATAGGTAGCTCTTCTCATTTTCTCACGTTTTTATAATTTTGTCTCGAATACATGTCTTACGGTCTCTCACATCCCATGGAGAGATAAAAAGGTGTGTGTTCGGAGACAAAAAATGATACAAAATATGAATGTCAATTTTGTGAATAGCGTCGGCCTTTTTGGCCATTATGTTAACCCTTTACCTAACGTAACAGCCAAATCCGACCAGCGCTATTCTCAAAAATAGCCAATTAGTTTTCTTTATTTGTTTTTTCATTTTTTATCTCCAAAACAAAACATGGGTTATGACCCCTCGTTGGAACGAGCTCGTCGAGCTCGTTCCAATGAGGGGTCATAACCTATGTTTTTGAGATACAAAATGATAAAAAATAGTTATTCAATAATTGTTTTGCAAGGGTCGTCTGATTATCATGTTAGGTAAAGAGTTTATTTATTTATTTATTTATTTATTTATTTATTTATTTATTTATTTATTTATTTATTTATTTAGTGGTGTTTAAGGTCACATATTTCTGCACAATGGCTAATCATGATCACGACAGTTTTACGGGTGGAGGAAGCCGGAGTACCCGGAGAGAACCACCGAGCAACGTCGAGCAACTGTCAGCTCCCCAACATACTAACTCCACACAAGCAGGGTTAGCATTGGTTGAAGACAGGTGTACCATCGACGTGCAGAACGCCTTAGTGCACAGCTTCACCGTGCCTCCACATGAGCAATGGGGGAGAAGTGTCTTGTCCAAGGACACAACGCGGTTGCCGCAGGTGGGATTCGAACCGAGGAGCTCTCGGCTTGCAGCCTGCACCTCTGCCTACTGAGCCACCGCGCCCCCAAGGTAAAGAGTTAAAATAGACAGATGTTCTTATTTACTCCCTCTTTACTCTTTTTCAGATATGGGGGTATGTATTCTTTATATGCCTCGTCACCTCGTTTTTCGTATCATGCTGTTTAACAACGAGAGCATTCAGAATCGAAATACCGGAAGAGGAAGTTCAATTTATTTTGTCACTGAAGAACCTCACAAATCCGAAAATGATCGCACAATTCACTACAGAAGAATACTTGAGTTTGAGATGGATATACTACGCCTGCCAATTTGTATTTTCATTAGAATTTTTTCTGAGACTTGTTGTTTGTTATAACAAAAAGACATTCATATTATGTCCATTAAATATAATTGACATGCTGGCTATTATTACCACTATGGTTGCCATTGCAATGAGGCAATATGACGAGAAGTTTTTGAACGAGGATTATTTGCAAACATATATTGTGTTGTACTCAATTTCCTGTCTGAGGCTGATACGGTTTATTCGTTTATCGAGGCTATTTTGCAGCCTCAAAATTTTAATTCTCACACTTAAGACCAGTAGTCACGAACTATGTCTGCTGATAATAACACTTCTTGTTTTCAGTAGCATTTTTGCTGGGATTCAGTTTGCGATGGAAATACACAATCCCGATACATTTATCAACATGTTTGACGCAATTTGGTGGTCGATCATAACAATGACGACCGTGGGCTACGGTGACGAGTATCCCAAAACTCCAGCTGGGAAGGTAGTGGGATCGCTGTGTGCAATAGCAGGAGTGCTAATAATGGCAATGCCAGTTGCTATGATGGCTGGTAATTTCAGTGGTATATATACTCTTCAGAAAAATAATCAGAGACACATAAAATCTGTTAAAGATTTAGACAATACTGATGGAAGAACAAAGAAACTTAAAAAGGCTTGGAGTATCAACAAATGATTGATAGAACAAAGCAACACTCTATACTCTATTGTATGCACATGTGCAATACCAGCCTGGTTTGTGTATCTTAAACCCTTTGAGACTTTAATTATCATGACGTTCAAACGTCACTGGGAATTCAGTTTCTTCACCGTTTTTAAAAATGCGACGTCAAACGTCGGAAATACCAATAACAAGATATTTTTCACATTAGTGATTATCTGACTGAGGACTAGATTATTTTTGGTGGTTTGAATTTGTTATTCAAAAACTTGTTTTGATACAAATTATTGGATAGTGTCCACAGGCACTCTTCAGTAAATTGTAATAAAACAAATTTATATTAACAAATGATTATTTGTGTTTGACTAACTATGAAATATAAGCAAGGAAAGTGTTGGCTTTTGCTCTGGTAGCCTCATGTTTTGAAAGCCCTGATAGTGGCTTCTAGCACTCAACCAGTTAAGTGGTCTTGACAGCAGGATTATATTAGTATTTTTAGCTGCGATAACATTTGGCTCAACGGTTATCACTGAGCACCATTCGGGAGGAAATAGGAATTTAAGGTTACAACTTTAAAAAATCGAAAAATAATAACAAAACAAATGACCACAAAGTATCAATGTGCTGTTTGGTTTCGTACGTAATAACACGAATAAAAGTATCAAACTGTTAAATTAATCTTGGTATGTCCGCAGTTGAGAAACAGTAGGTACAGTACGTGGAGAGTGTATTATCACTAAATCACCCGCAGAGTGGAGATTCCACCCGGACAATAATTGCAAATTTGTTGCGTAGCATAACCAGCACAAGCAAAGTTTCAGCCAATGGACCTCCGGGTTAAACCCGGAGGTCCATTGGCTGAAACATTGCTTGTGTTTTTTGACGATATGTACAACATTTGAAAGTTATTGCTTGGGTGGTAACTCCACTCCGCGGGTGATTTAGTTACAATCCACTCTCCACGTACTATATCGTAAATTTAATTTTTTCAATTTACATTCTTTATTTTAATCTCCGTATATCAAATGCATGATGTAGGAGTGCATCTAAATATATCTTCCTTCAGATATGGATAAACAGAACATTATCAAAATAAACTTTTCACGGAGGAAATGCCACAATAATTATATATTTTCTATGCCTTTTTCCTCTATCAGTTTACACACATCCTGCTGACCCAACCCAATTTACCTCTATTTAACCCAACGGACGTTGCGACCTCTCCTCCAGATATTTTGTTCCATTGCAAAGTTCCGGGCATTGCACAGTTCGTGGCACCTCGATCTGACGAATCGAGTAGCACACATTCAGTCGAGGGGCCGCAGGCCATGACTAAGTTAAGCATAATAAAGTTATCATCCCCCAATTCTGTTAGGTTGCTAGGTAAGGTGCAAATGAAGGGAAGGGTAACTGTGTGTTTCACACAGTTGGACATATCACCTGTGAGTCAATACCCACTCTTGTACCATGCTAACCTATTCTACTATATATAAAAAAGCCTGTGACATAAATTTTAGCTTTACACACCAACTGTGGTGAACACGCCAGCAATGGGATTTCAGTAGTTAAATTTTACACCTACAGTAGAACTACAACCAAGTAGACATTTGGTGACGTCGACCTGAATGCAAACTTATACAGATTTACCTCACGTCGCCTCGCGAAAAGTGAAGTGAAAGTGGCAATTATTTAATACTTTTGTTAAATGAGTTTACACCATAAGACACCACAAATTAACAAATATGCATGGTCTCGTGTTAATAAAGCATCTATAACTCCAAATAGTATGTTATTATGTTATTAAAATGAAAAAGGCCTCCTTTCTTTTTCCATTTCGTTTCGGCGATAAAATTGACAGCGGAAGTACCGCCCACCGATGCTCATGTAAACAAATATAGATTCGCACGTAGGTATGCCTGTTGCTTAGTAAATCGAGAGAAAATAATAGCGACTCTTAATAATCTGACGATCATGGTATAAATAAAATATTCCCAAAGTAGCTTGGTATACCACATGTTCACCCCTCGTGGTGAAGCGGTGTTAACCGCGCGCAAAAGGCTCACGGTTATCACCACTTCACCACTCGTGGAGAGCATTTGATACCCCAAGCTAGTATGGGTATATTCTATATTTCCAATGCTTGTATACGAAATAATGCACTCACTGTTTCTCTCTCTTCACATGTTGCTTGTATTGATTTTCCCGCGTTTTAGATATGTTCTGTCATTTAGAGAAGATTTATAACATACTGAAAGCTAATAAGAATTACCACATACAAAAGACAGAGTAGCTTTAAATGTTAGTGGAAGAACCAATGAGCAGCAGCCCGGTCATGTAGCAGGAATCAAACAGTGAGATCTTTTGCTTCGTAAAGTTTGTGTGGATAGTGAAATCCCGAGATTACTTGCCCCCAAAATGGTCAGTCTGTTCTTGATTTCTCTACCCAGCAGGATGTATTTCTCACCACAAATAATAATGTTTTTTTTTTCTCATTGAAACAACAATTGCAGTCAAGCGTGGAAATACGCAGACTGTCAACTGCAGAATGAGGTCCCCAGATGGCGAATGTGGTTATGCTACTCTGCACAGCAGGGTAGCATCACTAAGTTTACCCTCTGTGAACCTCAGCCTGAATCAAGGTCTCGAGCTTATGCAGAAAGAGGCACCCAGAAGATAAATTGGGCCACTTTATGGGATAGCATTAGCAAATTTTCACTCGGGGGACCTCATTCTGCAAATGACAGATTGCTTACTTCAATCCGCATTGGTGTAACACCAATACAACGAGGTTAGGGCGTCTCCTAAGGGCCCCTAACAATTCATACATTTTGGAAAAAAATCATTATGAAGGAAACAGCGTTGTAGGTTGGATGCTTCAATACCAGCTTGCATAAAGAATCTGGTCGATTTTCTCTGAAACCAATTTCAGGGTTGTGTACGTGCATAAAACAACATGAGACATTAGTTGAAATGACGAAACAATTTTAATTTTAATCAATTTACATAATTATGTGGATGCATTCTGTACAAGTTGTTACATCAAACCGTCAAAACAGTATCCGAAACCAACCAATGCTGGCATGACACCTTCTTGGTTAAGGGACTGACAAACTAACGAAGGAACGAACACTGAAACGAACGAAAGGACGAATGAAAATCACCATCAGGTAAATTTTAATTAATGAAGCACCGGGTTGTACCCGGTGCTTCATTAATTATATTTTTACCATTACTCCCTTAATTAGCGTTTGGAATCTAATATTATTGCGTCCGGGGAAATATTGTCCACCTGTGGAAAGTGACCAGTCCATGACGTCCATACTGTAACCACTATTTATTTATTTATTTATTGATGTTTAAGGTCACATATTTATGCACAATGGCTAATCATGACCGTAACAGTTTTACGGGTGGAGGAAGCCGGAGTACCCGGAGAGAACCACCGAGCAACGACGAGCAGCTGCCAGCTCCCCAACATCGTAACTCCGCACTGCAGCACAGGCAGGGTTAGATTGGTTGAAGACATGCGTACCATCGACGTGCAGCACGCCTTAGTACACGGCGTCATCGTGCCCCCATGCGGGCAATGGGGATGAAGTGTCTTGCCCAAGGACACAACGCGGTTGCCGCAGGTGGGATTCGAACCGAGGACCTCTCGGCTTGCAGCCTGCACCTCTACCTACTGAGCCACCGCGCTCCACTGTAACCACTAACCATTACAAGAACTTCTTAAGCTCGTCAAGACCGGGTGGATTTTATACTAAATAGAATGTTAGTACCCAGTCAGGGTGCTAGAATATAACATTACAATATTCTGAATAATTACAGTATGTGGTCTAAGGGCCCACTATATTACTGTCACATCACTGATTGAAGGCTTGCTTACAGTGTACTCCTTTTAACCCTCTACTTATGGTGAGAGAAATAGGATGTGGTTGAAACACAACTCCAATGGCAATGTGTGCGTTGTGTCCTTGGGCAAGGCACTTTATCCCGATCGCCCATGTGGGGGCACGGTGGCACTGTGTACTGAGGCGTACTGCACGCCGATGGTGCAGTTGCCTTCAGTCAATGCTAACCCTGCTTGTGGTCATCTCAAAGTCTGGTTTGCAGGCTAATAAAATGTTTATGTGTGCTGGGATGTAGGGGTCGTTCCTAAATAATTGGCTTTGTTTTGTTTCCTAACACCCTCCAATCGTAACCTGAAACCAACCGATATTATGACTTGTATAGTGCTTAAATTTTCGGTGCGCCGTAACTCCGTAGCGCTTTCTCATCACAGCGCAATGAGATTTTCTAGATACAGAGTGATTAATTATGACCTAGAAATCATCGAGCTATGTTCGAGCACGGAGGAACACAAAATTAGGTTGATTAAAGTGATATTGAAGCTCTCCATACAAACATCCATCAACCATGTATATGTAACTCGGATGATCATTCAGATATTGGACAGTGGGAGAACAAATCAATCTTTGTAGGTCTTCTTTACCTCTTTACGCGGTTTTCTACCGCGGCAACGACCTGACGCACATGTCATACAGTGGAATCCGACAACATCGCTTGATCAAGAACCGTGTGTTGACTTGCTCGGTCTTCCCATCAGTTAACTGGAGTTAGGCCCAAAAAGTTAAAAAACTGAAAAATTGATTCTCCGGCTCACTATCATGCTCATTTTTGCTGTCACAGACTCTCTTTTTATAACCAATGCAAAATTTAAAAAGATATTAAATGGTTTGTGTCTGATATTTCACCCAAGTTAATAAAATTGATAAATTCGTCCCTTGAGTGCAACAAGGCTTTGCAATGCTTTAGCATCAGAAATGCAAAGCCTTCTTACACTCAGGGGGCGAAATCCACCACCACCCATGCTATTATGTAGATTATGTGGACTAAAACATAAAACAAACAAGGAATATGAACTCTTGATGGCAAAGAAGTAATTGCAAAAATAAAATTAATATAAAAAACAGACCCGCCCATCCGCACACGTGCAATTTTACAAAAACAATGTCCTGAGAATCAACTCTGTGGGGCCGTAACTGTGCATTAAACTTTGAGAAATGATGTTCAGCAGTAACAAAATGTCGATATATATATGGGCCGAAACTCTGCGTACTTCAAATCTGATCTTAATTTATCAAAAACGTATCTCTATTTATGAAACAATCCATTTCTGTTATTCAGTGGTGCTTTAAGTAAAAATATGTTGTATATTATCTTTGATATGTGCCCTAGGTGTAAATTTAAAATCTGAAAAGAACATGGCGCCCTTAGGATTTCCAAAATCGAGACGCTTCTGGTGTGTATGAATGTAATTATGTATGGGTGGGTCAATTCATACCCGTGTGGTTCTTTGCGGCCATGTTATTATATAAAATGCAATAACATCCAGTAAAAATATTAATTATTTTTACTTATAATTATAATTTCAGTTGGTGTGGAATAGTCCTCAAAAGACTAGATAATCTTGGGTGCATCCAATGGTGTTTTTAGTGATTGAAATGAAATTATGGAGGAGCATTTCAGTTTAAGGCGTTGCGAAGTTCGAGATTCGATTCGATTTCGAATCTTAAGTAGATATTTGGCTCGATTCGAAATCGGCTGACCGATTCGTTTCCTCTCGAATCTTCTTCATATGAATATAGTTTGGTATCAGTCATCTTCATCGTCTCACAAAACCCATAGTTCAGATGGAAATCGTACATAAATAACATTAAAATAAAAGACTGAGTGTAATATCCGCAAAATTGGTATAAATAACATCTGTACTAATGCCAGCAGCCGTGCAAATACCAGCATCACTTATCCCTACCACTCTTAAATGCAAATTTAAGGTTTCCAAGCTATGTCGACAATGAACTATAATCCTTGTAGGGTAATATTTCAACTACATCATCACGGCATGCCTTCGATGAAGGCATGCCTTGATGATGTAGTTGGGTTATTTTACCAGTCAGGACTTGAGCTATCACAGTCGGAACAAACCAGGTTTATAGCATCCCAATCCCTATAGGTCATCTCATATAGGTCATCGTCGAATAATAGACATGACGCGATTCGATGTAGTCTCGTATGAGAAGATTTCGCAATATGATCATGAATGAAGTTTGTTTTTCCAACTATTTTAGAAAAGAAGTCGATGTGGTATTAAAAGAAATCAGCATCTGATAAAATTTGTATTTGTTCAAAAGATGGCCGTCTTTGAAATTACCATAAAACTGAATGACTGTCTTGCAAACTAGTACACTATGGCCGGCCTGGACTGGTCACTTTCCGCGGGCGGGCAATATTCTCACGGACACAATGATATTAAATTCTAAACACTATTTATAAGAATAATCAGCAACAATTTTAATTAATGAAGCACCGTGTATAACCCGGTGCATCATTAATTAAAGTTTTGAAGATGATTATTTCGATTACCTGGTAAATGCATGCATGGACATCACTGTTCACGCGTGGGTTACAACCAGTCTACTGCGGCTATGCAGTATTATGGTCAGACGACGATTTTTACAATGAAGACGGCATTTGATGCAGTTTCTTTCGTATAACGAACCACGTGTAGAGTACTTATGTTTAATAATAATAATAACAAAAGCATAATATAGTGTACAAAAGGTAGAACAAAATAATAACATTAACCCTTTACCTAACGTAACGGCCAAAACCGGCCAGCGCTATTCTCAAAAATCGCCAATTAATTTTCATTATTTTTTTTTCGTTTTTTGTCTCAAAACATAGGTTATGACCCCTCATTGGAACGAGCTCGTCGAGCTCGTTCCAATGAGGGGTCATAAGCTATCATTTTGAGACAAAAAATTAGTTATTCAAGAATTATTTTTGCAAGTGTTGTCTGCTTTTCAGGTTAGGTAAAGGGTTTAAATATATTGTTCTCATTATTCGAACACACGAACTCCACAAAATTAGAATATCCAGTTTGCCCCAGCAGTACAGTTTATAAGGGATTTTATTTTAAAATAAATTTGTATTCGGTCTGTAATTACTCGAATACATTGAAAGATCGGCATTCGCGTTCGAACTGTCATTTTTTATCGCACGAGATCGGTCTGGAGGAGGGTTAATATTGAACGAGAAGCCGAAGGCTTCGAGTTCAATATTATCCCTCGGCGAAAATCGACCGAGTGCGGTAAACTATGACAATTCGAACGCATTTGCTGTTCTGTATTTATTGCACTGCACCAGTTTAATAAAAAATTATTATTCGATTTTGGCGGAGGGATAATATTGAACTCGAAGCCTTCGGCTTCTTGTTCAATATTATCCCTCCGCCGAAATCGACCGAGTGCGGTAAAAATGGCAGTTCGAACGCGTATGCTGTTCTGTATTTATTGCACGCCAACAGTTTAATAAAAAAAATATTATAAACACAAATTATTGCCAAAAATAACCCATACGTAAAAAAAGAAATAGTTAAATAATCTGCGCACGTGATCCATATTGTTCAAGAACAATACAAAAAAAGTTATTGTTCGCTTCGGTTTTTGTAGCAAAAAAGGTGCATTTTATGAAATAAAAGCATAGGCGTGCTATAAAACACGTTCTGGGGTCTCCGACTCAAAATATGTTACACTGCAACTGCATAATACCCAGTGTTTGGTTGCGATTTTCTTACGTTACTAGTTATAGAATATTACAGTCTTTTGAAACGGGTTTGCTTGGTATCTTGTGCCTTTCCTATACATAAAAAGAAGAACACATCTCTCAAAAGCATATTTTTTAAGTTATGTACCACATTGATTTTAGGCTTTTTATCTGAATCTATGGAAGGATCAAAGCTGAAACAAAACGCAATTATGATGACAGGGTGCAAAGACAGTTCTGAATGCTGAACACGCATGCGCTCAATATGTTTTTATTACACGCCTGTTCTATGAAATTCTCATCTACAGCAACACTAAACCATGCAGAAAATGAAATCCGTTCTGCACACTTTTGTAGAACGGAAATCGTTGAGGGGACTATTTCTGAATAGAAGCGAAGTTTCACTGGAATGTTCAACAAATCGCGCACCGCCTATTACAATTAGTGTCCCTAGCGATAGCTAAAAATCGTCCCCTGAGTTCCAGTGTGTTCAATGTACCTGTAGGCACACAGACCACATCGGAACTCAGGTGACGAAATAGTAACACGGGTTACCCTCGCAAATTTGGTTGGCCGATAAAATGTGTCCTTTTTGTTCATAGTTGTCAAATAAATTGCTGAGTGTCCTTCTAATAATTGTTGTTTTTTTATAGACTTAAAGGCGTGTAATATACACATGATGATAGAACAAGTTCAAAGCAGCCAAAAAAAACCCAGTTTCAACCGAAACGACAAGCATTTGTTTCAAAATGAAATCTGAAATTAAAATGTAAATCAACCATTCACTCAACGGATACGACACCACAGATTACTATTTATTTTTTTTTTTTTTTGTAAAACAAAAATGTCACAAAACCATATCATGTGACCCCTCATTGGAACGATCTCCATTCATTTATAGGCAAACATGTGATGATAAATTTAGATGTCTTTATTTGTTGGCGCTTAACGCTACATTAACAGCTAATGCTATATCTTTGCGACAAAAGGTAAATTTAAAAGAATGAATAAATATAATAAATAGCATTGCCACATATGTGTTTGTTAAATTCAAATATACACATATATGTGTGTGTGTTTGTGTGTCCTTCAGGGGAGGTAATTTGGCTCATAATCTTTAAAAAATGAAAATGCTGATTTAAACATCTATCTTTTTGTTGTCAGATATTGGTTGACAAAAGGTATGGACACACGTTACAGCACCATACTGGAGTTCCTTTTTCTGCTCCATACAATAAGAAGAATACACAGTGAGCTTACAAAAAACTAGATACAGTACGTGGAGAGTTGATTGTAACTAAATCAGCCGCGGAGTGGAGTTATCACCCAAGATATAACTTTCAAATGTTGTACATATCGAAAAAAACACAAGCAATGTTTCAGTCAATGGACCTCCGGGTTTAACCCGGAGGTCCATTGGCTGAAACTTTGCTGGTGCTGGTTATGCTTTGCAACAAAGTTGCAATTATTACTCGGGTGGAATCTCCACTCTGCGGGTGATTTAGTGATAATACACTCTCCACGTACTGTACATTAATACATATGCTCAATATATTTTTAATAATTTTCTTCAGAATGGTTCGGATGTAAACCTTTGGTGAAACATTCTGGCCATTGTTACAGGGGACTCTGTGATGCTTTAGAATAGTATTGATCATTTTCAGTCAGCGGAATTCAACAAATAAAAATGAGCAAACCCAGGTGGGCTTGCCAAGGTGCTGAAGCATGGCAAACATATTCTTTAATATTGATTGCCAATAGGGTGGAATACCTCTGACCGGCTTCGGGTATTTGAAGGCTTTATACTCTTTTAAGATAGTTCTTAGGAATTTGGATCAGTTAGATTTTCCACTATAACAGTTTCACCAACATTATGGCGCCGAGTCCCCTTTCTCAGTGCAATAGACACTTGCGATGTCATGTGATGTAATTCATTCGTCTGCTGGGCATAAGACAAGTAGGAGATATCACCCGAGAAATGGATGTCAGCATTCATCAGTTTGGAGAGATAATATCGATGTAAAGTCAGGATGTTTTCTATCACTTGACTGAATGTTCAATTGCCACCAAGAAACTGTACAGGAAAACATGTAGTTTCATTGCATTTGTTCGGCAGAAATTTGACTGGCAGATTCGATTACCTTCTGCAAAAACAGCACAACAGGCTCTCTCCATTGCGTGATTCAACCGCTCCTGCACAATACCAATTGGTTGTAGTAGGTGTCACATTAGATGCCCTTAAGTTCTGTCCCTTAATAGCGATATGTGTTATCCCACTGTCTATCCTGTGTAATGTGCAATTGCTTATTTCCTTCGTGTTCTGAAATGTGACAGTTAAAATGTTTCTGTGGTGATTGTCACTATCTCATAGTGTCGATTGTGTTCTTTCGCAACTGTAATGCCGTTTTAACCTTATCGGCACTAATAAAGTGATGCCGAACTGACAATTCCCTTTCAAGTGTCACTTGGATAAACTTATTAGGATCCTGGCGATGCATCAATGTATCCATTGTTCGGGCAATATCTGATGGCACCGAAACTACAGAATCGATAACACCATGTTGTCCCCATTCGGTAATGCCACCATTTTAACATGGGGGGTGCGGAGATATGAACTGCCATTCCAGCTCAGTACATTCAGATGGTGCAAGTTCCAAGTTTTTTTTACGACGGCCTCGACAGGATCACTTGCATGGAGAATTGTCCTGTCACATATGTGGCAACACCACAGTTTACTGCACAGAACAATTTTGCTCACAATCACCAGTACATTCATGGAGATAAGTAGTGCAGACGCAGGCGTTTGTCGTAAGCCCCGCGTTTTCCGCCCTATTCTCCCTTTTAATGTGCGAAAATTTGACCAACTTGATTCTGAAACAGGAGTTTAAAAGAAATATTAATTGTTAACATATAGGTACTCTATATTGAGAAAATGTAGCAACAAGTCAAATTTAGACCAGCTAAGTCAATGGTGATGGGGATTATTATCAATCTCATATTCACAGTCGAACCGAGAAGACACTGCTCACCGAGAACAAGATTATGACTGTCAATTAACACTGACAGCATGTAATTTCATGCAATAAGTCACTTTTGTTGTTCTCGGTAAGTAGTCTCTTCTCGGTGTGAATACGAGATAAATAAATAATTTCCATCACCATAGACTTTGACTGGTTTAAATTTGTTTGTTTTTTTTCACATAGTAAAGAAACTCAATTCCGAACACCATTTTCCTGCAAGTCACAGACTTTGCTGGTTTAAAATTGTCCGTTCTTTTGTCACCTATACCGGTACTCATTTCTTTTTGTAAATGGACACTGCATAGTGTTCAATTAATGGTGCCAGCTGTCCCTGTCTTAGGTTGGGGTCGTCTGGAATCAACCCGGGGGATGAAACACCGTATTCAATATTCCGATGCACATATCCACAGGCCCATTTTCCGAGTGTACATCGACTTGATTGGTCGACCAGTCTCTATCGAAGCACCGTGTATTGTCCTGACCGAGCTGACAAACCCCAAAACCATAGGCATGGCTGGTTTAAAATTGTTTGGTTACTATTTTTTACATAATATCGAGTACATACATGCTCGATACGTTAATATTAAACTTTTATTTTCATCTTTAAATATTATTTGATTGTGTTCTCGGTAAGTAGAGTCTTCTCGGTTCGGCTCTGAATGCGAGGATTAATAAATAATTCCCTTCACCATAGACTTGGCTGGTTTAGAATTATTATGCTACTATTTTTATGTAATATAGAGTACATATATGCTCAAAACGCTAACAGGAAACTTTCATTTGCATCTTTAAATATTACTTTCTGTTTTGTTCTCGGTAAGTAGTCTCTTCTCGTTTACCGCCGAATTCGGGGGTTAATAAATATAGGATATGGAATGAGTGTTTTTCTCATATAATATTTATGAAACGAGTCTAAGAATTTTCCGATTAGGTGAGCCTCTGGCGAGCCCAAACGGAAATTCGGACGAGTTTCATAAATATTATATGAGAAAAACACTCATTTCATATTCTATTTATCATATGAGACACACACGCACAAGTTAGCCACTCAGTATGACTTTTTAACCCTTCACCTAACTTGAGTTGCAAAGGGCACTTGAAAAAAACATTCTTGTATAACTAAAAATTTTCATTTTTTGCTTCCAAATCATAGGTTATGACCCCTCGTTGGAACGAGCGTGACACGCTCGTTCCAATGAGGGGCCATAACCTATGTTTTGGAAGCAAAAGGTAAAAATATAAAAAAAAATGAATGGAGTTTTTCTTGTAGGTAAAAGATTAATACGATATAACCCACCCTAAATAGGACAGATAACGTAAATTCTCCCAACTGGAGTTATGCAAATGTGAGCCAGTTGTATTTTGTTTAGCTAATCAAATTGTCCAGTTTTGAAATTAACCAATAAAAGCTCCCAACTCTAATTATGCAAATTATGAAAATGTGGTCCAGTTGTATTTTGTTCAGCCAATCAAATTGTCTAGTTTTGAAATTGACCAATGAAATTGACGGAAGGCTTTATTTATCACTGATTAATATGAAAACAGAATATCAAATGTTTTAAAGTGAACAAAACGGACGAGTCATATGATAAAATAATCTCCTTCACCATAGACCTGCCTGCTTCAAAAGTGATTTGTTATTAATTTATACATAAAAAGAGTACCTATGTGCTAACAATAAACATTTATTTTTATCTTTAAATATCTTTTTTTGTTCTCGGCTATTCTCGATAAGTAGTCTCACCGTTCCTATAAAGGAATGTTTTTTGGTAAGGCCATTTGTTTCTTCTGATTGCATTTTCAACTTTTCCCCACCAATCATAATGTGTGGTACACTTCATGCAACGCGACTTTCTGCTTCGCCTCATCATGGTTGGTATATTTTAACTTGCTTTTTACTTTTGTACACTGTCGCCAGATGCAGACGCTGACTTCCCTGAAAATGGATTAACTTGTTTTTGAGAGTCACAAACTCGAACAGTTACGATAGCATACCTAACCCACATGCCAAGTTTTATGTAAGTCGGCCAAGAGAATTTTAGTTATAGACCGGAAATCAACTCTGTCTACAGACGCACAGACAGTGTCACGGTTATATCCCCCGAAATAATATGGGGGCGGGGGATTTACTTATTTATTGGTATTTTACGTCTCATCGGCAGCTAAGGCTATTAATTATGAAGTAAAAAGAATGAATAAAAACCGTAAAAAATCAGAATAGAAATGTCACAAAGACAGGAGTGGTCTGAATAGTAATCAGTGACTATAAAAGACACGTGGAAACAGAAACTAAATCAACCTGATGCTTTTTAGACTTGAAGAGTCTAATTTAAAAGAATAAAACTAATTTAAAAATTTATATAAATGGTTGATTACGATCACACGGTGACAGTATGTAGGACCACCAACACGAGATTGTCCCAATCTTCCACCTCTGTAGTGTTTATGTTAAACAGGAGTAATTGAAACAGGAAGTTGGATGTGTTGAGGACGACACGCCATAGTAAACTTAGGACATTATGTTGAGGGGCATTGACTGCATATGACTAGTTTGAATACCACAATAATCGACAATGTCTTATGGACAATTATCGAATGAGTTTTGCGTGTTGATGGAAAGTTCAGTTAACAGTTCGTTTTGTTTGCTTGTATATCATGACTATATACAGCGAACGAAGCAGTAAGTTAAACATACAATAGTGTCATCGTGCGGATTTTTGCATTAACTGTACGAATATTACAAGGATGAGATATTAGTCTATCAAAGATTCCACAACACGTTTCAACCAAACACACTATCCCAACAGAGATTGAAATTAATTTTTTTCCGCTGTTATAAGAACATATCCATACATTAAGTGAATCTATCCATCTTTGTAATTCTTTATCTGCCTCTGTAAACTGTTAAGGCAAATTGTGGCCTTCAGAACGATTCCATCGGACAATTGACATCGGTGGAATACACAGAAAAACCAGGTCTGTATTTGGAAATTAATGCGCTGAACTAACAATTTGTTGGAAAATGAATTCACATTGCCACTGCTCGTTCGGTGTGTGTGGGGGGGGGGGGGGGGGGTGATATCCTTCTGATAAAAATATTTCTCCACTTTAGATGTTAGATCACATGTTCCCAGTTATATGTACATTCTTGTCTTTTGAGATGAACCCAGTTTGTGAAAATTCGCTCCAGTAAAATCCAAATGTTGCTGAGTTGTCGCATTTTTAAAACACCATTGTATTGAAGATTCAAAGAGGAGTTCACTAACATGGGATTTTTTCAAACATATACCCGTTTTAGTGAAGATAAAATGTATATTTCTACCATTTGCATAAACTTCTTCCCACAATTTCTCCAAATAGTTTTCAAATGTTTGCTCACTCATAATGCCAAAACTCATAGTACTTCCGATAAAAACTGTTGCTTGAAATATGAATGTTCATGGAAGAAATCTAATTTTTTTACAATTGTTCTAATAGCAGAGCTGTTACGTATGGTTTGGATGGTATGTATCGTATAAATATTTGCACAAATAATTTGACAGAAGAAAATAGATGTATTTGGGGATATAATGATGAACTACTGTATTTCGAAAGAATTTTGCAATGAAAGGTCACCCAAGAGCAGAACTTATAATACTGAGAGGTAAGCAAAACAACAAGAAGGCAATACAGGGTTACACATAGACTGGTTAAAGCTGGGTTTAACTCTTTGCATGCTACTGGCGAATATTCCTGCCCAGCCCATGGTTTCTCTTGTCACTGAAGTAAGTCTAAGCGGGGCCCATTTAATCATACTTTAATCATACTTGATCCATTTAAATTGAATAGAATTTTTCACCAATAATTTCTTGTGTTACATTTAGATTAATTATTCATCAAATCTAGTCATGGCTGCTTTATAGCAGCCATGACTAGATTTGATGAAAAATATCTAGAAAATACTCAGTAGGTTAGGAGTTAAAGGCAGATACGAAGTATGTTGAAGACAATGGAAATATAATAGAAAGAATGCGGATCTGAAATATTTGTATGGGATTACAAAGAATTTCAGCGGACATCAAAACAGATCCTCCAATTTGGAAGACATGGATTATTAACTTGACATAAAGAAAAAGGAAAGGAATAGCTTTGTAAACGGAAAGAGTATTTGAATGAAATAGTTGTGTGAACGCAAACGCCATAATAAGGTTAATGGCGAGACAACAGTGAAACTTTACACCAACATAACTAAAGACGAAAGAAAGAAAGCAATAAGGAAGCTGAAAAAACAAGGCAGGACGAACAGACAAAATACCAGAAGAAGTGTTGAAGGAAAATGCCTAATTTAGTGGTAGACGTTGAAACAATTTTAACAAAAACGACCTTGGAGATAGAGAACATTCTGTGTAAGTGAAAAGAAGAATCATCGTAAATTAACTAAAAGGTGTGACCTAGGACACCGGAGTAACTATAGAGCTACAAGACACGAGGAACGGGTAGACCAAGTAAGCGGGTGTGTGTGGATAGGTGTAGGACGAACGGAACGCCAGAAAGAGGGAGGAGGGGTAGGCATGTACATTAAAGAGGATTTAAAACCGTCGCTGATTACGGATCTGGAAGATATCATCACCTCGGCTGAGGTGTCAAAAGAAATTGGATGGGTAAAGATCAGTCTGAGAAACAAAAGTATTGCCCTTGGGATTGTGTACTGTGCTGTGGAGGGAAGGAAACCCGAGTGGAATGACTCGATATACTCAACACTAAGGTCCAATATCACTGAACTAGAAAACAGGGGGTTCGGTATAATTCTGATGGGCGACTTTAATGGACACATAGGTGATAAGGAAGAAGGCATAGAGGGTGGGGATAAGAACGTCCACAGGAATGGAAGGAAGCTGTTGAACTTCACAAATGAGCTCGGTCTGAAGATTCTGAACAGGGACGCTAGACGTAAGGGGAAATGGGCCTGGGAGAGAAACGACAGAAAATCAATAATTGACTATATTCTCACAGATATGAATTTATGGAGGGAGGTGATAAGGGTAGAAGTGGATGATGAGGGCAAAATGGAGTTGGATAGTGATCACAACTTGATTACAGTGACGATGAGGGCCAAAAACCTAGAGAAAAGGAAAGGAAGCTTCAAGGAGGTTTGGGAACTCAAAAAGGATGCCGACTGGGCGAAGTTCGAAGAAAAACTGAAACCAAAGCTTGCAGCCGAACACATGGGGGGTAGTGTCCAGAAGATGGCCGACGCCATAGTTGCGAGCCTAGTGGAGGCAGGGAAGGAAAGTGTAGGAAAGATTAGGGTGCCAACACGGGAACTTGGGTACAGAGTGAACGAAAAACTGAAAAGTGCCATAAAGGTTAGAAAAGCTAAATGTTCTGCATACAGGAGAAGTTGAAAACTTAAGGGTGTGGAAAGCAATGAGGCCATGGTAGCAAAGGAATAATATCAACAAGCACGAAATAAAGTAAACAAGATTAAAGACGACAACCGGAGAGTGCGAAATAGCAGTCTTATTAGGACGATAAGAACGACAGGGGGGGGGGGGGGCGAGTTCGAGCGTATTTTGGAAATGGGTGAACAAACGTAACAAAGGGAATAACCCACAGGGCATTAAAGTAGATAGCAGAGTTACAGAAGAGCGAGCTCAAATCGCATTAGAACTAATCAAGCACTGGGAAAAGGTAAACGATAAGCGATGGGGCATGGGGAACCCACCGGAGTGTCCGATCCAGGTCGAGGAAAATCTCTCGGACTTCGTGTGCAGCGAAATCCAAACTGAGGAGGTGCGAAGGGTGATCTCAAAAATGAGGAATGGAAAAGCGGGAGGGGTGGACGAAATTCCTAACGAGTTTATCAAAAAATTGGGAGAGGAACTCTTGGAAAGCCTAACTGCCCTATTCAATTTAGCCATAGAAAAACAAGAGGTCCCAAAGGAGTGGAGGGAAAGTAAAGTGACATTTATTCACAAAAAGGGGGAAAAAGACGTCTTGGATAACTATCGAGGGATCTCTGTCAGCAGCAACATTGGAAAAGTCTTTTGTAAAGTCCTGTATGGGAGATTAGAGGAGGTGATTGAGGAGAAGGGTTTTTTGGGAGAAATTCAGAATGGCTTCAGGAAGGGAAGGAGTGTCACTGACCATCTTTTCACGCTATCCCGAATGATAGAATCCGCGAAAGCAAAAAAGAAAAAGATGTTCATGGCCTTTTTGGATGTTTTTGTATGGAGGGAGGGTATGTGGCACAAGCTGGAGGCTCTGGGCTTGGGGGCGAGTTTGTTGGGATTATGAAAGCATTATATAAAGATGTACAGAGTGAACTTTGCCTGGGTAACATTACAACAAAACGTGTGCCTATGGAGATAGGCCTAAAACAGGGGTGTATCCTTTCGCCAATTCTTTTTGCATTGTACATAAAAGGTTTAGGAGATGAATTCCTGCATAGCGACGAGGGGGTTGCAGTTGGTGACTTGAAGATCCCAGGGCTATTTTTTGCAGAAGATATGGTGCTAGTGTCAGAAAGCGAAGAGGGGTTAGAGAAGGTGCTGGGAATTGTTGGGAAATATGGGAGCAAATGGAGACTCGAACTTAATGAGAGCATGAGCAAAGTTATACCCGTGGGCCGCAAAGTGGACCCAACTCGAAGGTGGAGAGTGGGGGAGTTCTGCATTCCGGAAGGTAGCAGTAGACTTCTTAGTGTAGGAGAGACTGGTGACTATGAATACCTGGGGGTAAATATAAACATCACAGGGAGAGGCATCTACTGAAACCACACAAATAAATTGATTCTGAAGGGGAAGCGAATCCTTAACCAAATGAAATTTATAGGGAGAAACAGTTTCAATAAGGTTTTCGTGGGGAAAACCATTTGGGAAATGGTGGGTCTGCCAAATATAACATACGGTACGGAAGTTGTACCCCTAAACCAGACAGCTGTTAAGAGCTTGGAAATCCTGCAGAACGATGCAGGCCGGTGGATAACAGGCTCGAGTAATGCCGCAGCACTAGAAGCAATCAGGGGTGAGCTTGGGTGGATGAGGATCAAGGACAGGATAGACCTATTGAAACTCGGTTATCTTAATTATTTGGTAAATCTCCCCGATAGCCGATTGTGTAAAGTAATGTTCCTGAGAACTTTCAACTCAAATATCAAGACGGGGTGGATGGTCCAAGTGAGGGAGCTAGTAGAAAACTACTCAATGGAGATCTCGGACCTTGACATTGGGACAAACCAGGGCAAAACGATCGTCAGAGAAAGGGTCATGGGGGATTGTAACCGTAATTGGCGAGAGGGGGTCAAATCAAAGAGATCTTTGGGTGGCCTTCGTGATAAAGAGAAGCCTGGTTTTGAAGAGTACATTGATGGCACCTTTGGGGGGTCACTGTTGTTCAAGCTGAGGTCGCGATCCCTGGAGCTGAGGAGAAAAATTGGAAAAAACAGTGAAAAGGAGTGCCAGATGTGTAACGTGGGCGTGGTGGAGACCCCGGAACACTTTCTTATAGAATGCCCAAAATACCAGTCTAAAAGAACAAGATTCACTGGGAGTATAATGGAGAAGTGGGGTAGGAGAATGAAAGACATGTGGTTAGGGGGCGACTCAAAGGAGAGGGTTAATATACTAATCGGATAAATTGGGAAGAATGGGGCAAGGGATGTCATCAAGCAGTTCGTCAACGAGTGTTGGGAGGAGAGAAGAAACGCGGGAATAGGGAGGCAGTTTGGTAGAACATGGGTAACCAAGGCCTTCTCATACGAGAACCGCGACAAATCAGCGGCCGGCCGAAGTGTTATTATTATTATTAGGTATAAACGTCCTGTCTGTGGCTAGAACAATATTAACACGCATCATATTAGATGGAATGAAGAAGGCAGATAAATATCGGAGGAAAGAGGTGAGTTTTAGTAAGAGAAGGAAGAGATGGTGTTTTGATAACATCTCCGTGTTACTTGTGTTTAGTGGACAGGCATACGAATATAAAACATGAATATATATGAACATTATTGACTTCGAAAAGATGTTACACAGTGTCGATTGGTAGCACTTTGTAACATTATCAAGACGCATGACATTCCATGAAATACAGTTAATATCATAAAAAAAGAAATGCAAGATGAATTTTTCTGGAAGATAATATATTTACAACTGTTCTAACAGCGCAGCTGTTACGTATGGTTCGGGTGTTATCGTATAAGTATTTGCACAAAATGATAATTTGACAGACAAAAATAGACGAAATTGAGGATAAAATGTTGAACTTACAACAACATCTGTTTGAACGTACTACTGTATCTCCGTTAGAGACATCAATGGAAAAAGCAATAATACATTGGGAAAGAATTGTGCGGTGAGAGGACGACAACTCTTTACCCATTGAGAAGTAGGCGAAACAACAAGAAGGCAACACAAGATGATAGATGGAATGGTTAAAGGTGGGACAAAGACAGACACGAACATCTATGTTGAACAACACGTAAATGCGACGGAAAGGATGGTGATCTAAAATCATTGTGTGGGATTACAAAGAATGTCAGCGTTCAACACAAAAATAGATGCCCCAACGTGAAAGACACGGAGTATGAACTAACAAAAGAAAAGGAAAAATTGCTAAATGGAAAAAGAATTTCAATGAAATAGTTCAATGATCGCGAACGCCAGCGCGAGCTCAAGGACGAGAAAGAAACAATTGAAACTTTACATCAACATAACCGATGAGGAAACAAAGCACTGAGGCAGCTGGAAAAACAACAATAATGTCGAATTAGCAGAATGGCTGCAGAAATGTTAAGTACAAATGCGAAATTTATTGGTAGAAATTCCAACGAGTTTTTAAAAAAGATCTGAGAGGAACAAAACATTCTGTGTGAGTGGAAACAAGCAACAGGCCTGGCATTCTGAAAAATGCAGGAGGGCAAAAAATCGCTCTCCTCAATCAGCTTAGGAGGGCAATTAGCTTTACACAGCATTTTAAGTATCCGGTTGAACGAACTCATTGAAACTGAAACCAACAGACTACATCAGTGATTTTATTAACTTTACTAAGGTAAAGCGAAATCTCTTAGACATCTAGATGTCTCACTCAACAACCGAACACACACTTGACAAGACCTGTGTGTGTACCCAGACCTGTTGTCCAAGAAAGTCATACGCCTACAACTACCACCTTCAACCCCCCAAGGGGGGGGGGGGGGGGTTGAAGGTGGTAGTGGTAGGCGTATGACTTTCTCGGACAACAGGTCTTCTTGAATCTACAGTCACATCCTGGTGCAAGTGCTTCAAGTGACAGGATAGTAGTAATGGTAGTATATTTTTCGTGTCAATATTCCTTGAATAATTACCCCTCAAACTGTGATGTCAGTTGTTGAACTTGAAACTGACAGAAAAAAAATATTGCTGTGACCCATTTTGCTTCAAATGATTGCAACTGTGTTTGGGTATGGTTGCAGCCATTACCTTTTACCACTAAACAACTTTCAAAATGAAATTACGTGATGTTATGTGCGAAGTTAAATTACATTTTTGCTTTACAACAAAAATTTAATGTGAGCATAATACATGTAATCTCAATCATCTCAGACCAAAAATTTAAGAGGGCAATTTTTCGCTCTCCTTAATTCTTTCAGGAGGGCAGTAAGGAGAGCTAAAAAATCGCTCTCCTGAAATTGCCAAGCCTGAAGCAACCATCGTAAAACTGCCTGAAAGGGTAAAACAAGAAACTGCAGTAACCAGAGAGCTATACATTTACTGCCTGTGCCTGGTAAAATATTAACACGCATCACATTAGATTGAATGAAGGAGAAGGCAGATAAATGTAAGAGGAAACAGGATAAGTTTAGTAAGAGAGGGAATAGATCATGTGTTTATAACATCTGCGTGTTATTTACGATCACAGGGCAGGCATATGAATGGAACACGTCGATAAATATCGACAAAAAGAACCTTGTTGACTTCGAAAAGGTGTTAGCGTCCACTTAGTCGTCAGTGACTATCAACCACATAATACACTTTACCATAAATGGCAATGTTCTTATGACTGCAGCAGCTTGTTTGAAGGAAATGTGATGTCGTTAATAGATCTATATACACAAAACTGTTAGGATTAATTTAAACAATCCATATTTTCTCTAAAAGCTCTACATGTCTTCAGAAACAGCTGAACGGCTTTATAAAAAAAAGTATGTTGCATAATTGAGATAGTGAGTGACGACTACCTCACTACACGATATTACGCTGCACATTTTACAAAGAGGTAATGGGGCACACATGTTTGATAAGTTGAAGGTAAATTTCCGAAAAAATTGTCTGCTTTCTGTAGATGGTTTCAGATCAAATATTTTCTCATGATGCTATCAAACATGTATTATTAAGCCTAGTAGGTCAACATCACGTAATATGCTTTATTCAATAAAGACCTGCAGTTTGATGGTGGTGTGGTCACTGTAGTATGTTGGAAGAACTGAAACTTGTGGTGTTGGCATATTGGATCTCACATAGACATGATCTAGAAGAGAGCCCCAAATTGTTGTAGCGACTGTGACGATTTGTTTTACCAAAGGATTCAACCAAATCATGAATCGGATTTGGCCTCGAGAACATGTCCTCATTGAAGTCACCCAAAATAATGATTTTGGCAAAATCTTTGGTCTAGGTCAGCCAGGAGCACACGCAGTTGATGAGCCAAATCGTGTGGCTGGATAGGACAGTGTTCTGTACACTGTTACCACAATTAAGGTCTCTGCTTCGTTGGTCATGGCTATGTAATCCATATTGTTCACAGCCAGATACAATCTGTGGAAATATATCTGATATTTGCAATAAATGCCAACACACCTGACCCCCCCCCCCCCCCCGCGCTCCTTTCTTCAATCTCTGGAAAACCTCTTCTCTGTCATCTTAAGAATTGGCCCTCAGCTGAATATAGGTGTTGAAATCTGGAATAAATGGACCATAGTCATTGTTGAACCACGTCTCCGTGAAAGCAATAACATTGTTTGCGGTCATTCAATAATCACTCATCAGGTCATCTGTATGTGGGAACTAACCCTGTATATTGTGCAATGTTATTGTAATGGCCCCAAGTGTAAGCGCTGGTTCATCAAATGAGTAGGTCAGTGGAAATGGCTGCATGAGCTGTAAAGCTTCTGTAACATTGCTTGGGCAGTAAAGAGTTTGTTTTTTGAAATGTGTGATTTGTAAAGCTTCGAGTGGGGTTATCCTACTAAGTGCAACAAAACCACCAGCGGCAGCAAATAAATCTTTTAAGGAAACTACAGCCTGGTCTATTGTTAGTCCTTGCACTTTTTGAGCAGTGCATCCCCGGGCCAGTTTTAGAGGAAACTGTCTTGCACCTGATTGCCTTTAGTTTGTTCGGTGAACCGTTCAATAATGACAGCTTCTCTATCTGTTTGTTTCCTTAATGTTTTAGTGCCTACCCTCAGGTGATCGAATTTTCCAGTAACCTCACCTGAAGCATCTCTAACAATCCTCTTTACTGTGCCTAGGACTCCAATGACGAGTCCATCTCCAGTGTTCAAATTCCTTAGCAGCATTACGCATGCATTTTCAGCTACAACCAATTTGGCTGGAAGCCCTCACACGAGTCTGTTCAGATAAACGACTTGTGCAAGGGTTTCCCGTGAAAAATATACATGCAATTTCTGTAGGAGCTGTACAAAGTTGCTCCAGCATTTGTTTTATTGTGTTCAATACAATGGCTGTTCTTGGCAAAATCTGAAGAGTTTCTTCTATCAAGTTGTTGTTTTCACATCGATGCACAAGTTGCATATCTTCCTCACTCAGTCTATCTGACTTTGTTTTTATTCTTATCCGATTGAGGAAGTGTGCAAATTCGGCATCGTCCCTTTGTCTCGTGACCTCTGTAAGTAGCACAACTTTGAAATGTTCTTTCCAGAGATTAAAGAAATATGTCTGGGATGGTTTAAAAAGTGACCCACTAAATACTGAGAGGAGCTGGTAGTAGTCATTAACAGTAATTACAGATACATTACCGAATGGGGCATGATCGTTCCTTCGTTTGAGTAAAGTAGGTGACGCCATGGGAAATTCATCTATAGTGAGAATGTCCAAGTTGCCCAGTTTTAACCTCAAAGCATTTATTTTTATCTCCCCTAAACGGGTACAGTTTTTCGTACAACTGCTGATACACAGAGCTGAATGAATTGGTGCTCCTCCAACATTGAACGCAGCCGTTCCAGTTGGGGCGTATATCAAAACTGATATTGCGTCTGGTGTAGGCATCATCGGGGCTAATGTTCTTTGTGCTTCATAGAAGATCAGTTTTACCAGATGAGACTTTCCAACCCCTGCACGACCTGTTAAAAAGAAATGAAATGGTTTACAAGTATTGCCCTGTCTTATAGAATAGAACATCTCTTTTTGTTTCTTGTTGAGAGACCTCAACATTGGCAATATATCCTGTTTTGTAAAGAGCGGATGTTAAACCTCGTAAGAGGGCTCTTCTGCGTTTGTCGGGAAATCAGGAATAATACCAATGTTTAGGTTCTCTTAGATGGTATCCTGCTTTCTACACATTCAAGTCTATCATCTTTACTTTCTGGACACAATGTAGCCTGCACTTCTTCAAATCCAGCAGCAAAGGTTAAGCCGATATTTTGCTCAGAATTGTGTTCCAATTTGTTGAACGGTGCACCCCGTTATTGGTTCCTATATCCCTCACAGGAGTTGGAGATGGTGATGGTGTCACTTGACATAAGCCATTGAAAAATACTGTTCGCATGAAACATACGATATTGTTATGATATCATTATCCGTTCTGTGTGGACGAAACAACTACAATTGAGAGACATTGTAATCTTCAGGCTGTGTATCAGCAGTGAACATGGTGTATATAATTATGGCTAAGTCAATTCTGGTCCGTTTGAGCACGTAGCCCAAATCGCCAGAGAGAGTGGCAACAAACTGACGAATGGTGTTGTTTAGTTCCGCGCGAGACAAGATCCTATAATCCGAACAAAATCTAGCTAAACACATGCTAGAAAATTCTTCCATATCCGGTCTCGTTATGTATTTGTCGAACAAACTTGTAACCCAGACATCTTCTGACTCAGCCTGCCGTGATCAAATGACTGATAGTGGAAGATTCATCCTCACTGGATTTCAGCCAACAGGAATGAATTGCACCTTTCTAGAACATTCTTTTAGGTGCAACTCAGAGTCTATAAACTGCGTCCTGAGCTCCGATTTCGCGATGATTAAAATACATCCCGCTTATTTTTCTCGTGCCTTCCTGTGCATCCAAATTGCCCTCTGCTGCTTCTTTGTTTGTTTGCTTTTTCTAAGACTGCCTCGATATCGGTTTCGGACTTGGACATGTATGAAAGAACATACATGATGCAGGAATAAGCATCAGTGATGAACGGTATGTCCATATTAGCATTCCAGGATTGTAGTAATGTTGGACTATAATTATTAATCCACACATCCTTTGGCTGCCTTTCTAAAATATGTGAAGTGCGTTTTGACACAGTGCTCGAGGTATCCTGGAATGCTTGTTGTGTGACCCCAACTGCACCTATCACCTCTTCTGGTGTACTGTAATCACGCTCAGAGAGAGTTTCCTTAACAGCATTTAACGTTTTTTTGTTGTAATAGCATATTCTTCAGGTGAGAGAACGGGGAGGTCTTCGAATGCAGTTTTTTTTTTTTTTTTGAGGGGGGGGGGGGGAGGGACAGATGAATGTTGCACATGATATCGCGCAAGGAAAATTGAATCGACATGTAATTACTGTCTTTTGACATATGTTGGAGTGCTGTTGGCTGTACTGCTGTACACTACTTATAATCTCGTGCAGCACGCGTTCAGATTCGTAATCTGGTAGGTTGTAGTTTACATACCTGTTGAAAAAATCTGTGACATCTTCATCTTAGTGTTCCTCTATCTGAGGTGCACTCTCGATCCAGAAGAAAAGGTGGACTTGGGGCGATCCGCGTTGTTAGAATTCAATAAGAAAGAAATGGTCACTTACTTTATTTATACGCTGTTGTTCCGAAAGAATAATTTTCTTCGGAAAGGTTCGGAACCTATGGTCAAACATTCTGGCCGCTGTTACGGAAGCCTTCTTGAGAAGTTTACATTTCTCTGTCCAACTTAGATCAGCAGAGTTAAGTGAACTCCTTTGCTGCTTTAGAATAGTATTGATCATTTCTGGCCAGCGGAAATAGGCAGATGAAAATGAGCAAACCAAGTGGGTTTGCCAAGTTGCCGAAGAATGGCAAACAGATCCTTCAGTGTCGATTGCCAATAGGGTGGTGTACCTCTGGTCGGCTCCATATACTTGTAGGCCTTATCCTCTTTCAAGATAGTTAGATCAGTTAGATTTTCCGCTGTAACCGTTTCCTCGCCAGTATGGCACTGAGTTACCTTGCCCAGTGCAATAGACACTTGTGGTATCACCTGGTGTAATTCATTCATGTACTGAGCCTAAAACAAGTAGGTAATATCACTTGAGAAACGCGTGCCAGCATTCATCAGTCTGGAGAGAAAATATCGATGTAAAGTTGTTTGTTTTCTCTCACATGACTGAATGTTGAATTGCCATCAGGAAACTGTACAGGGAAACACATGGCTTCGTTACATTTGTCCTGCAGAGTTTTGACTGACAGATTACCTTCTGCAGGACGAATACAATACACTCTTTCCATTGTGTGATCCAACGCTCCCTGAACAATATCAATAATAATAATAAATAAATACAGTTTAGAGTCATGAATCCACAAACTTGCGCTCTCAGGCTTTACTATGCTCTGCTGCTATATTGTACGTGTGTTATAAAGTTGATACAAAGTTAATGAACACCGAAATCGCGGGCGAAAAGGTGGGTTTTCAGTGCCTTTTGAAGCTTTCTAGCATCTGAAGTGATCGGGCAGCCTATTCCAAAGAGTAGGGTTGCAAATACGCGTCGTATTGGAGCCCCCCAGTTCCGTTCCTTCATCGCGATCTGTGTGATCCATCCAGCTATCCTGTTCAATTTGTAATTGACTAATTCCCTCGTGTTCCGAAATGGGATCGTTAAATGTATCTGTGGCGATTGTCACACTCTCATAGTGTCGATTGTGCTCTCTCAACAGCTCTAATGCTATTTTAAGCTTATCGACACTAACAAATTAGTGTTGAAAATGCTCGTTGAATGACAATTTCCTTTTGAGTTTCACTTGGATCAACTCATTGGGATCCCGGCAATGTGTCCATTGTTCGGGCAATATCTGATGGTACTGAAACTACAGGACTAATAAATCCATGTTGCCTTCCCTTCGGTAATGCCACCATTTTAACGATGGGGGGGATGCAGCAAGTTCCACGGCCTCGGCAGGTTGTCTTGCAAGGATGATTTTTCTATCACATGTTTTCCTCTCAGACCATTCTGCACAGAACAATCTTGGTCACAACCAGCAGTACATTCATGGAGATACATAGTGTTGACACAGGGGTTTGCCATAAACCCCGCATTCTCCGACTTGTTCTGGTATTTTATCAGCGAAAACTTGACAAATTCAAGACCGACCGAGATTTCACTACGAAATTCTTCAACTATTTGTTTAATGTTTACTGTTGGCTGTTGTCGTCTTACTCGTACTCCGTGAATGAGGCTCAGCCTATTTATTCTGTAGTGCATCCTTCAAGCAAGCTTAATTCTTTTCCTATAAAGAAGATTTATTTGGTAGCGACGCTGCTTGGTTTTCTGCTTGCAACCTTAACCTTTTCCCTCCAATCATCATCTTCGCGATTTGACTTTCTCCTTCCGCTTATCTTGGTTGGCATATCTTAAGCTACCTATTGATTTTATTGTTTGTTTCCAGGTGTTATCTGTGGAATATTTTAATTTTCGTTGTGATTTGACATGTTTATTCCAGTTTTCGTCAGTGGCATATTTTTTTTACTCAGAGATTTTACATGTTCTTTCCACTCTGTTATGGTATCGTACTTGGTTTTGCTTCGATCCATTTTTGTTGTCTGTATCTCAAACTTTTCAGATATCTTGAGTGATCTGCGTACTTCATTTTGATCTGATAATTAATGTCGTGTCGTGGTGAAATCGGAAAGATTGATGTTGCCGATTCTTCTCTTTACTATCATGATTTTTTCTGAATGTTTTGAAAGTCATTTCGCGGAGTCGAAGTGGATGTTGCAGTTGATGGAGGGAAGCAACTAACTAGTCTCTGCCCGTGCAATAGCTTTGTGACCGCTAAAGCCTTTGATTGGGGTAATTTTCTAATTTTAGTTCCAATTGCTACTGGCAATGGGTCAGGCCAATGTGAACATCCTGGCTGAGGGTCATCAGGCGGTGTGTCAACAATGTGTTGTTGCAGAATGGTCGAGTCCTGCAGAGTACGACTTTCTGTTTGAGAAATTTTCAGTGACAGTCCCGTGCCATCTGGTGTTAGATTTGGAAGGGAAAACAGGCGGACTTCCATAAAAAGCTCTTGGTTGTGTAGGAATTATATTTCAGATTCTTGTGTTAAATGTCTTTCTCAGTACGTTTCCACTTCTTTTTCCGTGATAAACCACCCTTTGTCCTCATAATTCTCACCCTGATTAGAAAATGTCAAATAACTCTAAAAAGCAATTGAACAATGATACTTGTAGATAAAGACTACAGAAAATTTACGAATTTGTTTAGCACTTTATTTTATGGAATGCAACTAATTTCAGCCATCTTTGTCCTACAATTAGCCCGCTTGTTCATCCAGTGTCGGTAAACTGCCGTGCGATCTGTACACCATCCGAAGGGCCAAAAAAAACCCGTCCTTCTTGGCTCGGCTTTCCCGCGCTGGCACATCCTATCTATTCAGGTTCGGTTATTTAACTAAATATGAGGTGAGCTAAATCACATTTGGTAGATTATAAATGTAGCCGCCACTGAACCCCATGATGAGTTTTAAACAATAGTAGCCTAACCAGTGCGCCCTGGTAGTGCCATAGGTTATTCAAGTTTGATTTCTGCCCTACAATTTTGCACTATTTATCAAATAATAACGGAATAAAATATAAGGTTATTTATCCAATTACGAAATGAAAAAGGAAAACAAATATAATGTTGTGCTTCTCAAAGCTACACAAAATGATATAACCAAATAGGAAATCTCAGATAAAAAGCTGACAGTATCAGTATTATGATGGTCAACGACCAGGATAGGATTTCGACACCCCAAGGTTATTAAAGCAAGAATGCTTTTATGTGTTCGAATATTTGAGATAGTTGCATCAAAGAACAGTTACTGAACAACAGAATGTTAAGATAATGTTCTGTTGTGAATATGTTCTTAGAAGTCTCCATAAACTGTTATTGATTAAAAAGAACGCTTCTGACGGGTACAACTGTAATGGCTGCTTAGACGATGTGCACATGATTTTAGTGAGATTGTTAGCGCTGAGGACCAATGTACCAACACAGGGCACAATAATACAAACTGAACTCTTTTTTGTCACCATTAAATGAGTTAAGGGTAGGGACGAAGCCATGGGTTATTTATTCTGGACTCGTAATAACTGTCATCACCTGTATCGACACTTAACGTGTTGACGTGATTGACTTCTACCGTACTACGTACGTAGCACATCTCCAGAAATCCGCCCAAGAGTGATGCACTTATCCCTAAACTAAACTGCTTGTTTGAAAATGTCAGAGACATTATTATAACCGTCCACATGCTGCATATTCTAAAACACAACAGGCGAGTGATGGTGCAAAAATGGCATAATACATATAATATACATTTACTGTAGTTGTCATAACTTATAACTGATTCATAATAACAACTTCATTTGATTTATAATAATCTATTAATAGCGGAGTACTGCTCACTTTGAAAAATGTAATTTCATCAACAACTTAATGGTAACAGCAACTACACTGAATTGTGATGTAAAGAGATGTTCATATTACAAAGTACATATGCATAAATTCCAATTATATGGGCGCTGTGGATGCTCAAACTGCCAAAGACAGTTCTACGAAAATCCATGAAACTACTTGTATGCTCCATATCATTAAATACTAATTTGGGAAAATTACAAGACAAGTCCAGGTTGCTTGCGGTGCGACCATTAATAACAAATCTTTAAATACAATACGGCGCATATATTGCCATAGTCTTAAGAAGCAAAAGGTGCATTCCCTCTTGAGTTCTTAATACATGATTGCAGTTGTGACAGAGAATGGATCAACTTGTTTTCGTGGGGCCACAAAGGTGAATAGACATGATCGCATGCCTCTAGTGAAATTGTTTTAAAATAATTTAACAGTTTCAAACAAAACAAAATACTGTGAATAAGCAGTAAGGACCAACCCAGTATTTATAATTGTTGGTACAAAAATAGTTTCCATCAGTATGATAACGTTTTAAAGAAAAAACAGCAAAAAGTCATGAAAAACTATTCACTCGTGAACAAATTACGAAAAGAGGTTTAAAAATCACTTAGAAGATTGAGAATGTTAATTCGTGCTTGTGATGTATTACACAACGCCCACTCCTGACGAATGTTCGTTATTGAAGATTCGTGGAGTGATCTGAGAACTCTATAACGCTAGCAGGTCCTGAGACATGATCGATCGAAGACTACAGAACGACCTCGAAGACTAAGAAGACTGGTGCGCTAAATGGCGAATGACGCTCAACACTTATAAAACGTAAAAGCCAAAAGCATTGATCGCGAAAAAACCTTCGGTTTGCTTGCTTTCCGAAAAACTCACACCACCATTACCATTCTTCATTCATATATAAATTGTTCCCCTCTGAGTGATAAAATGCAATCCCTTCCTGGATCAGGTATATTATGCGATTTGAGGACATTAATCACGGCAATGTGATGGTTGTTATTCGAACGCACGTTTGTCATCTTTTGTTATTTTTCGCGGAATAAACTGAAGAAGGTCACTTGAGATATAATTAAATGGAAAAAAGTGCAAAACAGAATTCTGGTGTTCAAGTGGTATTGGAAAAGGAATACCGACAGAAAAAAATAGATAACACAGTGACATGAACACCCAAGTAGCTAATTCAGAAACAGCTTATACACACAAATTACATTGGTTAATGACTGTTTCGATCGAGAGTAATTGCAAAGGTAACAATTGTTCAGTTCTCCGTCTTAACGCAACGCACACGTAGCACCTTTAAGCAAACTCAGGAAGACTCAAGCCGTGCAAATAATTTAAAACACATAACATCTGCACACATTTAAAGCTGCTGGACAAAAACAAAGAACATGGGATATCTTCTTCAATTTAAACAAAGAAGAACCTACATACGCAAGCACACAGGAGGAAGTAATCAGTCTCACTTTCTCCTAGCTTAATCTTATGGAGAATGAGAAGTTCTCATCCTCGACTTCAGTTGTTAGAAGTCTTATCAACGTTAACATTTTAACTTCAATATAAACAAGACAAGCAACACTTCAACACAGATTACAATTTATGTATTTATTTATTGGCGTTTACGGTCATTTGCTGCATATTTGGCGATGTCATGACTGCAACAAGGTCAAGTTTGGCTAATCGTTGATATATTTAGAAAATACCCATAGTAGCTTGGTGTACCAAATGTTCACCACAAGTAGTGAAGTGGTGTTAACCGCGAGCCTTTGGGTATATTTTATTTATACCATGGTCGTCAGATTATTAAGAGTCGCTATTATTTTTTCTCTATTCATCTCAGCAGCAGCCGTACAAACGTGCGAATCTGTTTTTGTTTACATGATCATCGATTGGCGGTACTTCCGATGTCACTTGTATCACCGAAACGAAACAGAAAAAGAAACGGGGCCTTTTTCAATTTAATAACACAATAACATACTATTTCGAGTTATGGATGCTTTATTAACATGAGACAATGCATGTTTGTTAATGTTTTAGTGTCTTAAGGGGTAAACTCATTTAAAAACGTAATAAATAATTGCCACTTTCATTTCACTCTTCGCGAGGCAACGTGCGATAAATTTAGGCAAGTTCGCATTCAGGTCGAGGTCACCAAAGGTCATCTTGGATATAGTTCCACTGTAGGTGTAAATTTTAACTGCTGGAATCTCATTGTCGGCTTGTTCACCACGGTTGGTGTGAAAAGCTAAACTTTATGTCATATACTTTTTATATATAGTGGAATAGGTAATCATGGTATAAATCTATGTTGCACACGCTACAGGACTTCCATCTCAGGCGTTGGTTCTGAGGTCTACTTTACCAATAGAGCAGACCTTGTTTACCACAGTAAAAAAACACTGCTCCACTTCCCGGAGTTCCCAGTGGAGACTAACAACAGACAGACATTCCCACTGGAGACTAAATATAGTGGTACCATGTGCAGCCTGATGTATAATATCATGTAATATAATTTTGACACAACAAAGCGTTGCTTCGAAATCAATTTCATTGACTATATATTCCATCAAACGTTGGATTAAGACCAGAGGATCATTGTCTTTGCTCCACAGTAAATCAAAAGCTAAAATATTGTGAAGAAACTGCAAAATGGGGAGAAGAAAGTTATTTACAGGCCCGAAGCACACGGGAGTGCAGAGACGTGGTGTTCTCAACCCTATGATTATGTCTGTGGGTTCTTTTGGTGGTCTGTCGAAAAGATTGTTGGCTGTTCGAACTCCATTTTCCGTGAATGGTGATAATTTGAAAACAAGTTGATCACTTGGTGAAACCGCAGTTCTCCCCATGCAAACATACCTTTATTTGTCAAATGCATTTTGAGCCTTTTCCAACAATTAATGAGATGGTAGTTTTGATCTGCGCATACCAGAACGTACAGGTAATCATCGTACAATAGGTAACAATAGTCGCTTTCAGCAGCGTAAGGATTAAACGAACGCTTACATGTTTCGTTTATTATTGTCTTAAAGAAATATATTGAGTTAGGCTTCAATTTCGTACCGGCGGACAATGACCCGGAGATACTGTCGGGAAATTTTCAACTCTTGCCCCACCATGTCGGAAAATTTTGAGATCTCTTGCTTGGGGTCTGATTATTATTACATTATCGCGAGGTTCAGGGTGCCACCATCGTATCTAGTGAAACAATAAATAAATAAATAAATAGCTTACACTGTGTTAGATAGTGGTTAATACAGGTAATGAGCCACAGAACATTACATTCATGATGGAAAGAAAATGCTGCAATTTCAAATTCAATATACGATTGATTAAAGTGTTGCAGGCTAAAAGGTTCTCTTGGGATAAGCTTATGCTTATCGCTTGTTAGAACGCGAGTGCAGTACAAATTTAACGTAAAAGTGATGATACACTCCAATTTAACAAAAATTCCTCAGAGTGTGGAAAACCTGATGTTGCATAACTATGGATGGATTGATAAATAAAAAATTTAAAAATAAACTAGTCAGATGTAAAATTACTTTCACTCCAACTTTCCGAGTTAAATCGATAAGTATACTGGATGAAACCCTTTTCTCAACGTAACGTCCAAAACCAGCCAGCGCTATTCTCAAAAATCGTCAATTAATTTTCATTATATTTTGATTTTCGATCTCAAAAACATAGGTTATAACCCGTCTTTGGAACGAGCTCGTCGAGCTCGTTCCAATGAGGGGTCATAACCTATGTTTTTGAGACAAAAAATGAAAAAAATGAGTTATTCAAGAATTTTGTTTGCAAGTGTCGTCTGCTTTTCATGTTAGGTAAAGGGTTAAATGGATGAGTATCTTTGATGAAACAGAGCTAATACTTCTAATCCTTTTCAGAATTCAAGATATAGAGAGGGTTTAAACTCTCCTCTTTGTTGGCTTTATGAGTCGTATTCGTTGCTGTCAAAACAGATTGCCTTTCACGAACGAGCTGAAGAGTGAGTTCACAAACTTTCTATCGCTTCATTTCTTTGATACAAAAAGTAACTGCAGTACAGTAATCTTGGACTGGTCATATCTCAAGCGTTGGCAGTGATGTCCACGCATGCGTTTACAGGGCAAATGAAATCATCATCGTCACCAACATTTTAATTAATGAAGCATCTGGAACCAGTACTATAAAACGTTTACAATTGTCGTTTATAAAGGTGTATTTTCTACCAATTAATTTTACTGACTAAAATGGATCATTAGCATTTTAAAAGATACGGCAATTTGCCAATTGGCAAATTTCCACATATTTGAAAATGCTAATGGTTCATTTCAACCTATTTAAAGTCTAGTTTAACTAGAAAATACAATTCTAGAAAATACAATCGTAAACGTTTTATAGTATTGGGCCCTGGTGCTTCATTAATTAATTTTTTGATGATTATTCCTATAATTAGTGTTTGAAATCTAAGATTATTACGTTTGTGCAAACCTTGCCCACTCGTGGAATTTTTGCAGTCTACGGCGGACACATTGTATATTGCGTGTTTTGGAAAACGAGACAAAACTGCGACTAGAATATTGCAGTTTTGTCTCGTTTTCCAAAACACCCAATATAGTACTTTTCGTACAAAAAAAAGTAAATTATTTATTTATTCATTGGTGCTTAGGATCACTGTTAATGTATTTAGCCCTGACATGACTGCATCACAAGGATGTGTTTGAAATCAAGCTTAAGCAATCGTATACGATAAAACAACACACACAAGAGGTCTTCCACCTCGCTCATTGGTTACCGGGTTAACCAAACTAGTTTACCACCCTAAACAAACACATCATTGGATTGCTATGGGGAATAACACGCAGTGCAGGCTTGGTAATTTCAGGAGAGCGATTTTTTAGCTCTCCTTACTGCCCTCCTGAAAGAATTAAGGAGAGCGAAAAATTGCCCTCCTAAATATTTTGGTCTGGGATGATTGAGATTACATGTATTATGCTCACATTAAATTTTTGTTGTAAAGCAAAAATGTAATTTAACTTCGAAGTCACATAACATCATGTAATTTCATTTTGAAAGTGGTTTAGTGGTAAAAGGTAATGGCCGCAACCATACCCAAACACAGTTGCAATCATTTGAAGCAAAATGGGTCACAGCAATATTTTTTTTTTCTGTCAGTTTCAAGTTCAACAACTGACATCACAGTTTGAGGGGTAATTATTCAAGGAATATTGACACTATAATATTCTACCATTACTACTATCCTGTCACTTGAAGCACTTGCACCAGGATGTGACTGTAGATTCAAGCAGACCTGTTGTCCAAGACAACAGGTCTGGGTACACACACAGGTCTTGTCAAGTGTGTGTCCGGTCGTTGAGTGAGACATCTAGATATCTAAGATATTTTGCTTTACCTTAGTAAAGTTAATAAAATCACTGATGTAGTCTGCTGGTTTCAGTTTCAATGAGTTCGTTCAACTGGATACTTAAAATGCTGTGTAAAGCTAATTGCTCTCCTAAGCTGATTGAGGAGAGCGATTTTTTGCCCTCCTGCATTTTTCAGAATGCCAGGCCTGGCAGTGTGGCAACATTTGACGTAATATGGGGGAATTACTATGCCCAGTTGATCTTTCGCATTAGACCAGAAACGTTTTTATTGAAGATCGTGTAATGTACATGAATTCCCAAGGGTAAGATTTGTATACAGTTTAATGTCATTTCTATGATGTGTTATTTCGACAGACAACATTTATCAAACCATCAATGCAAATTCTCTATGATACAGCACTGTGAAGATTGCCGCGATCCTGATGTCTGATAAGATTCCGTATAAGTTCTCTCACCAACAATATTACCCCAGAGGTGAAAGTTAGTCTATTAGTGCGACCACAATTTTCCACAGACATACTATATGATCACTCGAAAGGTCAGAAAAATGTGGAAGGCACGGAATTATGTCAATAAAGATGCACTTCTTGATGTATTAACTGCAAATGTTCCGTACAATCACCATGTACTGGTCGTAATCTACGCGTGGGCTTTAATGTACACGCATGCGTTTAGCAGGTAATACAAATCATCATCACCAAAATTTTAATTAATGATGCACCGGGTTGTATCCGGTAATTCAGTAATTATGTTTTTGATGATTATTCCTATAATTAGTGTTTGGAATCTAATATTGTGTCCGTGGAAATATTGCCGATAAAGTGAACAGCCCACGATGGCTGTACTGTGATATTTCGATGTCCATGGACGTAGGAAGTGCTTCAAATTTGTGGGAGGAGGGTTGTAGAAACGGTCATGTAAGGGTACCAAAAACAGCGATATATCAGATGTGGAACTTTTGGCGTAGAGGATTGGTAGAAATACAAGGCATAAGACTACATCTGGGACCTACGCACCCCTACACTAAGAAACGTTCACACTTTTAGTTCCATGTCAACAAATTTGTTAAATATGAAGCCAAAAATGTTCTTTTTCTCGACTTAAAAATCCATAGCAGAGAGAAATAAAACGAGGGGATAATTGGTCTTATCGAAAGTAAGAGAAAAGAGTCTGCACTGCCCATTCCATGCTAATTCCCAAATGCGGACTAGTAAGGACACATGTGTTGTTGGCCTGAACTCTCTCTCTCTCTCTCTCTCTCTCTCTCTCTCTCTCAACTATATCTACACGTGCCCCCTTTTATCCCTGTCGTCTTCAGCCAGTACAGTCTATTCTTTCAGCTTCACCCTTATAAAAAAGTACCATGGTAAATCCCAAAATACCCTGGTAATACCATGGTATACCATGGTATTACCAGGGTATTTTGGGATTTACCATTGTTTACCATGGTACTTTTTTATAAGGGCAACTATCTTCCAACCAGAGGGCTAACCTCCAGATGAAAAATGGTTGAAGGAGAAGAAACAGACCGAACTATAATCGGACAACAATAAAAGCACTCAAAACTGTGGATGGCGAGTATCTCTACATTTACAGATATAAGATTATAATAGATGGTGAGAAACTAGAGGTCTACTTCGAATGTATCGTATATTATTAACACTTTTGCGGGAGTTCCTAGCACATTAACGACGTTTTACCGGGCGTTGAAACCTCGTAATGCTCAACAAGTACAAGTCATGTGACGTGTTGGGCCGTTATTGACTATAACAGCCCAACACGTCAATAACAGCCCGACACGTCTAAATATAGACAATGACGTCACATCTCGCAGCCGATCAAAAATATTTTTCCCAGATTTTCGTTTGGATCCAATTTCAATTCGGATTTTTTTAATTTGTAAACACAGTTAACACATTTGTTTCAAGTGTTTCCATTTGTGTCACGGATAGATAATGTATCAGATATAGAAAGTGATGCACACAAAGTAAGTGATGACATCTTTGATGAATAAACTCGTTGCCTAAAGTTCGCATTTCGAAGATATATTTCATCATCTAACTTTCCAAATTTCGCTGTAGACTGATCAGACGATAGTCATATTACCCGGTTTGTTTGTCAACAAATCAGACGATAGTGTCGCTGTTATTTTAATTCTAAAAACGTCAAAACTTCATTTATTTATCTTATTTTTCATATAATTTAATCGTAATGTACCCGATGTACGAAAGTGGCAATAACAGAAATAACATGACTTTGTCGGGCATTACAGTGTATCAACGGCTCAACAGAAATGGTTAACAGCCCTTGAGCTTATTAGCGGCCCTCGACTTCGTCGCGGGCCGCTAATAAACTCTTGGGCTGTTAACCATTTCTGTTGAACCGTTAATACAGTGTAAAGCCCTTCAAAATCATGTTATTGTTATATTAATTGTTGCCCCCTCCCCTCAACACACACCAAATACATTCTATAACTTCCGCCGCGCCCATCAAGCCAAATTAATGGCGATTAGTGGAGCCATGTTTTTCCCACCATCTGCCTATTGAGGTACGCAAGTTCTGGGTGAGATACACTGGTGAGACAGATTTTTCTCCCACCACTAAAATACTGAGATATATATAAAGTCGTGTGTGGCAGCTGGGAGAGATATGCCTGTCTCACCCCACCCACGTGACAACTATGTCACCCCACCCACGTGACCAACCTCTTTGCATATTTAGTTGGCACCGAAGCTATTTAATCATCACAAATCACGTCTGCACGTGTATAAACAAACAAAATGGAAGGCCGTTTTGCTTCCGTAAGTAAGTCTTTATAATCGAAAATCGGAACCAGAACACTCAAAAGAAAAACTGCAGCAGACCTCAAGCTGCTCTATCAGTTTATCGGAGAGAAATAGACATCTGATATCATTAGGTTAAACATATGTTTTTTTGCGGAAAATAGTTTGCAAATTGGTGTAGGAGGACAAGTGTTTTCCACTTAGTGTAACCTCAGCTCCCTTAACATGATACAAAAAATCAATACAATGGCGAAACAAACAAATAAGAGAAATGTAAAAAATATATACAAGAAATCTAACTTCGAAATAAGAGAGAGAGAGAGAGAGAGAGAGAGAGAGAGAGAGAGAGAGAGAGAGAGAGAGAGAGAGAAGAAGAAGAAGAAGAAGAAGAAGAAGAAGAAGAAGAAGAAGAAGAAAAGAAATTTGATTGATTAATTGAAGTCCCTTTTGCAACTTGAGTCTGTCTCAGTCAATTTGATTTTCCAAGCCGAGAGTCGCCCAGGCGCTTCACAGAGTGGTTGCACTTCCTGAAACACTAAACTTCCGTTTCTACTATAGCTACCACTGCTGTTACTACTACTACCGCCATCATCACTGCTACTACTATAGATAATACTTTTACTATCGCGCTCAAATCTTTCCAACGACATAGCACTCCTGCGGCAAATTAAAATAATAATAATAATAGTAATTACATATTAATTTATGCAATCATCCATTGGTTAATTACATATTAATTTCTGCAATCGTCCATTGGTTACACCTTCGCCACCTAATCACGCGCCTACAGTAAGGACTCGCAATGAACTGCATGTGTTAAACAGTACCTCGGATGGAAACTCATAATCGAATCTTCGAGTGTTACGAATAATTTTTTTAACAAATTTAAAAAGTGAGATATTCGTTTTATGTTCTAAAACGGGATCGCCGTACAGTAAAATATCAACGGAGTTCAAATTAAGATTAATTTCCAATAGTTTACCAATGAGAGCGTTCAGAGAGTCCGAATAAAAGGGACAAAAGAAGAAATAGTGCTCATCTTATATCATTGCGCCCAGTCAAACTGAAGTACAACTCTGGAAATGACGTGTTCAGTTATGTCGATTTCATTTTAGGCCGCTTCCGTGCATTAACGCTCAACATGCGGTGTTAGTCTGCGTGTTTTGAAATATATACCTTTGGTATATACTAGACTTCTCGACAAGCTTTCCGAATATCTTATTGGTTTTCTCTCGGGGCAAGATATTTGAGCCAGACACTCCGCAAGCCTCGTGACTGGCTCAAATATCTCGCCCTTCGGGTGAGATTTCCCCATCCCACCCAGATACACATCCAGGATAATAATAATCTCACTCACCCCACATGACGATCCTCATTTGAACACTTAATGGCCGCCTGACTATTTCACTGTCGGTTGTATTCTGTAAACAAAGATGGCTCCTCCTTTCGTTCCAATTAATACAGCTACCCGTCCTTCCCCTAAACCCCTCGAAGATGATCTTTTCCGTCGCATGACGTCTTCAAAATCCAAAATTTCAAAAGTGACGTCATTATAATGTCAGCTGTTTCAAAATGTTAACCAGTCGCTGTCGTGAACTAAAGCCCGATGTCTTAGTATATGTCTTTACGGAGGTCTGTGACAACCAGTAGTGTAATATTAACCAGTAGTGTAATAAAAATTAACCAGTAGTGTAATAATCAACCAGTAGTGTAATACAAATCAACCAGTAGTGTAATAATCAAACAGTGGTAATATTAACCAGTAGTGTAATAAAAATTAACCAGTGGTGTAATAATCAACCAGTAGTGTAATACATATCAACCAGTAGTGTAATAACCAGTAGTGTAATAAACTTAACCGGCAGTGTAATAAACATCCATTAAAACCAACAATTTTTTAACAAAATTTCAAAATCTTTTGGGGTGGCTCAAATCATAGTTTGGGTACATCTGATCGATTTTTAATCATTTTATCGTACGTTTAAAGGCGTTTTGCAGGTCAAACATCATTTCGTGGGTTCAATACGGCGAGGGAAGATATTTTTATGATTTTTATGTGATGTGTTTATTTTCTTGTGTTTAATGTCATTTTCTGCATTTGTGGCTTTATGTAAATTCAAAGTTGACCAATTATTTATGATAATTTTGTGCTTTTCAAAGACCTCTTACCTCAGGCATAAGTTGACAGGTTCCAGGATAACAGAATAAATTGTCAAGGTAACTTACAGGTGCTGAAGTATCATATTCAAGGACGTGTCTCCTGCGTGTTGTCTTCAATTATAATATTTAATACGGCCCTGGCGATTCACTAAAGATCTTCCACTCCCCCATCGCCCGCTTTACGCGTCTACCTTTACTCGGGGGGGGGGGGTGGTTGGGGAGTGGGGAGGGGGGTATTTTATTGTTGACATTATTCGATTTTTAGTTAATTTTTATCCGGTGTAAACTAACATCGATCTCATTGTCTGTTAAAGAAGTGTTAATTCTATTAGTTTTGGGTGAGACATTGTTTTTAACTTTCTATGTGTCAAATCTCAATCCAGTGATAGTTATTTACGCGCAAAACTTCTAAAACTGAAAGTGAAAGTTTGTAACTTCGTGTGCTAGCAAAACATTGAGATTGCAAGATTCTCTTGCGCGCGGGCCCCTCACTGCACGTCAAACTTTGACGTGCAGTGAAGGACCCGAAAGTAACAGAATTCTGCTCTTAGGCAATTAGGGAAAATCGGCCTGACCCAATAACGACGGGCCCTGGTGTCACTACACCGGTCCTCCCCTATTGACGGCCCTGGACTGGTTCAGATGTAATGGTAATAGTGGTAGATGTATTAGTACTGGTAGTACCAGTAGTGATAGTTGGAATAGAACTAGTATTGACAGTGGTACTAGTACTAGCACTGGTAGTCATAGTGGTGCTAGTACTAGTGCCAGTACTGGTACAGGTAGTGGCACTAGTACTGGTACTAGTAATAGTACTGGTAGTGGTACAAGTATTATTACTGGTAGCGGTAGTTGAACTCGTAATAGTAATGCAATAATGCAATGTTAACGTCTAGAATCCACCGCAGTGCTCTCTGACTTACATTATTACCCCGCATCACAGGTGTTCACACCCTTTGTTCATTCTATGACATTTTCAGCTCAACTCAACGGAGAATACTGTTGGTGCCCCACAGACGGGCACACAAGGCAAGCACCTTAACAGGTCCCTATTTACACCTAGATACATTCCCAACGTTCACAGCTGGCATGTAATGCAACGTCGCAGAATCACACATTCAAACGTCGCTGATCGCACACCAGCCACTACTACGGGAAGCTCCCGAATCAATCGCCGAATGGTCACCCATCCAAGGATTAACCGGACTCGACGTTGCTTAACTTCGGTGATCTAACGAGAACCGGTCTCGCTTCTCCAGTGCTCCTCGGTAGTGATCGATGTACTAGTACTAGTAGTGGTAGTGGTACTAGTATTATTACTTGTACTAGTAGTAGTAGTTGATGTACTAGTGCAAGTACTTGTACTGGTAGTGGCACAGTACTGATTCTAGTAATAGTTCTTGTAGCGGTACTAGCACTAGTACTGATAGTGGTAGTTTAACTAGTACTAGTAGTGGTGGGTGTAATACGACTAGTAGTAATAGTGGTAGTTGTAGCAGCAGTAGTAGTACTACAACTACTGGTAGTAGTTGTACTAGTACTGTTAATGACACTTGTATGAGTAGTGGCACTAGTACTAGCATTGTTAGTGGTACTAGTACTAGTATTGTTAGTGGTACTAGTACTAGTAGTGATAGGTGTACTAGTACTACTGTTAGTAGCACTAGTACTGGTAGTGGTACTAGTACTACTACTAGCATTGGTAGTGTAACTGGTCCTACTGCTATTACTAGTAGTTGTAACAGAACTACTACCGGTAGTGGTAGGTATACTCGTACTAGTTCCAGTAGTAGTAGTAGTTGCACGTAGTAGCAATACTAGAAGTGGTAGTACTAGTAGATAGTACTAGAGTGCAGTACTCTGGGATAGTAATGAGTGGATAGCACTCGTGAATGGTACCAATGTATAATACTAGTGAATAGTACTTGTAGATAGTACTGGAGGGTAGTACTAGTGATAGTGCTGGTGGGTAGTGGATATTCCTGGTGGATAGTAGTAGAGTATAGTAGCAGTATTACATTGTAGTAGTAGTATATTTTAGTAGATTGTAGTAGAAACTGGATAATAGACAGTAGATAGTGAGTAGTAGAGGAGAGTAGTAGTAGTAGTAGTAGTAGTAGTAGTAGTAGTAGTAGCAGCAAGAGATGTAGTAGTGGTAGATAAAAGTAGCAAGAGATGTAGAAGTAGTGGTTAGTAGTAGTAGTAGCAGCAGTAGTAGTATTAGTAGTAGTAGTAGTAAGTAGTAGCAGTAGTAGTAGTAGTAGTAGTAGTAGTAGTAGTAGTAGTAGTAGTAGTAGTAGTAGTAGCAAGAGATGTAGTAGTAGTATTTTTAGTAGTAGTAGTAGTAGTAGTAGTAGTAGTAGTAGTAGTAGTAGTAGTAGTAGTAGATGTAGTAATAGTAATAGTAGTAGCAAGAGATGTAGTAGTAGTAGATAGCAGGAGCAAGAGGTTTAGAAGTAGTAGTAGAAGTCGTGGTTAGTAGTGGTAGTAGTTAGCAGTAGTAGTAGTAGTAGTAGTAGTAGTATTAGTAGTAGTAGTAGTAGTAGTAGTAGTAGTAGTAGTAGTAGTAGTAGTAGTATTAGTAGTAGTAGTAGTAGTAGTAGTAGTAGTAGTATTAGTAGTAGTAGTAGTAGTAGTAGTAGTAGTAGTAGTAGTAGTGGTAGTGGTAGTAGTAGCAGCAGTAGTAGGTAGTAGTAGTGGAAGTAGTAGTAGTAGTAGTGGTATTAGTTAGTAGTGGATATTAGTAGTAGGTAGTAATCCCCGAAGACCCGAAGACTGGTCTCCACTAGTTCCCAAAGACTTGTCTCCAGTGGTCCATACCGGTCCCCATCGACTGGCTCTGGTGATCCCCAAATACCTTGGTGAGGATATGATGAATGGCAGATTGTGTTTTAAAAAGGAATTTCCTCATGGGCCTCATGGCCTCGAGTGATAAAAAATGGTGCCAAATGTCAGTCGGGAGAGTGTCATACCTAGCTAGGACTAGTGCTAATGATAAGGACATAGCCAGGTACCTAAATGGATTAAGAATGGACAGTAGATTGTCTAAGCAGTCAAAAGGGAGGTTTCTATACAGAATTCAAGTCACAAATATACGAGGATTCTGGAATAATCCGTACCTAATGAAATCCTATAACAGAGTGAAAACAAGGATTTGCCTGCAAGGCCACTCTTAATAAAAACACTCTAGTGCAATCGAGCACCGCACTTTTTAAGGTCACATAGCACTACGTGGTCTCTGTACAGGTCCGTGTCCGTTAAAAACGAGGATTCTGGAAGAACCCGGGCCAGGGAAAGGCCTAGAACATAGAAACGAGCTTTCTTCGCGAATCCGAGCCAGATAAATAGTTGTCGGTCATTTTGGCATTCATTATACTCCCGTCCAATCGAACGTACCCTCACAACATATCCTCGTTCTATTAGAGGTCATTGGGTCCATATAGCAACCACGTGCTACATAAAAAACAAGATGGCGGTCTCCAGTATACAGAATAGACGGCGGAAACACGTGTCACCTAATTACACGCGCTGCGCACGCGCACTTACATCACATATCCCTATGGATTTGACGTCACAACACGGCCGCTCACGCGGGCTACCATAACAATACAACATGGCGTTCCTGGGTCCCGTGACTATGACGCCCCTTGCGCCTTCCCCATTCTCTCCCCAAATGAGGGTCATTTATCCACGACACACTTCTAATGTAGTATAACAGTAGTGTTAACCATCAAGGAATTCTGATGAAACAATATTTTCTACATGTTGAATGAGTTCAAGCTTTTTACATTAAATGTAAATCGTCACAGGATCTAAATAGCTGCCTGCCATTGGTAATCGAAAACAATCACTTGACATGGCAGACGGAAATCGCAGTGGACTTCCAAAGCACCCACCCTATTCACCTCGCCTTAGATAACCTCTACTCTCTTACCGACCTCCTCTTTCAAGATGGAAAAACAAACTAACTGACCGCAGATTTTAGGTGAACCAACCCCCCCCCCAAACCCCACCGCGCCTTCGTAAAATATGGCGGAGTGTCTATGCTCAAGGAATATGATGAGCACCACTCTCAGAAGAAAAACGAATTTTAGAATTCAAACCGGTCAACTAGACTGAAGAAGCCACGCATAATGATACAGCGACTGAAATGGGTGGATGTGAGAGAGACCTACAGAGATTCGCCGGGGCCGTATTAAATATTATAATTGTCGAAAACGCAGGAGATCACACAGTTCTAGCCCTTGAATACCACACTTTATCACGCATAAGTTTTCTGGTATGATAGAACCTGACAACTTATGCCTGGGTAAGAAGTCTCTCAAAAGCACAGCATTACTATAAATAATTGGCCAACTTTGAATTTATTTATTTATTGGTGTTTAATGTCACATATTTATGCTCAATGGCTAATAGTGACCATGCCAGTTTTACGAGTGGTGGAAGCCGTAGTACCCGGAGAGAACCACCGAACATCGACGAGTAACTGTCAGCTCCTCAACATTCTAACTCTGTTCAAGTCCCGCTCAAGCAGGGTTACATCTGTTGAAGACATATGCACCGTCGTAGTACACGGCGTCATCGTGCCCCATGTAGGCAACCGGGGTAAAGTGCCTTGCCCAAGGACAGAACGCGGGTCGTCCCGGACGGGGATCGAACACGGGACCTCTAGCATTGAAGTGCAACAGTCTACTACTGAGACACGGCGCTCCCCCAACTTAGAATTTACATAAAGCTACAAATGCAGAAAGTGACATTAAACACCAGAAAATACGCACATCACATAGACATCATAAAAATACCTATTCTCGCCGTATTGAACCCATGAAATGATGTTTGACCTGCAAAATGCCTTTAAATGTACGATAAAATGATTAAAAATCGATAAGATGTACCCAAACTATGATTTGAGCCACCTCAAAATTTTTTTTCAAATTTTGTTGAAAAATTGTTGGTTTTCGTGGATGTTTATTACACAGTATTTGGAGGGGCGCACATATACCGCTATACTCCCAAGCACCGCAATCCACCATGGCAACCCCCCCCCCCCACCCCACCCCACAATCGTTCCGCCGTCTTGGGGAATCAATTTAATAGCTAATTGCAGATTTAATATAAACAAGCTTATTCAGGGGATGGAGAATTGGCATCTTTGCGGGTAAACAACTATCACTGGATTGGGATTTGCCATATAAAAGGTGAAAAACAATGTCCCACTCAGAACAAATAAAATTAACACTTCTTCAGCAGCCAATGAGATCGATGTTCCTGTTAACTAAAACTCGTACAGTGTCAACAATAAGATACCCCCCCCCCCCCACCCCCCGTTAAGGTAGACGCGTAAAGGGGGAGAAGGGGGGATATTTAGTGACCCGTCAGGGCCTATTAAATATTATAATTGAAGACAACACGCAGGAGACACATCCTTGAAGATCATACTTCAGCACCTGTCAGTTACCTTGCCAATTTATTATGTTATCATGGAACCTGTCAACTTATGCCTGGGGTAGGAAGTCATATCATAAATAAGTGGCCAACTTTGAATTTACATAAAACCACAAATGCAGAAGGTGACATTCAACACCAGAAAATACGCACATCACATAAAAATCATAAAAATACTTTTCCTCGCCATATTGAACCCACGAAATGATGTTTGACCTGCAAAATAAAATGTTTAAAAATCGATAAGATGTACCCGAACTATGATTTGAGCCAACCCAAAACATTTTCAAATTTTGTTGAAAAATTGTTAGTTTTCATGGATGTTTATTACACTACCGGTTAGGTTTATTACACTACACTGGTTATTACACTACTGGTTGATTATTACACTACTGGTTGATTATTACACTACTGGTTGATTATTACACTACTGGTTGATTATTACACTACTGGTTAATATTACACAACTGGTTGATTATTACTACACTACTGGTTGTTACAAGGTCCCGAGTTCGACCCCCGTCCGTGACGACCCGTGTTGTATCCTTGGGCAAGGCACTTTATCCCGGTTGCCTACATGGGGGCACGATTACGCCGTGTACTAAGGCGTACTGCACGTTGATTGTGCACATGTCGTCAACCGCTGTAACCCTGCTTGAACAGAGTTTGAACAGAGTTAGAATGTTGAGGAGCTGACAGTTGTTCGTCGTTGCTTGGTGGTTCTCTCCGGGTACTCCGGCTTCCTCCACCCGTAAAACTGTCAGGGTCACGATTAGCCATTGTGCATAAGTATGTGACCTTAAATACCAATAAATAAATATTTAAATAAATATAATGTCTTTACGGATTCTTTTACGCTTTTTTCGGAATATGCAATTCATTCTTCCCTACAATCAGTCGGCAGGGCAGTAAATTTTTTCACTCGCATGAGAAGTTGTTTGATTTCTTTGCATCATGTGGGATTTTGGGACGGAAAAATCATCCTCGAATGGAAGGGAGAGAGATGGATAAATCCAACCCCCTGGGAGAGATATTTGACCCAAACACTCGCCAGGATTCTTATCTGTGTCAAAGATCTTCCTCATCGGATGGAATTATTCCGTCCATTCTATACCTTCCATTGTACACCTTGTGGATAATAATATTTAGACGTTTACCACAACACTCGTAGATACAGTGTGTCTCAGAAGAAAAAAATACACAAACTTTCATCGAACTTTCTATATAACTCTGCTTGGTACATGTACGGAGAGTAGTTATAAAGGCACATTTTCAAAATATTACATTTACAACCACAAGCTCACATAGAATAAAGGTCGACATCTTCACCCACCTGTTGCAGTTCAACGCAAGTTTTAGGAGGTTCATTGGTTCTATAGAAATGAAAGGCATCTTGTTTGGGAATGAATGTGGTTCTTCAGGTCCGAAGCCCGACCAAGTGTCCAGAAGGGGTAATGTTAAAATCACATGACGCTGAAGGATTGAAATGTGGTAAATCACACTGGCATCATGTAGATACATAGTTTTTAACCTACCATTTGTTGTTAAAATATGCTGATTTGGTAATACTCTAACCACCTGTACACAGAAGTCGGAATATCAAAATTTTCACATGCAAATGTTTCCCATAATGCAACTATGGATTTTACCAATTCAGTCCTGTCTAATCTTGCTCGCTGAGCTCTGTCAATCAAGACTGGATTTTTCAAAGTCAAAGTTTGATTACAGCATAGTCGGCGTGGTCTGGTCATATTCCACGCATAGGCAGTGATGTCACGCATGCGTTTACCAGGTAATAATAAAAATCATCATCAGCAGAATTTTAATTAATGAAGCACATTGTGGCACCTGGTGCTTTGTTAATTAAATATTTGATGATTATTTGTACACTTCGTGTTTGGAATCTATTATTATTGCGGTGGCCGTACTCTATGGGGAATATGTGTTGCCAGAAACTTCGGTATTTTGACATCAGTGTGTCGAGAAGTAAGACAAGTATTATTGAGAGAGAGAGAGAGAGAGACAGAGAGAGAGAGAGAGAGAGAGAGGAGGGGGCGAGAGACAGACAGACAGACAGAGACAGACAGAGAGAGAGGGAATGAGAGAGAGACGAAGAGTTAATGAGAGAGACAGAGGCGTACAGACAGACAGACGGCTCGATTCGATCGTGGCGACTGAGATAGTGTTAACTGAGGGCTGTCAATATTTATTTACCGTTGTAAAATGGTGTAAAATTTACAACTCGAAGGGCCCTAAGATCGAGTCGATTCAAATGCCACTGCTTGATTCGATTCGGGTTCCAATTTGTCGAAATACTTGAGATTTATAGGATTTTATGCGAAAACGCCTGTTCAAACGTAAAAAGTCATCTCCCAGTATAAGTTGGAAGCCATGAAATATATTTTTATAACCCCCGTAAGGCTGTTAACAGCACTCTTGTATTAAGAGTGATCCCCGTTTGATAGCAAACCGTTTAAATGAAATGAGGACAACATTTCCACTCAGCATTTTATCGTTTCATGGCAACATCAAACTGCAGATGGTCACAGAGAGAGAGGGAGAGAGAGAGAGAGAGAGAGATAGAGAGAGAGAGAGAGAGAGAGAGAGAGGGATCGTTACAGTGTCAACCAGTCAACATATTCTGGTAGAAAGCATCAACTATATCTGCTCCACAGGCGCCTCATTTTACCTACAGTGGTCCTGTGTTACTATGCTGGGAGAGATGACCAGTCCATTCAATGTTCAAAGCAATAACATTTTCCAACAATAAGAAAAATTGGATCAATTTTAACTAACGCATCAGGCCCTCTGCCCCAAATGCCAACTCATCTTTGAGCATACCCTCTCGTTTATCGTCTTTATTTCGCTTGCTCAGTTTGCATGTCGTTTCTGTCACTTCAACTGTGCCAATATAACACACTGGTGAAATCCACTTAACGCTGTTACTGTGCGAACAAGCAGTTTCTGCAGTTTGCTTTTGTCGCTGTTGTCGTGTTGGACTGGCGCATTAAGCGATGATGGCAAAAGAAGTTTGCAAAATTAGTGTCAGCTTGTCGTTCTTAAATTGCAAGTGCAGATTAAATTTTGAATATTCATTTTGGTTCAACATCAGCTTTTACGGTTCGTTTAGAAATTAAAGTATTGCGCGTGAGCTATCCCAGTAATGGACAGAACGGCATTGGCGTTCGAACTGTCATTTTTTATCGTAAGAGATCGATTTGGGCGGAGGGATAATATTGAACGAGAAGCCGAAGGCTCGAGTTCAATATATCCTCCGGCAAAATTGATCGAGTGCGGTAAACAATGACAGTTCGAATTCGAATCCTGTTCTGCATTTATTGCACGCCTGCAGTTTACCAAAAAATTACTAATCGATTTTGGCGGAAGGATAATATTGAACTCTAAGACTTCGGCTTCTTGTTCAATATTATCCCTCCGCCGAAATCGATCACCTGCGGTAAAAATGACAATTCGAACGCTTATGCTGTTCTATATTATTTATTGCACGCGTACAGTTTACTAAAAAAATATTAAAAACACAAATTATTGCCAAAAGTAACCAAAATGTAAAATAAAAAGAAATAGTTAAAAAGTCCGCGCATGTGATCCGAATTGTTCAAGGACAATACAAAAACAAAATATTGTTCGCTTCGTTTTTTGCAAACAAGCCGTATTTTTCATGAAAATAAATGCACAGGCGAGCAATAAATCGCATTATGGACAAACTGCACTGGGTAACAATTATGTCGATGATTATTCCTAGTTTATTCCTTAATCCTCTTTTCTTGATACATATTGTAGAAAAGAGACATAACGCGAAGAGGGACTTAATAAAAAAAAAAAATACACAGTAGGAATTCCACCGGTTTGTATTGGAAACCATATGGCGCACAAAAGACATTTCAAACAGTGGGCAGGGATGACTCCGACTGGCTTATAATTGTGTTACACTAGATGATGAAAGCATGGTGAAAATCCCTCTCCATGGATGTTAAGTGATTGCTCCTTCCCGTCGTACTTTTTTATATATTTCGTTGTTCGAAGGGCTGGCAATTATTGCCATTGGAACAGATTTAAAGGACAGTTAACTCCTTTTAATGTCTGAAATATTTCTGTAAATTGAAAACTAAGGGTATCAACATTTTATATGAAAATTGAAATTTCGAAATGTTAGCGATTATATCATAGAAGTGCATAAAATTCAGCGGCCCGTAATTCGGCCGTGTTGTCTTTTAAAAACTTCCTCTCCCATTAAATTAAAGTTCCCAAATTGGTCCATTGTTTTATATTTTTACAGAAAATCGATACGCGATGTGATGTCAAATTTGTCGAGCAACTTTCGCCACAAACATGCAGACGTCCAGAAAATCGATAGGCGATGTGATGTTAGGGGAATAACTCTGTTGCGTGTATTGGACATATAAAAAGTACGTTCGTCGGCGGAGTAATTTCGCTTTAATTTTCTTGCGTGATTCGATTGATCTACAGAGGGATATTCCCTTATATCTATCGTGACGATAGAGATAGAAAAATATCGGTTAAAAATTTCTCGCTATCTTTTAAAAAAGCACATAATAAAACAAGATATTTTCACATTAGTGATTATCTAGTTGAGGGTTAGATTATTTTTGGTGGTCTGAATTTGTTATTCAAAACTTGTATTTATTACAAATTATTGGAGAGTGCCCACAGGCACTCTCTAATAATTTGTAATAAAACAAATTTCTATAAACAAAATATTATTTGTGTTTGACTGAATATGAAATATAAGCAAGGAAAGTGTTGTCTTTTGCTCTGGTATCCTCATTTTTAAAGCCCAGATAGTGGCTTTATGAACTGAACCAGTTAGGAAGTGTTGACAGCAGAATTATATTAATATTTTAGGCTGCGATAACATTTGGCTCAACAGTTGTCCGTGAGCACTATTCGGGAGAAAATAGGAATTGAGGTTAAAACTTTAAAAAATCAACAAATAATAACAAAACAAATGACCACCACGTAACAACGCGCTGTTTGATTTCGTACGTCATAAGATATTCAAAAGTACCAAAGGATTAACATTTACTGGAAATGGCTCGGAAAAAAACTTCTGGCTAACAATTTTAAAATTTCGTTTGAAGTTATGAAAAAATGTGTCTGGAAAATAAAATTTCTTGGAATGGTGTACACATTTACCAGGTAACTATATTGCCAGTTTTTGTTTGACGCCTGAATTTTCCGACATAAAATGCATTCATAATCAGCTGCCAATTTCAAACGTTGTTCAAAGAGATTGTTAACCCTTTACCCAACGTAACGGCCAAAACCGGCCAGCGCTATTCTCAAAAATCGCCATTTAATTTTCATTATTTTTTTCATTTTTTGTCTCAAAAACATAGGTTATGACCCCTCGTTGGAACGAGCTCGTTCCAACGAGGGGTCATAACCTATGTTTTTGAGACAAAAAATGAAAAAAATTAGTTATTCAAGAATTTTTTTTGCAAGTGTCGTCTGCTTTTCATGTTAGGTAAAGGGTTAAAATAATTTGCCTTCTTATAAACCTCGAGCAAGTGTTCATGTCGGGAAACTTTTACGCCCTCTGTATTGATCCCGTGCTTCTCCCAAGAAAAAATACTGTGACACCGAAATCACCTAGAGAGTGCTATCTAGGATTTAGGTAATGCCCTGCTGTAAAGCTACATATCTGCACGACAAGAGTTGTAAGGCACTACAGTAGTGTTCACCCGACAGTTGTCTCCAAGGGTATTTCGCATTCCAAACACGGACACTTAAAAGTGATGATTGCCAATAGCTGTCTTCCTTTAAAACGATTCTACCATTTCCATTTTTCTTGAAGGCCACTGTCTCAGTAAACATTTTGCTCAATATTTTCTTAGCATTCGAGAGAATATGTTATTATTTCAAACCAAATGACTTATCGCACCACTATTGCTCTAGCTACCATTGGTGAAAGGCACTAATAACGATTTTGAGAAGATGGATAACTATGTTGTCTTGTTATCCTATGGACCTTAGTTGCAAATTATACAATTATGGACTTTAGTGGTGATGAATATCATGTGATATAAACCTAAAAAACTTACATTGACCGAGGCGTTAGCCGATGTCAATATAAGTTTTTCAGGTTCATATCACATCATATTTAGCACAACACAAGTCCATAACTCTTTTTTATTATATATACCATCCTCAAAAAAACAATCTTCTAATTGTTAATTAAAAGTTCAATTATATCAAGCAGAAATACGTTTATTTAACAATAAAATGGTTATCTTCTGCAGAATAACATAAAAATAAACAATGTTATAGAGATTACGTCGATTGAAGTAGAACTAGAGAGGGGATTTCCCAAAGCTATATTTAGAAAGTTGATATTCACTGGAAAACCGGTGTACATGAATTTTTGAGTACCAGTCACGTGTATAAGATTCAACCAATAGGAATGTGGTTATTTATAAAGTATATAATAATCGCTTTTCTAACACGGGTCATCATAAAAATAATGTCACTATATGGCCGCTCTTGAGCCCCATCATGGCAGTGAAGTGATCCCTTGAAACAATATTGTATGGCGCTACGACTTGATCAATAAGGTGGATAAATAAAATGTAATTTAACAATTGTCTACAACACTTAGAGGTTATTACTTGGTTAGTTTCATATCGGCCGAGATATCAGCCGGCGTTAACTTCATATCAGAATGAGACCGAAGGTCGAAGACTAATGTGAAGTTATTATTGATTTATTGGTGTTTAAGGACACATATTTCTGCACAATAGCTAATCAAGACCACGACAGTTTTACAGATGGAGGAAGCCGGAGCACCCCAGAGAACTACCGAGCAGCGACGAGCAACTGTCAGTTCTCCAACATACTAACTCCACACAAGTGGTCGAAGACAAGTGCACCATCGGCGTGCAGTGCGCCTTAATAAACAACGCCATTGTTATGTAGACCATAATGCGAAGTTACCGAGGGTTGATATCTGGGTCGCCGAAATGAAACTAAACAGGTAATTACCTCTTCATTTATTATATAGGGGGCGCGGTGGCGTCGCGATAACCGGTTCTCGTCAGATCACAGAAGTTAAGCAACGTCGAGCGCGGTTAGTAGTTGGATGGGAGACCATTTCAACGATTGATTCGCGCTCCCGCGTTGTGTGCTTGGGCAAGGCACTTCACCCCGATTGCCTACATGGGAGGCACGATGACGCTGTGTACTAAGGCGTACTGCACGTCAATGGTGCGCATGTCTTCAACCAATCGAACTCTGCCTGTGCTGTGGTGCAGAGTTCAGAGTTACGATGTTGGGGATCTGGCAGTTGCTCGTCGTTGCTCGGTGGTTCTCTCCGGGTACTCCGGCTTCCCCCACCCGTAAAACAGTCACCGACATGATATGACCCTGACTGTTAATGTGTCGTTAAACCCTGATAAATAAATAAATTTATTATACAAAAACATAGTTACAAAATGGTATCAGATCTATTACAGTTTTCTGACAGTTTTATTGTCTCTCATTCTTTTTATAAAGAACAGAAGTCCCGTGTTCTTATGGTTCAGCTATCCGAACGCGATGCGTTCCTCACTCTCCAAGTTAGCCATCCAATCGTCGCGTCGTCCCTAGTGGGGAAGCCGCGACGTTCGGATAGCTGAGCTATTTTCTTCTCTCACTTCGAAGAATCTTAGTTTACAGCGACTTTTGTGTACAATTCTCTTCTTTTGTCTCTTTGCCCACTGAGTGTTTGCCATAAAGGCATGGCGTGATGAAACTTTATAAACATTGTTAATAATCCAATACATACACTTAATACTACACTCTTAATACTAAATTAAAATATTGCACATTTTACATAGAAACAAGAAATTTTCTGCTACCCTAAAACATCTCCCGACCATTAAGGGAATACGGAGATTATTAATCCATGTCCAAAGCAGTTGCCGCATCTGTGTGGAATCGTTTTCCTTTTGTGAACCGTACAGGTGCTATGTTTGACGAACCGGTTGGAGAATCACATTATGACTTTTCGGTGTCTTTCTTCGAGCATGCCTACAAAAAGAGACAAAGTATGTTGAGTACGTCATCCAGTTTTCAGAACAAACTACGACTATTTACGTATTTAAATTCATATACCAGGTAGTTGTTGACTGGCAGTGGGAATTAAACCTCTAAGGTTGACCAGGAAGATCGGTATCAGAATAGTGGCCCGACAGAATCGGTGGCTCTGTAAGGACAGATAGGCTTTTTTGGGTGGTGTTCAACCGATTACCAAAAATTGTCCGCTGACCGATCATTTGAGCTCACACTCGGCCGATTCCGATGCCGATTACGATTGTAATGCCGTACACTACCAGGCAAATCGTGGATCGAAGGAACAACATTAAATTGAACATATTTCACAGTGTTAAACTCCATTGACCCTAGTCGCGGTAACATTACCAGTCGCGCGCACTTGGGCGGTACATGTCGCTCTTCATTAGAATAAAACGGTGGCGAAATCGCAACACTTTACAAATTCTTATGGGAAATTTGTATGGAAAAGGAGATTTTTCGAGATCGTGTGTTCTAACCCACTTGTCGTCTCTTAAACATCTTCGAAATTTCCCATTGTATTTGGACTGAGAAAAACAGCAATAATTGGAAATCTGAGGCCTAAAAGGAGTGAAACGAAAGGAAGAAAATCCTCTTCTCTACAATTCTCGACAAAATCCTCATTGGAATAACTTTGAGCAAAAGGCGATGATGGGGAAACAAATATTTTCGCGCACGTTTGAGGCGAGCGATCTTCACACTTTTACACATTCCTATGGGTAATTTGTAAGGATAAATAGGTTTTTTGAGATCGACTCTTCGAGCTCACTTCGAGTTTTATTTTTTTATTTTCTAAAATAAATCTCCCATTGGAATAACCTTAGCCGAACAACGAGTATTGTTTTAGCCGAGCTCGAAAAAGGTTCAGTGCTAAATTCCCATTTGAGATCGAAATGCATTGCATAGTGAGCTCGGACACTCAATTTCCCTCTGCTCACAGTGTGTTACAGCGTGCATTCACACTAAAAACTAAAGTGTTAAAACTGACACTTTCAAGCTGTTAACCCATTTTAATTCTTAGGGTTTGATTTTAACACTCAAAGTGCAATGCTTTAAACACTTAGACATTACAATCGTCAGACATCTGAAACTTGAATGTATGGCACTTCCCATGTGTCTAGCATTGGTGGTTCTTCCAGAATCGTCCATAATTTGATTTGCGCTTGGTGGGTACATAATTAAAAGGACACAACGCAGATGACGCGGATCAGGCTCGAGAATTCGAGCCTGATCCGCGTCATCTGCGTTGTTTCCTTTTAAGTGTCGCGACATTACACTTGTCAAGTGGTATTATAGTAACACCTGTCAAATTCTGGGATATCTACACTTGAACAAAGTGCTAGTTCAGCATTTAGTAAGTGTTAAATACAGCACTTCAAGTGTAGTTTTTAACACTTTAGTTTTTAGCGTGTTAGTACATAAACACACATCGGCACATCCAAAATGTGCCAATGTGCAACATGTAATGTATACAGATTAAGACACAATGTGTACTAACACATAAGCACATCCCGGTACGATCAACAAACAGTTTCTTATATCCCTGGCCTGCACTAGGCCTAAGCATTATATAGACTGATACAGGTTTAGATGAATGGAGTGATCTGATTGAAACTAGATTTGGCTAAAGTCTGATGTCGAGCCAGAATCAGAAGTAGCTACTAAGCTTGTAGTTGTGCTACAAGTCAGTAATGATACGGCACTCTAGGGCAGGGCAGACTAGTGATAGCCAGTAGTAATAGTACATGGCAATAAAGGCACAGGCCTGCAAGGTTGGTAGAAGACTATAGTAATGGTATTGAGTGAATATAACAGTATTTGATCACACGACATATGGTAGGATCTATGGACAAGTAGTGACATTGAAGCTATGAAGGACGTGGGGTGGCCTAGAAGGTAACACTAGGGGCCATAACTACCTTCAAATAGATATCCTCAGAAGTAGAGCTGTAGGTTAACCGAAACCGAACCGAGGTTTTTAGTTTTTTTAAAAAAACAAAACCGAAACCGTCGACATACCGTAATCTAAGGTTTTTCGTCTTTTATTAAATACTCTCTTGCTGCAGAAATTCACAGAATGTAGCCATCCCAGAGTAGTGAGAGTACCCAGACACTGCCAATGGCAGTGTCTGGGTACTCTCACTACTCTGGGAAGGCTACATTCTGTGAATTTCCGACATTTCAGTTTAGTTGTGTTAGCAGCTTTCCTCAAGTTTCGTGTAGGTGTCAGACCTCGCAAAATGGCCAAGCACAATAAAAGTTCTGAATATTTAGGTAATTATAATATTGGCCTTCCTGATTCTTCATGTATTATAGCTTATTTCGGGCATTCGTTGAGTTTCACTCAATTTCACTACCATTCAGTTATGACTCCGGACATAAGAATGAGTTTTATTGAATTTTACTTGGCCTCGTGAACAAACCGAAAACCGAACCGAACCGAGGTTTTACTCCACCTGAAAAACCAAAACCGAAACCGAACAAGAAATTTAAAAACCTACAGCTCTACTCAGAAGTATCCCTAAAAAGTATCCTCAAAAGGTATCCGCAAATAGTCCAATACCAGGCCATAGATATCCTCATATATCCGTATGTGCTTATGTGCTAGTACACAATGTGACACGTTGTGCATTAGCACACAAGAACATATCGGCACATTGAAGATGTGCCTATGTTCCAATAAGAGTAAAGTCCTCGCCCTCTGATTGGACGAGAGCTCGCTTAGTATATTCTACGTTTACGGCTCAAGTGGCAAATGTTACCGTCTGACGTCACCACGCGGATTATTTGAAAAGAGGATAACAATGGGAGGAGATTCAAGGTGAATCCTGCCTTTAAAATCATCCTTTTTGTGAGGCAATTGATCATTCTGAGACAGTTGCACCCACCTCCAGTGATCTCTAGCAAATTGATTGCATGTTTTGAATGCATTATATTATATACGTCTTATTAACCAGTATTTTATTGTTTTGATACCTTTCTGCTCTTTCCCTACCAGTGAGCTGGCCCTGCCAAAACTTAAAAGTAAAACTAAAACGCTCAACGACCAAACCATTCTCGAATGGGGTGATCACTATTTCCCAAAGAAATGTAAATAAAAACATCGTTTGCTGCACGTGTGAAGAATCCTAAAACATGAAGCGGTTTGCAAGTCATTCAGTTGAAGACATAGTTGCAAAACGGGCGAACGTGATTCCCCAAAAAACGAAAGAGGCAAAAAAAAAAATGTGTAGCTGAAGGGGCTTTCAGGAAATATTTGGAAGAAAAATGTCAAGAAAATGATTTTGAAAATTTTGACATTGTGAAATTGAACGAGTATCTTGGCTATTTCTACATGGATGCTAGGACAAAAAGGGGAGAAGTGTACAAGGCCTCTACATTTGAAAATACGCGACACGCCATGAACAGGTATTTGAAAGCTCCACCTTAAATGGATTTTTTGGACATTATAGCCAATCCTGAATTCGAGGAAGCCAATGAATGCTTCAAGACAGCTCTGGCAGAAATAAATGTGCGGCAAATATTAGATCGTTCACTTTGAACAAATCAATGACAGTGATCTCACAAAATGTATAATAGTGTCTACCTGTCACCAAGAATCCCCTGCAGTCTGTACAATCGTATACAAATGAATAGCAGGTTGTATTTCTGTAGCCGGGTGAACGAAAATATGGAATGTGTGACCAAGGACACTTTCCCCGTTTGTAAATATCCTGATGGCAGAAAATTCGTGGTGAAAACCCAGGACGAAATGTGCAAGAACCACCGCGCTGGCGATACGCAGGGTTTCACAGGACAAATGCCTGCTCATTGTGTAGACAATGAATACTGCCCAGTGAAATACTTTGCCGCATGCCTGGAAAAGTTGAGTCCCAACTCAAACCGCATGTGGCAATATCCTAAAGATAGTTACACTTTCGCGGATGAATATTGGTACCAGAAGAAGCCAATTGGACTCGACTGCCTGAGAAAGTTCAAGTCAACATTGAGTGACAAAATCACAGCATTCGAATGCAACTATTTTAAGCCGAGTGAACTTTAATCCATCTGAAATAATGTCGGTCACCGGCCACAAATCTGTGTCGTCGCTATCAGTGTAACAGAGAGTTTCCAACAGTGAGAAGATAGCAATGAGAGATGCAATCGCCGGTAGTGTTTCACGTGCACTGGTCCCAGTCTCTCAAACTAGACTAACTGAACATGGTGATGCCAGTGCAACGCGTCCGGGGACAGCTTTAAATGCATGCATTTCCTCGCAGTCGCAGATCCAGTGGAAGTGGAATTCGTGGGCGGTGTATCAGTTCGCGGAATTAATCTCAGATTTCAATCTCTGCAGTCCCAATAACATTAAACAGCAGCGAGTAAATGACCCAATGTAGCCTCGACCTTCATCTGTGTTATTGAGTTTTTTGTTGTCCGGTGACGAGGTGGGGTACACGAAAGGTTTATTTACTAAAGTTGTTATCGTTAGAGTCGCCTTTTTCGTTCAAGTTACCTTGTTCATTTCATGATATGGATTTTGGGCCATGTATAGTGTATTATTGGAACATATACATTATTGTGATGAATTGACGGTAATATGGTCTGAGGTTTACGGCTCGGAGTGTATGTTCAACCGAGACGCTTCGGGTCTCGATTGAACATAAACTCCGAGCCACAAACCTCAGACCATGTTACCGTCAATTCATCACAATAACTTATAATGTGTTACATGTAATGTATACACATGACATAAACACATCTAGGGATGTCAGAGCATTTTATAAGGAGATGGGGGAAGTCAACACACAGCTTGCAATTGCATAGGTAGAAACCGAGAATTCGAAAAGAATCCGAGCCAAATAAAACGGGTCTATGTGATTACTTAGATGTAATCCCATTGAATCGAACGCGCCTTACACCACAACGTGCTGCTCCTATAAACAAAATGGGTCTTCACCAAGAGTAGTTTGGGGAGGGTTTGTGTGACTTGGAGGGATTGAATGGTTGTTTGAGATAATTAAATTCTTATTCAATCGAACATACCACCTGAACATACCCTTTCTTGTAAAAAAGCCTCCCAGGCTCATAACAACCACGTGCTACAATAGAAACTAAAACTCCAGTATACAAAATGGTCGACGGAAACACTTATCACCCTCACAACACACATGCCCACTTAGACCACGTATCACCGTGGAAATGGCATCACGACATAGCTGCCCACGCGGGCAACCATGACAACCAAACACGAAGTAACTAGATAACGTGACTATGACGTCACATGGGATCCCCAGATGAGATCCCCTCAGAATGGGGTGAAACCCACATTGATTGATTGATAATTTATTTCATGGTATACAATTTAACATTTATACAAGATATTACATTTTACAAATACGAGTTGAAGCTTATATCTTGAGGTATAATGAACAAAGCATATACATAAGTCTGTAGTTAGAAAAGTGTATACCATGGGGAGATGACATAGCCAGATTGGCTGTCTACCTGTCGTCCCCCTAAAATTGATTTATTGCAGAATTGTGTCAGTCCAGTGAAAACCTAACGTATAAAACGGTGTATATGTTAATCATTCGACCGTATTGACTGTTTGATGGTCGCCTTTGGTATTCGGTCCTGTTGGGTTGAATTTTGTAACTCCCTCGCTTGCTTGGACCAGCACACGAATCTCTCGTGTACTAATCCAAACCAGCGAGGAAGTTGAGGACGAGACTCAGGGCCCGGAAGTGCGACTGATAATTTGATCATGACGTATTTATTCTTTTTTTAATATCTATCAGTGGTTACTTTAATTTTCATTGAGACAGTCTGTACAATACGGATTGTTGCATTGCACATTTTCATGGTATGTATTGAAGATTTGTCTTTTCAATTCTCTCTTGAAGGCCTCTCGGCACTTGATCTTCCTTGTTGTTTCGTTTAATCCATTCCAGATTTTGGTGTATTGAAAGACAGGAAGGGCTCCGATTGATTTATTTCTCGATCTCCCTTCGTGTAGCAGGTCTGATTGTCTGGTTGCCCTGTCCGATACGGCCCGCACAAGTCGGTAATGATCATTAAATGAAGATGGCAGTTTATTATTTGACCAGTCCCGCATAAAGAGAGAAACATGAAGCCTAAAAAGATCTCCGACCTTTAAAATTCTATCTTTTAGAAAAAGCGGATCAGTGTGTGTGATAAAACGCGAATTGTTTATTATTCGTATGGATCGTTTTTGTAATGTGAATATTTTTTTCATGTCTCTACAATTGCCCCACACCTGGATTCCATACATCAACCTACTTTGAACAAGGGTGTAATAGAGCGTCTTCATACATGTGTGAGGAAGGATACGTTTGACCTTATTTAAAATATAATTGGCACTTGTTAGTTTTGAGCAAATATTTGATACGTGGCTTTTGTACGAAAGATTGTCATCAATAATAATGCCTAAGAATTTTAGAGAACTTTCATTAAGATCTGTTGCAACTCTGTTTATTTTTTGGTTCTTTATGACTATGTCCATAAGAGAAGAGTGATTTAGTTTTTTACTCGGGTTGATTACAATGAATTTGGTTTTTGATGTATTTAGTAGGAGTCGGTTTGCAGAACACCACTTGAAAATATTATCAAGTTCCGAGTTAGTAAAATTGATAAGTTGATTCAGGTCAGAGTTGGATGAATATCCAGTAGTGTCATCCGCGAAGGATACGAGATTTAGCTGTGTGGCTTCATGAAGATCATTGACGTATAATAAAAATAAAATAGGTCCGAGATTTGAGCCCTGAGGCACGCCGGATGTTATAGGCGCCAATAAAGACGCGTGGTTATTATACACTACATATTGTGACCTATCGGTTAAATAGCTTCTAAACCATTCCAATGCCACCCCTCGAATTCCATAATATTCTAATTTTTTCAACATAACGATGTGATTTATTGTGTCGAAGGCCTTTGAGAGATCGAGAAATACCGCCAGTGTATTGCTTTTATTATCATTATTATTTTCTTCGGCCACGTGTCGCAGTAACTGGAGGACTGGATGGATTGTTGAGTGGTTTTTGCGAAAGCCATATTGTTGGGGCGTTAAAATATTGTTTTTATTTAAAAATTTGCACAGACGCTCACTCATAATTTTCTCTAATACTTTGGAAAATGTAGGCAAGATGCTGACTGGTCTGTAATTGTTAAGACTGTGTTGATCACCAGATTTGTAAATTGGTATCACCTTGGCTATTTTCATTTTGTTAGGAAAAACGCCGCTTTGAAACGAAGCATTGATGATATTAGTTAATGACGGGGCAATGCTATCAATCGTTTGCTTTACAAGAAACGGGGATATATTGTCCAAATCCTTACTTCTTTTTGGTTTCATTCCTTTCAAAACGTTAATTACTTCCTGTGTCGAGCATGGGTTAAGGAAAAAACTATTAGGAAAACTCTCTACCAAGTAGTCTGTAAAGGAGTTCTCGTGATGTGCTATCTTATCACACGTTATGGACCCTATATTAGCAAAAAAATTATTGAATTCTTGGGAAATTACAAGGGAGTCAGTTATTGTTAAGCCGTTGATGATGAAATTGGATGGGATTGTCGAATTATTTTTAGCTTTCCTGATAGCATTGTTTAGTATGTTCCACGTATTGCGAATATTATTCTGGTTTTGAGATAGTAGATTTTTATAGTATATCGCTTTACTTTGCCTTTTCACTTTGTTAAAAACTTTGCAATATTTTTTATAGTTGTTAACATTTTCATCCGTTGGAATTTTTAGTTTTTTGTTATAGAATTTCAGTTTATTATTGGAAGAGAAGAGAAGGCTTTTTGTCATCCAAGGTTGATGTTTAACAAATTTGTTATTTACTTTGATTTCCTTAATAGGGAACGCCAATTCGAATGCAATATGATAATTTTGTATAAATGTATCATAAGCTTCATTTGCATTCTGGGAGGTCTCCGCTACCGCGAAGTCATTACATACTACTTGCGTCAATTGGCTGTCTTGGCGTGATTCGCGCTCCCTATTAGGAATGAGACGAAAATCGTGCGTTTTCTCGATTGTTCATCTATGTAACATATCCCACTTTTGCATTACTTTTTGACCCTTTTGTAAGAGGTCCTCACGTTTGTAATAGTTTTTTAGCCCTTTTGTAAGAGGTCCCACTTTTGGAAACATGTTTAGCCCTGCCGTCATAGCTTCTTCTGACCAGGAACTATAACTTGAATTACTTTCGAAATTTTCTTTTAAACATTCGATACCTACCTTTTGGGTTGGAGTTGGAGAATTTTGACCAGAAAATCACACTTGGCCAACATTGGCGGAAAATGTCTATGTCTGATTTTCTGCGTCAATGACTTGTTTCGGACTACCCATTAGCAATTAGAACAGACATCAATCACAGCTGTGACCTCAGGAAGGCAGTCAGGAACGCGAAACTGCTCAATACCAAGGAATCGATGCCCAATACATCAGGAAAGTAACGAAGCTACGGGTTAACTCGGTGATAAGGACGCTTCAGAGCCTGGCGACAATGTCATCACAAACTGCAATAGTTTCATTGTATACTAGATTTCAAACTTATGGCGAGCCCCATGCTCTTCTACCAGAGTGTACTCAGGAACATGTTAGAGTACGAACTTCAGAGACTACAATCGAGTTATCCAGGCCACATGCAATAGTATTGCCAAGTACAGGATCGATAGTATCGGTCTTGAGTCTGACATGTTTACCTTGCCAGACCTGACTGGACTGATTCGCACCCAGTACTCAGGACGGGTCGCCAGTATTAGCCACCCTCTACGACTGTACCCTCCGACAATGCAGAATTGCCAGGGATAAGAGCGACACTCTGTAGAATATCAACCTAAACATTCCTGCGAGAAGCATAAAGGGCATTTTGATACCCGGCTCTATTGAGAGGAGACACACAATAGTTTGACGACTCGCCGGCCAGCAAACGGCACCCCGGGGAAGCAATAGTCGCAAAAAGACCTGGCGCTAGCGGATGTCTCACTGGGTGAGTTCTTGACCACTGAATTCGGTCTATTGCTTGACATGCGGGCTACCGCTGACGAACACATTCAGGGCTGTGGTAAGATGATTGGAAATGCGAGCGAGGGCGTCACAGTCTAGACCACCAAGGCCACGGAAAAAGGTCGGTGCATCAAACACCTACATATATGTGATCAATGACGCAAAACTCAACATCGACGAAGGCCGCTATGTCTCGCTTTATAGATTCTATCAAGCATCACCCTGAACCCCACTCAGCAATCATCTGAGTCAGGAGGTGGGAAGAAAGTTTCGTATGTGATCTGCTGGAGGACCCTACGGAGACACTTTCAGACATATGGTGATCCTTAGCCCAATAATCAGATATAAGAAAACATACCAGGTCCGCTAATGGATCTCCTCGGACAACGGAATCTATACCGTGGAAATGCCTCCACGACTATTTGCGGAATATTTACCACCAATTCAACAGAACCAACCCTATACATCGATGTCTGCTCCGCCTCAATGCTTTTCCCAGTATACTGGATATGTCAGAGCTGGCTTTCAGTGACCGCAGAGCAAAGTGTGCGGGTGTTGACCCCAAAAAAACAACTCGGACCTGAGAGACCTAAAAGAGCAGACTCGTTGGGGTATTTTATTTTACAGCAAAGACCTTGACCTTTTCGAAGAATGTCTTCGGGATATAGAAGTACTTCCTTCACTTGAAGGACGAGCTGCAGTGCTCCAGCCGCTGTCCGAAACCAACCGCGCTAAGCTTCCAGTAAAGACTTGTCAGCCAGCTGCGTATAAGGTGCCTGACACTTAGTATCGTATTCAAGCATGTGTGAAGTACTTTTGTTTCCTATTTCAATACTTGCTGTCTCATCATGCCAGGCTACTTTTTTGTTGGGTTTTACGAATATTTGAAACTTAGGAGACGGGTGACCACAGCGTTTCACAAAGTGAGAAAGTTAGAGCAACTGTTACTCTTCCGTTTTGAGGAGCTCAGCAACTGCAACATGAACTTGAAGGAACTTCTCGACCATCTTCTTGGGGACTGCAGTGTCGCTGGAGTTTACACATAGATGGACGTTGAGCATGCTCAAAAAGAGCAGCAACTAATGTAGACTCAAAACAAGTCTGCAGAACTGCGACAAAAACGAGAATGGCTCACCGCCGTACTGGCTGCAGGCGGGGGAAGTGGGGAGGGCAAAGCAAACAACGCTTCCTGTCAGCTAAACAGATAACCCCATAGACAACGACAACGACGACGAAGAAGAAATTCTGAGGCTTTACACATGATGTGAAACGCGTCTAGGCTTTGCGGCGACGAGGACGCTGGTCACCGCAATCTTTCCGTTTTATGTGGCAGCAGCCTGTAGATTTCATGTGCTTCGAACGGCGACCTGAGATCTAAATCACAAGTACGGTGTGTACCTAACTCTGCTAACTGAAGCCCTGACAACAGCCAAGCATTGCCAATTTGGGCATGTTTGTCTCGTGACTGTACCAGACAATGTTAGACAATACGTCGACAGTGATGGAGATATCCACACTGGATGCGCTGAAGGTGACAGTCTCGTTCGGAAATCTCAAACGTGAAGATGAACCTATTGGTCAGGGGAGATGAAGAAGCGGATAACAGACCCTAAGAAGGGGGGGGGGGGGGGGTGCTGGGATGAAAGAGGTTACTGGAGGCTGGGTCTGCAATACATGAGAACGGTCAGCTGGCAGATATTGACTTGTCTGAACAACATGAGAGTGTGGGAAGGCAATAACGGTGGCAGAAACCAACACAAGACTGAACACATATTCGGTGGTCTGGTAGTTATACGGGGAATATGGCTGCTGGCCCAAGGAACGCCACCTCGTAGTAACGTCAGCAATGGCACCAGCTCCGAGTCCAACACATATGCAGTGTGTTGCTAAACACCAAGTGTCTTATGCTAATTTAAAGATTAAAACTGACTCGTTCTGTGTGCAGTAATGATTTATTTTTTCCCGAGCGCAGACGAAAATATGCTAGAGAATGAGGTCTACCACTCGGCTGTGGTATCTGGCTTGACCCATGCAAAAGGACGATGGGAGGCTCACCTCCGAAACTTGATTTAACCGCAATAGAGATATGTGGGTTTTCCAGCCGACACATTGAAGTGATCTATTACAATCTATATTTTTACAGTACCAATGGCTCCTCTTGTGATGCTGGTCGGGGCGTCCTAATAAACGCATTTGCTTTCAGTTGATCAAACTCCTTCTTCTCTACGTTATGACGCCCAGGTTTTGACGCCCAGTGGATTCGCCATGATAAGGCCATAGAAGAGCTCTGAGAAATCAAATCCAAATATTTTCGAAAAAGGACAAAATGACACGATATTCATTATTTAGGGATAGACCAATTAAAATGTTCAACATGCATTGATAGGCCAAGTCACACATTAATTGAGCAGCCACCAGACTTGATAAAACGATGACGTATTTAGATTCTGGGCTAGAAACGTGACCTCTCTGGTCTAAAGGGTTAACCCTTTACCTAACACGAAAAGCAGACGATACTTGCAAAAAAAATCTTAAATAACTAATTTTTTTCATTTTTTGTCTCAAAAACGAGCTCGTTCCAACGAGGGGTCATAACCTATGTTTTTGAGACAAAAAATGAAAAAATAATGGAAATTAATTGACGATTTTTGAGAATAGCGCTGGCCGGTTTTTGCCGTTACGTTGGGTAAAGGGTTAATATCTCGTTATTCTACTTGCCATCCGGAAACTCAAGGAACATTCGAGTCCTCGATTATCGGAGTCAGTGCTTAAGTAGTGAAATGCCCAAATAGTGTGTCAGATTACAGAATGTATACCTACTGTGTGATCTGGTGATCGTTTTGTTCAATGACTTCAAGTTTCAGCCACAGGAATTTTAATACCATATGCTAGAACATTGAACGAATGTGTGAATTATCTTGTTTGTTGTTTGGAATGGTCAATTTGTGCACAGCATGCCAAAAGGCTTGCATAACGTCCTCTCAATCCATCTTGTGTTTTACTTTCGTCAGCATGCCATAAATCACCACACGTATAGGGTCGTTTAACCACACACAAATGTCACGCACACCCACACATACGCACCCACCCAAAGACACACAAGACACCATCCCATCCCCACACGCCACTCCACTTATGAAGAAGCAGTGTAGGTGTAGATATATAAAGGTTTGGGCCTGGCGAATCACGATGTTTCTCGCGAATCAAATCCCGAATTACATCAAGCAAAGGTTCGAAACCTAACCGAATTTCTACTGCTATCTCCTCTGTGAACCCAGTGTCAAAAGGCAAACTATTAGACAACAGGCAGGTATTTCAATGGTGGTCGACGGAAAGCCATTTATCGTCCTTTGAGTGCACTAATGCGCCATCTGCAATGCCAGAGCATTGCAGATGACGCCTTGGTGCACCTAAAGAACGATGTATTGTGCAAACGAGCCGTAACGCAATATCCACTTTCGCTTCAAATTTCAGTTTTATGAATATTCTGAGCTATCAAGATACACTGGATACGTTCAATCTTATTCATTAGAAAACTGAAGGGAGCATTGTTATCTTCAGAAATTCAACAGTACAGAAATCTCCAGGATTCGAATTTTTCGAATAATCAAGATGGCTTAACCCTTTACCCAACGTAACGGCCAAAACCGGCCAGCGCTATTCTATTAATTTTAATTATTTTTTCATTTTTTGTCTCAAAAACATAGGTTATGACCCCTCATTGGAACGAGCTCGTCGAGCTCGTTCCAATGAGGGGTCAGAACCTATGTTTTTGAGACAAAAAATGAAAAAAATAGTTATTCAAGAATTTTTTTAGCAAGTGTCGTCTGCTTTTCATGTTAGGTGAAGGGTTAAATTAAAAGTGAATCAGTGAAAAATTCGAAATCGAATCGAATCTCGCAATTTTTGCGGACCCAACTATAGGTAGGTATCAATCAAAACAACATGTATAAAGTTTGACTATCCCACGCTTAATAGTTTGGTAGTTGTTTACCCATAAATGGCCGTTTATTCGAACAGTATAATCCTTGGATAATTTTTTTGTTTTATTCACCTAGTAGGGTATGAAAGAATTGATTCATTTTGTAGAAACGGACTTTTTGACCTCTGACCTCTACCGCATTCGTGTTTTAGTTTTGGAATATACGACACATGCCAAACAATAAAACGAACAACAATTAACAAAGAAAACACAAATTGAAAAGCATACATGCTGGACTGTGAAAGACGGGGGCATGACGATTGGTGTTTCATTTTTAAATTACGAAAAAGTAAACAAACATGTCGTCTGCTCAGTTCAATTGATGTTTTCTTTAAACCTGTTTGAAAGTATTGCACAGTGGTAGCAGAAAACACTACACATTGTTCATCTAAAAGGGTACTTTCGCTAGTTAAGCTCAAGTTTGTAAGGGAATTATTTTTAAGCATAAATATATCACTGCGCCTTGTTTTGTTTTTGGCACTTTTGTTTGTCTATCGAATTGGACCAATGTGCTCCTCACTTCTCGCTGTGTTTTGTAGCGAGTAACAGCACGATTTCGCCACGACTGCCGTTTAAAAGATTTATGGGATAAACAAAATAAACGTATAGTGTTTTCAAGTAAAAAAAATATTCTGGAGTCTCGTCGGATTCATTCTTAATCCTACTTGTAGGATATTTGTTTTAAGTAGGATAAGTAACTCGTTGATGTTTGATAGGCGAGAGAAAGCACCTTGTCGCGGGCCTAAAGACACTCGGCTGGGGGAGGGGGGGGTGGTGGCGGTGGAGAGGGGGGGGGGGGGGGGGGGTTCTCTCCTTTATCCAACATCAACGAGTTAGTTATCCTACTTAAAATCTTTTTGTTGCTGGATAGTTCAATAGATGTAAAATACCCAACAGTTAGCTGTTGGAGAAACAACTATCCAACTATTATTCGTGTGATGGTCAACGTATATAGCAATGAATAACAATGGCTGACGTTCATGAACGTTTTTAACCTTTACATATAACCAATGAATAACAACGGATGACGTCAGTAAAAGTTTCCATGTTGTTATAACAGAGTCAAACTTACCGTACAGTTGAGATGCCTTTCGTAAATCCATGTCTAAAATTTGCTGAGCACAAAATCAAACACATGATGACAATAATAAAGCACAGTAGAACAAGTGTTATCGCAGTGCCTAGAAACAAAATAAAACAAAAGAAATAAAACATATATAATAAATTTAAAAATGTGAGACTGTCCAGGGGGAGGCCACCAAAAATTTGCAAGACGTGACGTGGGGGTGGGTGGGTCTCTTGAGTGCGCCAAAAATGTGCATTTCCAACTTTTCGGAATTTTTTAAAAATATATCAATATATCAGCTAATATATACCACCATTTGTGTTTCAAACCTTAAAGATGATGTTGTACATCACACTCTTAACATAAATACAACATCAGGAGGCTTTGTATGTGAGAATATTGGGCTTAAACTGGGAAAATGTCACACGTTAGTAGGGGGTGGGTGTCTTGTTTGAAATGTAGAAAATGTGCAGACAATATTTTGGGAACAATTCAAATGAAAATTTGTTCCCATATATGTACACCTGCTCTGACCAAGCCTGTTAATGAACAGCTTGTCATTTGTAGACTGGGGCCCACAGCAGCCCACAGAGGTTTAAATTGGTGGTACCAGTTTAACCCTTTACCTAACATGAAAAGCAGACGACACTTGCCAAAAAATGATTGAATAACTAATTTTTTTCATTTTTTGTCTCACAAACATAGGTTATGACCCCTCATTGGAACGAGCTCGACGAGCTCGTTCCAATGAGGGGTCATAACCTCTGTTTTTGAGACAAAAAATTAAAAAATAATAAAAATTAATTGGCGAGTTTTGAGAATAGCGCTGGCCGGTTTTGGTCATTACGTTGGGTAAAGGGTTAAGAACATTATGAAACCCCCCTAAAGACAGCTGTGCCTACTAAGGTTATAAACTTATTTTGGATTTTAATGGGAGAGTGGGGGGGGGGGGGGGGGGGTCTGAGAACGGTAGTAGAAAATTTGCACGTAGTGGGTGGGTGGGTGTAAAAAGGAGCCGAATAAAAAATAGGACGTCACGTCTTGCAAATTTTGAGTGCCCTCCCCCCCCCCCCCCCCGGACTGTCGATCATTTTCTGTCCATAATTGGACGTTTCCAAAGGTTTTAACATAATTCTTTTCAATAGTCAATCTGCGTGAAACACACAGGCCATTGTTTTTGTACGTTTCTTTTTCTAGTTTTTCTTCTTGTTTATGCCCACGCTAATTTGGCGAAGAGGCATAAAGTGTTACCCTTCTTCGTACGTCCTTTCGTACGTACGTACGTCCCATACGTCTGTCCCGAATATGGTTCCCGGACGATAACTTTGGCTTGACTGAAAGGAATGAAACAAATTCTATACATAGGTTTAAAACCAAATAATACAGGTTGGAATTGAAAGAAGGCTAGATCCGATACTTTTTGGCAGTGGCCTGGCCCTTCTCCGATTTAGACAAAGCGCTAGGTCAGTGGTGTCACGTGGACACATTTAGTAGCCTGATGTATTGGTGCTATGGCTTAATGGAGATAAGATATGATAAGATATTTACTGATTCAACATCAATAAAGATAAATGACTAGAAACTCATGATTGACAAGGGGGGGGGGGGGGGGGGCAGAGTGGGTTACATAGCCATCATTGGCGTTCCACTTGTTTTGATCTTCTTATTATTTTTTCTCCTAATATTTTGTCTTCCTAACCACTTCCTTCTCCACGTGATAACTCGAAAACGAATCGTTGGGTATTGAGATGTCCCTAAGGTGTCTTGAACGTGGGTCAAGCTCATTTCTCAGGCATGGAATGATCTATGGTACTGGGACCAACAACAAATGAGTCGATACTCAATGGAGGTTCCAAGTATGGATCAAAAAGTGGGCAGAGCCAAAATATTGAAAGAAGGTTGCACTCATATCTCAAGCGTGGCAAGACGTATGGACCTGGGGCTAACAACAAAGAAGCCGAAACGCAATGGGGGTTTAAAGTATGTACCAAGGTCACTGAGTTCATCCAGAGGTCACTGAGTGCATTTTTCAGTATTTTTGGAAATAGTATTGTATGACGCCCAAGGCATTGCCGAAGTTCATACATGTATTTTCAAACTCAAAAAGATGAGCGTGGCCAACAATTTTGAAAATGGGCCACTCTCATATCTCAAGCATGGCATGATATATGGAACGGGGAACATCACCAAATGGGTCGAAACTCAATGGAGATTCATAATATGTATCAAGGTGTCTGCGGTCATTCAGGGGTCATTGAGTTCATTTCTTCAGAATTGCTGGAAGCCCCATTTTAACCTCTTAAAGCATTCCTGAACTTCATACATGCATTTTTATGTTAAAAAATGCATTTTTATGTTCAAAAAAGTGGGCGCGACAAACATTTTGGAAGTGGACCACGCTCGTATCTCAAGTAAGGTATTACCTATGAACCTGGGTCCAAAACCAAATGAGTCGAAACTCAAAGGAGGTTCAAAATATGCGTTAAGGCACTGAGATAGGCCAGAGGTCTCTGAGCATTTTCAGAATTGCTGGAAATTACACTTCATGCATATATTTTTATACAGAAAACATTGGGCGCGGACAAAAAAATTAAAGAGGTTTGCGCTCATATCTCAAGCATGGTATGATTTATGGACCTGGGGCCAGAACCAAAACAGTCGAAACTCAAAAAAAGTTCAAAATATGGATCAAGGTCACCAAGGTCACCCAGCGGTCATTGAATGAATTTTTTTAGAATTGTTGAAAATGATATGTTATGATCCCCAACGCATTGCGCAAGTTCAAATATATACTGAGACAAAAAAAGAAAGTATAATAAACTTTGATGAGCAATTATTTTGGTATTGTCGACTTTAACCCTTTACCCAACGCAGACGATATCAAAATTTATTATTTTAAATATCATTTTTAAAATTTTTTCATAAAATTTCAACAAAACCATATCATGTGACCCCTCGTTGGAACGAGCTTGACGAGCTCGTTCCAACGAGGGGTCACATGATATGGTTTTGTTGAAATTTTTTTAAAAATAATATTTTTTCAACAGCTGAATTTGCATATTACGCGGGCGGATGCGGGCGATTTGTTGGGTAAAAGGTTAATCCCAAACAAATTATTGTAAATTCATATATCGAGTCTAGCTGTAGGAATTTGCATAATTTCATGTTCTTACGTTTACCAGCGTCACGTCAGGACGTCGCAACTCAGACACGGGGTGAAATGAAAACTTCACCATGCAGTCAATAGCGTGTATGTCCACCGTTTGCCTCTTGAATGGCAAGACATCGACGGCGCATGGACCTGTTAAGTCTCTGGATGTCACCGTGTGGTACTGCGTTCCACTCCTGCCTTAGAACATTAGGTAAATCGCCCAACGTCTGAAGATCATGAAGTCGTACCCGACGGTCCAATTGATCCCAAAGATGCTCGATTGGCGGCAAATATGGCGATTGTGGGGACCAGGGAAGAGGTTCGATGCTCTGATACTCAAGAAAGGCACGACAGATACCCGCTACGTGACATCGGGCCCTGTCTTGCTGGAATAACTGCAATCCGACGTTAGCGTTGAACAACGGGACAACAACAGCGTTAAAAATTTCGTCCCTATATCGCTGTCCATTCAGATTACCATCGATGAAGATCAACTGCGTTGGATGATGCAAGGAAATTCCTGCCCAAACCATTACACTACCCGCCGAAACGCTTGTATTTCCGCACGCAAACGCACGCAAACATCAGAAAACCGGTCTCCCTGTCGGCGATACACTCTTGCCCTACTATCAGCGCGCCGTAGACAAAATCGTGATTCATCACTAAAACGAACTGCTGCAACGCTGCTGAGTCCAGCGAACACACTGACGTGCCCATTTCATTCTGAGTGACGTTGGGTAAGGATTGGTCCTTGGTATGGAAGCCCTCTGCGGATGCCGTGTTCAGCGAGTCTGTTGCGTGCAGTGTTTTCACTGATTCTATTGTTAGTTCTACCAGGAGTAATTGCTGCTGTCCACGTCGCCGGAAGGAAGAGATCTCGCAAGTGAGACCTCCTGATGTGTCGATCTTGTGCAGGGGTCGTAGCTCTTGGTGGACCTGAACGCGATCGGTCGGCAGCAGATACAGTGGTTTTATACATTCCAATGAGACAGTAAATAGTGGCCACAGTTACTCCGAACTCAGCAGCAAGCTCATCTGGAGGTACCGCAGCCTCATGCATACCATTGGCACGCACCCTCTGATTTTCGGTTAACCTTGGCATTTCTTAAAATGTCGGAAGACAAAAACTAGGGTGTTTTCTCAATAATCCGGGCTGTCTAGCACAACATACCACAAAGAAAATCGTCGGTTACCCATTCAATTTTACATTCTCGGGTAGCACGTGCTATTTTGAAATCCGAAGCAAACTTGTATACGGTTGGGTGGACAACAACAACATGCCATTAAACTCTTTGCACGACTTCTTGTCCACGAACATGTAACATTAGAACTATTATATTTCATCATTTATGCTATTTTTTCACTTGTGTTTATATTTTATCTTACAATCAACATGTATTTTATCTGTATTAACTCTTCAACTGTCTTGTATCCGACACCCTGATAAAGATGTTTGTATAAGGGTTCGGATACAAGCACGTTCCTTTCGCGTGAGTTCCATTTTTTGTTCATCTGTACGAACAAATAGTTCGTTATATATTCGTCTACATTCTGGACTTATTCCCTATATATTGTAAGATAAAATGATTATTACCATTATGTGGATGCACAAAATTTGTATCCGAGTCTAGCTCCAGGTTCTAAGGGTAGTTCACGACTCGTCTTCGACTCGTCGTGGTCTGCCCTTAGAACCCAGAGCTCGACTCGGATACATAGTTTGTGCATCCACATAATGGTAATAATCTATATATACTTTCTTCTTTGACTTTATATATATGTTTTGGCACTAAGAAAAGTGGATGGAGAAAACAAATTGGAAAGTGGTTCACGCACATATCTCAAGCATGGTATGAGCTATAGACCTGGGACCAACAACAAATGCGTCAAATGTTACTGAATGTTGTAAACATGGGTCATGGTTTGTGCGGCCCCCATGGATCTTTGAATGCATTGAGAACAGCTAAAGACCACATTGCTTGACCATAATGCATTGTCAAAGTTCATACGTGTATTTCGACATTCCAAAAGTGGATGGCGTCCTAATTTTGAATGTGGTCCACATTCATATCTTAGGCATGATTTTACTTTAGTCCTGGGACCAACACCAAATCGGGTCGAAACAAAGTGGCGGTTCAAAAAGGTGGATCCAGGCCAATAAGAATACCTAGGAGTCAAAGAATTAAATTTTAAGAATTGCTGGAAATCGGATTTTCTGCCCACCTAAAGCACTTCATACATGGATTTCAACACTCGGAAAAGCGAGTGGAGTCAAACATTTTGAAAGTTAGTCACGCTCATACCTCAAACATGGTATGACCATGATATGACCTGTGACCCTCCTGAATTGATTTGAAACACCCAGGAAGTTAGAAAAGTTGAATGCAGGTCACCAAGATAACCCAGGTCTCATTGAATGCAGTTTTTAGAATTGCTGGAAATTGCATTTTATTACCCCTTTTGCGTTTCTGAAGTTTAAACGTTCTTTCGGCACTCAAAAAGGTGGGTATAGTTAGGGCTGCACTAAAAACTGAATACCGGTATCGGTATTCAAAAAAATGACGCGGTATACCGGTATATCGAAAACTGTTCTGATATATGAACACAAGTACCGCAATCGACACTCAAGGCATCACAGTCGGAACGAATTAGCATGCCTTGATGATGCGGTTCGAAAAACCTTTACCCAACGCAGACGATATCAAAATTTATTATTTTCAAAATTAGTTTATCAGATTTTCCGCAAAGATTTCAACAAAACTATATCATGTGACCCCTCATTGGAACGAGCTCAACGAGCTCGTTCCAATGAGGGGTCACATGATATAGTTTTGTTGAAATTTTTTAAAATTATTTTTTCAACTGCTGAATCTCTATATTACGAGGGCACAAGCAGGCGATTCCTTGGATAAAGGGATAGTATTATTCATTCGGGGCTACAGTTAAAAAACTAAAGACAACTTGAAAATTAAATTGTGGGTAAATAAATAATGACGATAAACCGATATTTTTGTAATTACACCGGTATTCAATCGATATAGGTTTGAATACCGGTATATATCGGTTTATCGATATACAGTGCAGCCCTAGGTATAGTTAGAATTATCCATTTATTATTCATTTATACAACACGTTGAATGCTGTAAACAGAAGTTATTTCCGGTTTCTCGACAAAAACTATCCCTATCCTGTATGAAAATCTTTAAACGCTGTTAACAAAAGCCTATTTTAGATTTCTTTAAAAATATCTTACTCCCAAAATGAGACACCATAAATTCTCTTTCTACAAAGTTAAATTCCGAAGCTTTCAACATTTTTGCACAGACTCGAATTTACAGGTCACAGGAAATTCTGTTTCTCTAGTTGATTTTACAATCACAACATGGAGAGCGAATTATCAAGTACAAATGGGTGTTTTCCCTTACAACATATTCTGAGAAAAAGTGTTAGTCAGAGCAAAGTTTCAGCGTATGGACCTCGGTGTTGAAACCTGAGGCTCATTGGCTGATTCTTGCTTGGGTTTTGAGTGCTTTTCACAAAAGTTTAAACTTACTGTAGGAGCAGAAGATTAGAAAATCACTTCAGCTGGTGTTTCAGTGATAATTCACTACCCACGCCTTGTCCGTTCTGAGGAAACAATTTTCTGACGACCATTAATTCAATAGCCTATGGACGGATGTATTTCCAAGCTTCGTTAAAACGCGAAATTTGCAAAATAATTCCTTACATTTCTACGTACGTAGGCACGATTATTTAAAAAAATTATTTTATCATATGACTCGTCCGTTTTGTTCACTTTAAAACATTTGATAATTTGTTTTCATATTAATCAGTGATAAATAAACCCTTCCGTCGATTTCATTGGTCATTTTCAAAACTAAATAATTTGATTGGCTGAACAAAATACAACTGGGCCACATTTTTATAATTTGCATAATTAGAGTTGTGAGCTTTCATTGGTCAATTTCAAAACTGGACAATTTGATTGGCTAAACAAAATACAACTGGGTCATATTTGCATAATTTCAGTAGGGAGAATTTACGTTATCTGTCCTATTTAGGGTGGGTTATATTGTATTAATCTTTTACCTACAAGGAAAACGCCATTCATTTTTTTATATTTTCACTTTTTGCTCCCAAAACATAGGTTATGACCCCTCACTGGAACGAGCTCGACGAGCTCGTTCCAATAAGGGGTGATAACCTATGTTTCGGAAGCAAAAAATGAAAATTTTTAGTTGTACGAGGATGTTTTTTTCCAAGTGTCATCTGCAACTCAAGTTAGGTGATGGGTTAAAAAGTAATACTAAGTGGCTAATTTGTGCGTGTGTGTGTCGTATGATAAATAGAATATGAAATGAGTGTTTTTCTCATATAATATTTAAGAAACTCATCCGAATTTTCCGTTTGGGCTCGGCAGAGGCTCACCAAAACGGAACATTCTTAGACTCGTTTCATAAATATTATATGAGAAAAACACTCATTCCATATCGTCTATTAATTACATCGATCATCGTCTGTTCAATACTAATGGAAAGAGTGTTTCGATTGGGTTTTGTTTAGATTCAGGTTAGACAGTTAGCTAGCGTCACTTTCGATAGACCACACTCCAGGATTCAACCAAACAATTATTATTATTATTTGATGTGTTTCAATTAATTTTTTATATGTCAACACGAAAGAAGTGGCAGTGTTGAAAGTATTCAAGATGATGTTTGAGTATTGTACACGCAGTTATCTGGTTGAGATAAGACGTACACGGAATGTATGGAGACCAAAATAGCGACCGGAAGTGAAAAAATATTGCGTTTTTGCCCAATTTTAGCATACTAACCTATGTATATTTATCATATCGATGAAACGTAACCACCAGGTTTATTTATTTATTAGTGTTTATCGACACTTTCGAGAGACATGACCACCTCGTGTCGGGACAGTTCTATGGGTGGAAGAAGCCGGAGTACCCGAAGAGAACCAGCAAGCAACTGTGAGTATCAGTACAGTCAAACTTCCCAACGTACCACTGCGCGGAAGCAGGGTTAGGGCATTGGTTGAAGACAAGTGCACAAATCGATTTGCAGTACGCTTTAGTTCACAGCACACCGTGCCCCCACGCAACCTCCAGGTTACTTCTTACAATGATAAATACATAACATATATTGTAAGTTTATTAAACAAGACCAAAATTTCATTCTTTCACTACTAGGATTGGGTCCACATTGAACAATGGAAATCGTATTTTTCAAGGCTAGTAATCATTTTATCAATGTTTACCCATAACGCACTGAAAATGTCGAGGTAACTCCATCTCAATTCGAATCATGGACTTATTGCACTTACATGATTTGAACCATGATTTGAACTGAGATGAAGTAACTTCGACCTTTATCTCATCTAATGATTTGTTTGATGTCCAGCGACGTCGTGGGATGCACGAGAGGTCTATTTACTAATTTTGTTATCGTTAAAGTTACCTTGTACATTCAAGTTGCCTTGTTCGTTTGGCGATATGAGTTTTGCGCCATGGGTGGGGTTTTATTGGAACGTATACATTAATGTGACGAAGTGACGGTAACATGGTGCGAGGTTTGCGACTCGGAGCATACGTTCGACATCGCGGTTGAACATAAGCTCCGAGTCGCAAACATCACACCATGTTACCGTTAATTCGTCACAATAACATGTTGCATTTCAGATCCTTGGCAACGCTCCTCATCATCTTCCTCCACACCCCGCCACATTAGGCACTAAATGAAATCATCTTTTCATGTTCCTTTACTTCCACTGCGACAGCAAAACCTTATTCATACTGTAAGAACACAGTAATAAGAGTGGAAAACGTTGAAGTAGGTACGTTTGAGTATGACAAATTATATACGTCAAACAAGAAAAACGATTATGAATGTATTGTTATTTTGGACGTCATTTGTGCAATAAAACCAACGAAAGTATGGCCAGATTTGTTTCGTTCACAATATGTGACGTATTTTTCACTATAAAAGAAGTAACCTGGTGGTTATTTATTTTTCAAGTGGGGTTGAACGACACTTTCTACAACCAGGGTCACTTCGGGTCGGACAGTTTTAAGGTTCGAGGAAGTCGGAGTAATCGGAGAGAACCACCACAACGTTCTAATTCAACACAAGCATGGTTAGCAATAGTTGAAGACAAGTGTACAACCTGTGGACAATACTATTAAACGTTTACAGTTGTATTTTCTCGAACTGTTTTTTTCTAGTTATGACTTTAAATGGGTTGAAATAAACCATTAGCACTTTCAAAGATATGACAATTTGCCAAATATCTTTTAACATACTAATGATTAATTTTAGTCAGTTATATTAATAGGTAGAAGATACAATTCTAGAAAATACAATTGTAAATGTTTTATAGTATTCGCCCCTGGTGGTTAACGTTTTCTATAATAATTATTCAAAGGAGGTTAGTATGCTAAAGCTGGACAAAAGTGCGTTAACCGTTTACCCAACGAATTGACCGCATTCGACCGCGTAATATGCAAATTCAGCACCTGGAAAAATATTAAGTTTCGAAAAATTTCAACAAAACCATATCATGTGACCCCTCTTTGGAACGAGCTCATCGAGCTCGTTCCAAAGAGGGGTCACATGATATGGTTTTGTTGAAATTGTTTGAAAAAAAATAGAAAATGATATTTACAATAATAAATTTTGAAATCGTCTGCGTTGGGTAAAGGGTTAATTTTGTTCATTTCTGATCGCCATTTTGGCGGTCACGATGACTGAAAGGGGTTGCAATGCGTTCTTTCTTTGCCGTAGCATCAGTATGGAACCATTTTTAGGTAGCGGATACAGTACGCCCGTCATGGACACGTCATTTTTCACGAGTGTGCAATATTTCCACGGACGCACGAGTATAACATTCCAAAAACTAATTATAGGAATAATCGTCAAAAATATAATGAATTACAGTTTTTTCTGATGATGATTTTTAATTACCTTGTATACGCATGCGTGGACATCACTGCCCACTCGTGAATTACGATCAATCCACGGTGACTGTACTGGATCTTTTGACACGGAATTTGCATTATCCAGATGAATATGAATAATGTACTCAAATTTGAGGCCATCATGGGCGTCATCTCGACTATTTTCCAAACGGCCCCATTGTTGTACATGTTTACATTAAACATATTTATTAGAACACTTCAAAGAACATTAAACATTTGGCTTGAATTAATCCAAGGAGAGGAGATTTGTGTGAATAATTGGGCGAGGAAGCATACATTCACAAGAAAGGGAAAATGATGGCCGAATTTGTGCACGAGAAATTGAACAATAGGCTAGCTTTCCAAATCATCTCAACATCGCTTTTTGCGCATAAATAATTTTACTTTTGATTCCACTAATTAGTATTTTGCGGAAAGAGAAAACGCGAGCCCATTATAACGAGGGGAGGAAAATACCATCCCATAATACCCATAACCGATATTTCCTTTTCTCCGAAATCTTACTTCGGTAATTTAGAATTTAAGTTTCATTTTTCAATATAGTTTCATTTGATATAGATTCATACAGAAAATGTTACAACCATGTAATTATATTCCAAAAAGTCAAGGAATAGCTTTTCTCCCTCCAACTTCTTTTTAAATTTAATTAAATGAATAAAAATCACCAGTTTAATCCCCAACCCCTCCCTACAGACTTCTATAATGCGTCCCCTGAGTTCCAGTGTGTTCTATGTGCCAGTAGGCACACAGAACATATTGGAACTCAAGAGATGAATTGTATTGTAATCATTATTAAATATTTCATTATGAAAATATTGCCCAAAACGCGGGTGTCAGAACTGAAAGAGACGTCGTACCACTTTGAGTTGATTTTTGATCTTGAACTGATTTAATTATCTAATTATTAATCAAGTATTCAATTAACCCTTTACCGAAAGTAACGCCTAAAACGACCAACGCCATTCACAAAAAGGGAGCGCGGTGCCTCAGTAAGCAGAGTTGCAGGTTCAAAGCCGAAAGGTCATTGGTTCGAATCCCAAATACGGCAACCGCTTTGTGCCCTTGGACAAGAGACTTAATCCCAATTGCCCACGTGGGGGGCACGGTGCTGCTGTGTACTAAAGCGTACTGCACCTCGATGGTGCACTTGTCTTCAATACTAACCTTGCCTGTGTGGAGTTAGTAGGTTGGGGAGTCCGACAGTTGCTAGCTGTTGCTCTGTGGTTCTCTTCGGGTACTCCGGCTTCCACCACCCGTAAAACTGTCCGACATAAGGTGACCCTGTTTGTCGAAAGCGAAGTTAAGTCCCAATGCATAAATAAATAAATTCACAAACAAAATCACCATTCAATTTTGATTTTTAAAAAAAAAAATTGTCTCAAAAACATAGCTGATGATCTCCTCATTGGACCGAGCTTGCCGAGCTCGTTCCAATGAGGGTCATACACTAAGTTTTTGACGTAAAAATGATAGAATGTAGTTATTCCAGAATTTGGTTTACAAGTGTCGTTTGCATTTCCGGTTAGGTAAAGGGTTAGCATTACCTGTTCACATTACCAGACAACGTTTGCAGAACTAAATTACGAATAACAACCACTTTTCATTTACTGCTCCGAAAAAAAGCTCAGGACCTCTCATTGAAACGAGCTTAATGAGGCTTCATAACCTATGAGCTGGAGACGAAAAAAAAATGTGAATAACGCTGGTCGCATTTGGCCGTAATGCTGAGTAAAGGGTAAGATTACAAATTTTAGATTTAAGAAACTCAAATTTGCCACGAAGTAATTTGAAATATCTGAAACTCGTGCATTATAATAGTTCAGGGCCTCGGTAATCCTAAGCTAAGGCCGATTTTAGTGAATTAGGTTCAGAAATTTCATATCAAACCGTACCTCATTACACACTCAATAAATAGTACTATAACCTTGCAGGCATGTCAGTACAAGGTATAAATTAAGATTACCTAAAAGCATCAAAAAGGAAGATCACCTTGACTTTTTAGGCCACCCCTTTCGAAGTGTTCAGGGTATAATTTGTTATATATATATATATAAGAAAAAAATATTAAAGTTCAAAACTAATGCAACGAAATTACTGAATATATTCAGTAATGTCGTTGTATTTGTTTTGAACTTTAATATTTTTTTCTTATAACTACCAGCGCAAGGATTTGTTTATAAACTTCTGATACTATATATACACCAGATATAAAAAAAAAACACTAGTGTTTTTTATATCTGCTTTATACAGCGAATTGAAATATAATTAATATTTTCGAGGCTCTGCCGAGAAAATATCAACAATATTTCAACGAGTTGTTTTAACCTGATATAAAAAAAAAACGATATGTATATTGTTTTATCTGATAATAAACAGCAGTTTCACTCGTTGAGGCCTATATTCACTTTAATCCTGATTCTCACGGGCCTCCGTAGAAAAAGAGACAACGCAAATGGGTCGGGACAAACAGAGTTGCGCCCCATATACCACAAAATCGATGACGGCGATTGATTCACACTCTATGATTTGTCACTAACTGAAACAAAAAAGTTAACATATTACATTAAATTTTGCGTGAAACCAATGAAAAGTGGATTGTTTAATAACATTTTCATTCGGAATCGGACAATTTTGAATAAATCTCTAGAATTTATGTTTTCTTGAAGGTGTCGTAAGATTTTCTGTGAACTGGTAAGTCTATATCACTATATGTTCATATTTTGTACATTTATATTTGCTTCTTAAAATAATTGTTGAACTCTGTTCGTTGACATATTGTCATTTCTTTGTGATGTAGAATATGTAAAGCCAATAATGGTACTGCTGGGGTGCTGTAATTATGACACTTTGCTGAATTGGTGATGGATTGCCGAAACAATCAAACTTGAACTTTGAAGCTGAAGGGCACGTTGATTTTCTACCGTGTTCAGAGAGTATGCTGGAATAATGTGTGATCAATCGAGAAGCTTCAAATTGCAATTAATTATGGTCCGCTTGTTTTTGTTTACAGTATGTACGAAACGTTTTTTTTATGTAGCAGACGAGCTTGTAATTAGGGCAGTACTTTGATCGTGGCCGTAGCCGTAACTATAAATAGTGCCTTACACAGTATTGACACTAAGACTAGGAATTTCTATATAAGGTTTTGAATGAACTAGATTGTAATTATTTCTTTATTTCCGCTATATAAACAGAAAATTTACATGTTTATTCTAAGAAACTATTTCATATTATTTCGATAAAATATAACTTGCTCCTTCAACGAAGAATTCAAACCTGCATTATGATGTGTATGAATGAATGAAAATGGAATCGAACGAGGTCAAAGGTCGTTTGAATTATAATTACACCCGTTGTATATACTTGAAGTACACATGTATATATACTGAGTCACAAAATGAAGTATAATATAACAATAACATGATTTTGAATGGCTTTACAGTGTATTAACGGCTCAACAGAAATGGTTAACAGCCCAAGAGTTTACTAGCGGCCCGCGACGAAGTAGAGGGCCGCTAATAAGCTCAAGGGCTGTTAACCATTTCTGTTGAGCCGTTGATATACTGTAATGCCCGACAAAGTCATGTTATTTCTATTATTGCCACTTTCGTACATCGGGTACATTACGATTAAATTATATGAAAAATAAGATAAATAAATGAAGTTTTGACGTTTTAGAATTAAAAAAAAAATAGCGACACTATCGTCTGATTTGTTGACAAACAAACTGGGTAACATGACTATCATTTGATCAGTCTACGGCGAAATTTGGAAATTAAGATGATGAAATATGTCTTCGAAATGCGAACTTTAGGCAAAGAGTTTACTCATCAAAGATGTCATCACTTACCTTGTGTGTATCGCTTCCTATATTTGATACATTATCTATCCGTAACACAAAGGGAAACACTTGAAACAAATGTGTAAATTGTGTTTACAAATTAAAAATCCGAATTGAATTTCGATCCAAATGGAAATCTGGGAAAAATATTGTTGATCAGCTGAGAGATGTGACGTCATTGTCTATATTTAGATGCGTCGGGCTGTTATTGACATGCTGGGCTGTTATAGTCAATGACGGCCCAACACGTCACATGACTTGTACTTGTTGAGCATTACGAGGTTTCAACGCCCGGGAAAACATCGTTAATGTGCTAGGAACGCCCGCAAAAGTGGTAATAATAGAAACAAATGTGAAAAATAATTTAAAAGGATGAAATATAATAGTTCTAATAGTTCTAATGTTGCAAGTTTGTGGACAAGACGTCTTGCAAAGAGTTTAATGACATGTTGCTGTTGTCCGCCTAACCATATACAATTTTGCTGCGCATTTCAAAGTAGCACGTGCTACCCGAGAATGCCAAATTGAATGGGTGACCAACGATTTTCTTTGTGTTGTGTTGAGCTATAGCCCAAGAACATTAGGTTTCACTAGGGAAAAAAATCGGAGAAAGCTGATTTTTTCAGGGAATGTCGAGTACATGTCACTGAACGATTAGACAAAAGTCCCCTAAAATCCCAGTTGAGCTTTTTTTCTACAGCCTTTTTTTCGAAAACGCGTTTGAAAAAAATCAAAAAAAATCGCAGAACATTAGGTTTCACTAGGGAAAAAAATCGGAGAAAGCTGATTTTTTCAGGGAATGTCGAGTACATGTCACTGAACGATTAGACAAAAGTCCCCTAAAATCCCAGTTGAGCTTTTTTTCTACAGCCTTTTTACGAAAACGCGTTTGAAAAAAATAAAAAAAAATCGCACGAACTTTGTAACCTCGAATTGATCCAACTGTATTTTTTGTTTACGCGTATTTCGAGCTACATAATGTCTAATATACATTTACCTAGAGGAAAATGTGCATTCTGTGACAATTTCTGCGAAAAATTATTGAAAATTCACAAAAAAGTATCGGATTTACGCAAAAAATGACGATTTTCCTAACGAATTTGCCCAAAGGGTCGTAGTACAGAACGGGGTGTTAGTTGGACAGACGATAAAAAATCCACCACCATTTGAAGACTTTTATCATTGCTTACAAAATAGACATTATGGAAGACCCCCTCTGCTTCTGGCCGAGTTCCCCTTTTGGCATAAAATTCGTCAGCATGAGAACTCAACTATTTTCGGGCTTGGGACCGAACAGACACGTCTGTGTCTGGCAGCATTAGATCAATAAATAATATTTACAGAATGTACAAAAATCAATAAATAATATTTACAGAATGTACAAATCAATCAACACGGATTAAGTTACATTGACTATTATCAACGCTATATACAGAAATGACATGACCTATATACATATTATTCATCGAACTCAGAAATTTCCGACAGGACAGTGTTTCTGTGGCTGTTACATGAATCCGAACTGCAATTACACAAACCTGAGCAAGAGAGTCCTGCCTTCTTACACCCACACCTTTTTGTACAAGCACTCTTGCAACCACAACTGATCAGATTCAGTAGGTTATCGGGGGCACATGGCTTTGTGACTGCAGTCGGTACAAGAAGTCCATTGTCTAGCGACCACCCCCAATCCGTCGGAGGAAGCGAAGTGCCCAGCCATTGTTGGACCTGGAGATAACATCTGTAGACATGTTGTTGTGCAGCATCGCTGCTTTGTGGGAGTGAGGCTAGGTCGATGGGTTTATTCAGTTTAGATTTTGCTACATAACGCTTGTAAGTGACATATCTATATTGGTCGAGAGAGGAAACAGTTTTACTCCCGTATAAGATCAGGAGAAGTTGTTCCCCGGCAGCGGCTACTGCACTTGGTGTACTGTCATCCGCCAAAATTGTGTTGACATACTGTTGTGAGTCGCTAGTAACATCGGAGACAATTGTACTGAATACTTTCTTCTTACCAACTCGAAAGAGTGCAGAAGTAGTGTCACAACCACTTATAGAATGTGCTACAAGGAGGTTGCTTCTATGGTCACCCATTTTGGTTGCTATTTCACTAACTGAAACTAGTAAGTTTGGGGTAATGGAATACATCATGTGAATATTACATCCCGGTTGAACTCGAGAGGTAAGAATGACTAACAAGTCTGTGTCTGTTCCCACAACGACAACACTGTTGTCATCTTGAGCGATGTCAAGTGCAGTTTCGGCTATCAGTACATCAGCATCAGCCTCGGCCTGCTTGGACTGAATATTGATAGCAGATAGCTCCTGCATTAGAAGATCGATCAGTTGGGTTTTGTTCTTGGCATTTGCAAGGAAATCGGATTGGGGTGTGGTGGCTGGTAACTCGGGTGAGATATTGATATCAATGGAATACCTGTCTTTAGATCTACGGGCTTGTTCCATGCCCTTTGTCGACATTGTACAAGCATAACCATCAAAAACAACCACGACGTTCGCCCCAAAATGTCTCACTAGATAATTGGAATATGATGTACATATGTCCTTATATGACGACTGTTTAGGCCATACAACTGCCCTCAATAAAAATCCACCATCTACAACAAACAGAGAATGTTCTGGGATTTTAGTTTGCTCGGAACCGTATGTTTTCAGGATCTTACCGAGCGTGCTTTTCTGTGTCTTCCTCATTCCAGCAGAATCAAACAATGCTGGTGGTTTCGGGGCGAGTTCATATTTGAGATACTCTTCCATCTCTGCTTGTGACTGAATAACACATCTGATGCGGTTGAACAGAATTGTGGGGTCAATCACTACCTTACTTCCACGGACTTTGATGCTATTTGCCATCGATGCGAAAGACTTCACAGTGTCAACACGTCGTAGTTTGATGCTGTTGAACGTTTTGCTTACAACATTCGATACGCAACATTCACCAATTTTGCGAACTTGGTCACAGTTCACAGTTTCGTCGGCCACAAGCCCGGTCGCTATAGAGACTAATTGTAGTGGATCTCTATTCTGAAAGGGGGAATGCACTCTGAGCCAGTTCAATAATTTGGTGATATCATTGGCATCAGTCAATTGTGAACTTTGACGGAGATCCCGATGTTGTTCGCCATGACCAGTGTGAACATGAACAAAATTTTCGAGAGCATTACATATCGGAAGGCAAAGAGGTAGTCCATGTACCCATATCGCAACAGTGCTATCGGTTATTCCCCTGCCATGTGTGAGACCACCAAGGAGCTTGAACATTCTCATTAAACACTGCTCTATGGTCTGATCAGAATATATCCCGTCCCAGAATTTATCTGAGCGCCTTATGGTAAAGTAACCTTTCTCGGTGAACAACTTCAAATCATCCTGTTGCATTATTTCTGTTAGCTCATTCATCTAATATAATAATACGGTATTTGAATGAGAAAAGTCGATGCCGTTTGAATTTGAGTTTAGGGGGTATGGTTAATATTTCACACGTTTCACCAGTTCATTATGGAATAAATGACTATTGGTATATATCATTATAAAGCCACTGCTTTTCTGCAATTTTTGATATATAATTTAACTCCCAAAGTAGTCGTAGATTTGATTTAATGGACGTTGTGTACCGTTGTGTGTATGAAAACAATAATTTTTTTTTCGTAATTTTGTACATTTTCGTGAATATTTCACCATTGAGTGTGAGGATTGGTACAAAGTTGGCATTTTCTGTTGGGGATATGTATTCTCAATATAATTCAGCACGATATTTATGATTCTCACCCTACTAAGGCGAATAAGAATGAGAAATATGGAGCTGGGTCGAATTTTTTTTTAATTTTTTTTTTTTCATCAAAAAAACGCTATAACTAAAAAAGCTCAACACGGATTCGCGGGGACTTTTCACACTTTATCCGCAATGTGTGTCCCGGAAACATATAAAAAAAATCAGCTTTCTCCGATTTTTTTCCTTACTTTCTCATTTTTATGTCCAATGTGCCTGGACTACTAGAGAGCTTGGGTTATTGAGAAAATACGATAGTTTTTGTCTTCCGACATTTTAAAAAATGCCAAGGTTAACCAAAAATCAGTGGTTGGTATGCATGAGGCTAGAATACCCCCAGATGAGCTCGCTGCTGAGCTCGGAATCAATGTGGCCACTATTTACCGTCTCATTGGAAGGTATAGGACCACTGGATCTTCTACCGACCGACCGCGTTCAGGTCGACCAAGAGCTACGATCCCTGCACAAGACCGACCCAAAGTTTATTATACTTTCTTTTTGACGGAGTATACAACTGGTGTCATACTCTTTGGTTATCAGATATACATGTATATATAGCTCAAACAGCTCCGAAAAAAACGTTCACCTAGCTTTCAGTCTGATGAATACCTTCTTCAGGGTACAGAAATGAAATGTGGTGATAAAAGTTCTTGTAAGCCACGTTCTTACTGAACGGGTGTGTAATACAACCGGGAAATAAAAGAAACCGGGGTAAAAGTAGAAGCAAAAAGTAAAAAAAAAAATACTGTTAGACTAGTTAGTCCTAACTCTCGGTAAAACCTGATATTAATATACCCTTCGAAAATTAAAAGGAACTGGAATTGTGAAATCTCAAGATACTTCCATGTATTACATGAAAGTAGCCCGTTAGGAGGAAATTTTAGAGTTTCGTCTTTTTCTAGCTGGTGCGAACCGGCCTGCGGAGGATAGTGTCACTAAAGGCTTGTTATTCACCGTTACTGGTATACAGACGCGGCTGAGTAAAACTTCTTTTTTTTTAATCAGTATTTTATTTCTTTAAAGTGGAATGGGTTCAGCTAACAGGCTAAGCCTATAAGCAGCCTCACCCTACAGTAATTATCATTACAGCATTTTAAAAGAGAAAAAAAAATGGTGCAAGTGCAAGATGGAGATATCTCAACAGTCATGTTGTAATATTAACAACAATATATTGTAATGAAAATACAACAGTAGATAGTAGTAACCCTTAAAGAAGATACACGAAGCCTAGAAGTTCTGTAGTAATTGTTACCTATCTTTTCTTTTAAGTGGAATAATTGCGCCCTACTATCTATACACAGAACACCCCCACACACACACACACGCGCACATCAACACACACACATACATATACATACATACATATTACATACATACATATATACATATATTTATATATTCGCATATATATACATATATATATATATATATATATATGCACACCCATACACACACATACATACACATACATATACATATGCGCGTGCATGCGCGCGTGTGTGTGAGTGTGTAATTTGGATCATGGTTGGACAAAACGTTTAGTGTTGGTAATGTACATGTGTACATTATGCACAATGGTGTCATTATCCTCCCAAGACAAGTGCTCATTACCGAACAACAGATCGGACATACATACGGACATATTACGTAGACTGTGAATTAATACGTTCCTATGGTTGGTATATTGTGGACATTGTAGGAAGTAGTGCTCTGGGGACTCATAAATGCATCCGCAATCACAACTGGGGTTATCTATGAGAAATCTTTCGAATTTATGAGCCCTCAAGTCACTACAACCCAGCCGTAGTTTACACAATAAAATTTGATTTTCTCGGCTGCCAGATCGATAGTATGATGGAACGCAAATGTCCCCATTCGCTAATTTCTTCTTGAACGAAGGCAGAGTTACACTGTTACGGATCGACGGATCCAGAGCGTTCCATGCTCGTACAGTCGATGGCAGGAAAGAACGATAATAACTTACCGTGCGGCAACGTATTTCTCTAAGGGACTCGGACGACCTTAATGGATATGTGGTAAGATTGGAGACCTGCTCTGGCAGTAATAACGATAAGTATCTTGGGGCAATGCCCGTTTTCATTTTATAAAGTGTTGCTAATTTGTGACGACTTCTGCGCTCTCTCAACGTTATGAAACCAGTTTCTTCATATAAAAGACGATGACTAGTACCCCTTGTAGCCCCACAAATAGTGCGTAGAGCATCTAGTTGCAAGGCCTCAAGTTGGTCCAGTTTACCTGCTGAACAGTTATCCCAGATAACATCAGCATAATCAAATAATGGTAATATGAAGGATTTGTATAGAGTCACTAACGCAGACCTAGAAATGCGGTACTTTAAACTGCGAAAGCAATTTATCATTGGCTTAACTCTAGACAAGATGCTATCGACGTGAGTGTCCCAGGTGCCTGATTTGTGGAAAATTAATCCCAAGTGTTTATGCATATCTGTTTCTGTTATTGGGGTATCTAAAAGAAATAAAGTGGGATATACCTGTGGGGTGTGTCTGCGACTAATACACATTGATACTGTTTTCTCGGGACTGAACAAAACTTGCATCTACAGGACCATTGCTAATGGGTTAAGACGCTACCTAAACACTTAGATGATCGCCAGAAATTAACAGATTTCGCGGTAAGGTAAATTGCGAAAAATGTGTAAATAGGCTAAAAAGACATTGGAGATGATGAAAATACCAGTGTCGGACAAAAATAAAATGTGTCCAGGCCGCTGAGTGCAGGTGCTTGAATATTTTCAACATAAGAACTGCGATCCTTTATCGACAGTTATGTATCTTTGTCGAGTGCCAAGTCCGCGTGGAAATACCGTTTATCTCGTTGAAACCGAGGGGATGATTCGTCCCTGCTTAAGAATAGCTTGAAGTTCTGTTGAGACCGAAATGTTTCCCAAGCGACGCGCTCAGCTTTTGTCTAGTCGGACTTGCAATCAATGATGAAACCCGGAAAAGAAGTGAAAGAGTGACCCGGTGTAATAGCACAGTCACGCTCAGTTTTTTTGAATGACCGGTGGTTATTCACACGTAGCTGAAACAGGGTACAGGTTTTGCCGACATACTGGACTTGACAAATTCCACATTGAAGTAGACAGATCGCATTTTTAATGTGATCTGTATTCTTCAATGTGATCTATCTACTTCAATATGGAATTGCGGACACAGCCAAATTGTATTTTTGAACGTAATCGACTTGAAAGCATAATCAGGTTTGGGAATAAATCGTTACTGAACCTCTTCCCACAAACGCAAAATGGATTCGACAATTTCGCCGTGGGCAGTATTATATGAGGCGATACCATACAGGGTGCAAGTGTTGAAAGAGTTAACCTTTCGAACTCGCAAATGACTGCTCAGTGAGCCCAAGGCGTCCAGTTCAAAATAACAATTTGACCACTCCAAATATTGAATACGAACTCTCTAAACTCAAAAAATTAAACTAACACGAAATGTGCCATCATTATTAAACCCTTTACCTAACGTGAAAAGCAGACGACACTTGCCAAAAAAATTCTTGAATAACTAATTTTTTTCATTTTTTGTCTCAAAAACATAGGTTATGACCCCTCATTGGAACGAGCTCGACGAGCTCGTTCCAATGAGGGTCATAACCTATGTTTTTGAGACAAAAAATGAAAAAAATAATAAAAATTAATTGGCGATTTTTTAGAATAGTGCTGACCGGTTTTGGCCGTTACGTTGGGTAAAGGGTTAAAGGGATAAAAACTGATACCTGCCAATCCAAAACCCTCGGGTTTATTTTCAGCCACAGTAGTTCGACGTGACGCTGTTAATGTAGTTTTAGCTGCTGTTGTGGTTGGAGGTGTTGCAGTTGTTGATGTGGTAGTACTGGTAGTAGTTGTTGGTGCTGTAGTAGTAGTTGTTGTAGCTGGCATTGTTGTAGTAGTTGTTGCTGACATTGTTGTTGTAGTGGTGGTTGTTGTTGGCGTTGTTGTAGTTTTTGGTGTCGTTGTCGTTGTTGTACTTGTAGTTGTTTTAGTTGTTGTAGGTACTGCGGTAGTTGTTGCAAACATATGGGAGCACGTCCCACAGCACATATTCAACCCATGTGTGTTGTACCAAGAACATCTGTCATAGGAACATCCACATTCTTTGTCTCCAAACAAACAGCCTGCAAAGTGCAATGTATTTATGTTAAAATAATAATAGTAAAGAATGTATTAGCCGGATACACGAAAACCAGAGCTTCGTACGTTCAATTTGTTTCTCCACCGCCCATTAATTACGAGAAAGAGGGGCGGGGGTGGCAGAGATGGGGGGTCGGAGGGCGAGGGCGAGGGAGTGGGAGAAAGAGACATAGAAAGAGATAGAGAGAGAGAGAGAGAGGGGAGGAGGTGGATGAGACTGATGTCAAAATATCAAAATTTCAAGCTGCACGTACCTCATTATTCAACAAGGAATTTAACTAATTCAATCTTCAACGAGGGAACGCGGTGGCTCAGTAGGTAGAGATGCAGGCTGCAGGCAGAGAGGTCCTCGTTTTTAATTCCACCTGCGGCAAATGCATTGTGTCCTTGGGCAAGACACATAATTCCAATTGCTCACGTTGTGGGGGGGGGGGGGGCACGGTGGTACTGTGTACTAAGGCCTACTGCACGTTGATGGTGCACTTGTCTTTAACCAGTGCTAGCCCTGTTTGTGTGATTTTAGTACATTGGGGTGTCTGACAGTTGCTCGCCGTTTCACGGTGGTTCCCTCCAGGTACTCCTTCTTCCTCTACCCGTAAAACTGTCCGGCACGATGTGACCTTCGCTGTCGAAAGTGTCATTAAACCCTAATAAATAAATAATATAAATAAATAAAAAACTAAATAAATATATAAATAAATCTTTAATGAGCTCTGTAAGACAAGGTGGACTTAGTGAAATTCCAAGATGCACCATGGAAACAAAGTGCAGCTTGGAATTGTGATGTGTCATATCGGTATACATAGTGTCAATCTAAAGGTCACATATTTATCATCTATCGCATTATGCGTCACAAGGCAGATCTTGTTTTGTAAAATTGCATGTGTCATTTTATTTTTGTAATTATTTCGTTGGCTTCAAAAGTTCAAGTTCTTGGTATCACTTAAGTTTTGGGCCTTATAACCTACACAACAACATGACTGGTGGTGTATTTCGCCACTTGAGTGCAGGAAGGCTTAGTAATGTTAAAGCATTGCAGAGCCTTATTGCACTCAAGGGACAAATTTATCAGTTTTATTAACCTGGGTAAAATATCAGACCATTTAATGTTTGTTTCTGTAAATTTGTAGTGGTAAAAAAAGAGAGAGCATGTGGAAGTCAAAACGACCATGCGGGTGGGTCTGAGACAGAGATTTTTAACTTGTTCAGGCCAAACCAACAGTTTTGGGAGAATGTATATTGATCAGATCCAGTCAAAATTATCTTTCCATTTTTCTGCCGACAGAATTCAAGAACGTAAACAGTCGGGAAAGAAATGCCAAAACATTGATTCTGAGATTCTATCTTTTAGATTTCATGTACAATGGAACTCACAAAAGTGGATATCTCTTGACTGAATAATCATGTTAAGTGAATGAATGTCTAGAACCTGTGTCTTTTATTATTGTTTTGAATAAATAATTATATTGATTTGAGTTTCAAGTTCCTATTGAGAGTCAACAACCTGGGAACACTGCCAGAAAATTTTAACTCCCGCCCCACCATGCAACAACATTTTGAGATCCTGTCTTCAGGCCTGCTAATATAACATAAAAATCAAACATAGAAATATTTAGCCTAGAACCCCATGGATTGTTTCGTGTGGGAAATATGTTCAGACCGAGTGAAAATTGCCCCCGCCCCATATTGATAATTTTAATATGTGAATACACAGTGATGTGGGGTGGGGGAGTAGCATTATATTCATCTGGTATTGCACCCAATCACTCAAGGGACATATTTATCAATTTTATTTACTAGGGTAAAATATCAGACATAAACCATTTAATTTGCATTTGTTTAGAGTTCCCACCGGTTATAAAAAGACAGAGAACATGTGGCAGTCAAAAAGACCGTGTGGGAGGCCCTGCGAAACCGACTTTTAACTTTGTTACGTCTTATATAAAACAAGAGGACGGGCAAGATTCTGGCACGACATTTTGTGCACAAACACAATGGTGATGATGCATTTATTTTGCAATTCTTACCTCTGAGAACTTGGCTAACCCATTACCTAACGAATTGGCCATATCAGGCCATCGGCCCACGTAATTTACAAACAAATTGAGCAGTTGAAAAAAAACAATTCCAACTTCCAAACATGTCAACAACACTATATCATGTGACCCCTCATTGTAGATAACTCGACGAGTCCGTTCCAGTGAAGGGGTCACAAAATATGGTTTTGTTGAATTTCTTTTTGTTACAAACAATAATTAAAATACTATCAATGTACCACGTATCAATGACAATAGCATTTGAATTTCAGATTTAATTTTCAGAACTCATAAAAATGCTGGTCGATTCGGTTGAAACTGCATGCATCTGCAATGAACGCTTGCGACTCTCTGATAAACGTATTGAACGCATACACGTTCAACAATCCGAAAAGACTGTTCGTCATGACCGTATAACTGCGCGTTGTACTATCGTGAATGCTTCGCTTGATTCAGGTTCAAAAGCATGAGGCAATGTAGTTCTATAATTTGGTAATTATACTTTTTATAATTACATTGTTAATGTAGTTTTACGTCTTGGGTCCAAATACTCAATTCCCATTGGTCAGCCGTATGAAAACGTCATGACCAAATGTAATTCATTTTCCAATGAATACACTTGGACGAACTTTGACCCGCATTTACAGTAGAGCGCAGTTGACAGAATGTAATTCGGGCGGTGTTTGGGTGGGTTTTTAAAAATTTAGCTGAACATTCCAAGTTTCGTTGCGAAAGACGGCAATTTAACAAATTTGGGTCAATGCCGAAAACCGGCGCTCAACTCAGATTTGTGCGCTTTGTCTTTTGCCTCGTTCGTTCGTACATGTTTTATTTCGTCTTTCTATTTTGTTGTTTGGTAAAAAGTAGTTTAAACAGTTACGGAATGTAATTATAAGAAAGAACGTGTGGGAATGGGTACAAATTATGTATGAATCCCTTTCGGGATTCATACATAATTTGTACCCATTCCCACACGTTCATACTCCAATAAAGATTATAAAAATTGCATTCAATTCTTAAATGAGGTCTTTCATTTTTCTCTTTTCGCGGACAGAAAAGCACCAGGTCGCAAGCAAAGTCGTTTCGACAGATTTTAATGTTCTATAAACCGTAAATACAGAGAACGACACACGCGTGTGGATGGGTTAATCGATATAGCACGAGTGCCAGCGTGGAAGGGTAAAACGAGAGACCAGATACCTCGAGTTTCATCCTTCCGCGATGGCATGTAGTGCCATATTGATTAACCTATTCAAACGCGTGTGTCGTTCTGTGTTTATTACACGCCTTCACATCTATGAAAGCAATTATTATAAGGACACTCAGCAATTTGATTTGACAACTTGTCCACCGAGTTTCAAGGTGTTCTATGGACGAATTATCAACATAAAGGACACGCATTATCGACAACCAAATTTGCGAGGGGAACGCGCATTACGATTATTGGCTATCGCTAGTGATTCAAATTGTAATTGCGGTGTGCAAAATGTGTAAACAATAGGAGTGAAATTTCGCTTCTATTTAAAAATAGCCAGTTAACGATTTTCTGTTTCGCACATATTTTAGGAAACTTTCCTCTATTTTTAATGAGGTAGGTGTTTTCGCAACAGTTACATCATGCTTCTTAATTGGACCTTCCTTGTCCATCTAATAATTTCAGTGCGAAGGGGGGGGGGGGGGTTAACTTTATCGAAAGTTAATTTTCATGACAAGATAAGCCAGGAATAATTCCTAAAAAAACCTTTGCACAGGAATTTACAAAAATCCACTAAAACAGTTTGTGGGAACAACGGAGTAACTGTCGTTAATGGCACCTCTATAAACGACCTGTTAACATTTCTCTGTCCCACAGCCGTGCACCAAAATGGGTCAGAACCAGTTGTATAGTGGTTTATGTTTGAGTGGAGTGGTTAAACGGTAGGCATCTCTGTCTGTGAGACGTCAATGGAATACTTTGATTTCCTTTCACAAGGCATAGTCCTCTAAAAATTGCTGTTTGTTTTTTGGCATTCTTTCGGGTACACGGGAACTCGAAACCAAGAACTCGAAACCAATATCTTGATCAAACACTATTATATTTGCAATCTGTTGTTGAGTAATTTGACAAATAATTTTTACAGCCTCGTATCATAAAATCGAGCCATGGCCAATGTTGAAGCCTACCAACGTTATATGTATGGACAATGCAGTCTAACTTGAAGATCAAACTAACCGATACAATAAGTTTTGGCACTTTTGGCACTTTATAAAGTTATACTAAGGTCACTATCTACACCACTTTCATGATCACTTTCAACACCAATGGCTATATCATGACAACTACGCGAACATATAGTAAAGACAAGGTCAGTTTTACTCCAATGTGCTTACTTTTAGTGACTTCTTCCCGAGTCGTCGTTAACGAGTCCGAATTTTTCAATAAATAAAACTTTCTTAGAACTTGTTCACCACATTAATAAAACACTGTTCCACTTTTCGGGATTTACACAGTGGCGTTCACATCAATAAATTGTGACCTTGAAAGTTATTTGATACTCACCTGGTGGAAAGGTCGGGCTGATGAAATTTCCACAAGTTTTACAGCAAATCTCCAAGTAAGTGTGTTTGTAGCAATGCCACCTATTGAGTTTAGGGCAGAAGTCATTGTTCTGGTTATCATAACAGCCTGTAATGGAAACAGAAAGAAAAATGTTCTTTGTACAAAATATCCTTTAGTATTTTAATTTACATTGTTTTATATACCCGACTGTATTTTATTTACAGTCAGTCGCGATAAACTGAATGCTGTTAGTCTGATGGGGATCCAAGTTATAAATACTCGATAGTGGCACATTGCGTAAACCCTAGTATTCCAAATGCAACGGAGTACGGTAAGAACACCTCTTTGACCTGGTCTGTCACCTGCGCACACAGAGAGGAGTCCCATTTTTTTCTGTGCGGACGGCAAGGTTGTGGGCACGAGTGTTGCTGTATCTGTAGCTAATACAGCCCTGGATCCTTTCGGATGTACGCGCTCCGGGTGGACTATGATGTTTCGTGACCCTGGAAACAAGAATATTGTATTTTTCGATACAGTCAGAATTTCCGCATTTGTTTGTGAATTTCCTAGCAAAACATGCCATGACTTTTTGCTCAGTTGTGTGTGAAAACATTTATTATTTCTTGGCGATTAAGATGGCTATCAGAATTGTGAGTATGCCAATACAAGAATGAAATTAAGATTAACCAAACGTATATCTTTGATACCAAGTACTTTTACACTGATAGCTACGCACCAGATCCTAGTTTACCAGTAAAGGAGATCTTGTGTACCACAATACAGTAAATGAAGTGAATCGTTTACCATATACCACATAAGTGAACTGACTTTCTATGAGTAAACTATGAACACAAGATACAAAACAACGAATACAAGACAATAATTGTTTTTTCAAGAAAGCTTTTGGGGTTTTTTTGCGATTTGGTTTACCAAATATTGGACCTTGAGTGCATCAAGGCGTCATCATTGTAGATGGCGTATTGATTCACTCAGTGATTTAATATATTGTTATTTTGTTTCCTGTTATCATGTTAAGTATCATATAAGTTTGACTCTCGTAATTTCAGTTTGGAGTGAGTATTATGCTAGTATAAATTTAAATTAGACATTGATTTCAGTTTACCTTATAGGTATAATTGGAAATTCGCATAAAACAAATGTGGGCATATCCCATCTATTTATATTTTACTCCAGACTGAAGTACCCGGGACGCTGAAAATAGCTTAATCTTTAGGATTGTGTACGAGTCAAACGCTCAACGAAAGTACGAATGGTACACACCTTTGGCTCGGGCGCATTTGAACTCACAAGGTTCGACCCAGTGGAGAGAACAATTGTATGAGAGATCCCCAGAGATTCCACTTCCTTGAATATCACGTCTATGTGGGTGGGGGCCGTAATATCATTGAAACGTCCATTCGTGTAATGCAATATTTTACAATCTTATTTCAAGAGATGTATAAATACACGCCGACAACTCTATATTTTGGTATGGATGTCATGGGATGTTCATGGTTTGATTTAATCTACTTTAACCATCTTTCAATCGGAAGGCTGTGCTTCTGGTTGAAAATTGATCAAAGGCGAAGAATGTTTCCGCATCGTCTGAAGGCAGATTCATTGGCCGTATAAAACTGCATTTGTGTACATTTTGAGAAAATATATTTCAGGAATGCCCCGGGATCAATCCTCAGTCGGGGAAAGTTCTCGAGGTTTCAGGACACTCTCTGTCAACATCAATTGTGGGTTTGATGCTGTCAGTGTACCGCCCCATGGGGTGGAGATGTAAAAGGGCTGTCCTCTGTGCGGAGAGAAACACAAGCTGTGCTGGATAAAGATCCTTTCGTAGAATTCGAGAAGAGCGAGGCCACAAAGTTGCCGCAACGAAGGTTATCCCACACACCTGCGCCTTTGGGCCAAAGAGAGTCGTTAATATACTCGCCCAAAAAAGAAAGTGTGCATTGCAGAAATTGATCAAACTCCAAGCAAATAATTTCGTAGGTGTAAAGAGTGTTAACCTGTTCATAAATAAGTTATATTGAACACAAAAACAGCTTTCCCCGTTAAAATTGCATTAACGTTAAATGACGTGCTGCACGTTTGTGAAAAGGCATGATTTGCACGTGGAGAGTCTGAAAATTCATGCAGCAGTGTGAATCCTTTGGGTATTTAAACACTAAAATAAGGCCTTCCTATCGTTCACACTCAAACTTGCGCTGCTGTTAAAATGACTCCACATTAGCATGCCAACATTGACAATGAATCAACGTCTCCTTGCCCTGGGTATGTTTAGAGCTGGCAGAACACACAGAGAGGTTGCCCAGCATTTGAACTGCCACCGTAACACTGCAGACAGGCTAGTCCATCGACATGCACAACATGATGACGTTCGAAATCGACCCCGCTCCGGGAGACCCCGAGTTACCACCCCTGCACAAGGTCGGTATATCCGTGTCGTCCATCTCCGGAACCGGCAACAAACGGCAACGACGGCAGCCAGGAACATCCCTAACCTGAGACGGATACATCCTCAAACAGTAATCAACCGGCTGAGAGAATACGGCTTACATCCTCGAAGACCTGCAATTCGTCCGATTTTGACGTTACGTCATCGTCGTGCTCGATTGCAGTGGTGTTGACAACATCTCAGGCATCCCTTACACTGGTGGCGACGTGTTTTATTCACAGATGAATGTCGTTTCCATCTGTCATCATCAGACGGCCGCCAGAGAGTGTACAGACGTTGAAACGAACGCTACGCAGATCCATGTGTCGTGGAGCGAAACCGTTATGGGGAAGGGTCTCTCATGGTGTGGGGTGGCATCACTGCCCATAACAGAACTGAGCTGGTCATTATTGATGGCAATCTCAATGCAGCCAGATATCGTAATGAAGTGCTTACACCTGTTGTTGTCCCATTTCTGCAATGTCACGGCCCCGGCGTCATTCTACAGCAGGACAACGCCCGACCACACGCAGCTCGTGTTGTTCAACAGAATCTGCAGCAACAACAAGTGGATGTTCTTCCCTGGCCCACAAATTCGCCCGATATCTCACCCATTGAGCACGTATGGGACGAAATGAAACGTCAGCTACGCCGGCTTCCCCATGCACCGTCAACGCTTGGGGAACTCCAAAGACAGCTTATCAGAATATGGAACAACATCCCACAACACTTCCATGCTAACTTGTTCGCTTCCATGAGGCGTAGATGCACAGCAGTAGTCGATGCAGACGGAGGTCATACCAGATATTGAGTGTGTGACTTTTGTGTTTGACCCGTAGTGTCTTTGACTCTCCATGGCACCAAGAGTATTCGTCGTAGCGTAATGAAATTTCTCGTGTTGATCACAAATTGATTCATCTGTGATTGAATAAAATTTCCATGAATGAAAATGATATATATCTTTTTTTAGTGTTATTTTTTAGCATGCACACTTTCTTTTTTGGGAGAGTATATAAGTTACATAACGTGTTCGCCATTTCTTGTAAAACAAATAAGATTAATTAGAAATGCTTTTGTATTGATACAAGTACATACATGTACACTCTGGTTTCTAAACTCATTGTGCTAGTATGTAGCATTTCTGTTGAAACAAGGTGCGTGCGTGTGGAAGCAGGGACATTATCCCTGTGCCTTCTCCGGTTCCGCCGTATATGACACAGCCGTTGGGCCTTTTGGAATGCTACTTCAACTCAATTTAACCCTTAAACCTACCCGGTTTACCTGGCAATTTCGGAGTGTATTAAATTTCAGTTTACAAGATCAATTACAGAGTTTGCAAAGTGTGTATATGTGAGCATAAAGTATTGCTGTACACAAAAATACGTTTCAAAGACATCAATCCGTGCCTCCACCCCCCCCCCCCCCCCACCCCCCCCCCCCCAACACACGCACACATAAAGTCACGCTCACAAAGATGTGAGAATTAAGGACGTAGAATTTCTGTAGACTGGTTTTCAATTTCTTCCCCACTGGATCAAACCGTGGCAGGTCAAATGCGTTTTTGTTAATTTTGTCCATGCACTGCATATGGTCGGTCTATTTCCGCCAAGAGATGAATGCCAGACAAACCTATAATAATAATAATAATAATAATAATAATAATAATAATAATAATAATAATAATAATAATTGATTTTCTAGAGCGTAAAACCACAATTAGTGGCTTGACAGAAATACATACTCTTTTCTGAAAAAATAGTCACATCTGTTTCGGTTGCCTCTTAGAGAGGTTCAAGAGAATGATTTAGTAAATATTTATTTATTTATTTATTTATTGGAGTTTAAGGTCACATACTTATGCACAATGGCTAATCATGACCGTGACAGTTTTACGGGTGGAGGAAGCCGGAGTACCCGGAGAGAACCACTGAGCAACGACGAGCAGCTCCCGGGACCCCAACGTCGTAACACTGCACTGCAGCACAGGCAGGGTTAGATTGGTTGAAGACATGCGCACCCCATCGACGTGCAGTACACCTTAGTACACGGCGTCATCATGCCCCATGTGGACAATCGGGGTTAAGTGCCTTGCCCAAGGACACAACACGGCAGTCCGAATCGATCGCTCAGACGGTCACCCATCCGAGGACTAACCGGGCTCGACGTTGCTTAACTTCGGTGATCGGACGAGAACCGGTTACCGCAACGCCACCGCGCCCCCATTTAGTAAATAGGAAAGTTTTAAGATTCTTTTGAAGATATAGAGAGTTTCTGAATTTCTGACACAAATAGGCAGGAAATCCCACAATCTGCGACCCACGATGGAGAACTCACGATCATTAGCCTGATTAGACCTCCTAAAAGGTACAACTAGTTGAATTTGATTTTTAGATCTGAGACTGCGTGATGGTGTATATACAGAGAGGAGCTCTTGCAGTTGAACTGGAGCCACTTGGAACAGATGGGTTGAATATGATGTACAGTTGTTGTGAGTCGTCTGCGTACAGATGATATGATATGCCATGCTTATAAGAAGGCAGCCTAGAGAAGAAGCGTACATAGTAAACAAGAGCGGCCCCAGAACTGAGCCTCGAGGAACACCACACTTTAACATCCCGCTTCCTGAACCGATCTTATTGATGTATATTTGTTGACGGCGACTTTCTAGATATGAAGCAAACCACGATAAGACATTTCCACATATGCCATGCTGTGTCAATGTCTGCGTGAGAATATCGTGGTCAACTGTGTCGAATACTGCTGACAAATCCGCGAGAACAAGCAGTACATCCTTACCCTCAGACACTGATTCAACAATGTAGTCCGCAAACATTACCCACGAGCTGCAAATAATTATCCTCCCGTATGCAACAAGTAATCCGGACTGCCGAGTCGTTGACACCCCACTCAACTTCAGCAGTGAACTAACTCCGAATTCATGTTTAGAGTATGAATGGAGTAATGTTCAGTTTACATTTATTTGCTTCACAGTGATTTGAAAGTTCAACTTTTAAACTACGATGTATTCAGCGTGACCTAATACAGTTCAAGCATTGAGAGATGTGCTTGGAACTCCACGCGTAGAATCCGGCCGATGTGTAAGAATATCATGTAAGAATGCATTTGGTTGGCCGTTACACATCAGTTTGACGTTACGACGTGGATGAAATGCTTCGAACAGAAGCGCACAAACTAAGAACGTAAACAGTCCGCCTAAGATGACAGTGTCTTTACAAAAAATGCTAGATTTGCAACATTGTATTCAGGTTTTATAGATTGGTGTTGACTTTATAAATAGTCAAACTTTGTTCTTGTCTTTCTCTACGATACCATGCCTCTCCAATGCAAGCACCAAATACAGTTAGCATATTTTTAAAATTTTATTATTGAAACAAAAACTTTCCACGCTGTAAAAGTTTTCCAATACATAAACTTACGATTTGACTTCATTATTTAAAGTCAAAATCATATTCAAAATTGACATAAAAACACAGTACTATATTGACAAAGAAAACTGACAGATAAGGCTCTACAATGCTTTAGCACTGCACATCCGTCTTGTACTCAAGGGACAAACTATACCACCACCCTATTCTATAGACTATGCGGCCTAAACATAAAACAAACCAACAACATGCACATTTTATGGCAAAGAAATAATTACAAAAATAAAAAAAATAAAGAATGCCTTCCCATATGCAATTTTAACAAAGAAATGGCCCGAGAAACAGAAGATCGATCTTGTGGGTCCTAATTGCGACCGGATCGTGAACTCTGTCCGCTTTTCTAATACATCTTCAGATAGTTGAATTGGGACGTGCTTTACATTTTAAAAAATTAAGAATTCGGGAATTCAAACATAATTTGTACCCATTCCCACACGTTCATACTCCAATAAAGATTATAAAAATTGCATTCAATTCTTATAATTACATTCCGTAACTGTTTAAACTACATTTTACCAAACAACAAAGCAGAAAGACGAACATGTACGAAAGAACGAGGCGAAAAACCACCCTCACACAAGAGACAAAGTGCATAACTCGGAGTTGAGTGCGCCGGTTTTCGGCATTGACCCAAATTTGTCAAATTGCCGTCTTTCGCAACGAAACTTGGAATGTTCAAAACAATTTATTTAACATATCAGTAAACTATAATCACCTTTGAAACGACAACAAGTTCAAGAATAAAATCACTGAAATAATTTCACACTGTCGATTGACATTTCTTGTAAGTTGTTTGAGAAATCACAAATTATTAACTTGAAAGTAAATGCGGGTCAAAGTTCGACCAAATGTATTCATTGGAAAATGAATTACATTTGGTCCTGACGTTTTCATCCAGCTGACGAATGGGAATTGAGTATTTGGACCCAAAACGTATAACTACATTAACAATGTAATTATTATAATTTAAATACCCGTGGGTAAGTGTGATTTATTGAGTACATTATAAGTTCAGTTTCGCATGCTGAGGGTTAATCGTTCCACCGTACAAATAAATCCGTAATATAGTGGTCAAAGAACAGAAATGAAAGGCTTGTTTTACAATAGGTAACCATGGAAATTAGTAAACGCAGATGCAACTGGATAAACGCCCTGGCGAACAAATCATCGCTTGTTCGTAAATTTACTTGAATGGACACATGCAAATCTTAAGCTCCTCCGATAGCTCTTTCCGGTGGTGGGGCAAGACAATACTTCTATTCGCGATAGGAATTAGGAATGGAAAGCATAGTATGGTATTATAAGGCGGCGTATCTCCTATAAACTTGATTTAAATCAAGTTGTTTAAACCTTTCCCCAATGAAATGACCAAAACCGGCCAGCGCGATTCTCAAAAAGCGCTAATTAATTTTCATTATTCTTTCATTTTTTTTTGTCTCACAAATATAGGTTATAACCACTAGTTGGAACGAACTCCTCGGGATCGTTCCAATGAGGGGTCATAACCTATGTTTTTGAGACAAAAAAAAATTTAAACAATAGTTAATCAAGAATTTATTCGTCTGCTTTTCATGCTAGGCAAAGCGTTAATACGATATAGTAGAATAAAATACAATATTATAAACGTGTAAGCGGACAGACTTTCGACCGGATCACGACTGGATCGCGATCCGGACGAAATTGTCTTTCAACTCTTGTCCCCACCGCTCTTTAGAATTCCAAGTGCCCGAAAAGAAATACGCGAACACTGATTGTGTGGAGATACTATTTTCGTTCGTTTTTCTTGATTCGGGTTTTATTTCGCAACATTTTATTTATGAAATCTCGAACCATGGCGTATTTGTGTCTGTCCATCTGATTTCGATCTGGTTGAGAAAAATAACACTTTTGTGACCTCAGTACTCTATTACGTACCACCTTTTGGTGCCTCTGAGTAATCTGTACAAACACCAGCAATACAGACCTGCAACGAAACAAAGAAACGCGAAAAATACAGATGTTCACCCATTGCCAACGCAAGCACCCTGCTTTGCTATTAAATATCATGTTTCGTGAAAGACGTTAGTGAAATCATCTCGATTTATGACTGCATCTGCGAATGTACAATTAAAGAAGGTATGTATAATTTATTCATTTATTGGGGTTTAAGGACACTTTCGACCCTCCAGGGCCAACGCGTGTTGGATAGTTTTATTGGTGGCGGAAACCGGAGTACATGTAGAGAACCACGGAGCATTAGGAAGCAACTATCAGACTCCCGAACGCACTAACTCCGCACAAGCAGGATTAGCATTGTTTCAAGACAAGTGCACCAACGACATGCAGCACACCTTGTTTAATGGACACAGGAAGAGGAACCAATTTACTATAATCCCAGCGCATGCTTAATGGATTCACAAAGAAGAACAGAGAGTAAGCGAACTAACTTGCAAATCATGACATCTTGTATTCGTGAATAAAGCATGCAACCCATACCATACCTTTAGTATTTATCTTTTATCTAATACTTACAAAACTTACCCCTAACGAAGGGATTGGCCGCAACACGTGACGTCAGAAGTTAACGTTGACGTCGTAACGTGATAAGTGAGTTGGTTTCGTAAATAGAATTGAATTAATCTTCTCTTTTTTTCATCAACGTTTCCCTAATACGAATAGCAGATTGATTAATTGATTGATTGATTTATTTATTTATTTTGCTGTTCACGTACATATATGCCACATAATAAATAATGTGGTACTAAAGTAAACAAAAGTGTACAAACTGGCATAATTGAAAAGTACACAGCAGGGAGGTGTCATGGCCAGATTGGCTGCCTGCCTGACACCTCCGGAATCATTATGATGATGTATTGCAGAAGACTATGACAGTTATTCGGATATGCATTAATGACTATTATGTTTATAAGGAATTTTGGGATATGGACAAATAATTTTGTATTCTGAGAAATAATAATAATAATAGGTATAGAGTTTTTATGGCCCGAATGAGAGATGTGGGGTGTAGAAGCGAGGGTACATGTTTTTGACTAATTTCTCAGCGCTGGTGTTATTAAAAATGTACATGATAAAGTCAAGTTGCAATTGAACATAACTGACTCGACCAGAGCAGGAGGTTAGGAATGGGCGAGACCACGAGACATACTTCATATATAGTTCCGATGGTTTTCATCATTCAGCATGAGTAAATGAGTACAGGCACATGTTTCCCAAAACTTGAAACTAGCACATGCTCTGCACAACATGAATCTGACACGAGACATGAATAAACCAGAATAATGCGGGAGCCTGTTCTGCGATATCGCCTGGACAATCGTCGAAAGAGAAGGTTATGGTATTAGGCTGAACATTCAGGGCAGTATAGATAGTTGCACTGAACATTTTGGAAATGTGATGCTAGGAAATGTGCCACCATTTTTTTGTAAAATGAGTTTCTGTTGTCAATAGTATGATTCTCTCTGTTACGTTCATTCCACAATTTGGAGTACGAAGGTGTGGGAAGCCGCACGATGATTTTGTCCTCGTTCTTTATACACAGAGGAGATCAGACTGTCTAGTAGTTCTAATGGTTTGGTTATGATTGCGTCCAAAGAAATCGCCAAAAGGTGAGGGTAAATTCCCATGCAGTCAATCGAAAACACATAGTAGAGCATGTAATTTCAACAAGTCATTTACTTTAAGTATTTTATTCTCTATGAACAAAGGATCAGTGTGAGCGTTATATCTTGTGTTGCTTATTATACACAGTGGTCGTTTCTGCATAACGAGGAGTCTATTCGTTGTTTTGAGTTACTCCAGATATGCATTCCGTAAATCAGATGACAGTGTATCGGGGCATAATAAAGCGATTTCAAGACATCACCAGGGAGAGGTTTCACTTTATTGAGGGCAAAATTCGCTCATGCTATCCTTGAGCATAGCTGAGCAATGTGAAGTTTATAGGAAAGGTTTTCATGTATATCAATCCCTAAAAATTTAGTTGCTTTCTCTAGCTGCCCGCCCTGCTTATTTCTTTATTATGAATCCGGATATTTTCACGCACGTATATTTTTCTTTTGTGGGAAGAATCAAAATAATATTTTTCAGTTCCTTGTTTGAATATGTGTCCAAATTATTCACGTCTGGCTTAAGTAATATGCAGTGGTATTGTCCGCAAATGAGAGGAGATTTAGAGAAGTAGAGTATACCGTATATCGTTAATATATAATATGAATAAGAAAGGCCCTAGTATAGAACCCCGTGGGACACCACACGTTATTTGTATTAATTTGGAATTTTCAGCTTCATAAGAAACATATTGTGCCTTATTGAATAAATACCTTTTGAACCAGTTATAGCTAGTCCTATAATTCCATACCATTCCAGTTTCTTTCCTAATATATCGAGTTTTATCGTATCGAAAGCTTTCGAAAAATCTGGAAAGATTGTCAGTGTTTTATCTTTCCTTCTTTTGATGTTTTCCGCCGCAACGTGTTTTAGAAATTGCAGAACGGGATTAACAGAGCTGCCTGTTGTTTTCGTTCATTAAAATTACAAAAGGAAGTTTGGCTTTTTATGTCAAACTCATTAGAACAAACAAAGGAACTGCCCACGTTACCTCTTTGTCTAGCGAATGTGATTTTACAGTAATATGCAAGTTTTTATTCTTTTCAGGAACAAAACAAAACATAGCAAACCCTACCTCCCAGATTATTATATTATTTATTTATTTATCTATTGGGGATTAATAAAACTTTCGACAGCCAGAGTCTCCTGGAGCCGAACAGTTTTTATGATGAAGGAATCCGAAGTAACAGAGAGAATCACCGAGCAACAGCGAGCGACTGTCAGACTGTCAGACAGTGGACAATCGAGATTTAGTGCCTTGCCCAAGCACACAAGAAAGTTGCCCTGGCTGTGATCGAACCCTGGACCTTTCAGATTGAAGTCCTTTGCCAAAACCAGATTATTATATTAATGACAAGGATAGTGTCTGTATTATATGTCGCGATGTGCACACTGTTGGTATAATGAACAGAAAAAATGTTACAGAACATCTGAAGATGGTGAAAGCGCAGTTTTCCTATTTATAAATGGGTTTAACCCTTTACCCAACGTAACGGCCAAAACCGGCCAGCGCTATTTACAAAAATCGCCAATTAATTTTCATTATTTTTTCATTTTTCTGTCTCAAAAATATAGGTTATGACCCCTCTTTGGAACGAGCTCGTCGAGATCGTTCCAAAGAGGGGTCATAACCAATGTTTTTGAGACAAAAAATGAAAAAAATTAGTAATTCAAGAATTTTGTTTGCAAGTGTCGTCTGCTTTTCGTGTATGTAAAGGATTAAACAGAATAATAGTCAAACGTTCAAACTGATTGGGAATAAAATGTAGAAACTAGCTTCTGTATTTTTATACCACTCTACAAGACAAGGCGTGAAGTGATGCGCACATATATAACTTCGCTAACATTTCGATTTTTTATATGAAATTCGCATTACCTAAGTCATAGGTAAATTTACTGACAACTGTAGAAAATTAAGGAGAGCTAACTTTCCTGTAAATCTCTTCCAATGACGACAACTTCAGCCATGACCATGCCACGCTTTCTGCTGCTACAACCACCTGCGTCTTGTTTAGGTGAGCAGAGAAACAAAGCGGAATGAACGAATTGTATCTAGTTATGATATGTGCTTGAAAAGCAGAGCATGACGCTCGTTTTGAGTTGAAAACAAATGAGTTGAGAGATATTGCAGCTAAAACGATGATGATTAGAAATGCTCTGCAGAACAATATCTGAAAAGCAATAGCGGGAATGGAGTCAGTAACATACAGAAATGGAAGGGAAAGTACCTCGCAGCAACCGGCCGACAGAATTTCGCACACAAGTCGACTGGCTTCATGTTTGTAACTGTCTCTGTGTGCTAAATGTTCAGGCAAGACATTCGGTTGGCAAGGACACCATCAAACCTTAAATTGAGACAACTCTACAGTAATGTAATACGGCATGTTCTTTAGCACTGGTGGCCCATATAACAGTCCGAAGGAAGAATCGTTAGATTTAAACGGTTGTTTCTAGTCAAATGCAGTCTGCCTGAACAGGCAGACGACATGTGACTACAAAAGAGCTCGTAGACCAAACATCTTCAGCATTATGTGATGTTCAGTACATTCGCTATTATGCCCACACATTTGTACGAGTGGACGGAACTCGATATTTGGGGACAGCATAAAAATCCCTCCCTGACAAAATATACTTGCTGACTTGCACTTAGAGACAAATAAAAAAAATATCAGTACATTTTCAGTTATTTTTTTTTTTTTATTAAAACTGAAACACAAGACTAGAAAACATACCCTTTTTCGGCACTATCATAGCACACCGGATTCATCTGCAGCAAAAATAATATTTGCATATATTTACAAATTAATTAAGTTGAGAAATGTGTAGTCTTAACACCGGGCACTGATTTCGAAACACCAAAATTTCAAGCAGCAAATGTTTTCAATCTTGCAAATAGAAATTCAACCAATTTAGCTCTGTTTGACAGAGTTCTATGGGCTCTGTGACACAAAATTGAATTGGTTGAAACCAAAGCGTCATTTTGAGAAAACATCTTGATTGGAAACTTTGGATCATCATTCAGAGGTTTAAATATGTTGATGAATCACAATAAAAGCATCAAAAACTGTAGTTATACAGAAGCAGCATAGCTCAACAGAGAGGTATTTTGGGGTAATTGGAGAAGGGAGGCTTTGTTAAGGTGGATTTTATCGAGTTGGGCTTGGTCGGGGTAGATTTTGACGTGTCTTGATATCTGCGTCCAGCGATATTCCACTACTGAAGCAGCTTGTGAATAACAACAGGTACCTTCTGATCACCACACAATGTCCCATCCGCCGCAATAACACCTGTACAGTAATCCGCTTTTTTACACCACATAGTTGTGCATATGGTACTGTAGTTCAGGTCTGTGTATTGCCCCTAAAAGCAAAACAAAAACAACAAATGCTTAGCATTAAAAGAAAACCAAACCATAAGCTGCTCAGTGAAATGTCGAGATTACCGAATGTTTTAACCCCACTGGCAAAAACGAATGCACAATTATTTATTTATTGGGACCACATGTTTCTGCGTAATGGCTAATCGGCACCGCAACATAGAGATAACGTGAAATTTGGTCAATCTTATATATCCAAGTTGCCCATTTTAGAGGACTTCTTTTCCAAGCATTGGTGACAGGGTTCAATTTTACCTGTAAAACAGAGCTTGGTCACCACTGTAAACAAGCACTACTTCTCTGTTCAGGGTTTTGGGAATGCGTAAATAAGATCAGCAGTTACACGCACAGTACACGTATCAACGACAACTAAAATTGTGACGCAAGATACCATAACTATCGAATCCGGTTTGGCACTAGAGTGTACTGTGGTAACAATAACGGTACGGAAAAGGAATCTCAACCAAGGATGGTTTGGTTTGTAAGTGTTCCACTGGCTCTCAAGATCAGAGCGCTTTAGCGACATTTTGGCAGCCCAATGTTTTCTAAACACATTTATCTTTCCAAACATTGCAAGTGTTCAGGACTTCAGAGTCGGACGAAACTCGATGTCGAGACTAGGGCTGAAACGGTTGGCTCATTTTCGTAACCGACTAACCAAGAGCTATAACCGGATAACATTATTTTACCGAATATGAGATCAAAACTGCAGGAATTGGAAAGCAGTATTCTCAAACTATTCCGTAGTGTGTATACAAGCGAACGTTGTCGACTACTCCACAGCGTTCGTTTGTAAACACACTGCGGAATAGTTTCTGCGATTACTCATTACTTACGGAAACTGGCGATCATTAATGAATTCTTGAACACAGAAGTCGATTAGTTCTCAATAAAAACAACGCGGCTTCGATGTGTAATCTATCACAAAGGAAAAGCGGCAGATTTACTACGTTTTAAACGTGGAATGACGATCACAATCGATATTTCGGATAACCGGTTAATGGTTTTTCTAATCGGTTAGGTACCAAACTGGTTTCAAACAGATTATCCGATTAACCATTTCAGCACTAGTCGAGAACCGATATACTGTTTGATGTGAAATTGCTTGATACTTTGAGAATTATTTGGGTTTTTTTAATACAAAGAACTGAATTGACACAAACATGCTGTACACGCTATTTGATAGTCAGATACGTTTTATGACCAGAAAATTAATTAATAGTCCCGAGTGACGGGCCGACAACTCACTTGAAAGAGACTAATACATTTGCATTACGTATTGAGTGTTCAGTTCCAATAAATGGGACGAACCGGGACCGACGTTTTAAAACTCTTAGATTTGTATTGATATTTTCTGTTTACGACTGTATATTATAATTGGTGGAAATTGCTTGCTCGCATTTTAAATTTTAAATAACGTGGAAGTTTATCTACCCGTACGTTACCACTTTGTTTGAAAAGGTATTGAATCATTTCCGCCATTAATAGTCATTATGAAGAAAATATAATTCTAGAATATATATATCTTTTAACGTTGAATTTTTTTAAGTATTTGTCTGGGTTGTTCACTAACTTAAGTTGTCGGACTGTAAACTGAAACTCCCGACAAAGCATGCGAGTTCTTTCAAACGGGTAACAGCATATAAGATATCGTATCATATGCATGAGGGAATTTTTGTAGCAAACAGCGCACATGCAGAGAACGCCCGCCACCCGTTGCAAGTAGAGGGCAACTGTGTGGTCTGCGTAATTTCTCCTACATTACTTTGTTCTAGAAGTTGAACTAGAAGCCGTTTCGAATTTCAGATGCCATGATGTTTGTAGAAGTAACTGTGAGTTTAGTTGACGACTGTCTTTGACAAATGCTACTTGAATGCATTTCTCAGACCTCAAAATTGGACAATTAGAAGATTTAAGAAATTAATGGGGCTCTGCGATTGTCAATTTCGAACAGAATTTAATCTCAAGACAAATCTATCTTGTTGCTCTGTAAATTAGAAGTGCTGAAGTGTTTTTTCGACCGTAACGATTACCGGTCTGCACTATAGTATTATATTCATGGCGACTCGTCTGTTTGGCAAGTCCATCAACAACGCGGAATATTCCAGAACGGACTCAAATAAGTTTCGGAAGCGGAAGCAAAACGTCATTGAAGTCGTTTCTATCATCAGCTCTGCCGTATAAGATACCGGATAGGATTTTGAGAACTGCTTGGCAATTCAAAAATGTTCAAAGCAGCGCAACTAGACTCAACTCCAATTAAATCATGGGGACTATTCCGCATCAAGGTTCAAAGCTTCGCATGGCCAAGAAGTTAACGCCCCTGGCAGTCTCAAAAGTGAGCATGGTTGTACAGACCAGTTATCATCGACGTAATAAACATCAAAGCAAAATAAAGTAAATGTATAACACGTGAGTAGGTAGAATATGCGGATACGGTATCACTTGTACACGATTTTGTACATGTACACGTACATGGATGTACACCTCCATAGGATTTAGTGTTAAAATCGTGTACAAGTACACAAAATGTCGTTTTTTTATGGTGATACAGAATCGGCAATTGGTTTTTGAGACTCTCAGATCGCACTTTTAACATTCAAATACCCGTTGGCGAACGTGTACATTGTACACGTCGCTCAAGAGTGAAAAAAATGTACGAAATTTTAAGAAAATGAGGTTGATTTTCTGATCTAGAATCCGCAAATGGGTTTTCCCCATAGGATCGCACGTTAATCGCGCGAGCAAAAAACGTGTTGCGGATTCTGTATCAGCATCAAAAAGTGGTTTGCGGATTCTGTATCATCTGTATCTGTACACGATTTTAACACTGAATCCTATGGAGGTGTACAGGGAAACCCATTTGCGGATTCTACATCAGAAAATTGACCTCTGTACGGTACATGGAAAAAAGGTGATACTGAACCCGCAAAACCAATGCCATGTTTCCCGATCGTGTTTGGGACGGTATAGAGTGCGATTTGATCGGTGAAAAACGATTTGCCAATTCATCTCTTGAGTTTTGTGAGACGAAATCGTGATAGAATCGGTTTTGAGGAGAGGAAATAAAAAAAGTGATTGATATATATAGGAGAGAAAAAAAATAAATAGTTATTTAAAAAAAAATAAATATATCAAATCGAATAGATAATAAAAAAATACGTAAATCATGAGCGCTTCCCAGACTATTAGAGCAAGGTTTCTTTTAGGAATGCTGATGAGAGCCTACGCATTCTGTAGGAACGAACAACTAGGTCGCCTCTTGTTAGAACGATGCGTCGGATGTCGGGATCACTTAGACTTCGATCATGAGAATCATTCGTGTCTGACGATGGAAAGGGAAGATATGGTCGTCAAGTATTTTGAACCGCGTTCGAACGCGTTCAAATCGATAAAGTGATCGCGTTTTGGAAGAGATTACTCTTCTGTAAGGATCGTGACAAGCCCACAGTTTCGGAAGAACTGAAATTGGCGCGTAGAAGTCTGACTTTAGAAGACAAGGGATGCATCATGAAATTATTGTTCAATGAAGCATACGTCTAAGTTTTCTCGTTGATATAAAATAAGGGAGAATAGAAAATAAAAATAAATACACACAGAAATTTTTTATCTAATATTAGAAAGAGAAAAAGAACCTGAAATAAATTGTCTCCGACGTTAGATGACGACGAGGACGAGAAGCCGAACGGCGTTTTGCCGACGGCACCGTCGCTAGAAGAAAAAGAAAGAGGAGAGAGGTATCGCATCGATCAAATCAGTAGAATCCAAGCGTATCTAACTCGAGAGAGAGATTCTCGCCGTTCTCTCAAGAAGAAGTATTCGCGTTTCGTGAAATTCCTCAACGCGATCGACACGACACTCATCACGATTTCCATGGGTATACACGCAGCCGGCATCGGATTGTTGTCAACCGCGGTTGGTACTCCGATCGTGTTAACCGTAGAAGGAGTGGCTCTCGCCGCCGCATTGTATAGCACGCTCGGAAACTTTTTGAATAGGAAATTATATCTGAAGGCGAGGAAACACGACAAGATTCGCGTCTTGGCCGACTCCAAGATCGACACGATATCCGAAATGATCTCGATGGCGTTGAAAGACGGTAGGATATCGGACGGAGAATACTTCACGACATTGGGCGAGTAAACGAAATACGAAGCCATGAAAGAAGCCGTGAGAATCAAGACTCGTCAGATCATCAAGGAAGAGATGAAGGATTCTCTCGTGGAAAAAGGGAGGAAAGAGGCCAGGGAGGAATTCAGTAGGATGATAGAACTCAAGAGCAGCGATTGAAAAAAAAATATATATATAATAAGAACAGAATGTTTAAAAAAATAAATTTTAAATTTATATATAAAATAAAAACGAAATTAATTTAAATAACTCTCAAAAAATGTATAGCGTAAAGTGTAAGAGAGTTACCGAGACGAGTAATTCTCAAGAAGTACGAACTAAAAACGACAGACAGATGCTTCGCGGAATTTGCGACGTGTGTAGTTCTATCAAGACTCGATTCGTCAAAAAAATGAACGTGAGCAAAGGTAAAGGCATCGTGAATAAAATGATCAATAATCTACCTTTCGAAATGCATCTGCCTGGTCACAGTTTCACGGGACCTGGAACGATATTGAACAAGAGACTCAACGCCGATCTGACTCCTACATCCTGGAGCAAACCTGTGAATAGGGTGGACGCGGCCGTGTATGATCACGATCTGTGCTACGCCGGACATCCCGACACCAAGACTCGCAACGACGTCTGCGATAAAAACATGTTGGCGAAATTGAGAGGTATATCGAATCCGACCAGGAGAGAGAAGATAGAACGTTCGCTGGTCGGTAATCTGATCGGTGCGGAACGTCGATTCGGATGGGGCGTTCAAAAAAAGGCGCATCTGAAAAGAAGAAGAAATGATTATTGACGAGCGAATTGGCCAAGGAGTTATACAAACCCATCGTGCGTAAATTTCGAAAGAGAAGGGTGTTCGTGAAGGGTTTGGATGATATTTGGTCTGCCGACTTGGTCGACATGAGATCGTTTTCGAGGTGGAACGAGGGTGTCAAATATCTATTGACGGTCATCGACGTGTTTTCCAAATACGGTTGGATCAGAGCTTTGAAGAATAAATAGGGACCTTGTGTCGCCGAGGCTCTGAAGAGCGTGTTCGACTCGTCTTCTCGAAAACCAAATAAATTGTGGGTGGATAAGGGAAAGAAATTCTACAACAAGCACGTTCATCGATTGGTCGACCTCTACTCGATCGAAAACGAAGAGAAAGCCAGCGTGGTGGAACGTTGGAATCGAACGATGAAGGAAAAGATGCATAGAAGATACTTCACGGCGAATTCGACCAAGAAATACATATGCGCTCTGAATGGTCTGGTCAAAGATTACAACAACACGCGACACAGATCGATCAAGATGACTCCCGCGGAAGCTAGCGATCCTCGAAACGAAAAACGGGTCTACGCGAATCTATATCCTGATAGATCTAAGATCAGGAAGAAGGCTAGAACGCCGAAATTTGCGGTCGGCGATCGAGTGAGAATCTACGCTTACAAGAAGCACTTCGAAAAGGGTTATACTCCTCGATGGACCTCGGAAATCTTCGTGATAATCAAAATATTTCACACCGATCCGGTGACTTACGAAATCGAAGCTTTGGATGGAGAAGAGATCATCGGAAAGTTTTACGAACAACAATTACAGAAGACAAAGTTTTGATAAAGAAAACAAATTTCTTTTATTTACTCTCTTTAACATTTTCTTGTTTACACACATATATATAGGAGAGAAAAATAATAATAAAACATAATTAAAACTATTTTTAGATAAAAAAAGCAAGCTAATTAATAAACAAAAAAAAAACAAATTCCCTTTAAAAAAATGGCAAATATACCAGATATAGCACAAAGCATAGTGAAAGATGAAAGTATTCAAGAATATGAGGTTCACGAATACGAACCGGTAACCAGAACAAGTTTGAACAATGCGGGAGAGATAAGAATCAACATCGAAACTCAAGATCTATTCATCCATCCTAGCGAGAGTTACATAGTGGTGCAGGGACGTCTCACCAAGGAAGATGGGAGCGACTACGCTGACGACGACATGGTTACTCTAGCCAATAATGGCATCATGCATCTGTTCAGCAATATAAAATACATGCTATCCGGACAAGAGATAGAATCTGTGTTTCATCCCGGTCAGGCCACCACGATGTTCGGACTCTTGATGTATCCAGATGATTTTTCGAAATCCAGAGGACTTAATCAGTTGTGGATGAAAGACACCGTCGGCCCTGCTAGCGCCGGCGCGATATTCGACTACGTCGTCAAGACGTCCAGACCTAAAGGAACGTTTTCATTCAGGATACCTTTGAAACACATCTTCGGATTCGCGGACGATTACAACAAGATCATGTACGGATTCAAACACAATCTGACGTTGATTCAAAAAGGAAACGACGACGCGATAGTGAGACTCAGACAGAAGATATCGTGGTTCGTTCCGCACGTGGAGCCTTCGGTCGCGGAAAAAACGCGTCTCTACAAGATCATATAATCCAAGAGTAAATTACCCGTGGGATTTAGAATGAGGCAGTGCAACACGGCTAGCATTCCACCCTCCACGAATCACTTCAATTGGTGATTGATGGTGAAATCCGCTTCCGAGAGACCGCGTTTCATTGTGGTTGCGTTTCGGACTGATAAGGATGGGTCTCAGGAAAAGAATGCATCGCGGTTTGATCACTGCAATTTGAGAAACATGCAAGTGTTTCTGAACGCCACGAGGTATCCAGCAATCGATTACAACATGTCGTTCGGCAAGAATGATTTCTGCAGACTGTACGGTGATGCCGCTGATTTTAGAAAGAAGTATCACGGTCTAGACGAATTGATGAGCAACCCTAATATATCTCCCAGCGAATACAAGTCGATGTATCCTATGTTCGTATTCGACGTCATTAAACAGAGTGAACGACTCAAGAGTAGCATCTTAGATATTCAGATCAAGATGCAATTCGATAGGAACGTGCCAAGAAAAACCGAAGCCTTTGCCCTGGTCCTGTCAGATAGAGAATTACAATTCGAATCAGATGGAAATAAGATGTCGATCGTTCGATGAGAGACGTGTGTGAAAAAAAAATAAATAAAAATTTAAAAAAATAATTATAAAAATGAATGATAAAGAAAGAGAATACTTAAGAAGAAACAGACGTGTTTTGATTAAAAATATTTCGCAAGATTCGTTAGCAATAATTCTAGACACTTTAGTCAAAACAGAACCTTCGAAATTGACAGATTATATGAGACGTGAAATCGAAAGTAAAATCTTGACAGAAGATAAGACCAGAAAACTTTTAGACACATTGACGTATAGAGGACAGACTGCTTTTCGAGAATTTATAAAAGCTCTTCGAAATGCTAAAATAGATGTCGATGCGTGTTTTGAGATAGGTGATCCAATTTCACGAGATGAAACATTATGAGAAATAACGTATTAAAACAAAACCCCCCAAAAAAATAAAGTAATGAGATCTAGAGAGATTGAACATCTTTCTAAATCTCATTACTTTTTTTTTGTTTTTTTTTTGTTTTTAATAATCACTCATTATTTTTAATTAATTTTTCCACGCTTCCACTGTTTGTTCAAAGGATCTAGTTCAATCAGTAGGCTCACCACGGAAGTGGCGGCTTCGGGATTATTTGTTTTCGTAACAAAATTAATCCTGTCTGCGGCGTTCACTTTGGGAGGCGTGCCGAATGTGCTAACATTCGAGTGTTGATTCTCAGTCTTTTTGATGCTGTATCTCTTATCGCTCTCTACACCATCCACCACGAGATTGACCATCACCATCACTCTGTTATTCAAATCCGTGGAAGCCAGAGCCATTCGAATTATTTCACCTCCTAACGGCATGGGATAACCCACCTGACCATGTTTTGATCCGCTACCTCCGTTTCCGAAAGACCACTTGGTTTTTCCCTCCTCTAACGTGCCGGCCTCCAGAGCCCACACGGTGATCAATTTTCTAGCATATTTGACTTTCTCCACCACCGAAATCAGGGTGCAGGCAACCGTCATGTTCACGGGATCCGGTAGATTCGTGAGCGCGTGTCCACCCATGTCTAGTTTACCTTCCATGAGTCGCCCTTTCTCCAGACCGAGTTGTCATCCACGTACATCCTGCTGACTGCGCTGGAATCGAATTCGGGATCGTGATTGAGTCCGAATAAATTCTCACCGTTCATGTTGATACCACCCTCCATGGCCAGATTGTTTGTTCAGGTAGAGATCGTCCACTTGCGATTCTATGTATTCTTGTGATCGTATCATGGCAGAATCTACGTAGCCCTTGTTGACTGCGGTTGAGTCCGCATCCGTGTCATCGACCTTCGAGAGATTCAATATCTTGTTGAATCCCGCATTCAGATCCGATTTCATTTCTCGTCCATCAGAATTTCTCTGTTCCAGATCTACGTAGTGTTTGGTCGCCACGTCCTTGGGATTCGTGGGAGTGGCCACGTTCGTTATCTTGTTAGAATTGGCGTTCAATTCCGAGTGCATCGTTTTCTGAACGAATCTATTTCTCAGGTGTTCGCTGAATCGCGCGTGAGAGTCATCTGCATATTTCTTGGTTGTGGCATCGGTGGGATCTAGGGGATTTGCAATGTTCACCAAACGTTTAGATTTCAGATCAAGATCGTCGGTCATGGCTTTATCCACGTAATTATCTAGCATGATTCGTTCGAAATCCGCGTTACCCCTGTCAACGTATTTTTTAGTCACAGCATCTGCAAGATCTATCGGCTCGGGAAGATTGTAGAGCTTCTTATCGTTCATGTTCAAAGGTTCCTCTCGAGGTTCGTATCTCCGAACGTAACGTTCGTCCAAGTTGGCAACATCGTAACCATCACCGACTTCGAGCGTCTTCCTCTTCTTTTTTAGGTTGACTTTTTCGTTGTCACTTCTACCAAATTTATCGACTGGCATGTTGTTTTGAGATTTTTGTTTTTAAAAATATATTTCAAACGCAGTTTATTAAAAATGAATTATTTCACTTATTTTTATTTTTCGTTTTATTCGATTAAAATTTTTTTTTTACCTTTATATGCTATAAAAAAATCTCTCTCTAATGTAAATCATTGAGAATTTCTTGAAACCGATCTCCTTCAGACCATCTCTTGAGAACGTAAAGACACAGGTGACCGCAAAACACTTGATCTGGTGATTGCACTCATTCCATGTTGTAACAAACCATCGATTTGTTGAAATAGTTCTTTATTTCTTTCGGCGGCGAGATTCCGTAGCTGTCGAAATGATAATTCTTGTTCTTCCCGTTCTTGAATCACGCCACCCAGTGAGTGCCTTCACCGGATAAATCATCTAGATTTAAAATTCCGCATTCCGATTGTCGAGGTCTTCTCTTCGGCAAGGCATCTCTGGAAAACACGCCTAGAAAATCTTTGATTTTCAAATCTTTTGCCGCATTCAACAGATCGATGTTGGATAGGGGTTCGTTAGGTAAGACGACACCTTCTATGGATATCTCTATTTTCTTATTCATCAATGTGTATATTTTTTTTTTTAATTTATTTATTTTATTATAATTCACTAAAATGATGTTTTTTTTTTGTTTTTTTTTTGCTTTTTAAACTAACTCTATTGACTTCCATAATCTTGAATCCGTCTAATTCCTCGACTTCCATAATCTTGAATCTGTTTAATTCCTCTTGATTTTCTGGAATCCTATCTTCATTAATCATATCTGGAATCTTATCATCCACAATCATATCTGAAATCCTATCGTCTAAAGTCCAATGTCCGAGTGCCAAAGTGTTTATTTTATCATCTAACACGAATCTCTTATCATCATTGGCCGTCAGCGAAATCTTGTTGACTATTTCGGTATACAAGTCATGATTTTCGCTTCGAATCGATTTCATAGTCTTATACACCGGACCATTTCCTAACAGACAATCTTTATACTCTCGGAAAGAGATGTTTTTCTTCACCACGCACGCTTTAACCCCTTTGCACTTTTTGATCTCTTCATCTTCTAGACGATAAGCATACAGTTTAGGTCTCAAGCCCACGAATTCGACGATTTGTTTACCACCACTCTCGTCCTTAAATTTACATAACACCTTCTTGTTGTCATTCGATTGAATGTTGGACGGGTGATCGATGGGATAATTCCTCATGTCAAACCATGCGGCCACGTCCGGAGATATATCTTGGTAGACATCTTTCGTCTCTATCTCGTAAACTAAACTGTCCATTTCAGTGAACAGTAGTTTGGCTTTATCACCAAATTTTCGTTTGACGTAATCGTAGTGAAACTCGTACATCAATCGCTTGCTGATATCTAAGATGATCGGTCCGAGATAATACGGTTTGTCGAACTTCAGGTGCGTCTTTTGCATGTGAACGGCCACTAGATTTTCATCGAATCTGGTTCGGTGTTTGTAATTGGGTTTCACCACTAATTTTTTAGCTCTTTTCTCAGATGTGACGAGTTGAACATCGGCTCTCTTCCTGATGTTTTCCATTGATTTACCATACACGCAGTTGTTCATGAGTTTGAAGAAATCTTTTTCGAAATCGTTCTCGGCTCGAATTCTGAGATTCGTGTTGAGATCGATGTATTTTTTCATCCAAAGCTCTTCGTTGAATCGAATGATGCGATGTATCTTGACTAATTTCATCCCGTAACCGACGTATTGTTTCAAATTCTCACTGTAAACGACGTAGTTACGTTTGTTAAATAAATTGGGAATGAGTTTTTCCTCATCTCCTTCGTTCGGTTCCATTCGTTCAGGAGCCAGTGGATAATCATTGTGTAGATCGTGTAATTGTTCCGGATAGTTCAAATCAACTTCTAAAATGCAAGGATAGTCTCTCCATTTTTGCCTCTCTTCCTGTTCTGTTACCCATTCGAAATTTCCAAATGGTAAAGGATGACTCATAGCCCAACCATACAAATTATTAGCATCCCAATACTGTATGTATTTATTCAACCATTTCGAATCGAAACCTTCTTTCATGTAGGGATTGTTAGCTTCAGAATATCTGTGGGAGATCATCGATACGCCACCTCTCATAGCTTTTTCGAACATGAGCAACATGTCCACGTCAGATAATAATTCCAATTGGACTTCGGTGATCTTCAACAGAGCGTCTCACGCCAGACCGGGTGCAGTGAAATACCAAGCCGGATCCAGATCGTAATTTCGACGACAAACGTCTCGAAAATTTTCCAACACGTCTGCCAAGAGCAGAACGTCAGTCTTTAGATAGAGATCATGATAATCTCTCATGGTTTTCATATCGAATGATTTCCACACGTTTTTAGTGTGTTCATAATTCTCATCGGAAATGTCGGATTCATATAATTTTGTATAAAAACTTCTTTCGAACGTAGTGCGGTGTCGGCGAATCTCTTTAGATCGTTCATGTAATCGTAAGGATGGACCTCTTTCCTCAACATGACATCTACTCGTTCTCCAAAATGTTCGCTCATGACTTTAAATTTATCCTTGCTCATGTTGTCGACTAATTTTTCCAGAGCGGTCGACATGAATTTAAAACTGTTGATGAAACATATGCTTCTACGAATGAATTTCGTTTTTTCTTTCAATGTCTCTCCATCGATTACTCTTTTCTTCTCCATGACCTTACATTTCATGAAGGAAATGTATCTTTCTTCGCTGTTCGTGATGCAATTTAATTGTTCATGGGAGGTGCCGAGATTTTTCACAAACAGATGACTGTCGTAACCCGAGAGATTGTGAAATATCACCTGATAGAAAATGGCATCTCAATATTTTAAATTACACCTGCTGTGAGCCGGACCGTGATACAGACCCATGTAATGATCGTGGTCTCTGGCCTTCTTATTTTCTGCCGAATTCTCATCGAATGATTGTCTGCATATGTGACATTCGGTGGCTCTGTTATTTTCGTCCTACTGCTCGGGTGATGATCATTTTCGCCGGAGTTTTGAATCTACCATATGACATTTGAATTTTCGATTCTAACTCTTCCACAAAATCTTTGAGCCACGTCGTCGTCTTCGCACTGTTTCGTATAGATGAAGGGACCCATGTCGTGTTGCGAGTCGAAAGCGCATTTCACATTAATGCAATAGCCAGAAGGTATGTGTTTTTGATATCTTTCAACGTAACTTTGAAGAGTGTTAGGTTGGCAGGAACTCATTTTCGTGGTGAAGCATTCGAAATCAGCGTACACGATGAATGGTACTTTTAACCTTCTATTGAGATTTTCAAACTTCACAATGGTGTTGGGTTTGGGCATTTCAATGGTGACACTTTGATTTTCATTGCAATATTCCTGATGCTTCGCTAACGATTTTTCACTGTAAAACGCATTCATGCAGTTGCAACATAAACATATCTTTCCTTTATGTTTAGTATTTTGTCTCGACAGTAATCGGCTCGGATTTTTAACTCAACAATAATGATGATTGTCACCATTCGATATCAATAATAAAATAATCATCTTTTCTCTTTCGAGATATGAAGTCTGTCTGAGAGGATAGATCATTCGTTTTTCATCGTCGTATCCCAAGACGTTCACTGCTATGGTGGGATTTTGAGCCTCGAAACGTTCGATGTGTTTTAACTGCGTTGGAAAAGTCACTCCGGTCCAATCGAGATTTTTAGAAGTCTCCTCATAACGAGAAACTCTATCGGAGTTCATTTTGACAGTGTATAATGCGGAGGTGACTGCCCATTTAAAACACTGATCATCTTTGTTTCTCACGTTGATCACAACATTCTTTTAGCTAAGAAATATGGTAATTTCACGTTGGAAGACCCTTTCAACGAATAGTTTTCAGTTATATGAAGTTCGAGTTTCAACACCTCATCGAACATCCAATTACTACCTTCACATTGATAATTCGCGAGAGATGTCAACATCTTGTCTTTCATCTTTTCGAAAACGTCCGATAAATCTAAACCTCGAAATACGGGTTCGATGTTAGATCTGAAAAATGTATTTGTCACGATGCTCTCGTCAGACTTCACATCAACTTTATTCATCACGCAATGGAGTATCATCTTAATTTTTAGTCCTACGTTCATGTGTTTGCGAAACAAATCCAATACTTTTTTCTTCACCTGTTCCATAAACAATTTCGGATCAATTTTTTTGAATGAGGGAACCACATCGAAAGTTTTAAAAATGCCTTTGAACACACTCTCCCGTTCTACAGGCTTCGATTGGAATAGTTCTGTGATGAGTTGTGCTACATATTCTTCTCCTTTCCCTTCGTCAATTTCTCGTCGAATTTTGCTTAATATATCTCGTTTGTCTAGAATCTGAAGTGTATCACTCGTTTTCGTTTTAGTTTTTCTTTTCTTTTCTTTTGAAACTTTTTGAAGCTTTTCATTTAGTCGTCTTCTTATTATTCACAATTAAAATGTTTTTGTTTTTTTTCGACGTCGGCATTTCGATTCCTTTTACTATCTTTTTCTTCTTCTCATTTTTCACAACCGATGCATTTTTTGACGTCGTTGCTATCGACATTTCGTTTGCCTTTCCATCGTTTTGCAAATATTCCTGTATGACTTCAATTTTTTTTTGATTTAGTTCTATGATTTCTGAAATGTGGAACTTTTAATAGTTTACAAATCTTGTTTAACTGAGGTATGGTTTTCTCATTTAAATTTTCCATTTTTTTATTTGTTTGCTCCATTTGTAAGAATTTTTTTTTTTTTTGGAATTTTGTATTTAAATAATTTGTTAAAAAACTTTGTTTATTTTTTACTCTTTATATATATAAAAAAGATTTTTTTTTTAATTTTAATTTTTCTTTAATGTGAAATTTTTTTTTTTTTGATGAAATTAATCTATTTTTATGTTTCTTAACGTGAAAAAAATTGATTTAATACGAGAAAAAAGGATGTTAAAATTTAACTTTTTATTTATATATAAAGAGAAAAAAACTTTTAAAGAAAATTAAAAATTAAAAAAACAATTTTTTTATATATATATAAAGAGTAAAAAAAACAAACTTTTTTTAACAAATTATTATTTATATACAAAATTTAAAATATATTATTTTCAAGAATTCATAAAACAAAAAAACAAATAATCAATCATGACAACACCACCTAAAAGATGCGAATTGAAATTGAAACGTGTAAAAAATTCAGTTTTAAAATCTATAGATTACAATGACATGATTCCATCGAATTGAACGAGGTCAAGACAAAGGGCTTAGAGAGCTACTACAACAGATATAACATGCCTTTGAAATTGGACGAAGCCATGCTCGATTTGTTTTACAACTACAAAAGCGATCTGCAGAATATCATCGTCGCCGAAGACAGAGAATTCGACAAGGACGATTTGTCGTTGTTCTATGGAAGTTACATATATCCAAAAATCTCACTCGAACTCGTGGACAAATCGGGTGGTGAGAGCGCATTCACCGATGTAAAAAAACTTAAAAAAGTAAAGATAAACATTCAACACAATTTTGAAAAAGGAGAAAACACGAGTGTCAACATGCTAATAACGGACTTGGAAATATAAACAATAGAGAGATTGATTTTTAGCGAAGAAGAAGAAAAAAAAAAGTAATGAGATCATCTCTAGATCTCATTACTTTTTTTTTTGTTTTTTTTGTTTTCCTTCTTCACTATTGCCCATATATTATAATAACGTTTCCTTTTTTCTCAAATTTAAGTGTCGATTCTTCTTTTCTTTTTTTTGTGATATGTTACGTTTTTATAAGAACACATTTGTTTATCCGAATCATAATTATGAACGAATGTTGTGCATCTCTCAGTAACACTCGCATCATTACCATTCTCTTCAGAAGGTAGTGGTGACGGTGGAAAACGTCTCATTCTTTCAAATTTCAACCGCCTATCCCGATCTTTATTTAACTCTTTTATTATTTCTTTCCTAAGATATCCATCATTAGCATCTAATCGTTTTTCCATATCTTTTTCGCAATCTATCTCGCGATATTCATCATTATCAGCTAATTGTTTTTCCTCCTTTTTATCCATTTTATATTATTTTATACTTTCTATGATTTATATTTATATTTATATAATTATATAATTTTTTTACATTATAATAACATACTCAAAATCGGTATATTCTTAAATAGTGAATTCTCACCAAACAACAAACCCGTGCCGAGTCGCTCAACGTTCCGACCACTCTTTAGATAGAGACAATTTCCACTCAAAGAGTTGTCACCTCTAAAGGGTTCTAGATACAATCCTTCACCACTGTCGTCTACGTGGACTCGACACACGGCTCCTCCCTTCTTCAAAAACAGTCCGCTGCCACCCATTAATTTCTCAACTGCCGAACTCGCGAGTCCCGTGAGAGCTCCCACGCCGAGAGTCTTTCCGAGAAAGATAATGCTTTTGCGGCCAAGGGTAATGCTTTTGCGGCGATTCCTGCCAATAGCGGTAGGAAACCCCCTTTCATTCTCAAATTGTATCTCAATTGAGTGCGACTCAATCTCACCATCAACGCTCTTCCATCACGAATCACTTTCTCCATCCTTTTGATTTGACTTCTGGTCCAGGCGATCGAATCCTGACCGCCACTCATCAGATCTTCGTGAGTGAATTTGAATCTCACCGCCTCGCCTCGAGTTGTTAACGCTCTCGTAAGTTTCTTCCTCTGTCCTGCGGATATGTTCACGTTTTTAACCACGTATTGTGTCATAATTCTTTTTTTTTAAATATATTTTATTCAATTTCTTTTTGTTTTAATGATAATTATATATATTAAATAATCTTTGTAAAATTAATATTGCGTTTATTTTATTTGTAATTTATATATATACACAATATTTTTTTTTTTTTTTTGCTTTTATATTTCTCTTATGTGAAATCGTATCATCACCCTTTCTCCACGAAGATCTAACAGTTCACCATTTTGATCCGTCAATTTGGTTTTGAGACTATACAACGTGTCTAAAATCACTGGTAGATAAACTAAATTTCGAGGTCGTTCCACGATCTTATAACCCGGCGACACGTTTGGAAAGAAGGAATAGATCATCGGTTGAGCGCTACCATTCACGTAGCTTCCAGCAATCACATCCACGTTCACCAGAATGCTATTGACTGCGAGAATGTCGACCGTATTTTCAAATGCCGCGTGGCCTCAATACATCTTTCGATCGAATCCCAACATTTTGCCTATAGAATCGTCCATATTGAAATCCACTCGAAACTTATCTTCCAAATCCAACATTGTCTGTAAGGTATTAGGATTGGGAGCGAGTCTGATCTTGTTGCTTCCCTTTCCATCCGTCTTCTTTTGCATCTGAATGTAATTGTTCAAATCGTCTATGTCGTAACTTCCTTTGGGAATTCGAATCTCCAACCAATCCACTCCGTCAGAATACTTGAACGAGTTATTCTTTTCGGTGACGTAGAGAAAGGAATAATATGTCTCCAGATTCACCAACGCCATCTCGTATCTTTTCTCTCTATTCAATTCGATGGAAGGTTCGAATTTCGTCGCGAATCGAGTCGAATCGCCACTCACCACGATTTGAATGGATTGTTTTGCAGCTGTATTCTCGGCTATCCGTTCTAACAATTCTCCTTGTTCGAACATTATATTTAATTTTATTTTTATTTTTTCAAAACTAATTATTTGAAGATTTATTATTTTCTAATTTTTTTTTTATTTTTCACGCTCTATCTTATCATCAGAAACATAAAACTTGTCGAATGCGCACCGATATTTTTTGCGATTAAATTCGCTAGTCAAATCGATCACGACGAAATTGTAAAGTCCTCCATCCCAAACCTTCTTACAGAATCTCCTGAATTCCGCCGCGCTCATGTCGTTTGCGACGTGATTGCTGTAGATGTGATTGAGATTCTTAATATCTTGGCGAAAGAAACATAGAAAATTAGCGTTCTCTCTTATCGTCTGTCTGGGCAATCGAAACTAATTCTGTGACAGGTAGAAACAGTCCACGTTGCTGTGACGACCCCTAACGTAATACGATTCGCATCGGTTCTGTCTCTCCAAAAGCAGATCGTCGAAAATCATGAGATTCTTATCTTCCGATTTCAATTCTCTAGGATCCGGAACGTCGCTAGCGTTCTCATAAAATCGACACTCGACGTTCGAAGATGCATTTCTCTTCATCAATTCCATCGCCGCACCGTCTAAAATGGTCGAAAGAGAAGCTTCACTTTGTCGAATTCCTCCCTACTGTCAAAGATTCTGGTTATGACGTCCTTAGGCAATCTACGATCCATGCATTCTCGAAGCAATCTGTATTTGGGTTGAAACAAGCTCTTGCCAAACACAAACAATCTGTCGTAATCCAACCAGTCGGGTCGGGACAACAGATTCATCAACAGATTGGTCTTTCCACAATTCGATTTTCCCACTATCAAACCTCTTATGCTTTTGGGAAAGAACTCATTATTCGACCTCTTAGTCGCGGCGTCGTTCCAAGACATATCTTTAATATTCATCTTCGTTTATTTTTTTTGTTTGTTATTTTAGATTTTTTCAAACACAATTTTTTATGTTTTATCAAACTCAGTTTTTAATATTATTATTTATTTATATTACACCGTCGCGAGTTCTCTTCAATCCAGATCCACTCGTCATTTTGGCTAAATCTTGTATGGGTATCACAGCATCCTTAAAATCTTTCCAACTTTTCGGCGTTCGCTCTAACGTAGCTCGCTTCGCCGGTGGACTGATCAACTTGTCGATCAACGCGTCGGCTGCCCTCTTGCCAGCCACAGAAGCTATCCTACCACTGGCTTCGGAAGCGGCTTTCTTACCAGCATCCAAAGCCGTCTTCTTACCGACCTCAAACGCGGTCGATGCGAGTTTTCTACCCGCATCACTCGTGAACGCTCGCATTATAGAATCGACGATGCCAGAACCGCCTTGAACGTAAGTTCTAACGTATCCCCTGTTCTTTATCACCAACATATTTTTATTTTATAATATATATTTTGTTTTCACTTGTAAATCGTTTGTTGTTTAAATACTATTTATTATACTTGTGTAAAATTTGCTATTTTAATTTTATATATTTTGTTTGTTTGTTTCTCTCTACTTATTATAAACATCAATCCTTCAATTCGTTCATCAGCCTTTTATAATGGTTTTTATTCAAAACCTTCCGCCTTAACAATTCGTCAGATATAGTAACTATTTCATTATCTAACCCTGTGTTACCAGCGCGTCTACTTGCCATCAACAAACTCAATCTCTGAGACAGAGCGTCCGAATCGCTCGGAAGAAAAGTGGTTCTCACTCCTTTCCCAGTCCTCGACTCGTCGAACTTCTTATTCATATCCCATATGGGTTTCACCACCTTCGTCCACTTGTAACCTCTATTGGCTTTGGGTCTCGTCTCTCCGGCATCGTTATTTCTCTTCATGGCGTGGGTCTGAACCAGAATGTCGCCGTAATTGTCGAAATCCTGTTCCGTGTAATCTCCAGGCTTGTCGAAAAGGAGCAATTTGTGCAGTCCATCAGTTATTTTATACCTATTCGAACCGACAATTAAATCTTCATCATCCATTTCCACTTCTGTGTCGCCCACAAAAGTTCTACCGTCCGAATCCGTATAAACTCCATACAACAGATCTCTCTTACCACCATCCTCGGACGACGCGACGCTATCAGTGGTGATAGTCGAAGCTGTATCATCGGTTTCGATTCTCATGGGAACGTAATCCGGTGTAGATTGAAAGGAAATCTGTTTTGTGAAACTACCGGGCAACGAACCCATTCTCAAAGAACTCTCTTTTATGGGTCTCAATTCTTCAACTATCTCCTTCTTGCTTCGCTCTTGAACCTCCGTCACGGGTTTAAATATTTTTGTGGCCTCGCATTTGAGTTCCATCTCTCCAAGACGTTTGCTTCTGTCAGCCGATTGAATGCTCTTCTTGGCACGTCCACATTCATTTAAAAGCTGATCTCGGCGTTTAGCATCCATCTGTAAAAACATTTTTTTTCGTTTTTAAATTAATAATATTTCCTTTGAGTATGCTAATGTGAGTTATTTATTATTTTCAAAATTAAATATATAATTATTTTTATGTTTTAAGTAAATAAAAATCTTCTGTCTTTAATATAATAACTAAAAACCAGTTGAGGAAAAACATTTTACATGATGAACCTCTATAAATGCGTTTTGCCTCTGAACACTTTAAAATCGCATCACAGATTATTCACTCAATGACGAACTGGAGAACTTTTTAGTACATAAGAACCGGTTTCTGATTTAACGCATTTGAGAATAATTACATCCGTTAAAAGGATTCATTCATACCTCAAATTATTCACTAAGTGACAAACTGGAGAACTTTTGAAAAAAGTTAAAAGTTTTAGTGTATAAGAAGCCAGGTTCTGATTTAACGCGTTTGAGAATAATTACATCCGTTAAAGGGTTCTTTCATGTCTCCGAACATTATCATGGATATATTAAAAATCATTTACCACTTAAACCTAATTAAGTGGAAAATGCGCTTTTATTATCTATTATTAAAACGATCCATTAAACGAAAAACCTTCATTCACACCAGAATAAACATGAGTGTCAGTTTACCTATTAAAATTCACTCAAGTGAAAAAAGTTTTATAATAGAATTTTATTTGAATGAAACAATTCTACGAACTATTTTTTATTTGAATGAAACAATTCTATAAAGTGTTTTATTAAAATTTATTTCACAAAATTTATTTCACAAAATTCCTAATTTTATTGGAAACGTGGCAGTGGTTTTACGGGTTCAGTATCACCTTTTTTCCATGTACCGTACAGAGGTCGATTTTCTGATGTAGAATCCGCAAATGGGTTTCCCTGTACACCTCCATAGGATTCAGTGTTAAAATCGTGTACAGATACAGATGATACAGAATCTTCAAACTACTTTTTGATGCTGATACAGAATCCGCAGCACGTTTTTTGCTCGCGCGATTAACGTGCGATTCTATGGGGGGAAACCCATTTGCGGATTCTAGATCAGAAAATCAACCTCATTTTCTTAAAATTTCATACATTTTTTTCACTCTTGAGCGACGTGTACAATGTACACGTTCGCCAACGGGTATTTGAACGTTAAAAGTGCGATCTGAGAGTCTCAAAAACCAATTGCCGATTCTGTATCACCATAAAAAACGACATTTTGTGTACTTGTACACGATTTTAACACTAAATCCTATGGAGGTGTACATCCATGTACGTGTACATGTACAAAATCGTGTACAAGTGATACCGTATCCGCATATTCTACCTTCTCACGTGCTCGCGACAGATTGTAACGTTATTGCTCATCGCAGAGTTTTAATCTCTCTTGATATCTATTGCAGTACTGATGGTAATACTACTATGTTGAACCTCCAAAGCTGTGTCCTTCCTGACTTCACCTTGGTGTAGAAAGTATTTGCTGTTCCCATTAACCCTTTACCTATCGTAACGGCCAAACTCGTCCAGGTCTATTCACAAAAATCGCCAATTGATTTTCATTATTTTCTTCATTTTTTGTCTCAAAAACATAGGTTATGACCCCTCGTTGGAACGAACTCGTCGTGCGCGTTCCAACGAGGGGTCGTAACCTATGTTTTTTAGACAAAAAATGAAAAAAAATTAGTTATTCAAGAATTGTTTTTGCAAGTGTCGTCTGCTTTTCATGTTAGGTAAAGGGTTAAAATGTATGGATAAATTACTGTCTCCCTTGAAGTTCATTTACTTGCCGTATCGATACCATCGGAACACAACGATCAGAACGAGTACCGCGAGGACGGCCGATGCCATAGGTACCACTCGTTATTGGAAGCACGGTGGCTCAGTGGTAGACTGTTGGACTTCTATGCTAGAGGTCCCGAATTCGATCCCCGTCCGGGACGACCCGCGTTGTGTCCTTGGGCAAGGCACTTTATCCCGGATGCCTACACGGGGGCACGATGACGCCGTGCACTAAGGCGTAATGCTCGTCGAGGGTGCACATGTCTTCAAATGCTGTAACCCTGCTTGAGCGGAACTTGAACAGAGTTAGAATGTTGAGGAGCTGACAGTTGCTCGTCGATGATCTGTGGTTCTCTCCGGGTACTCCGGCTTCCTCCACCCGTAAAACTGTCACGGTCACGATTAGCCATTGTTCATAAGTATGTGACCTTAAACACCAATAAATAAATAAATAAATACCACTCGTTATTGTACTTGTTGACAAGGTTTTTGGCATTTGAATATGAATATGAAATACACAAGTGAGCAAAGGGGGTAATAATAAGAAATCTCTTAAATTATTTTAATATCTTATATTAAAATACCGTCATTCGGCATCATTCCATGGGCAGTTAATTCTAGTTTCTAGTAGAGCTGTAGGTTAACCGAAACCGAACCGAGGTTTTTAGTTTTTTTTAAAAAACCGAAACCGAAACCGTCGACATCCCGTAATCTAAGGTTTTTCGTTTTTTTATTAAATACTCTCTTGCTGCAGAAATTCACAGAAAGTAGCCATCCCAGAGTAATGAGAGTACCCAGACACTGCCAATGGCAGTGTCTGGATACTCTCACTACTCTGGGAAGACTACATACTGTGAATTTCCGACATTTCAGTTTAGTTGTGTTTGCTGCTTTCCTCAAGTTGCGTGTAGGTGTCAGACCTCGAAAAATGGCCAAGCACAATAAAAGTTTTGTATATTTAGGTAATTATTATATTGGACTTCCTGATTCTTCATGTATTATAGCTTATTTCGGGCATGCATTGGGTTTCACTCAATTTCACTACCATTCAGTTATGACTCCGGACACAAGAATGAGTTTTACTGAATTTTACTTGGCCTCATGAACAAACCGAACCGAACCGAGGCTTTACTCCACCTGAAAAACCAAAACCGAAACCGAACAAGAAATTTAAAAACCTACAGCTCTAGTTTCTAGAAACTTTCAGAAGTTCGTGCTATCAATTGGTGAATGATGAATTGACAGAAATAGTCCAGCTCATACCTGATAACTTTTTTTGTGTACGAGTAATTTTTCTACTTTACAGTTAGAGCATATTCTAGACCCGACCCCGGGCGTTACTGGATCTTAAATACTCTTTATAGTCAAACCGTTTTCGAAAAGTTGAAATATAGTTGAGACCATGGACGTCTTGGACTACAGCAATAGGTAAAACAGATAGGGACTTTTTTCTTGATAAACAAGCTGTGGATTTAAAGATGCTTCACTGGAAAATGTCACAAGTAATAATTTGTAGAGACAAACGCTGCGAACTCCTCATCTACAACTGTATGTAGAGACTTTTGATCACAAACGCGAACATAAAATTTCGATCAGATCGCGATCCAGTCGAAATTATCTTTAAGCTTTCTTTCCACAGTAATGTAGGATGGGAAAGAAAATTCGAGAAACTTCTATCTGAGAAGCTGTTTTCATTTGTTTTTCGTGATTTGGCCTATTTTCACAGAATTTTAGTGACGAAATCTCGATCCACAGATGTACAAGTCTGTCGCGATTCGATCGCAATCTGAGCGGGAAATACTGATTTCACGATCGATGTACTGTATAAGTAAATGATACTATGACCAAATGGAACATATATTGATGTCTTGGCGGCTTCAAGAATTGCTTGAAACGGTGTTATTTTGAGAGAACGTAATCACACACATTACTATGCTGGTTTACTGTTCTGCTGAGTTAGCGCTATCATCAATTTATTTGGTCAAGCAGGACCCATATTTCATTAAAAAAAAACCTTAAGATTGAAAAGAGTTCTCAAGTGGACTCAATGTTTAGTTTTAGTCCAATTTGATATTTAAAAAAACTCTTTTGTTCAAATCGAACTCAGACTCAAGTCACCAAGTCATCGAAAACATAGCTTATGACACCTTCATGGAACACGGTCGATGGTCTAGTTCTAAAGAGGGTTCATATGCGTTATTACCCTTTTATAATTATGCAAGCTTCCTGGTTGGTCCGTAAACAATACATCCAGTACGGTATATTTAACTCCAACGGAGTACACGAAGTTTAACGAGATGTATGGGAATGTCACGTTGCAGCTGAAAGGGATGTACAGACATTCTATGGTACACTTCGCTGATTTCCCTTTCACCAATCGCCTCAAACGTTTTTGTCAATAATAATAAACATTCGGACTCAAAAACAAAATGAGAACAAGATTGGTTCATGAAAATATTCCTATATTTTGAAATAAAATATGTGTACATACCGCCAATGTCCGATTTTAGTGTCAAAAAGAGGGATTCTGTTGTTGTGTTTCTACACTACACATCCGTTGTGGTATCGAGAAACATGCAACCTATCTCGTTGTATGAATTATCTCCTCGGTGAAACTTATTAAAGCACCTGCACAAGTTTAAATATAGTGTCTACGATTCTCCAAGAAACACCGCGCGCCACTGTGTCGCATAAAACATATAAAGTCAACTTGTGTCCCACAAGACAACGACGCATCATTTCCCAGTGCTCTTGAATTGAAGTCTCCCAAGCGCTTGAGTTCAGTCGAAGGGAAATAACTCCAATTCGTTCTTGTTCAATAATTCCGAAAGATATGTTTCTTTCAGTTTCTCTAATTATTAATTTTATCAAGTGTTTCTTTACTGGAATACCGTTTGGGGATTATATAATAGAACAAATCTCTACACACTGAAGGGGCAGCGTAATACATTCGACACACGGTGTATTAGCAGGGTGTATGGGACTGTATTACCCTTCTGATGTTCGTATGTCCTTCGGCTTCCAGCATCAGGAAATAAGGATCTCAGTAGGTAAGTACAGTCCCATGCATCCTGCTGAAAAACCGTGTAACTAATAATGTTTACGATGCAATGATTGAAGAAAAAAATGATTGTGGTTTTAGCAAATACATTGAGAAAAGGGGGAATTTACACATTATGCGATGAATAGATTCTATAAACCTGGGCTCAGGTCGATTTCACTGAAGCCGGTTCAGAAATTACGTATAAAACCGTGACTCATTATATGTAGTATACGCAAAGTTCGCTCTTGAAATATTTTCAAATGGCCTAAACGTTATAGTATTTTTGTTCACAATTTACAGGGCTCAGTGAACTGTACTCCCGGATGTCCCACGCGCCATCGGTGCTCGAGGATTTCAGCCCTACCGCCATTAAAATGTTTTTGCTGTCTATGACTAGCATAATAAAACTACATAAATTTGCGTTCACTGATAGCATGTTGTGCGTTGCTGAGTTGAAAAGCGCTGGGTGTGACACAGAGGGGTGTATGCTCAGCTTTGTGATTGAAACTGATAACGTGCGCTCAGTCATTCATACCCAATCGATCCGGCTTTGACACCAGTGGCTGTAATTTGGGAAAATTGTTGGTCACGTAAATAGCTGTTTCCTGCAACATGCCGAACAGGCATTAATTAATAATCACTTTGTTAATGTAGTTATACGTTTTGGGTCCAAATACTCAATTCCCATTGGTCAGCTGGATGAAAACGTCATGACAATATGTAATTCATTTTCCAATGAATACATTTGGTCGAAGTTTGTCCCGCATTTACGGTAGAGCTCAGTTGACTGAATGTAATTCGGACGGTGTTTGGGCGGGTTTTTAACTTTTAGCGCCGCTCGTAATGATCAACTCCGCTGTTGTTTCTTTGGTGACATTTCCCAACTGTGGCATAAAGCCTGTTACTAAAATACTCGTTTCCATTTCTAAAGTTGTGAAAATTAAAAAGCAGAGTTGTGCGCTTTGTGTGTGTGAGGGTGGTTTTTCGCCTGATTCGTTAGTACATGTTTTATTTCGTCTTTCTGCTTTGTTGTTTGGTAAAAAGTAGTTTAAACAGTTACGGAATGTAATTATAAGAATTGAATGCAATTTTTATAATCTTTATTGGAGTATGAACGTGTGGGAATGGGTACAAATTGTATGAATCCCTTCGGGATTCATACATAATTTGTACAAATTGTATGAATCCCTTCGGGATTCATACATAATTTGTACCCATTCCCACACGTTCATACTCCAATAAAGATTATAAAAATTGCATTCAATTCTTAATTACATCGTTAGCTTCTTGAAAAAAAATGTTCGGTTTTCATTATCATTTCCGTTAATTCGTCTTTGAAATATTGATTAGCGTTAGAGTGGTACCGTTTGTCTAGCAGTGGATAGAGAATTTCGACTGAATTGCGATTATGTCTACTTCTCTGCCTCCATCTGTTTACAAAATCGCCTCTAGAAGAAGACATCTACAACATTTCCTGTTTGCTGCCAGTCCCTTCCAATCTTGGGCCTTGTTTGAGGAACGTAAAAATGTAGTCTACATTTTGGGTCCAGTTCCGTAACCATATGAGCCAATTCATTGGATTTGTCACAGCAAAATAATTTCATTAACCCATTGGACACTGATGGTATATTCCGTGCCAGTCCGGAACCATCAACTTGCAGAATATATAAATGTTACTTGGGAAAGATCACTCAATATTTTCAATGTGTAGATTTTTGGCTGCACGTTGGAAATCTTGTTTGGTGTACGTCACAAATTCACAAAGCAACTATCTGCATCAGTGATGAATTGCAGGGGGCATGCGGAGTTACGGAATCCCTCACTTTATTTGAAGGAGTGACCCCCGACCACCCTCAATTTTTTGACAGTTAGGCAGATTTCGTGTTTTTTGACGCTCTTAAGCGTTTTGTCTAACGGGTTGTACTATGAGACAAGAAGTGCTGAAAATCGATCACAGGGCTCTCCAGAAAATGATTTTTTCAAAGAAGTACCCGGGCCCCAACATACAGTACAGTTAGTGTGGATTGGCACCTTTTCACTGTGTAGGCCGATGTTGATAAAATCTGTCAAGTGTCTAAGCTAGCAGATGTTTTATTAATGAAGCACCGATTTAAACCGCTGCTTCATAAATAAATTCTGCTAGCTTCTTGTGCAAATTTCACCGGTATCGACAAAATGCCCACTTATGGAAACGTGTCCGTCCACGCTGGTTGTACTGTATTAGTGGGATTACCCTCGCTAGCGCTCTGCCCTCCGATCCCTTCGACGTTGGTCATCGCTTCACACTGTCTCACCGTCCACTCACTATTTTATTTAGCAATTCATCACTGATCTGCATTAACACTTCATGTTATATCAGGATCCAGGAATGGAAAAGCTGTCTATCGAGTTCAAAGGGTTAAGAGTTCATAGTTTTGACATTCGTTATATATCACACGAAACGTCGTTAATTACGACGTAACAACCCATGTCTTATTTCCTGATTATCAACTAGTGTATAATTGACGCGTGGTCGCATAGCAGCAGCATTGTATTCTTGTGCGTAGTTCACATGACGTCAATTACGACAACAGGAGCAAGTAAAGCGCATTCATGACGTCATGGTGTGAAGCGTCTGAGCCAATGAACTGATTGTCGGTTGTTTTGGGACAATTTAGCGACAATGAATTAAATAAAAAGTGTAAAAAGCATTCGAAAATTCATGTGATATACAGAATCTTCAACTCGTGATGTTTGGATATAAGATAAAGGCGAGTTGTGAATCGAATTCATCAAACGAGTTTCAAAAAATCTTATATCCAAACATCACTCGTTTGAGATCCTCTATATATCAACTTTTACGGGTGTACTGTGAAAAAAACAAATATGAGGTAGATGATAAGTATTGCGTATTTTGGAATGTTGTTCTCCATATCACCTGATTGTGGTATGTCCTGTTCCTGTTATTTTGAAACGAAATAACTTTTCAATTTACCCTTGATTTTAACCCCCCGAAAGGATAAAAGGTGAAAAAAACCCAAATCGGGCGTCATTTAAGAACTGAATGCAATTTTTTATAATCTTTATTGGAGTATGAACGTGTGGGAATGGGTACGAATTATGTATGAATCCCGAAGAAGTGAAAGCCCGAAGGGATTCATACATAATTTGTACCCATTCCCACACGTTCATACTCCAATAAAGATTATAAAAATTGCATTCAATTCTTATAATTACATCCCGTAACTGTTTAAACTAGTTTTTACTAAACAGCAAAGGAGAAAAGACGAAATAAAACATGTACGAACGAAAGAGGCGAAAAACCACCCTCACACAAAAGACAAAGCGCACAACTCTGATTTTTAATTTTCACACTTTTAGAAATGGAAACGAGTATTTTAGTAACGGGCTTTATGCCACAGTTGAGAAATGTCACCAAAGAAACAGCAGCGCAGTTGATCATTGCGAGAGTCGCTTTAAGTTAAAAACCCGCCCAAACACCGTCCGAATTACATTCTGTCAACTGCGCTCTACCGTAAATGCGGGTCAATGTTCTACCAAATGTATTCATTGGAAAATGAATTCATTTGTTCATGACGTTTTCACCCAGCTGACCAATGGGAGTTGAGTATTTGGACCCAAAATGTATAACTACATTAACAATGTAATTATTAATTGTTAAACACTTCTTTGCGTATATTGATTGCTTACAGCACACAAGAATGAATCCTTGGAGACAGCGTTTTTACATTGTTCATCTGCCTTCAGTATCTGTCCTAGCAAAGGAGACATATATTTTGTTATGTTCACCGAGGAAAAATTGTTCTCGACAGTCAGGCAGTTATTTCCCATTCTGAAAAGAAGTGAAAATCGAAAATTAACAACCATTAAAACATCCATTTTCGGAACCAAAGAAACAAGAAAAACATGCTTTCAGCGTACGCGCTGAACCAAAATTGTCTGGTATCAAAAGGTTAGCCATCCCGAATAGTTTTCTCTCAAAGCAAATATGTAGGTGCCAAACTCTGAATAGCCAGATGTCTGCTTCCACGAAGAAAATAGCGATTAATTACCTTTGTTAAACCCCATCCGTATGCTTCTCCGATTCTAATGTGCATCCAAGTCCACTGTGAGATAAGTATTGATGGTTTGACCCTTGCAATATTTCAGAATACTCAATAAACGTAAGCGGTGTAGATTTAAGTACGGCGGAAATTTGTTTATTTTTACTCAGACTGTTGCCAAGTGAGCTCACATGGGTTAAATTACATGGAATTGTATTAAACTGGAAACCAGAGTACAGGCGTACTCTGTGCGTACACGCCAGATGTTCTGTTGACAATAACAGGCATACCTTTGCAAGCCAATATTGGCAACAAGGAGAAACAGTTTGGGATTTGTTGATAGATGGAACAATAACATTCGGCAGTTTTACGAGATGTTGGTGTTCGAAGTGTCTAACAAATCATAACATGTACCTGGCGAAACTCCCCGTTGAACTGGGGATGCTGAGTTGCATAATAACACCAGTCACCAGAACATTCCGCCGGTTAAATGACGCCCGGCGGAATACTATTTGAGGGCCAGAATTCCATGGGCTGCACGCAGACTGATCGACAGTCTGCATGGTAGTAAAAGCGTCTACAAAATGGCGACCGCCACATCAAGGGACTTTCCCTCAATTTCCATGAGGTCAGGAGAAAATGCTGATGGTCGTCACATACTCCAAGTATTGCGTCAGAAATTTGGTGTATATAAGCACCAATTTCCGACTGCTCAGACAAGTCGTCTCTGGGCTCCTGATGAATACAGACCGACCTGCAAGAAGAAACCTGGATGCCGCCAATGTGTTTGAGGTATGAACTTTGTTAATTAAATACTATAATTTATGCCAGAGACAACGACGGTTAGTCGTGTTGTAAATACTTCGATTTATTAAAACAGTAGATGGTTTTAACTGGTCTTCGTTGTGCTGCACACGACAAGTTCGTGAAGTTACAGAACCCAGAATCTGGAGCCTGTGTCTGATATCATCTGAAAGGAATCACAAACTGTCACGGTACTGGCGGGTTCTCATAGAACTGCCAGTATTCACTACGTTTAACCCTTTACCCAACGTAACGGCCAAAACCGGCCTCGCTATTCTCAAAAATCGCCAATTAATTTTCAAAATATTTTCATTTTTTGTCTCAAAAACATAGGTTATGACCCCTCGTTGGAACGAGCTCGTCGAGCTCTTTCCAACGAGGGTCATAACCTATGTTTTTGAGACACAAAATGAAAAAAATTAGTTATTCAAGAATTTTTTTGCAAGTGTCGTCTGCTTTTCATGTTAGGTAAAGGGTTAAATCAAAATTTACGATCACAAATCGTTAAACATTTTCCTTCTATTCCACAACAGACGTATATTTATATTGGTGCCGTGTCTGCAGATTTTGCAAAAATCGGTGGCCATAACCAGTACCCGTTGGCAACGACTTTCCAGTACCAGTAGCCAGTGACTCAACTGAGCTCCAAGAGCTAAAAGTACCAACATCCGTACAGGTAACAGACCGTGCACAGTGGTGGTATGAAACAAAAACATGCAGTGGTGGAACAAAACAAAAACGCATCATAATAGTAGTGCGCGATAGTACGAATTGTGTAGTACTCGTGAAAAAGTGCAAATTGTAGGATGGAGGAACTTGGTGGAACAACTTTCTACAACAAACAGCCAGCAAAAACTGTAAGTGTAACATTTTTGATATTTTTCATATATTATCAGCAGAAAAATGGACGAAGAATTAATTAGGCTGAGGAAGGAGGCTATTGCAAGCCAGCAACTTCAGGAAATGCAGCATCAACTGGACGACGTTACCTCACGTCACCAGCGGCTGCTGGATGCTGAAAGGGCTTCTTTGCAAGAACAAATGCAAAAACACGAACGTGATTTGCACGAGCAAAACGCGAACCAGGCAAAAGGTTTCCAGGAACAAACTCAAACCCTGAATCACCAGATAGTTGAATTACAAATCCATCTCGCGAACATGAAAATGAGGGAGGACAGTGAACGCGAGATTACCGAGCTCGATTTAAGCCGAGCTAACAGTGACACAGCCGCTCAGGCTATCACTAAAATGCACAAATCATTCTGGCCCGTAGCAGAAATGCAGCTACGACAGCTCACGCAACGCAAACTCGGGCCCTCCACACCCATATCCACAGATTTGACGGTGACACAAAGAACTATCGTGCGTGGATTAAAAGCTTGAACCTAATTGGACAACTAATAACATTCCTCCATCACAAAGAAAATTCATTGCTGCTCAAACTAGCGATTGTGTAGTGAGAGATTTTATTTTGAGACAAATTGAACGTAACCCCGAGGTACGGTGGGAAGAGCTCCAGAAGGAACTGGAAGGAAAAATATTCCGAAATCATTGCGAGAAGTTATTTGCGCCATATGAAACAGGAGCAAAATTAGACCATAGTGTCTTGTGGCGAACGAGTGCTTGATCTCGCCAAAGACGTGTATGGTAAACAAATTGATGGGGAATCCGAACAGAAAATGTTAGCAGATTATTTCACTGACGGGCTGTGTCAGCCCGACATGCAGTTAAAATTAATTAGAAAGGAGCCCGCGACGCTCGACAAAGCCATGTCGATGACAATATTCTAGGCATAAAGCCCGGGGAGAGGCAGGAGGACTACAAAACTACGAATATCTGAAAAGGGATGACAGCCGGGGAATGTAGGTGTCCCCATGGAGGTTGACGCGACGCGGCGGAAAATCGCGTACATTTAGCGACTATTGAAAGGTAAAATTATCAAATTCCAAAGCCGTATAGGCAGGGTCAACAACATAGACAAGGTCAGCCGCGATATCAAAATCAACAGTATCAGAGCAAAAAGTTTGTTCAGCAGAGGGTTAATCAATATTCCAGTTATCCCAGATCCATCGCTGTGGGAGACCAGGGTACTACAAACGCAATTGTAGGGTGAACATCGCGAGACAAGTGAGAACATTAGAGGTGCAGGCCCCATCCCAACAACAGCAAACTCGTACCGAAAGTGCGGGGCAGACTAGATTCAGTCCAGGAGCTTGTTTTCGCTGTGGTCAGTTAGGGCACTACGCAGCCTCATGCAGGGTTAATTTAAACGTGTAAACTCGATCCTTGTAGGGTAAAGGGTCGAGTCTCAATCAATACAGCCACCCTAAGAAAATGTCAAAAGTGTAAGGAGATACAAGACCAGATTCTAATTATTCTGCTCACAATTGCAAAAGGCAGTATTCAAATAATTGCCCCATTGCTATTTATGATCCGTATGCTGAAAAATCCAGTAAATCCAGTCCTGTGAAACAATGAAAAAATAATGTTCATATTAGAATGGAATACAATTAACACAAAATAATACTTGTAATGAGTTACATAACAGAGAATATAGTACAAATAGTAGAAAAGTGGGACAGATACATAACTCAGTAAGAGTGAAAAGTTTAAATTCACATACTAAAAGTTCACCAACCTGAAAATCTGAACAATTAATGTATACTAATAAGCAAAAGAGTGAAATTAATGGAAAGAGGCATAAAAGAAACACTGAACCTAGAAACAGGCAGCCTATAAAACAGGGACTCGATGTCCAACAAATAGTAACCACTTCTGTAAAACAAGGAAAATTGGTATACTGTAAGAGGTATAATACAGAGGGACATAATATTAACACTTGTAAGGTGAAATTAAGAACTATTCCTTTAACCAATAGAAATGAAGCTAAGAAAGTAAGGAAGGAAACAAAGCCTAGCAGTAACACAAAGATAATTTCAAGCTCTGGTTCAAATGTTAACCCAAAACCTAGCAATCCAAAAACAGCCAGACCTGTTGAACCCCCAAAGGACAGGTCATGAGTGTGAAAAATGTGGAAGTGAGAACAACTATACTTGGTATTGTAAAGGGATTGAAATGTGTGACAGGTGCCCACAATGGGGGCAGGACACACATTTTACAAAAGATTTACCCTAATTATACCAGAAAAACATTTCAATCCAATAGAACTTGTAAATATGAAGAAAACTAATTATTATTATGAAAGGTATCCACAAAATCATCCAATGAACCGGGGGGGGGGGGGGGGCACAAATATATAAATATATCAGCTAATATATACCATCATTTGTGTTTCAAACCTTAAAGATGATGTTGATGATGTTGTACATCACCCTCTTAACATAAATACAACATCAGGAGGCTTTATATGTGAGAATATTGGGCTTAATCTGGGAAAATGTCACACGTTAGTAGGGATGGGGGTCTTGTTCGAAATGTCGAAAATGTGCAGACAATATTTTGGGAAAATTCTCTCTGAGGCACTAAATTCAACCCAAGTTATTTATTTATTAATTTATTTATTTATTTAGTGGTGTTTAACGACACTTTAACAACCAGGGCCATATCGTGTTGATGACAGGTTTATGGGTGGAGGAAGCCAGAGATAAAAGGGACATAACTCTAAAATTAAATAATGAGAATAGAAGATTTATTTGCTCAAAGCCTCAAGGACTTAAACCAAACAGACACATTCACCATGAAGATTGATACAGGTGACACCAAGGCAATTAAAAGTAGACCATATAGGGTACCACTCACAAAACGAAAAATTATGGATGATGCAATCCAGGAGATGCTTGATACTGGCATAATCCGTCGCTCAAACAGTGCTTGGAGCTTCTCTTGACTCTTAGTGGACAAGAAAGATGGCTCTAAGCGTTTCTGCGTGCATTTCCGCCGGCTTAATCAACTGACCAAAACCACAAGCTGGCCACTCCCTCTGATCGATGATATTTTTACCCTACTCAATGGTTGTAAATACTTTACGACTCTTGACATGAAGTCTGGTTATTGGCAAGTCAAGATGAGCGAAGCTGATAGACCTAAGACTGCATTCACATGTCACAAATGGTCAACACGCCCTCCAAATTTCAACAGCTATATAACCATAGTTCTGCAAGGACTAGAGGACTTTTCACTTGCATATTTAGACGATATTTTGATTTTCAGTAAAGATGAAAAGTCACATACTGAACATATTCGGCAAGTATTCAAATGACTTTGACAACACCAGTTAAAACTAAAGGCAAAAAAGTGTACATTCCTCCAAAGTGAAACAGCTTATCTTGGCTTTGTAATCAGTCAAGATGGAATCAAACCTGAACCCACAAAGCTTGAAGTCATAAGAAAGTTAGTACCTCCAAAGATTGTGACTGAGGTTAGAAGTTTCATGGGAATGGTTTCTTACTATAGAAGATTTATACCCAATTTTAGTGAAATAGCACAGGCATTGGTAGGACTGATTAAAAGGCATGCTAGATTTCATTGGAAGGAAGCCCATCAAAAAAGCTTTTGAATACCTGAATGAGAGCTTGACACAAGTAGCACATCTTTCATATCCCAACCCACGAAAACCTTATGTCTTATATATGGACACCTCTCATTCATGTGTGGGAGCAGTGTTAACTCAACCTTCTGATGGTGAGGAAGGTAAAATTCCAAGTTACCAGATGAGAAACCAATTGTATTTTTGTCACATAAATTAGGTGACACACAACAGAAATGGTCAACTTTTGAAAAGGAAGCTTTTGCCATATCTTATGCATTGAATCAGTTCAACAATTATTTGCATGGAGCCGAGTTTGTTATTAAAACAGATCATGCTCCATTACAACACATGTTGAAACGACCCCAAAACAAAGCAAAAGTTCAAAGGTGGGCATTAAAAATAGCTAGTTATAATTGCAAAATTGAATATTTATCTGGAAAACCAAACACCTGTGCTGACTTGTCAAGATTACCTGAAGGAATTGCAAATGCAGATCCGGATTACCAGATGGATTAAGTAGAATCTGAGAAAACACTAAGGGTATGAGTAACAAACAGTGATAGAATTAACCCAAAACAATATGCACATGCCAAAATTGAGCAACAAGGTCCCCCTATGGAACTTGAAGAAATAAATTATAAAGATCTAGACATGAAAGTGGAGCAAGAAAAAGATGCTAGACTAATGAAAGTGCAAAAGAAATACTTGAGTGATAATACCCCAGCTAACGTAAGTAGTAGGTACTTAATGATAAGGGGAATATTATACTACATCAGTGCTACTGATGACAACCCCAAGGTGATGATGTACATACCTGAACACTTGCAGGGTGACATACTGAGACAATACCATGACGACTTAGGACATTTGGGAATAGACAAAGTGTACTGGAATATTAGTATTGGCCTGATTTATACAAAAACATATACCAGTATGTCGAAAAATGCCTTATGTGTAGGGCAAGAACACCAAAAAGGTTACATTACCTATGCAAGACCACCTTATCCATTTGCCAAAATTGCTTTGGATATGAGTGGACCTTTTCCAACTACTTTATCTGGAAATAAGTACATAGTTACTTTCATTGATCTATATTCTGGTTGGCCTGAACTATTTCCAGTACCTGATAAACGAGCAGAAACAGTAGCAAATTTGCTGATTGACCAAATTTCCCCAAGGTTTGTATGTCCACTTGAACTATTAACTGACAATGGTTCAGATAACTGTAATGAGATAATGGGATATTTGACTGAACTATTAAAGATTTGCCATGTGAAAACTTCTTATTACCACCCTCAGTCAAATGGTAAGGTGAAACGATTCCAGTGGACTTTGGATGATGTTTTGGCAAAGGAATTGGAGACCTGGGACTTATTTTTGAATCAATCATTGGCAGCTATCAGATTTAATAGAAGCAAGTCCTCTGGGTTCTCGCCCTATTATTTGTTATATGCCAGAGATGTGGGTCTTCCGTTAGACACAGTGTTGAAACCCAGACAAAAGTATGTGGGAGAAGAAGCCCACAAAATTGCTTTACAAGAACAACATAAAGCATTTATGAGACAACAAAAGACACAACAGAAGAGAGCAGACAAACAGAAACGCCTTGGAGACATAAAAGCAAAACAAATTACATTTAGAGTGGGGGATCCTGTAATGTTTTGAGGCAGAAGACAAAAGGGAAAGTTAGAACAGAAATGGGAGTACCCATTTCGAGTCATTGAAAAGACTGGACCTGTAAGCTACAGGATCAGAGATCAAATGACGGGTCGACTCATTAAATGTCATGGGGAAAATCTAAGATTGGCTCCACAAGAGTGGGAGATGCCTGACCCCACTAGAGCAAAATGCAGGTTAAGATATGTAGCACCCCAAGCAGATAAAGAAAGCAGTAGCAGTAGTGACGAGGAGGAGCCTATACCTATGGCTCCTTTAATCAGAGATAAACGACAAATCAGAACTAACTCCTCTTCTGAGGAGGAAGGTATACCCATGGAAGAATTGTGTCATAGACTATGGTGATACCAAGAGCAGAAGAAAGCAGCTCAAGCTTCTACATCGGCACGGGAACCGATGGAAGTAGAAATGATAAAACTAGAGTCACAAGTAGAAATTCTAATTCTGAGTCTGAGTGTTTCTCTGACTGCAGTATAAATCAAAGAAATAAAAACAAGAGCTGGACTGTCGTCTGGTGCATACCCCCACATGGTGTACTGCCTAGTGTGGGCATACCTATGACCAACAAATATTATAGAAAATAATGAAAGTTATGAATATTCTTGGATGGACTTACAAACAGATGGATGGACAGATGCACAGACAGATGCATGTAATCCAGTATACCCCCTACCCTCCCATTTTCTTTGAAAGTGGGGGTATACCCATTTCCAACAATTTCTAAGTCAAAAGGTATGGTAAATTGTTTGGTGTTTGGAAGTTTTATGCAATGAGGCAGATGCCTTTGTCATAGGCAAACTGCATGCCATATTTCACTGAAATCTGATAATGATACCTGAAATATAGGCTGAGCAGACAAATAATGTCTATTTCCTACAATTTCTAAGTCAAAAAAGGGGAGACAGCTCTAAAAAGGAGAATCTGAGAAATATTGTTGAATCCTTTTTTTAAAGCCTATACCATAAGCAGTGTTCACGGCAAATTTCATTGCAATAGAATATTCGATACCCGAGATACAGGCTGAACAGGCAAAATTTGGCTCGGACGGACACAATTTCTAAGTGAACAAGTAATAAAAACAAGTAATAACAAAAAAATAAGTAGTGTGGGCATACATATGACCAACAAATATTATAGAAAATAATAATTTACTTAACTTATGAAAGTTATGAATATTCTCGGACGGACTCACGGATGGATGGACAGACGGTCGGGTGGGTGGATGGATGGACGCATCTAATCCAGTATACCCCCATTTTCTTTGGAAGTGGGGGTATAAATAAGATTCAAGTGACAGATGTACAGCCTGCTGTATGACCATCCAATGGTGCACAGATTGGTAGTCTGATTAATAATATTTGATCCACCCTTCGAGAGAGTGGATGGCAAGAAATTCGAAGAATAGATTATCAACCCTGGAGCACTCAGGAGTAAACCAATGCTATATTGAAACAATCGAATGATGTGTGACTATGGGGGAGGATAGGATATGCATCATGAGAGACTAAAATATATTGACTTATAATTTGACAAGAAAAGTAACATGGTGGAGTCATTTGCAGGTCTGTGCAAGCAGTTTGGTGATTTCTCTGTGTGGTAAAATTTCTTGAGTTTTACTAACCGGTGGTAAAATAAGAGAGTAAATTGGAACTCAGTTTTGAGAATCACTCATGATGCTAATCTGTGTCTTCCTTCTCATTGTAGGAGCAAAATGTTATTGATTTGGTTCACGGGAAGTTTATTGACATTGGCATTAACAGTTGGTGGATGTACCATGATCTGAAATAATGTCATCTTTACAAAGGTAAAAGACATTTATATGGTTAACAGTGAAAGGACAACCATGTTTGTGGCGGAAGTAGCGCCATTTATCCACTACATGCAGAGAGTGGACACTAACATATGCTTTGTGAACCAATTTTATCAGGAACTCAATGTAAATTTCAGAAAAATCTATGAACAAAACAGAAACATGACTGGAAATAGTACTCTTAATCTTGCATTACATTCAATATTTGTGGATATGTACCAAGAGGTCAGGTTTATAAATAATTGTTTTGAACGAGTAAAAGGGGACCTAGATGACTATCGCAAGTTAAAAGGGCATACACCCTCGTCTCGAAATAAGCGAGGTTTAGCAAATGTCATAGGTGAAGGAATGAGTTTCCTATTTGGCACAGCCACTGAAACTGATTTAAAAGGGATGAAAGATAATTTAGGACGTTTGTCTGTAAATCAGGCAATGTTACAACATGTACAGAAACTAAGTCTAAGTTTAATCAGATTAACATATCATGCCATACAAGAAAACGAAGAATTTATGGTAAATTTATAGCGAGTAGTATCACTTTTGCATGAACAAATGGAATTTGTATTACAGGGACTTGAAAATCGATTAACTCTTCTAGAGCATTTTGTACAGTCCTTTCATCAACAAGAAACAGAATTAACTCAAATTGAATTGATGTTAATAACAGCAGAAAATTATATTGATGATCTGCATGAGCAAATAAATGTGTTTGCAGACGAAAAACTATCACCTAGGGTCGTCAATCCTACTTTATTGACCTCGGTATTAACGAGCATTCAGGATAGACTTGACGAACATACCCAATTTCCATTGAAACTTCAGAAGGAACTGTGGCAATATTATCATTTGTTAACAACAGCGACTGTCTTTGTTGATGATAAACTTGTAATTCTGGTGAAAGTTCAGTTGATTGACACAAATTTTCAATTTGAAACTTTCAAAGTACAAGCCTTGCCCATTCCATTTATGAATGCGAGTCAAAGAACATCCCATAGTGCAAATAAAATGGTAGCTATTTATTGACTTGAAGCTGATACATTACTTGTAGGCAAACAAAGAACCTGATATATACCGGAATTAGGTCATGACCAATGTATAGATGATAAGAATTTATTCTGAGCAGTAAGAAAGATACATACAACTTCTAGTTGCTTATTGGCATTATTTCTAAATATGAAATCGGAAATAAAGAAATTATGCACTGATGTCAAACTAAATATGGATTTACCTTTTGCAACACGTATTGACGAGGGTCTTTGGTACATCACTACTGACGTGAGCTTTGCGATTCTCAATTACGTGTCCAAGATGTAAGAATCCAAAACCACGTCGAATCATGCTGCCAATTGGTATCATAGAATTGAATCCTTTATGTATTGCCACGAGTGGACAACGATTGTTGAATAGTTATTTTCGTCGCCGAGATAACATCACATATCATTTAGTATCGAAGACAGTCTTGCCTAATTTCTCGTTGACTCAATGACAAGTTCGACAACCTGTGTTCAACAAAGTGAAGATAACAAATTTTGAGATCCCGAAAGCTATCAAACACTTAAAAGAATTAAAAACGGATGACCTTGTAGATGAATTGGATAAAATGCATTTAAACCTGATAGAACCATTTGAAGTACCAAAGTGGGCGTATTTTGTGGGATGCATGTTTCTTATCTTGGGAATATACTTATTGATATGGCACAGGGCCATATTAAGTTGCGTAACATAATCTTACAACATAAGAATTAACGAAAGCGAAATCCTATTTTTTCTGCTGATGTATGTGGAATATCTAATGTTGCATTTAATGAGGATGATGATCCTTTATATACGACTATGAGACATCCAACAACTACTACGCGATGGATGTTAACGCCCCCAGGTGAAATAGTGACAATCATGAAACAATTAGTGAAAGATTGAGAGTCAAAACAAATATGTGACAGGACCAACCTCAAATGTCCTCATCCCCTTCTCAGTTATATCCAACAGTGAACTATGATTTAAATACTGAAGCACGTGCGAACTTAAGAACGTGAGACAATACTATGACAACTATTAATTTAACTTAAATAACAATTTAACGCTGAACAATATTATTTGTGTTTTCAGTGTCAGTGATTAGAATGAGTGACTCAAGTAGTAGTGAAACAGTGGATACTGACGAAAGTGAAGCAATTGGTACAGAGCATCATTGTAGGGGGCAACCAGATGAGGAGGCAGAAAGCCGACTGAGTGATAGGGAAGAAATTTCTATCACCCCTTTTGTAGACACTATGTACCCATTACCTTGGGAATATGCTGGTTATGAATATATGCACAATGGTGAACCTCCCCCTGCCGTTTGCCCTCGAACTGGTTGAAGACCCACAGTTATAAATGGTGTTGTTCAACCAAATACTTATTAACTATGATATTTTCAAACTCATCGTACTTTCACATCCGATGATACCTTCGGATGTGTTTACTATGATTTTCAAAATGTTGCAGTCACAGTTGAAATTGAAAGAGGTATAGTTTACTGGTATGATTCTGCTTGTTCAACCCACATTCTGTTTAAAAGCCGATCTTGAGTTTTGCGTATTTTCAATTGTCCGGATTTAGTACATTCAGGAAGAGATTTTGCGTGACATTACCATAGTCACAGAATAACGGTGAACCGTTTGATTTATGAGATGTGGTCTGAAAGATGATACATAGAAAGATGCAACTCCTGGGGAAGGATTCTTAACTGGAGAGCTCAACGACAAGCTCGCTTTAGGTCCAACAGACTCCTGAGACATAACCAGTATTATGTTTTGTACAAAGTTACCCATCCTGATTTTGATGGTGGTATTTTTAATTTTAGGACGGGACCTAATTTCATTTATCGATCCTACATCGTGCCATCTCAAATGCGAGAGATGTAAATAGAACCAATTACAGAACTTTGATGATGAAATCCTAACAGTTAAGGGTTTTGATAATTGATATTATTCTTATTATTTGCTTTTTGAGTGTATTGTGTTTCTATTTTTCATAAGATGGCAGAAGCAGAAAATAGTGATGATGACGGTTGTGCCCGAGCAAGAAGAGCTCGTCAGTTATATGCACGAACAATAGCTACTGATCTCTCAGGGTAGTTTAGCCAGAGTAGAGGTCGAGGGAATGTTAGGACATAAGCTTCGTGACGCCAGGGACTATTCTGGGCAATTAGTCTCTGGATGTTGTCGCCTACTGTATAGCGAATCTATTCCAGAGAGGGCCAAATGGACCATGGAACATAGGGTGTTCCAAATGCATTATCCACAGGTGAATAAGAAAAATATTGTGTGAGAAATCATTTTTTTAGAACTGTTTTATAATCAGCACTACAGTGAGAGGTTCTTCCCACCCACGGTGGGAACGTCGATAGTACATCGACGGGAAGAAGAAGCTTCGTCCTGGGGTATACCGACGTTCACACTGCTGTATAAGTGACAACGTCCTTGCTGGATGGGACGAGAATACGTTAATCCTCGTCTCCAGCTGACTATGATTCCTGGGGTAGATAATTGGTGAATCCGAAGACACTTTCGCGAATTCGCCCTCAATGAGGAGGACTAATTGTTAGAAGTACCCATTGTGAATATTTTTCTTGGAATTCGTCGATAGTCTGTTAGAAACATCCAGCAGACTGTGGAGAAAATCCAATAGAAATTGTGGTCATGTGCGGTTGTCTTATTGGCTATAATTAATGTACTGAACTATTTTCAGTATAAGGTTTTTCATTTAGTTCATTTGAAGAACGAACAAAAAGTGGGGGAATCCGGCTGGGTATAGATGAGTACTCACCGGTACCCCACAGAAGACAATCTCAGAACTAGTACGTGTGTGACTTGACTGCCAAGGAAGGTACTAGAAGCACATATACCACGGGAGCGAGTGCATAGAAAAGGATCGAGTGGAGGAATTTTGTTTATTTGTTTATAAATGTTTCTATATATATATATCATATATAAGTATATATTAAGTGTCTATAGTTTACGGATATTCGGTTATTACTCTTTTGGTAGTTTCATTTTATAGTTAGTATTCTTAGATTAGTTTAGAGTCCAGAAAATTTTAAAATGGCATTGGTACCCTTTTTAACGAAATATGAAGTGAATAATTTTGATGAGAAACAAGAATTATATTTCGACCAACAACTTTATGTCTCTAAGGGCCCACATGAAACGAAATCGTTATTGAGGATGAGTCACATGGGACGGCGTTTGCTCTGGTTTTGGGATGAGGTGTACTTCGAGGAAGCACTAAATAGTGTTGATGTTCGACGCAATGAAGTGCATCTCCGATATTTGATAACCAAAGACGATTATGTCTTTCCCCGTTTGCACGTGAGCCTAACCAATGTTCGCAATGCGGAAGATGTCAAAAGTCTGTGGATGTTTGGGGAAAAATGCCGAGGAAGGGCAACCAGCTTCCCAGCAAGGGTAGTCAGATACTGGAATAACCAGTCCTGGAATGACCACTACTATATGGATGGAGATGATTACCCGACGTATGTGGAGTTGTGCTCTGAACATTGGAATGTGTTTGAGACATTGGAGTGGGAACGAGGTCAACCCCAGTACGAATTATTGTATAAAGCTCTTGAAGACCATAAAATTCGTTTAAATGCTGTACACTACGAACAGTGTACTAGTGGTAAGACTGGGCATTTGTGTTTGTTTGGAGGACATTCATGGAGAAGCGCATGCTTATGAGTGTCCTCGCTGTAAAGTAGAAGTCCACCTCGTCTGTGGACAGACGTGGGTTGACATGGCCTTGCTGTCAAAAACATGTCCAACATGTCGCATGGATGTGAAATGGGGAGAACTTTTGAAACCCCACGAATTTGACCTTGTGCCATTATAGTAAATCTACTCTGGTCATGTGCGAGTAGTCTATGTTCCTCGGGCCGATGAACAAGTGAATAGTAATTTTATTTATTGGAGGTGACAAACCCTTTCAGGATGAATTTTAATTAATTACGCACAGGAGAATAGAATTTATATCGAAGAATAGGATAATAAGTGATTTGTGCGCGGCATCCTTCCCTGTCCTTGAAACGTACACATTCCATTAACCCTGTGTTGTCCCTTCGCAAATCGTTTCCTTTCTGAGTGATCAAGTCTCTCTGGCTTTTGATCCTCGGTTGGGGAGGAATGTTGTGAAGTGAGCTCTTGGGGTTTTATATTTAGTAACTCAGTAGACTCGAGTTTTTTTAAGTTATTGAACAGAATATTAACAGTATAGATCATGACAAATAAATTACATGGAATTGTATTAAACTGGCGACCAGAGTACAGACGTACTCTGTGGGTACACGCCAGATGTTCCGTTGACAATAACAGGCACACCTTTGTAAGCCAATATTGTCAACAATCAGTAACAGACTGGGATTTGTTGATAGATGGAACAATAACAGTCGGCAGTATTACTGGGATGTTGGTGTTCGAACTGTCTAACAAATCATAACATGTACCTGGTGAAACTCTCCGTTGAACTGGGGATGCTGAGTTGCATAATAGCACCAATCACCAGAACATTCCGCCGGTTAACTGACGCCCGACGAAGTACTATTTGAGGGCCAGAATTCCATAGACTGCATGCAGACTGATCGACAGTCTACACGGCAGTAAAAGAGTCTACAAAATGGCGACCGCCACGTCAAGGGACTTTCCCTCAATTTCTCTGGGGTCAGGGAGAAAATGCTGATGGTCGTCACGTACCCAAAGTATTGCATCAGAAATTTGGTGTATACAAGCACCAATTTCTGACTGCTCAGAATAGTTGTCTCTGGGCTCCAGATGAATACAGACCGACCTGCAAGAATAAACCTGGCTGCCACCACTGTGTTTGAGGTATGAACTTTGTTAATTAAATACTATAATTTATGCCAGAGACAACGACGGCTAGTCGTGTTGTAAATACTTCGATTTATTAAAATAGTATATATAAAAATTAAATGCAATTTCAGGTAATTCTGAAACACACTTGATGGGACCACGATGACCCCAGTGACCTGGGCCCCAAATTATTAACTTTCATGGTACTTCGACTATTTTGGAGTTAGTTCCACGTCCGTAGGTCATACCATGCTTGAGATATTAGTGTGACCAACTTTCAAAATGTTTGATCCTGCCAACTTTTTGAGTTTAACAATACATGTATGAACTTTTACAATGCATTAGGGGTAATAAAATGTGAATCTCAGCAATTCAGAAAAATGTCTGGGTTACTTCAGTGACCATGACCCACATTTTGAACCTCTATTGAGTTTAAACTCATTTGGTGTTGGTCCTAGGTCTCTGCATTTTATTATGCTTGAGATATGAGTGTAGTGTGATATACAATCAGTATTTTTGGTCCCGTCTTTTTGAGTGTGAAAATACATGAATATACCTCGGAAATGTTCTGGGAGGGGGGGGGGGGGTGGTGGGCCCATAAAATGTGAGTTCCAGCAATTCTGAAAAATACACTTATTGACCCTGGAAACCTCAGTGACCTTGACTCATATTTTGAACCTTCATTGAGTTTCCACTCATTTGGTGTTGGTCCTATGTCAGTAGGTCATTCCATGCTTAAGATATAAGGGTGACCTACTTTCAATATTTCTGCCCCACCCCCTTTTTGAGTATGAAATACATGTACGAATTTCAGCAATCCGTGAGGGTGTCACACAATGCAATTTCCAGCAATTCTCAAAATTGCTCACTGTGATCATTGGGTGACCTCAGTGACCTTGCCCGATACCTTGAAAGTCAAGTTGGTTTCAACGCATTTTGTTTTAGTTCCAGGTGCATAGGTCATACCATACTTCTTGAGATATAGGCATGACTCAAAATTCAAAATTAAGGTCCCCGCCCACCTTTTCAGTGTAAAACTACATTACTGACTTTGAGAATGTATTGGGGGTTATAAAATACTTATTCCAGCAATCCTGAAAAATGCACTCAATGACCTCCGGGTGACCTCAGTGTCCTAAATCCATAATTTGAACCCCAAGCGAATTTCGACGCATTTGGCGTTAGTTCCTGGACCATATGTCATACAATACGAGCGTCATCCAAAATATTTGGCTCCACCCACTTTTTGAGAAAAAATACATGTGAATGATCTACAGCAATGCATTACGGGGTCATAAACCGTGATTTCCAACAATTCTCAATAATGCATTCAATGACCTCGGTGACCTTGACCCATATTTTGAACCTCCATTGAGTTTCAACTCATTTGTTGTTGGTGCCAGGTCCCTACGTCATACCATGATTGAGATATGAACGTGACTCACTTTTACAAAGTTTGATCCCAACCCACTTTTTAAGGTATCAAATACATGTATGGAATTTGCGAATGCATTAGTGTGATTTCCAGCAATTCTGAACCAAAATGCATTCAATAACACACGGGCAATCTCAACGACATTGACCCGTATGCTGAATCTTTATTGAGTTTCAACTATTTTTGTGTTGGCCCCAGGTCCATACATCATACCATGCTTGAGATATGACCAACTTTCATAATTTTTGTGTGTGCCCACTTTTAAGAGTAAATATAAAAATCCTAGCATGAACTTCGGGCAATGCATCAGGGGGTGATAAACTGCGATTTTCAGTAATTCTGAAAAATGGGTGACCTTAGTGACCTTGCCCCATATTTTGAACCTCCACAGAGTTTAAATTTATTTAGTATTGGTCCCAGGTCCATAGGTCATACCAAGCTTGAGATATGAGTGTGACCCACGTTCAATGTTTTGTCCCCGCCCACGTTTTGAGTGTAAAAATGGATGCATCAACTTCGGGAATGATGTATTAGGAGGTCGAAATAATGTAAATTCTGAAAAATGGCCTAGTGACTGTAACCCAAATTTTGGAATTCCGTTGAGTGTCGCCTCATTTGGTGCTGGTCGCAAGTCCTTAATCATACAATGCTTAAGATATGAACGTATTCCAACTTCACAATGTTTGGGCCCACCCACCTCTTAGTGTACAAATACATGCATGGACTTTGGTAATGCATTAAGGGGTCATAAAATGCGATTTCCAGCAATTCTGAAAAATGACGGGAATGGCCACTGAGTGACCTCAGTGATCTTGACCCATATTTTTTCAACTCGTTTGGTGCTTGTTCCAGGTCCATACGTCATACAATGCTTGGGTTATGAGCGTAATCCACTTTCAATACACTACACATACAAACACACACTTTTCTGAGTGCACAAATGGATGTATGGACTTCGTGATGCATTGGGAAGTAAAACAAAATACAATTTCCAACAATTCTAAAGATACACTCAATGTCCCCTGTGTGACCTCAGTCACCTTGTCTCGTATTAGTGTGACAGTGGTATTTATTGCATATAAATATATATACATAACAATTTTCTTTTATGATTAGTAACTAATATGACATTGCATGAAGCATGGTTACTAATTTGCATGGGTACTAATTCATTGAGAGCATGTGTGCCCCTGTCTATACACTGTGATTAGCCTGTCGCTGTCAATATCCTATTTACGTGACTGTCTATCGATCTTTTGCTTCACGGTCCTTGTTTTCCCGCCGTTTCCAGGGCGTTGCTACGCAGTAGTTTCCCTTGGACTTTTATTCATCGTATTTTGTTTTGGCAGTTGGATTTCCAATGTTCTTGTGTATATGTCTTCTTCAATGATTTTATATAAATATGTATCGACCGAAATCGTCTTAATTTGGTAAGCAAATATTTATCATTGATGTCTGTAAAATTACAAGATGCAATCATGTATATGTATGTCTATTTTAATCTGATCTTTTATTCATGCCAATTTCGTTCGTCGTCATGAATTCCATTCATTATTAGACTGTTCCTATTTATGTTGGAAGTAAAGTTTAAGTTTATTATATTTCTAAATCTGGTAATATTCCTGTTTTCTCCATGTATGTAATATATCATGGGTCACGTGCGATCAATTGGCCGTTGTTATGCAACCCGATTGCTGTGTGAACCATTTTATATACATAATATCTATTAGGATTATTTATCCTGTCCTGGGAAGGGTTTCTCTATTTTCCCGGTGCTATTATTTATGTTCTTTGTAATTATATATTACAGGGTCTACTTGTTAAAATTTTGAAGAGCTTGTGATTAGTCGATGTAAATCCATATTTGTATTTATTGGAAGAAACAGAGTTCATAATAAACAGTTGTACAGTTCAAAGTATGTATAGAACTTTTATTTTCTCTTCCAAGATGTGACTTTCATTGAAACGATTCGTGCTCTACCAAAGCTCCGTTTCATTAGGATCCTCCATTGGGTATCGACTCACTTAGGGCTGGTCCCAGGTCCATAGGTCATACCAAGCCTGAGATATGTCGGCGCAAGAGCCAAACTGGGAAAGAGGGTACTTTAAAATACCCCTTTAAGTTATATTGATTTATATTCAGACCTTTTTTTTTCTCTAAAAGTGGCTGCACAATAAAAACTTTACCTATTTCAATTTTATAAATGTTTAAAATTAAAGTAGGATGGATAGGCGGGTACACATTTGAATCCCAAATCCAAACACCACCAGCTACCATCGGACTGCATATGGTGTAATATAATATTAGAACGTTTCTGTTTATGTTCTCTCGGTCGATATTTTATTTCAGAAATCACACAAACTCGTGTACTATCGACCGATAGAACATGAAACGAAAACGCTCTAATTATTTTATTATGCCCAACAAAAATAGCGTTCGTTGTTAAGCATTAAATGCAACATGCCATCAATCTTGTAACAATGTAGTCGAATCCAAAAACATGCTTTTAGTGACGTCATTTCGAACGAATGGCGTCTCTTTAGGAGTTTCAAGATCACCAAATTCAAAAATGACTTGTTACAAGTGTACAACATGCTTATGATAGTACAGCATGTCCCAAACGCTTCAGTAAAACTGCACACAAATCGAAAGGGCAGTGTATGTGAGGTTCGACGTACTGAGTTGCGCTTCAACCCATTCTGAGAAAGACTGGTGGCCGAGTGGATAAGTGCGATGGTCTCTCAGTCAGAGGTCTCGGGTTCGATCTCCGGTCAGCGAAAGTTCTCGAGGTAACCGAACACTCTCTGCCAGAATCAATTGTGGGGTTGATGCTGTCGCAATGTACTGTCCTATCGCGTTGGGACGTAAAATGGCTGTTCTCTGTCCTGAGAGAGACACACTCCGTGCAGGCTAAAGATCCCTTCGTAGTATTCGAGAAGAGCGAGGCCACGAAGTTGCCGCTACGAAAGTTATCCCACTCACCTGTGTCATTGGGTCAAGGAGAGGCGTTAATATAAGTTGCATAACTTGTTCACCAAACCTTGTAAAACAAATAAGATTAAATAGACCCACTCTCTTTCCTACCTCATGTAAAATTGGATTTGGAATCACACAACGGGAAATGATGTCCAAACTGTGTGTGCTTTGGTCGTAGGACCAATGCCGACGGCAGTCCTGAAACACAAATTGGTGGCCCTTCAAGAAACATTATTTTGGGATGAATTCCCTGAAAATGGTCTTTCTCGTGACTTCCAGTGATGAAAACGCGTAACATGGTCTCGTTTTTATATGCCTCGTGAGATGACATAATACCAAACGTATCGGCCTTTGCCGGCTCGCACTTATCATAAGATGGCTAATTAAATGATATCACTTGCCATAATTAGCGCCTCCACAACACAACCGGTAACTCGTTCCATTGTTGGGGCCATAGACCAGGTTTTGAGGGCAATAAAAGACAAATGATTAGTTATTCACGAATTGTTGCTATGCGTGTCAGACCGGTGCTAACTCCCATACACCATGGAAAAGACAAGGATAACGGCTGTATATCAAACAAATTTAGTGTAGTTAATACTTTAACCTACATTGTGGGCAAACACTGACAGAAAATCTGTACTTTGTAAGTTTCTTAATAAAACTAGATAAATATGGATGTCATAGGAACTGGCTCAATGATCCAGTTCCAATGACATCCCTATATGTAATATTTTATTGCACATAAATATTAAATTTCCTGTATTTTAATTTTTGTTCTAACATGATCGACCAGAAGGTATGATGTAATAATTAAAAATGGGTAATTTTTTAACCATATTGCATGCTATTGTGTATTCTTGTTTAACAACGGTGTAAAACAATCTACTGTGGATGGCAGGTTACACCGTACCACTCAGCCAATCAAACCGCAGTATTGTATTTCATATGGAAATAAAGTATATTGACTTTTCCTTCTTCTGCTTGGCTGAGAGGCCCTACACTATTTACGATAGTTTTACATTTTAGTTGTTCTAAAAATAACCGTGCGCTATTCCCAAGCGCTATACTTTCTCTAAAACGTTTGTCGTTTCTCCTTGGGTGTTCGAGTGACGATTTTTTTTTCTCTTTCATTATTTCTAAGTTTACGAATGCATATGTCTTAGGCAACAACTTGGAAATGAGCTGTGTATTTAGGACTGAAATTCTGATGGATAGAAATATTAATCCTCTGTTTGTTCGGTATACTATAATAAGTATTAATGTGTGTATGATGTGTGTAGGCACTGCCATATGGTGTATGTGGATGGGTGTGAGTTGGGGGAGTTGGGGATGTGTGCCATCTGCGTAGAGCTAATGCAGCTGTTAGAGGCATATGTAAAGTTGGAGGAAGAGGTGCAGGTGGTGAGGGGGAAACTGGGGAGGGCAGGAAAGTCTGGTGTTACCCCAGTTAGGGTGGCATTCGATGGGGGATGGAAGGTGGTGGGTAGTAGGAAACGGACTTTTGACGTGGATAGTGGGTCGTTTGGGAATAGGAAGGTGCGTCGGGTTGAGGGTAGAGGAGAAGTAGGGGCTAGAGTGTCAAATTCCCAGGCTAGTAGTGTGAGTCGAGGGGCGAAAAGGCGTATTCTTATAGAATCGGATAGTGAGGGAGATAGCGATGACCATGTGGAGTCTGTCAGGGCAAGAGTCAGAGGAAAGGTTAGGAAGGTGGTAAACGAGGACAAGGTGGCTTGTAGTGGGAGTGGGCAGAAAGTGGGGTGCAGTGTCCAAAATAGATTCAGTGTGTTAGGTAATTTCGAGAATTCTGAGGAGCAGGTTGGGTCCGAAGAGGTGGAGGTGGCGGTAGGCATGGGGGTTAGTGTGGCGAAGTGCAAGATTGCGAGCCGGCCCAGTGGGGACAGAGGTGGTAACAGGGGTAGTAGGGATAGTAGGACAGGAAAGAGGACAGGAAAGGACAGGAAGAGGCAGCTGGTGGTTGCAGGGAGTAGTATAGTGCGGGGGTTGGATAGGATGGTGTGTGGGCCCGACAGTGTCAACAGGACCAATTTGTGCTTTCCGGGGACTAGGGTGGAGGACCTAAGGGACAGAGTGGATGGAGTAGTAAAGGGGTCAGGCCCAGACCCAGTGGTTGTTGTACACGTGGGGACCAACAACATCAGGGAGAGAAAATCAGTTCAGCTTATTGAGACTTACAAGGACTTAATAACTCAACTGAATGCCAAGAATGCACAGGTAGTGGTTTCGGGGCTTCTCCTAGTACTAGGTGGTGGGGGCGAGCGTAATTCGCGGATCATTGGGACCAACGAGGAACTGGGGGAGTATTGTAAGGAAGTTGGGATACCCTTTGTAGACAATTGGGGATCGTTTTGGGACAGAAATGACCTATATGGAAGGGATGGTCTCCATCTTAGCCCAAGGGGTACAGAGGTTTTAGGAAGAAATATGTTGCAGGTGGTGGAGCCTTTTTTGGTATAGGGAGGGGAGAGGGGGGGGGGTCAGTGAAGGGGGGAATAATCACAGAAATTGTGTCACGAACCATAGGTGTAAAAAATGGGACAAGGGGGATAAGGAAAAGGGACCAAAAATACAAATCAATAGGAATAGCTTCCCAAGGAAAGAACAGGTACACAAAGTGGGATATACAAACATATAGGGACTAGATAATAGAGGGACCAGTAGGCGGAAGCCAATCAACCTTGACACCCTGAAAGTGGGTTATAGCAACATCCAGGGTCTCCATCGGAAAGTAAGTGAAATTGCTACATTGATTGAGGCAGAGGAGTTGACGTCATGGGCTTAAGCGAAACGTGGGTAAGACACGAGGAGCGGGTAGACCAAGTAAGGGGGTACGTATGGATAGGTGTAGGGCGAACGGAAGGCCAGAAAAAAGGGGGAGGGGTAGGCATGTACATTAAAGGGGATTTAAAACCATCGCTGATCACAGACCTCGAAAACATCAGCACCCCGGCTGAGATATCGAAAGAAATTGAATGGGTAAGGATCAGTCTGAAAAACAAAAGTATTGCCCTTGGGGTTGTTTATTGTGCGGTGGAGGGAAGCAAACCCGAATGGAATGATTCGATATACTCAACACTGAGGTCCAATATCACCGAATTACAAAACAAGGGGCTCGGTATAATTCTGATGGGTGACTTTAATGGCCACATAGGTAATGATGAAGAAGGCATAGAGGGTGGGGACAATAAAGTCAACAGGAATGGAAGGAAGCTGTTGAACTTCACAAACGAGCTCGGTCTGAAGATTCTGAACAGGGACGCAAGGTGTAAGGGGAAATCGACCTGGGAGAGGAACGACAGAAAATCAATAATCGACTACATCCTCACAGATATTAATTTATGGAGGGAAGTGATAGGGGTAGAAGTGGATGATGAGGGTAAAATGGAGGTGGATAGTGATCACAACTTGATTACAGTGACGATCAGGGCCAAAACTCTGGTAAAAAGCAAAGGAAGCTCTAAGGAGATTTGGGAACTCAAAAAAGATGCTGACTGGGCGAAGTTCAATGAAAAACTGAAACCAAAGCTTGCAACCGTACCCAAGAGGGGCAGTGTCCAGAAGATGGCCGACGTCATAGTTGCGAGCCTGGTGGAGGCAGGAAAGGAAAGTGTAGGAAAGGTCAGGGTGCCAACACGGGAACTTGGGTACAGAGTGAACGAAGAACTGAAAAGAGCCATAAAGGGAAGACAAGCTAAATGTGCTGCATACAGGAGAAGTAGAAAACTTAAGGGGGCGGAAAGCAATGAGGCCACAGTTGCTAAGGAAGAATACCACCAAGCACGAAATAAAGTAAATAAGATTAAAGACGATAATCGGAGGGTACAAAATAGCAGTCTTATTAGGACGATAAGAACGACAGGGGTCGAGTTCGAACGTATTTTGGAAATGGGTGAATAAACGTAACAAAGGAAGTAACCCACAGAGTATTAAAGTAGATGGCAGAGTTACAGACGAGCAAGATCAAGTCGCATCAGAACTAGCCAAGCACTGGGAAAGGGTAAACGATAAGCGATGGGGCATGGGGAGCCCACCAAAGTGTCCAAATCAGGTCGAGGAAAACCTATCGAGCTTCGTGTGCAGCGAAATAAAAACGGAGGAGGTGCGAAAGGTGATATCAAAATTAAGGGATGGAAAAGCGAGAGGAGTGGATGAAATTCCTAACGAGTTTATCAAAAAAGGGGGACAGGAACTCGTGAGAAGCCTAACTGCCCTATTCAATCTAGCCATAGAAAATCAAGAGGTCCCAAAGGAGTGGAGAGAAAGTAAAGTGACATTTATTCACAAAAAGGGGGAAAAAGACGTTTTGGATAACTATCGAGGGATCTCTGTCAGTAGCAACATTGGAAAGGTTTTCTGTAAAGTCCTGTATGGGAGACTAGAGGAGGTGATTGAGGAGAAGGGTTTTTTGGGAGAAATCCAGAATGGCTTCAGGAAGGGAAGGAGAGTTACTGACCATCTTTTCACACTATCCCAAATGATAGAATCCGCGAAAGCAAAAAAGAAAAAGATGTTTATGGCCTTTTTGGATATCAAAAAGGCATATGATAGAGCATGGAGGGAAGGTATGTGGCGCAAGCTGTAGGCTATGGGCTTAGGAGGCGAGTTCGTTGGAATTATGAAAACATTATATAAAGATGTACAGAGTGAACTTAGCCTGGGAAACATTACAACAAAACGTGTGCCTATGGAGATAGGACTAAAACAGGGGTGTATCTTTTCGCCGATCCTGTTTGCATTGTACATCAAAAGTTTAGGAGATGAACTCCTGCGTAGCGAGGAGGGGGTAGCAGTTTGGGGACTTGAAGATCCCAGGGCTATTTTTTGCAGACGATATGGCTCTAGTGTCAGAAAGCGAAGAGGGGCTAAGGAAAATGCTGGAAATTGTTGGGAAATATGGGAGCAAATGGAGACTCGAACTTAATGAAAGCAAGAGCAAAATTATACCTGTGGGCCGCAAAGTGGACCCCACTCGAAGGTGGAGAGTGGGTGAGTTCAGCATTCCGGAAGGGAGCAGCAAACTTCTGAGTGTGGGAGAGACAGGTGATTACGAGTATTTGGGGGTAAATATAAACCTTACAGGAAGAGGCATCTACCGGAACCACACAAATAAATTGATTCTGAAGGGGAAGCGAATCCTTAACCAAATGAAACTTATAGGGAGAAACAGTTTCAATAAGGTTTTCGTGGGGAAAACCATTTGGGAAATGGTGGGGCTGCCAAGTATAACATACGGAACGGAAGTGGTACCCCTAAACCAGACGGCCGTAAAGAGCTTGGAAATCCTGCAGAACGATGCAGGCCGATGGATAACGGGGTCGAGTAATGCCGCAGCGATAGAAGCAATCAAGGGTGAGCTTGGGTGGATGAGGATCAAGGACAGGATAGACTTGTTGAAGCTCGGTTATCTTAATTAGTTGGTAAATCTCCCCGACAGCCGATGGTGTAAAGCAATGTTCCTGAGAATTTTCAACTCAAATATCAAAACGGGGTGGATGGTCCAAGTGAGGGAGCTAGTAGAGAACTACTCATTGGAGATCTCGGACCTGGACTTTGGGACAAACCAGGGTAAAAAAATCGTAAGAGAAAGGGTCATGGAGGATTGTAACCGTAATTGGCGAGAGGGGGTCAAATCAAAGAGGTCTTTAGGTGGCCTGCGTGATAAAGAGAAGCCAGGTTTTGAAGAGTACCTTGATGGCACCTTTGGGGGATCACTGTTGTTCAAGCTGAGGTCGCGATCCCTGGAGCTGAGGGGAAAAATTGGGAAAGACGGTGAAAGGGAGTGCCAGATGTGTAACTTGGACATGGTGGAGACCCTGTAACACTTTCTTCTAGAATGCCCAAAGTATCAGCCTGAAAGAATGAGATTCACTGGGAGTATAATGGGGAAGTGGGGTGGGAGAATGAAGGACATGTGGTTAGGGGGAGACTCAAAGGAGAGGGTTAATATGCTAATCGGAGAGATTGGGAAGAATGGGACAAGGGATATTATCAAGCAGTTCGTCTCCGAGTGTTGGGAGGAGAGGAGAAGCGTGGGAATAGGGAGGCAGTTGGGAGTACAGGGGTAACCATGGCCTTCTCGTCCGAGAACCGCGACAAATCAGCGGCTGGCCAAAGTGTTATTATTATTATTATTATTATTATTATCAAACAAATTTAGTGTACTTAATACTTTAACCTACATTGTGGGCAAACACTGACAGAAAATCTGTACTTTGTAAGTTTCTTAATAAAACTAGATAAATATGGATGTCATTGGAACTGGCTCAATGAGCCAGTTCCAATGACATCCCTATATGTAATATTTTATTACACATAAATATTCAATTTCCTGTATTTTAATTTTTGTTCTAACATGATCGACCAGAAGGTATGATTTAATAATTAAAAATGGGTAATTTTTTAACCATATTGCCTGCTATTGTGTATTCTTGTTTAACAACGGTGTAAAACAATCTACTGTGGATGGCAGGTTACACCGTACCACTCAGCCAATCAAACCGCAGTATTGTATTTCATATGGAAATAAAGTATATTGACTTTTCCTTCTTCTGCTTGGCTGAGAGGCCCTACACTATTTACGATAGTTTTACATATTAGTTGTTCTAAAAATAACCGTGCGCTATTCCCAAGCGCTATACTTTCTCTAAAACGTTTGTCGTTTCTCCTTGGGTGTTCGAGTGACGATTTTTTTTCTCTTTCATTATTTCTAAGTTTACGAATGCATATGTCTTAGGCAACAACTTGGAAATGAGCTGTGTATTTAGGACTGAAATTCTGATGGATAGAAATATTAATCCTCTGTTTGTTCGGTATACTATAATACGTATTAAGTGTTGCACGTCATCTAGCCGACCATACCAAAATAATGGTCCTTGAGAGAGAATAATCTGCTCATCCACGACGTGTGGACTATTCATCCTCCAGGACCACTATTTTGGCATGGTCAACTCCAAAACATGCACTATTTGTTATATAGTTACCTGGTTTGTTGTATTTCGACTAAGCCAGGTCGAGGAATAAACATAGGACGACGCACGCGCGTGAATGGGTTAGTCGATGTTGCACGAGTGCCAGCACGGAAGGATAAAACGAAAGGCGTGTGTCGTTTTATGTTCATTGTATGCCTTCACGTCTACAAAACAATTATTAGAAGGACACTCAGCAATTTATCAAGCATCGGGCTCGTTCAACCGAGGGGACATTAGCTATATTTTCGACACGACAATGAAAATATTTAGTTATTCAGGAAATGATTTCTGCAAATATAGTCTGTAATTTGTATTGGGTAGACAGTTAATGAAAAATAAGAGGAGGTTAATTCAATTCTACTTCCCTTCCACATCCCAAGCTAAATCACTCACACCGTTAGCACGTCGACGTTGACTTATGACGTCAATCGCGTATCAGACTTGTTGTGAGCGATATTCTTCCATAAGGAGATTTTTGATGGTGACTATGTGATAAAAGTGTGTGGACATTGTATTAGAACGAGGATAATATTAGAACGTAAAGTTGTGAAAAGCCTGCCAGACATTTACGTTTAGTGAAACACACGGGATGCACAAAATTGCCTCTCATATATTTGACTTGCATTAAAGGGTTTGAAGAAGAAACAATCCCGATATATACTCACTCGTCCAGGTGTCGTATCATTCGTTGGAAAGAAACTACAGAACAACTGGAAAATATCCATGGATTTAATGCGTTCGCTCCTGTTTGGGGTCCAATCCTAGGTGCCATAATATAATAATCTTGTGCACTGCATGGATTCCCATCACCGTCATGCTGTGCCCCCAGACTGAAAGAAAAACGCTGCAGTGATAATACATTTGCTGCACAGTCAAAATTAACGGACTCTAAACACTGAGTGTGCGACCGAGCGAAGACGCGTCCATATGAGTGAGACAACAAGCGGAAAACAAGGGGTCAACTTGTCTCCCCCAACACGGTGACCTCCTGTGATCTTTATTTGCGCCTATTTGTGGTAGGGCCCTGAGGATCTCAAATTTCAGGTCGAATCGAATTCGGCAAAGGATTTCGACAGAGGATTCCAAATCTAATCTGGAATCGAATGCCACGGCTCTTGAAATGGCTGATGTTGCATCTTCTTACAACCTTAACCCTTTACCTAACATGAAAAGCAGACGACACTTGCAAACAAAATTATTGAATAACTATTTTTTTCATTTTTTGTCTCAAAAACATAGGTTATGACCCCTCAGTGGAACGAGCTCGACGAGCTCGTTCCAATGAGGGGTCATAACCTATGTTTTTGAGACAAAAATGAAAAAAATAGTGAAAATTAATTGGCGATTTTTGAAAATAGAACTGGCCGGTTTTGGCCGTTACGTTGGGTTATGTTGTATAGTAAAAGTAAACAGCTTGTTGTGATTGGTTGATCCTCATCCGTGTAACCTGTATGTTACTTGGTGAGTTTGGGAAGAATTTCCCCGAGGTTGATAAAGAATAAAGTTTTCGTGTTGTTGTTACGCCGTCTTGTTCCTTCTACTTCAACTGCTTTTATAACAGGTAAAGAGTTAAATAAGACGATTCGCCACTCAAGAATTACCAAGAAAAGAAGGAAACAAACACATTCGCTCACCATGTGTTAAAAACTTAGCTAGCGATTTTCTTATTATACGTACATCTCTAATGTCTTACGAACAATCCTAAATCACTGCTAATGAGCCGCAGAACAGTATGCATGTTACAGTGAATGCAAATCACCAGTCAATGTGTAAAAATATGCCTGTTTCACTCCGTAAACTTACAAACTGACTAAGAAAAATCAAGCATCTTACAAATTGACTGAAATTTGGTACCAGTTTCTTGACGCTTTGTCAGAATATAAAAATGAACCAAATGATTTGGAATACATTTATTTTTAGACATTGACTTTAAAATATACATGTACACAATATATACATAACATAATAATAACGTTAAAGTGTAGACTTTGTTCAATCTGGATCCCCAACACGATCACCTCCAGTGATCCTTTTTCTGTTCATGAATTTTCAGGCAAAATGATTGGCTAAAGTATTTCTTTCTTTTTTTCATAACACGATGAACCGAAAAAAAACGCATTTAGTAGAGAGTGTTTAAATTTATTGCCCCTCAAGTTTAATTATAAGGAATAGTTATTTGTTTCTGTCCATTTCTTGAGTTATGAACCGCCAAAAAACAAAGGCCAAACATAGTGTAAATTGGCTACGCTTATTTACATAGTCTGGATTTTGTTTTTTTTCGGCGTTCATAACTCGAGAAATAGACAGAAACAAACGATAATTCCTTATAAAAACGTGATCGGCAAACTGTTGCGAGGATTCGGAAAATTCAACATCCTTCAGAAGTTTCTTTTATCGAACACAGCTTATTATAGCAACACCCCCCCCCCCCCCCCCCCTTCAGAGGATAGCAGGTGAGTCACTTTTCTGTATGTGACCAATACGCATGCCAATAATCATGTTCTTTAGAGACCAGTGGTCATCGCAAATGTCACCTGAAACTGTTGATTAATGATATCCAAAAGACGAGAACAAATTTTACACGCAAACTGGAGAAATGGGGTGTATCTTGAGTCAAGAAGGCCTCTGGTTTTATTTCTCAGAGTTTTTAAATGCACTAACGTATTTCTCATACACAGAACCTTAAGCGAAGACAACTAGAGCTTGTTCAGTACGTGGAGAGTGTATTACCACTAAATCACCCGCAGAGTGGAGATACCACCCAAGTAATGATTGCGAATTTGTTGCAAAACATAACAATCACAAGCAATGTTCAGCCACTGACCTCCAGGTTAAAACCGGAGGTCCATTGGCTGAAACATTGCTAGTGTTTTTTGCCCATATGTACAGAATTTGAAAGTGATACTTTGGGTGATAACTCTACTCCGCGGGTGATTTTGTTGCAATCCAATCTCCACGTACGGTATGTCCACCATTTGAAATTTATGAAACAAACGCAAAGGTTAATGCCTTTGTATTGAAAAATTTGAAAACCATTTTGTACAGAAATTCAATCTGATTTTTTAATAATCTTTTATTAAAAGTAAACTATGCCATAGTAGGTTGGGTTGTAGATTTGCTGGAAATTCCTACTTTAGTTTGTTAAAATACGTTAAATAGTTTAATACACAAATTGTATCTGTTTTGTTTTCTTTTGCGGGGGTGGGGGGGGGGGGGGTAATAATAATAATAAAAATCATAATTGATTTTCTAAAGCGGAAAACCACAAATAGTACTCTAAAACGCGTGACAGAAATACATACACTTTTCTGAAACGAAGAGTCACATCTGTTTTGGTTGCCTCTTAGAGAGGTACAGGAGGATGCTTCCGGAAATAGGAAGGTTTTAAGATTTCTGTTGAAGACATCGAGAGTTTCTTAAATTCTGACACTAATTGGCAGGGAATTCCACAATCTGGGCCCCGCGATGGAGAACACACGATCACAAGCCTGATTAGATCTGCTAAAAGGTACAACTAGTTGAATTTGGTTGGGGTGGTAGGGGTGAAGATATTATTCTGGAAACAAACTAGCTTTATCAACCCACAAAGCAGAGCTCTTCTTGCCCATTTCGGTAAAATACCATGATTCAAATTCGGAAAAAATTAAGCGGACACCTTTCAACGTTTGGAGATATTTATTTATTTATTTATTTGGGGGTTAACGACACTTTAGACACCCAGTGTGGGAAGTTTTACCGGTGAAGGAAGCTGGAGTGAGAAACACCGAATAACTGCAGGTAACGTCAGACCTCCCAGAGTACTAAATCCATACAAGCAAGGCTAGCATTGGGTGGAAACAAGAGCATCATCGCCGTGTAAAGCGCCTTAGTACACAACGTACCCGTGACCTCATACGGTTGGAGATAATGAATACGTAGGAGGGGTGGGTGAAACTCTGGTAACATTTGTGGATGAAGTAAAGTTGAAAAAACAGATCTTTGAGTACTTACCTGTGACCCAGCTCGTGGGCAGCAGCCGTACTGACTAAAAAGCTGAAGTTTTCTTCTACCATTGACTGAGCGAATTCGGTGCAAATCTGCTCCCGGTAAGCAACGCCTGGAATATTGAAACGAAATGAAACAATAGATTTTTTAATGATCTTATGCTTTTTATCACAGTTACAGTACGTGGAGAGTGGATTGTAACTAAATCACCCGCGGATTGGAGTTACCACCCAAGCAATAACTTTCAAATTTTGTACATATCGACAAAAAAACACAAGCATTGTTTCAGCCAATGGACCTATGGATTTAACCCGAAGGTCCATTGGCTGAAACTTTGCTGGTGCTTGTTATGCTTTGCAACAAATTTGCAATTATTGGTCGGGTGGAATCTCCATTCTGCGGGTGATTTATTGATAATACACTCTCCACGTACTGTACATGTAACTTACGACCCATGCGCACTGACCCTCATAAAAATGTATGAAAAGAAACACATTTATAGAGAAGTCAATGGAAGTGTAAAAAACGACCATAGTAAACATTGTGTCAAATCCACAAACGCCCACTGAGACATTACCGAAAACGTGTGTTACCAGGGTTCATATTCACTCAAAACCAGTTGGTTTGGGTTAATTTTTAACACAGTTGATTTTAGAGTGTACCAGTACTTCGCATAGCATGCGAACTTTATTACATCACAGTAGCCGTGCACTAATCGAAATCCATGTGTGGGCGGCGATGTCCGTCTACGCATGCATTAACCAAGTAATAAAACTAATCATAAGCGACATTTTAATTAATGAAGCATCGAGTTGTACCCGGTGCTTCATTAATACATTTTTTTTATGATTATTCCCATAATTAGTGTTTGGAAGCTAATATTATTGCATCCGTGGAAATATTGCCCACCCGTGGAACGTGACCAGTCCACAACGTTTACTATTTACCCATTAATGCCTTCCGTTGAGGGCACTGTGCTCTCAAAGTGTTGCTGAGGGATGCAATAGCGCCAGAGCGATAGCGAGTGCACTATTTGGTTCCCGAAGCAACACTATGAGAGCATAGTGCCCGAAACGGAAGGCATTAATGGGTTTAGTGGGTTTCACACCCAGACCATCTCCACAACATATTAAAGAAGGGACGGAGAGATAACTAACACTTTACTATCCAAAATGAAACAATGAAATTAATAACATGAAAATGTACGGAAAACATTAAACTATCAACTGGATTCGAACTCAACGGGTAAAGAAGAATAATGTAAATAAACACATGAAACCGATCAACCAATCATGTGGCACATAACTGGTTAACACGAGCTATCATACAACAGAATCAACGTCTCACACATGGTGGTATTAACAGAGCTTGTGAGGCACTATAGAAATTCCATTATTCATGGCACTAAAGTTTTATTAACGTTCACCCCATTGAACGTGTTATGGGTACTTCCTCTGATGTACGAGCACATTTTAATTATTGTAAATATTTACAACACAATTGCTGAAATTGAATTTTGGGGCACAATACTGCATTTTGTTGCATATTTCTTTGGATTGCTTTCGAATGTCAATTGATGTTGAGTTTTTTGAACACTCGATTTCCTCCAACGCACTTATCAGATCGTCGTCATCAATATCGGTATCTAATAATTCGGGTGCTGATACTGTGGAATTTGCTGACTGGAAAGAGAGTTGCGTTGTTGTTTTCTCAATTGCATTCCTCGCTGCAGGCATTTCTGAATGTTCTGCATCTGCATTATCGACCATGGAACTCAAGCTCTCTGACATACCTCGTTTGATATCAGCTCTTGTGTCCGAAACGTAATTTGACAATGATTTTTCATTTCTGTGTCCCGATAAAGAAATAATATCGCGATCTTTGAATCCACAATCATTAAGAATTGTTGTGGTCGTAGCACGCACATAGTGGTTGGTATATGTGTCAGAAAGACCAACTTGTTTAGACAGTTTTACCATGAACTCTCCTATGGAATTTTTTCCCATTGCTCTTCGCTCAAACCAACATTCGTCATTCTCGTGGTATGATTTTTGGGGAATTTGAAAGAACGCATCACACTCATGGTTTCGTTTCATAAGATATCGTTGAAAACTATTAACAGGGCACATTTTTGTGCCAGTTTCATACATTCTAGGTCCATCACCTTCATCCTCATTCGTTACACCTGTGTGATTTTTTGTTCGCTCAGAAGTAGTTTTCAGGATGTATTTTCTTCCAGTGTCATCAGTTTTAATTACAAAATCACAAGTTTTAATTTCTCGAATGTTTTCTCTCCCTCTCCTACAAAAGTAAAATAAAAGCTCAAACATTACTTTATTCAAAAGACCTCTTGGAATGTCCGGATTAAACACAATTGGGTGCTGACATAATTTCCTTAGATCGCCTGAAATAGAATGAAACACTAAGCATCAAAGCAGAATAAAGGTTTACACGGTCAATCACAATCGTTTATTGTGATCGAAGATAAATAATATTCAGTGCCCTCTCTAACACTCTTATTCAAAACTATTTAATTGATACAGTACGTGGAGAGTGTATTATCTCTAAATCACCCGCAGAGTGGAGATTCCACCCGAGGAATAATTGCAAATTTGTTGCAAAGCATAATCAGCACCAGCAAAGTTTCAGCCAATGGACCTCCGGGTTAAACCCGGAGGTCCATTGGCTGAAACATTGCTTTTGTTGTTTGTCGATATGTATAAAATTTGAAAGTTATAGCCTGGGTGATAACTCCACTCCGCGGGTGATTTAGTTACAATCCACTCTCCACGTACTGTAGGTCTACAATTTATTTATTTATTCATGTTTATGATACAACATACATTGCTCCCCGTAATTTATCTATTTATTTATTCATGTTTATGATAACTTTCAGCAAACATTGCTGTCCGTTATTTATTTACTTTCTCTCACAACTGTTCTTATGTCTCTCTTGTCGATTTGAGTAATAAACAACACTCGTCTATTTCATGTAATTAACAAGACTGTATTTATACGAGAACAAATAATTACAACACCACTGTCTATTGCAGACACTGCCTTGTTAACTTTCTAGTTTTGTTGTGTTTTATTTTATTATGTATTTTTTATAGTTACCTGGCGGAATGTTTTTTTTGTGTCGGACTGTTCCTTTTCCGTCTTCTCTTGTTTTCTTCAACATGCTGTCGAATACACGATTAGCACCTTTGAAAGCTGGGTCTGTTATTATATCAAAGTATCTCTCATGTGGGGGTTCTTGCAAATATCTTCTTATTCCTTGACGAATGGCACAAATACTGCTTTTGGAATACAAATCAACATCGCGATTTCTAACGTTTGTATAAAAGTCTTTCAATAGTTCCGTTAATCTTCCAACATCTAACGTTTCAAATGCACCATTCCTTTTTCTGTCAGAACAGAACTGCCGGAGAATATTGACAGCATATTTGGTTAAACTAACAGTCTTTCGGCTCTGATGTTGTTCAAAAAAAGAATTAACATTCTCGTTTGCGAATCTCGAAACACTCATTTTATTTCTATTCGTCTCCACATTTGCCGTCTGCTCAGAAGAAAAGGGGGATCCCCTCGGGATTCTGTTTGCAATGCGTGCGCACCATTGCATGACTCCGGGCACTATGCTTGACTCCGGGCACTATGCTTTCATAGTCCCCATCAATACAGCCAATGAGAATACGGGGATTTGTCACGTGATGTACTAAATACTAGTAAAACACCATTTGCTTGCTTCAACAATCAATTACATGGCTGACAATGTTTGTCATTTGAAGAGATTTACAGGAAAGTTATCTTCTATTAACGTCCTAAATCTATTCTGTCAACTAAACACTAGGAGGAGGGAAATGTCATATAACGATGGAAATTTAACCCTGTACCTAACACGAAAAACAGACGACAGGCAGGGCATTTTCCCCTAATTATTCATCCCCGGACTTTTTCCCCTAGACTGATTACTGCAAGTAGCACAAATAAAACTATGATAAATCAAACAACGATAATACAGCTGAGAATAAATTTACAAGACGACTTAGATGAGAACACCCTTGCGGCAAGTCCGTAATATAATTTTATGGATTTGTGCAGCCTCCTCTTAGTGCTTATAGTACCATTAAAGTATTCATCTCACAATATATCAAAGCACATATCATTCAGCTTACTGTTTTCTCAGTAGCAATACAACTTGATATTGTTATGCCATACAGCACACTGTGTGTGACACATCGACTAGCTTACTGTTTATACAGTAATTCAACTTGATATTGTATGAATTATCTATGCCTATTTTATTTTTATTTAGTACTTTGAAAATAGTGTGACATTAAATGGAACAACTTCTTTCTTTTTCTTGTAATAAAATCTTTAAATTCAAATTTTTTTTTAGTTTGGGGAAATTGTCCACTCTTTTCTTCCTAACTAGGGGAAAATGCCCACACTCTCATTTGAAATTAGGGGAAAATGCCCCAGGTGACACGTTTTAGGGGAAAATGTCCTAGGGGAAAATGCCCTAGGGGAAAATGTCCGGAACCCCATATGCTACGTTTTTGTGACAACAAATGAAACAGTAATAAAAAATATTGGTGGATTTTGTGAATAGCGCTGGACGGTTTTTGCGGTTATGTTGGGTAAAGGATTAAAAATGCAAGCGGATTTATGGCATCGATGTATCATCGATGTCTGCTTCACTTCACACTCTTCAGACAGTTTCTTATAGGGTGGTACAAAAATATAGAAGCTGGCTTTTTGCCGTTTTTAACCATTCAGTTTGAGCGTTTGGCTATTATTAAATAATAACGAAGTTTAAAAGACTTATTGGGATCGTTAGTGTCTTTTCTCATTTACCTGATCACGGTCACAGTTTTCAACCTATTCTCACGAAATGTGTAACAAATTTTAAGAGTTATCGGCGCTGAGAGTAATAGAGCCCAGTTTTTAATTTTCGACCTTTATCCAAAGCAGTTCCCGTTTTATGATTTTTTTATTGATATTTTTTAATATCAACTGCTGTATTAAACCTTCATCTTTTCATATTTTTGAAATATCATCTCAATCACATCCAGTATCTATAAATGTGGTACCGATCTGGGAAATGCTTTTGGAGAGAACTGGCCTCATGTTCGGGTAATGTTATTGACGTCGACGTCGCCCAAAATGAAATGAAATTTTAGGATGGTGCAGCGCTAAAAAAAAAAACATAGGATATGCGTGTGTTTTTTGTTGTTGTTTGTTTGTTTTGTTTGATTTTTTCCATCGACCTTTGAACATTGATACGTCAATTTAAACTTAGGAGTTATTTAGCGCATTACTAGGTCGAAAGCTGATATTCATCAACACACAGCTCCGTATAAATAACACATAGAGGATATGGAATGAGTGTTTTTCTCTTATAATATTTATGAAACGAGTCTCAGAACCTTCCGTTTTGGCGAGCCTCTGGCGAGCCCAAACGGAAAATTCGGACGAGTTTCATAAATATTATATGAGAAAAACTCTCATTTCAATTATATATTTATCATATGACACACTAATTATGCAAATTATGAAAATGTGGCCCATTTGTACTTTGTTCAGCCAATTAAGTTGTCTAGTTTTGAAATTGACCAATGAAATTAACGGAAGGCTTTATTTGTCACTGATTAATATGAAAACAAAATATCAAATGTTTAAAGTGAACAAAATGGACGAGTCATATGATAAATACAGATATGAAATTTCACACACTTTTACCTTCATGGTGGCTGCATTTAACCCTTTGCCCAACGAATCGGTCGCGTCTGCCCGAGTAATATGCAAATTGAGCAGTTGAAAAAAAATTAAATTTTTTCAAAATATGTCGACTCATTGAGCTCGTTCCAATGAGAGGTCACATGATATGTTTTGTTGAAATTTTTTGAAAAATTTTAAAAAATGATATTTAAAATAATAAATTTTGTATCGTCTGCGTTGGGTAAAGGGTTAATGCATTTGTCACAATTTCAAAGTTAACCCGTTATGTTGTCGCCAGCTTGACGGTTTTTTTATGAACTATCAATATCTGCCCGCTTGATGAACGCCCACTCTCGAAATGTTGGTAATAGTTTCTCCTATAAAAACCATATTTCAAAATCGGGTTATAGCCGACAAAGAATCGTCCGGGGTGTGCCGCTGGTGGAACGTCAGAGTCGGAAAAATTAAATATTTGGCACATTTACGTACAATGTTAATAGTTCACAGTAACAGTTCATAGTAATAGTGCACAGTTCAAAAGATAAAAACACAGCCGTTTTGTGGATTTTTGCTTTAACGACAGTTTGGGCAATTTTACGAGTGTTTGTGTTTTTACACCTACCAATTTTGTGTCAAATCTACGTTAAACACTGCACCCCATACCCACAGACAACTTATACATGCAGGAAGTCAAGGTACATGTCTATGGTCATTGACGCAACTAACTGAACGCTATGACCTCAAATGTGAAGAGGTGCAAAAACCGTAAAAAATAAATGCAACATTTCAGTGCTGGAACAAAATTGACGCGTGCAGTTTTAAGCTCCCTTGAAAACAGAGACGAGAGTAATTTGCACCCGTAAAATGTTAGTTTCTGCATTTTCGAGGGAACACTTCCATCAATCACCAGAGACTTTAACCCTTTGAATCTGAGCGGCAGCTTTTCCAGCCAGGAGCATGATACGTCACAATGTCATTAAATAGGATGGGCGTTCCGTAAATGTGTGGGGTAGACCAATCAGTATTTTCAACGTGCAGCCCCGAGGCTGCACGATGAAAATATTGATTGGTATACACCAGATAATGAATACCGACTCTTCTAATTGCTGTCATTGAACTGCATGGCAGATACCACTAGTGTCCAAAGGGTTAAATGTATAAGGAACAACTGAATTATGACAGTAACTTGCCACTGACCACTGTGTGCTGCTTTCTCAAAACAATACACATTTATATGCCCTCACAAAATATTAGTGCTCCACAATATTTTTCAGCGAGTGCATTTTTGGCTCCCGTAAAATAGAAATCACGGGTGCTGACGGGAACAATTGCACTCACAGCAGTATCATTTCCAGGACTGACATTTGGAAGGCTTGACTATGTGACCGTTTAGCATTCATGGTGTCGAACACCACTCCCGTGTTCTGACACCTCTACCTCCAAAACTACAGAACATAGCTCTAAAGATATATCAAAAACGCATTGCCTGAAAATTGTTGACAGCATGACGTAAACGTCAAATTTAAATTTCATTTCACGAACTCGACACCGGAGATATGATGTAAGCAACGTCGGGGTACCTATCTTGCGATTTTGTTTGTGCGTTCTTTCTTCGACCTCTTTTTCAGCTTTACTTTTGTCTTTCGACATTTCTAAAATATAATCACAATAGATGCCAGACTTGACCGCCAGACGACGTTTCCGCCAACATAGTGTTGGTATCCGTCTCGGAGATGACCGTGCTTCGTTAAATGACTTCTGGAAACTACATGCTGAACAAATGGAGACTGTAACGTTTGGCGTTCACGCGTTAAATCATCCAGCTAAGTTAGAATGACTTATAGCGGTTTCTAGCCAATATTTTTCTTTCGTTTTGAGACACAATTCGGTCACGATTTTCAACCTACACTCAAAATATTTGGCAGAAATGTTGACGGTAATCAGGGTTAGACAATAACGAGCCGAGTTTTTTATTTCAGGCCTTTATCCAAAAACAGTTCCTAACTTCTTTATCTGTTAATATCAACGCCTGAGTCAAGCCTCCCACTTTCGACTTTTATAAATCTCACCTCTGACAACAATAGTGTCCAAATATGAAGACTTGGAAAACTCCTAATGGTTATAGCCGATTTCGGGGTGACGTACAGTACGTGGAGAGTGTATTACCATTAACTCACCCGCAGAGTGGAGTTTCCACCCGAGCAATAATTACAAATTTGTTGCAAAGCATAACAAGTACAAGCAAAGTTCCAACCAATGGACCTCCGAGTATTACCCGGAGGTCCATTGGTTGAAACATTGCTTGTTTTCTTTATCCACATGTAAGGAATTTGAAAGTGACACTTTGGGTGATAACTCCACTCCCAGGGTGATTTCGTTACAATCCAATCTCCACGTACTGTACTTGATGTCAAGGTCACAAAATATAAATTACGTCCGATCTTTATGTAATTTTAGTATAGTGTAGAGATAAAAAAAAATAAAATTAACCTTTTACCCAACGCAGACGATATCAAAATTTATTATTTTAAATGTCATTTTTTTTTTAATTTTTCAAAAAATTTCAACAAAACCATATCATGTGACCCCTCGTTGGAACGAGCTCGACGAGCTCGTTCCAACGAGGGGGTCACACATGACATGATTTGGCGACAGTTTTTGAAAAATAATATTTTTTCAACTGCTGAATTTGCATATTACGCGGGCGTTTGCGGCCGATTCGTTGGGTAAAATGTTGAGGTAGGCTTTTTTTTGTTTTTAGTTTTTTGTTTGTTTTCTTCGATTTGTCGCCATGTTTTACCTTTTTGCGGGTCATTTCAATAATTTTAAGTGAAAACGCTCAGTTTCCCAAACACACTGCTCCATATAAATAGAATGAACAACTATGAAATTTCAAACACTCTCATTTGCATGAATACGCTTTTAAATGCAATTGCTACAATTTCAAATTTCGACTTTTATCCAACACAGCATCAATCTTACGTCCTTTTCCTAAATTTTTAATATCTGCTACGTTATTGAACCATGAGTCTTGAAATTTCGTAAATTTTCACCCAGACAAACACCATATCTAGAAATGCAATCAGTTTCCAGTCGATGACAAACTCGTCTGTGAGACCACTGTTCTGGTGACGTCGACGTTGCAAAAAATAAATTTTGTCCGAGTTACATGACATTTTAGTTTGATGTAGAGAGTAAACAAATGTTTTTTTTTATTATTTAATTCAACGTAATTTTCGACGTTTTTGAGCCGCTTTACATTTTCAAGCCACCTCACATTTTGTGAGCACCACTACAGCTAAAACTACATTGGTACCCCATAATATTCTTCACAATCCCAGAGGAATACTCAAAGTGATGTCTCGTCAAATTTGAATTCACATTGTCCTGTCAACATTTGGCAATACAATGGAATTCCCACCGACGACCGTAAAAATCCTAAGGGTTAAATTCCAGGGCACAAAGTTGAAATTCAATGACATAATATTACTCGTGGACCCAAATACTAAGTTGAACAAAATTTAAAAAATCGGACGTCAGATACCGGAGGTACGACGTAGACAGAGTCGGAGTATACACCCCACCCCAATTTGTGAGCACACCTGGCCCAAAAACTACAACACATTCCAATATTGTCCATTCTCCCACAGAGATGGTTAAAGTCGCTTCTCGTTGCATTTTAATTCACATTATCTGTCCATATTTAACCCTAAGACGAAATTCCTATCGACGGTTGCTAAACGTCAAAATTAAATTTCAGACACGAAGTTGAAATACCACACCATTATAGTTCTCGTGATCCCAAATACTAAGTTGGCAAAATTTTGAAAATCCGACGTCAGATATGTCGTGAACAACGTCCGGGCTATACTCTTGCATTTTGTGAGCACCCCAACCGCAACAATTCCAACATGTTCCGCTATATTATTTCGCTTACTCCTACACGCATACTTGAAGTGGTACGTCATCGCTTTTGCAAGACGAAACCCAAATTTTATATCGCACGCGAGTTGGGTACCCGACCGGAGCATGCGCAGTTTCTGAAGTTCGTTCCAAACGGCATGCCAGAGTTCCGCAGAGTTCATAGAATAAACACTGAAAACCTTGAGTAGCTTATTACTGGACTTCCGCCACAATTTACTCTATACGGACGATACTCTATTCCAAGAGTAAGACAGGCACACGCTCAAAGCGAATGGAAGCCGCGGCTGCAAGGATTACGGGCTGTCTCGTACATTAAAAGACGACAGATATCTTCCTCTTCGTGGGTTGGAGCCGTCGCTGACCGTGCTTTGTTGGATGACGCTGGAAATTAGCTTGCGATTTCAAAATACAGTACGTGGAGAGTGTATTATCACTAAATCGCCCGCAGAGTGGAGATTCCACCCAAGCAATAATTAAAAATTTGTTGCAAAGCATAACAAGCACAGGCAAAGTTTCAACCAATGGACCACTGGGTTAAACCCGGAGGTCCATTGGCTGAAACATTGCTTGTGTTTTTTTGTCCATATGTATAAAATTTGAAAGTTATAGTTTGGGCGATAACTCCACTCCGCGGGTGATTTAGTTACAATCCACTCTCCGCGTACTGTAATCTTGTTCTCTGTTGAAACCATTTTAAATACAATAAAACGACGTTTTCACCTGCACCTTTTTCCGTTCGTTATATCAACAGTGTGCGCATCGTGACATATAATACAAATGCTGTCCTTTCCGTTAATATAAAAGTCTACCATGTTATATTTGCTATTTCCTTACTGAAAAAAATAGTTAATGCTGTGAGGTCAATGAGGTGTAATACTGTAGATATTCTTAACGACGGAATATCTGCTAAATTTCCTTCAGTTACATTTAATAAAAGAAAACAACAGACATCTCCGGGAACATAAACATGTCTTTATGGTCTTCTGAAGCTAAAATACAAAGGTGTTTTCTCAACAGTCAATTATTTCTCAATGGGACCTTCCTCACGTGTCTAATAATTTCAAGGGACATAACTTTATCGAAAGTCGATTTTCATGATGATTTAAGCCAGGAATGCTTCCTCTCTTCACGCGTTGAACCCTTTGTACGCATATGGCAACTTTCACAGCAGTTCAATAGCATCTACTGGAAGAGTCATTATTCCCTATTTGGGTCTATTCCAAGTAATTTTACAACGTTCTGCTTGATGGTTACGCGATGAAATATTCATTGGTTTACCCTTCAAATTTAGCGTGCAAGCATTTACGTTATTAATTAAATTAGGATTTTTCATGATCCTAATTGGAAAAGAACACGTTTGGGTTCAAACGGTGACATATACTAACAACGAAAGAACAACCGCATTATACCTGCATTATATCCCCTCGTTCGATCCCCGGCAGGTGTAATAGCGTGGTGTCCTTGGTCAAGCACTTAATCCCGAATGCCCACGTTGACCCTGGCTATAGAAAGTGTCATTAAACACCAATAAATAAATTTAAAAAATGAATAAATAAATGAATTATCCATCATACAAAAGTCCATCTCCGAAATAAACATGCATACAACATTGGCTAAAGTGAGAAATGCCCAAAGTTCACATGACTATCTGACTGTATTACATTCAAATCATCTCACACTTAGCATGCAGTCGTAGGACAAAGTGCAACAAATCACATCTCCTTCGGAACGCAAGATGTAAACTAGGGCTGAAACGGTTGGCTCATTTTCGTAACCGACTAACCAAGAGCTATAACCGGATAATATCCGGTTATCGGTGGCCATTATTTTTCCGATTATGGGATCAAAACTGTAGGAATTGGAAAGCAGTATTCTCAAACTATTCCGTAGTGTGTATACAAACGAACGTTGTCGAGTACTCGACAACGTTCGTTTGTATACACTCTGCGGAATAGTTTCTGCGATTACTCATTACTCACGGAAACTGCCGATCATTAACGAATTCTTGAACGCCAAAGTCGATTATTTCTCAATAAAAACAACGCAGCTTCGATGTGCAATCTATCACAAAGGAAAAGCGGCAGATTTACTACGTTTTAAACGTGGAATGACGATCACTATCGATATTTCGGATAACCGGTTGATAGTTTTTCTAATCGGTTACGTAGCAAACTGGTTCCAAACCGATTATCCGATTAACCATTTCAGCTCTAATGTAAACTGTCATTATGGTCTGTTAATTAAAAACATTCATTTAGAAAACATTTTCAAATGAAGCCACAAACCCTTCTCAAAAGTATAATCATTAAATTCTTAAACCATAATAATTATCCGAATCACTGGAAGCATTCAAGTTAACCCTTTACCCAACGTAACAGCCAAAACCGGCCAGCGCTATTCCCAAATATCGCCAATTAATTTTCAAAATATTTTCATTTTTTGTCTCAAAAACATAGGTTATGACCCCTCGTTGGAACGAGCTCTTCGAGCTCGTTCTAACGAGGGGTCATAACCTATGTTTTTGAGACAAAAAATGAAAAAAATTAGTTATTCAAGAATTTTCTTTGCAAGTGTCGTCTGCTTTTCATGTTAGGTAAAGGGTTAAAACAACACGTCGTTTACATCATACCGTATTTTGGGAATATTGAACAAACGCGATCATTATGTGTGTCTGGGCAAAGTTCAAGGCAGCCGTTTAATCTTTCCAGCGATACAATCAGTGTTTTATGAGTTTGAAAATGAAATCTGAAACTGAAAAGCTTGTTTGGCCTGAAATAATGGACGGATTTTTGACGCGTCGAATCTAATACCGCGCAAAAATGAATTAAATTCGTCGGTGATGCGAATTTCAATTCATATTTGAATTAGATGCGAGTAAGACGCATCACCGACAAATCCAACTGAGACGAATCTCAGTTGGCGATGCGTCAGAGATACGTGTTTGAAATAGTCGACGGATTTCAGACGCGTCGAATCTACTACAAAGCGCGGAAACAAACGAGCGCTGCCGATCGACAAAATGCAAATCTTATCTTAAGGAAAACACATGTCATTTGCTGAAAATACCCATCTTACCTCATTTGAGTGTTGATTGCAATGGACAGCGTAAATGCTTAGTGTCAACTTCGAGATTTGTTCAAAATGACTGAAGAGGTTGATAGGTGAGGACGGATCAACATTTTAAAATGCCTGAACTTCAATAAGTTGAAAGGTAAGTACAAACATTAGTTTTAACCCTTTACCTAACATGAAAAGCAGACGACACTTGCAAAGAAAATTCTTGAATAACTAATTTTTTTCATTTTTTGTCTCAAAAACATAAGTTATGACCCCTCGTTGGAACGAGCTCGAAGAGCTCGTTCCAACGAGGGGTCATAACCTATGTTTTTGAGACAAAAAATGAAAATATTTTGAAAATTAATTGGCGATATTTGGGAATAGCGCTGGCCGGTTTTGGCCGTTACGTTGAGTAAAGGGTTAAACAACCAGTATCGTGCTCACCTACAAACTACGTTGATAGTCTCAACTTTCGATATTCGTGGTAATATTGCTATTGCTACTTGTATGTTGGCAGCATATTCTCGTTCAGGAAAGCCTAGCACCCCCACCCACCCTCTCTCTCTCTCTCTCTCTCTCTCTCTCTCTCTGCCTCTCTATGTCTTTAATGTGAACCTGTCTTACGTGATTTTAGGATTCACACAATTTGATTTGGGCCCTCTGTTTGCTGAAGCTCACATCGAATTCATGTGTTTGTTTATTGCGGTTTTACGACAGTTTCAACAACCAGTATCATATCGTGCCAGGTAGTTTCATGGGTGGGGGAAGGCGGAGAGAACCACCGCTCGGTTATCTACTGAACTCCTCAATGTAATAACCAGGGTTAGCATGCGGTTGAAGGTATGTTTTCTATCGACGTGTCACACACTTTTTGGCGTTTTAGGGTGGGTGATGAGGGTTAAACTTGTCATCACACGGATAATTGTGTTATTGGCATGGCTATTAGTGCTGAACGTGAATCACAAGCCGATAAATCTTTGTTCGGTTGAACATGAATCACCAGCCGATAAATTTATGTTCTGTTCAGAGGTGGACTAAATGTATGACCCCTATAGGGTCCACACCTGGGGACGCTTAAAATGACGCAGACCAACTCCTGTTGGTGCGGATCGGATAATTTTGTGAACATGGCCAAAAGATGAAATGGGTCTGAATGCACTCTATGTGGACTGCCGTTGGTGACATTTCGATATACCAGCAGCCTAATCTGTCATTGATTGCTCAGATAGAAAGAAACAGCGTTCCTTTAATTTAAAAAAAACACAAAATATTCTCCGATTAGGCCGAACTACGGTCTTCTCGAGCCCCCCCCCCCACCCCTCCACTCCCCCCCCCCCCCCCCCCGTAGAACCATAATTGCCGAATGATCGATGAAGATGATACAAAAATGCTCAGATGCAAGGAAGCCCAGTTCGTTCAGTTCGAAAACCAAAATCGTCTTAGGGTCTGGAACCCCCCCCCCCCCCCCCGGTGCATTTCCCGGTAACTTTTTCTTGTCCCAGTCCGCCCCTGGTTCTTTTTTTCTGAGGGGGGGGGGGGTACTGCTCAGTGCTAATCTACTCCACCAGTCTTTAGACGGCCGATTAAAGCATGAGCGTCAAATCTACAGCTCCCAAATTCCCCCATTGTTCTGCGTCACAATAAGCTAGATCAATATCAATAAGTGTGATTTCTTACAATTTAAGGGGAAGGAAAATGCTTCCAAGGCCTAGGCATCTCTCCAGCCGTTAGGGCACCGCATTTGCCGATAGGAAATATGTTTTTTTTTCCGTCAGAACATGTTTGCGAACATTTCTCGGTACAAGTAGAACACGTGCAACCAAAACATTTTAGTCATTCCAGGTGGGGGGAGGGGGAGGTGAATTAAACATCTCCTTGAGGGGAAGAAGAAAGTCGACGGTAAACACGTCTTCATCCATTGCTATCCATACTTGTGCCCAGTTAGTAAGTTGGAAGTTCTGACAGATTTTTCGGCATCACCCGTAAAACTGTGCGACACTGGCTGTCGAAAGTGTCAGCATACCCCAATAAATAAATAAATAAATAAATAAACAAATAAATAAATAAATAAATAAATAAATAAATAAATAAATAAATAAAGGTCGCTCCCTGGGTGCAAAAAAAAAATGATTGAAAGAACCTGAAGTGTGCCGATCGCCCACGATTGGCTAATCAATTAGATTCCACGCGACGGCGATGCATCTGTATATTTCAAAACTTCGTGTTGCATCAGCGACGGATTTAATACAATTAGATTCGACGCGTCAAAAATCTGTCGACTATTCCAGGCCTTATTGGTGCTACAGTTAAGAATTGCGAGATAAATCTAGCATCACACCAATGATTATGTATAAAATGTATCAGATTCTCACTTTCGTTTCTAAGGCTATACCTTGGTAAGAGTCGGGGTATAGCATTCGAAACAAGAGCAAGATGCTGATACAACATTTTGTCCATAAACATATCGGCGAGAATATATATTTATCTAATGACTATCTATGACAGTTTTTATCTTGAACCATTACATTGGTAACGCCCATAACCCATCAACGCTCTTCACATGAATCACATTTCAAATTTGAGTGGACTGTCTTCAAAGTTTATCTGTGGAACAAAGCTTATGTGACTCATTGGAGTTCTTCCCATTGAGGAACCATAAGCTGTTTTTCGAGGAAGATATTGAAACTATTCAATTATTGAAGAATATTTTAGCGAGATTTCTCGTCTAAGCGTTTTAGGCGAGCGCTAAAGACGCGAAATACATGATTGTTTTGCGGGACGATTTACACGGATGCTCCACCAACGCAAACGTAGGGAGAGGTGTAAATTAATTGTCTATCCTCATACACCTCAACGCTTTTGCAAGGTTGTGTTTTGTCTGAGCCATTCTATTTCATGTAGTGTACCGATTTATGCATCCAGGACATTGATTTTGTCAAGCCTGGCACTCTTTAGGAGTGCAGGAGTGTTGCACACCTACTGCACGCCTAGGAAAAATTGAGGAGAGCAATGTTTTGCATCCCTTGATTTTCTTGAATGTCAGACCTGTTTGGGACTGCCTTTAAAATCTATTATCATTTCGTTACCTGAGTTCCAATGTGTTCTATGTGCCTACTGGCACATAGAACACATTGGAACTCAGATGACAATTTGTCAATGTTGCTTTGATTCACAATAATTCATGACCCATTCTGTGTCGCATTTCGATACATTTTGAGTGTAGAAGGCAGTCACATAAGAATTGAATGCAACATTTTGAATAATGAGATGTGTGTGCCAATCTTTAAACTATGTAGCTGAATGTCGTACAATCTTTCATTCACAATATTAATACCGTCAAGTGAATATAACCAAAATAGTACACTTGTTTTCGCATTGAAAACCCCAGGTGCAATTGCACTCCCAGCAATCTGAGGAGGGCAATTGTTTTGCACTCCTTGATTTTTTAGATTGCCAGGCCTGTTTTGTAGTTTATAAATTTGTAACTTTGTATCATATAACATAGGGCGCAGGTGGCCACAATGCCATAATATTAAGCAACGCAACAGATCTATTGATATCATACTCATTGCTTTTATTATGATTCACGTTTGTATCACCAGCCGTGATTGGTTAATTTGACACCTTCTAAACGTCATAGTACTGGAGTTTTGGGGCAAAACAAGGGTACTATCGGAACGCTCTTCCCTGGAGACATGAGAACAACGAAAATGTAAGATCCACTTCCATTGATCAGCGTCGATTTCGCACGTTCTGATTGGAATTTCTCAACACCAAACGCTGGCGCCGTGTCCGTTTAACTTTTTTCGTCACTGATAGACACATAATTACCAACAAACATGTCATCTTCAGTGGATGTGTTTTCAATTTTAACTGCAAACAATGAATTCAAAAGAATCAGAAATATTAAAAACTCACGTGTTTTTCACCACTTCAGTGAATCCTGAATATGAGTTTTGACTTCAGTTAATTATATTTCCACAAGTTTAGTACTCCCCGACCTCAATGACTCTCCGTCTCAAGTTCAAAATAAATTGTTTCACTCCGCTTAATTCTAACAACTGTCGTCGTCCAAGAAACGTGAATTTATATTCCATTAATGTATACCACTTATCACACAAGATTAATAATGAGTTATAACATGAACAGCATGATGCAGTTGTAAACACTGGCATTTGGTGATATAGAAACTCCCAAAGTGACGGCACTTGTAACAAGTCATTTTCGAATTTGGTGATCTAAAAACTCATAAAGAGACGTCATTCGTTCGAAATGACGTCACTAAAAGTATGTTTCTGGATTCGACTACACTGTTACAAGATTTATGACATGTTGCAGTTAACGCTTAACAATGAAAGCTATTTTTTGTTCGGCATAATAAAATAATTAGAACGTTTCATTTCATGTTCTATCGGTCGATAGTACCTGAGTTTATGTGATTTCTAAAATAAAACCATCAACAGCTTCAGGTTTTATTTCAGATATCACACAAACCCAGGTACTATCGACCGATAGAACATGAAAAAAAACATTTTAATATTATAGTAGAAACAGCACAGAAGTCGATAGATTGTAGTGACGCGCGACATTTGCATCATATTTCTACTGTATGTATTCACAAGTTTTTAAGCTCGTACCATAGTTCGACATTACTCATACATTTGTCTTCATTGGTCCTGGATGCAGCTGTTAAAACCTCAATACACCATTACTGTTACATTCTAAAATCAGTTGGGTTAAGAATCAACCACAATCAACTGTGTTGAGTGAATGTGAACCCAATTGGATTCATATTCACTCAACCTTCTTGTTTTGGGTTAATCTTTAACCCAATTAATCTTATAGTGTATATGCATTTTGCGTATTTTAATGGAAACAAAAGTTGAAAACATTGGCATGAATAAGCTACGTACCTTGATGATAAGAGAAATTGACAGGTTTTAACTGTTCTTAATATTCTCATAGGTCCCGGAAGCAACTCGCGGCTTTGATTAAATCCAAGCTGTTGTTTATAATGATCGATGATCAATTTATTAGATAAAATTCCTCGAAGCGTCAGGCTATGTGACGAATCAAAGTGTTGCAATATATAAACTTTCCACCCAGCTGCAAGGTAAATGTGTATGCTGAAGACACATGCACAAACAATGGACAATAAAATACTTACCTGGAGCACAATAATACTTACCAGCATTGTCTGTATTATTATGCCTTTTCATGTCAAACCTAAAAAAGGGAATAATTACCAAATTAAATACACCTACTCTTTCTCAGTTCAACAAAAGTACTAACTACTTGGTGAAAATGGGTATAAAGTAGAGCTGCAGATAGAAAAAAACTAGTAAGACAAGGGTGAACCATCGCCGAAGGTAAAGCAGTTTTTGAATCGAAGAACGCATTCACCCAGCCGTTGTAATTTTACAAAGCAAACAACACAAGTCATTTCAAATGCGTTATCATTCACTGACCGGGATCTCAGTAGAGTCAAATTAGGCATTCCAGCACAGCAAGCCCGGGTTTTTGACTTGGGTAATTTCTTGCGATTTTTGAGCTTTTTGTTTCGCGACAAAAATTACAAGACACTTTAGACTTCTCGTTGCACGTTTACCAGGAGATGACACGCGACTTTTTACGAGCCAGAAATCGGATAGGGAATCGAATCGCCGAAAGACAGAGAGAGAGAGATAGAGGAAGACAACGAGGATATGTCCCATCTTGTCGATCGAATCTCGGAGATCGAGCAAACATAAAATTTTCGAAAATTTTCGAAAAATCTGAGAGAATTCCCAGCTCGACCAGTTCGAGTCCAGTTCGATAATTCTTAGCATTTGTCCCCAATGATGACAGTGATGATAGTGAAGATATCGGAAATCCGAGATGAAGTTGATGACAAAATCAAGCCATGTATGTCTTACTCGGCTTTTTAAGCGTTTCCTTGCTAGATTTCATCAATTTCGCCGATAGCTCTCTGACGTGAAATTACACATCGCGACACAAAAGGTCAAAACGTGTAATTTTGTGTCGGTTTTCTCAAATGTCTCATCGAAGTATGTCGTTTGCCTGCCTGACACGGAGGAATATATATATATATCAGGGTTGGGGTATTCGTATTCGGTATTCAGTCGTATTCAATACATTTTTTTCAAGTATTCAAATGTATTCAGTATTCATGCAATTTTAAAGTATTCGTATTCGTATTCGTATTGGAATACAGTTAAATTTGAGGTGTATTCATGAATACTTTTTGAATACTTTTTGAGTACTTTTCTTGTTTTTAATACACATGTATACAGTATTTATAAAAAAAAATATTGTGATTATCTCTATTAGAAAGTAATAAAGAATTAAACTAATACTTTTGAAGTGCACATATCAGGTCCATCAAATAGTACATCAAACTTCATACCACACATGAAGGTAAGTTCAATTATTTATTTGCCTTTTGATAGCAAACTCTTCATTGTTCAAAATTTGTTTCATTGTAAACTGAACATTGCAATTGTACAGATTATTCTTTGGACAAATGATATCAGTCTGGCCAAAGTATTGATTTTTAATCCCTAAACAACTCCATTATCCAATTAATACTAATCTTATATTTTTCTACAGTAATAGTAGAAATAAGGTGTAGACTGATAGATCTGTAAAATTATTATGCTTGAATTACAACATTTTTTCCAATAGTGCAGTAATTGCTTAATTGATTTTTGTGAATAGCACTGGCCAGTTTTTTTTTATTCTCACCAGCAATGCATGTTTAAATATTAATAAAAGGCATGAAGCAAAGAAGCCACAATTAGCCACAATTAATAGACATTATTGGGGGTCATAAAATGCAGTTTAGAAGAAAAAAAACTTTAAAAAATACCAAAAAAATTGCTCACAGTTCTCTATTTAATGATTATTTATTTATTTATTTATTGGTGTTTAAGGTCACATATTTCTGCACAATGGCTAACCTTGACCGTGACAGTTTTACGGGTGGAGGAAGCCGGAGTACCCGAAGAGAACCACCGAGAAACGGCGAGCAACTGTCAGCTCCCCAACGTACCAACTCCACACAAGCAGGGTTAGCATTGGTTGAAGACAGGCGCACCATCGACGTGCAGTACGCCTTAGTACACAGCGTCACAGTGCCCCCACGTGGGCAATGGGGGTGAAGTGTCTTGCCCAAGGACACAACGCGGCTGCCGCAGGTGGGATTCGAACCGAGGACCTCTCGGCTTGCAGCCTGCACCTCTGCCAACTGAGCCACCCCCCCCCCCTATTTAATGATTACTGTGTATGCACTAAACAACAAAACATTGGATGAGTACTGTGTACATTTTGCTAATTGTTTTCTAAATAAATTGATATTTGAAATTTTTTTTTATTTCTTTTGTTTGTCATTAATACCAGCTTATGTCTGTTGATTGGATTCTAAAGGATTAAGAGATCCACCCTCTGAAAAACTAATTCTCCACCTATAATCCCTTATACCCTTAATCCCAATAAGAATGATCAAATTATCATCCATTTAAAAGAAATAATTTTGAAAAGTATTCATATTTGTATTCATGAATACATTGTAAAGTATTCGTATTCGTATTCAATACATTTGAAATTTGTGTATTCGTATTCGTATTCATAAAATTTCAAAGTATTCGTGTTCGTATTCAATACATGTATAATGTATTCGCCCCAACCCTGATATATATTATATTTTGTTTTTTTTCTGTATATTATTAAATAGAAGGAAAAATATTGAAAATAAAAATTTAAAATAAGAAAAAAAAATTAATTAAAAAGTATGTCATTTTTAAAGATAAAAGATCATAAGCTGAGAGAAGAGACGGTTCGTCGATTTCTAGAATTGAAGAAGAATATTCGAGAGAGCAATACGGCTAAGCGAATGGGCGACTTCGAGATGAAACGAGAGACGACCAGGTTGTTCAAACCCGTAACAGAAACTCAGGAAGAAATGAAAAAATAGATCGTAAAAGAATTAAAACATCTAGAGAAAACAGGACATCCAGTTACAGACCTTCTATTTACTAACCTTATGATTCGGCTTCTGGTTACACATCTTATGGTCCGACTTATAGTTACTGACCTTCTAGTCAACCTTGTTATTCACCATCGTCTCCTGCAGACGCGTACCCCCCTTCTCTTTAGTATCAGCACTTTCCACCGAGTCCGTCCCAGATAGACAGAATTGAGTCCGATTCGGAGAGTGAAATATCAACGGTTACTACGACAAGCACGAACGGCGACACGATGGGAGATGCCGGAAATACGAAATACGAAGATTATGCGAATCTATATAAGACGAATCCGTTGAGTCCGGACCCTGTCTTCGGCTTGCACGAAGAAGACAATGGCAATATCTTCCTGGGTGACAAAATATTGAAAATAACCGACGACTATAGTCTGATCGTCGCAGTTCGAGAATGCGAAGGTACCAAAGGATTGTGAAATCTGCTCGATCTGGCAAAACCTAACGATTATGAGGAAGAGGATTTCAACACTTATGGCGATCTCCTGATTCGGACGAATGTCATGAGAAAAAAACAACGATTCCAGAGAGACTAGGCTGAACGCGAGCAGAGGTTCGAAGTGGAAGAACGTGTGGAGAAACCAATGCACTCGTCAAATCGGTCATCGGATAGGGTATGACAGCCACGACCATTCCTTGCGATTCAAATGTGCTGCTGGAGAGATTAGATACCGTGATGGCGAGCCGAGAGTCGGTAATACTGAAGCGTGAAACGAGTTGGTGAGCAAATGAGACGAATGGTTGCGACATAAGGTTTTGAATAGAGAAAACGTACAAATCGATCACGAACGCCTTGAAAGAAGGAAAATAAAATAATAGTAAATAAGATCGAAAATAAAAATAAATAAATAAAAAAAAATAAATATTAAAAAAAATAAGATGAAAGAAACGAAAAAAATCTTTTCTTTCGTCTTAATATTTTAATAATAATTTTAGTGATAAAGGACAGAGGATTTATGAGATCTTGTGTCTGCGACGGATCGGGGTTACTGGATTCAGTGATGGAAGCTCTGTAGCACGCCTTCGACGATGATGTGGCGAAACAGATCGATTCGACTGTCGTGAAGGTTGGAAAGAAAACCGCGATGGATGTCGAATACTAGAATCTATTCGGAAGCTGGCAAGAGAAGTGCCGATTTAATTCCGAAGTTGGTAAAATCGCCACGGGCTAAACAACCAAAATGGTCGTTGAAATCGGAAGAGATTCTAGCGAACATGAAACTTCGAAATTTCAAGGGTGCTATCGTTGTACCGATACAGGAACTCGCTAAGACGTTAAATAGCAGCGGTTCGGGATTGGGAATAGTTTAAACAAATTTTATTATATATATACATTAGTGTACAACCCAAGCTGTGTATCATTTATATATAATGAGTAAAAGTAACACCATTAATGACCTATTTCTTTTATCTTATTTCACAAACCTTTGGCTTTCGCCTTCATCAGGTGGAATAACTGAATGCAGAAATTTTACAAAAACAGTTAACGCCAGATTCACAACTCCACGACGTAAGCGTATACAGTTCGCGTAAACAACGTCAAAGTCCAAGATGGCGCGAAAATAGGTGGGGGAGGAGGGGGAGGGGTGCATGAGAAAGAGAGAGTTCAATCTTTACGTCGCCATGCAGACATGTAACCGGTATTATGATTAATACCCATGGTCAAACTTTGGAATAGTTCAATAAGTTTTTGTTCATCAATACGCCTAGTGGTAGTTTTTTCAGATTATCCTGGAGGACTTGGACTCAAATGTCGGCAGTCGAGTACCCAAGGCTGCAGAAATGGGCAGCGACGGGTAGATTTATGTCCCGGTTGCGAATGTTTTGACGATGTCCTGAAACGCGCAGAGATAATGGTTGACATGTCTCTCCAGTATAGTGTATGTTGCGACATCGTCGTCATGACATATAATAGACCACCCCACTAGAAGTACACGAAAAACGCCCACTGGTGAGAATAATAATGCAAGGGATCCTGGTTGATCAACACACACATGCCATGTCCACACGTGCGGGTACCCGAAATAATGTTTTGGGTTTTGATATTAGAAGAGGTGATTTTTGTTTTGAGACTGGGCAGCTGTCTCGTGGCTATGATAGGTTTCTTCGGAAATACGTCTCTCAGTCTCAGTGTCATCCAACATTTCGTCGCCTGAGTGCTAGAATGGCCTATGTCCCATAGGGGACATAGGACATTCTAGCACGCAGGCGACGATTTGTTGGAGTTCAGAAGTAATAGCCGGTAGTCTCTCAAGTTGAGGGTGGTATGTGACTACAAATGGCACACGGTCCGATGCCTCCTTCGGAACATATTCAAGTAACCCCGCTCTGTCCTCACTCTTGGCGCGTTGAATCGCTTTTTTATAAACTTCTCCGCATAGCCTAAGTTAGTAAACGCCATAGATAAAGAGTCAAGTTGACGATCACGGGTCTGCTTTTCTGAGTTAATGCGGGAGTAGGGCAGACTCTGACTGTAGATAACAGAGCGTTTTGTATGTTCGGGATGGAAACTATTAGGATGTAAGTATGTATACCTATCTGTAGATTTGCGATACACCTGCGTAGAGAGCTTGCCATATGATAATCGCACATTTACATCAAGAAAGTCTGAGTTTTCCATTCTGAATTGAATATTCGTATGACATTTGTTAGATTTATCTGTAAACCGGTCTAGTTCCTCTTTTCCGCTTTCAGTTTTTGTGTTGAAAAGAACTTTTCTTCCAGGTCGATCATAAAAATATATTGGCGTACTGCGAAGCCATTGGGGGCACCCATGGCCGTTCCAATAATCTGGCGACAGTATTCTCCATTAAATTTGATATAGTTGTGAGTCAGAATATATTTACACAATTTAACCCTTTACCTAACCTGAAAAGCAGACGACACTTGCAAAAATAATACTTGAATAACTAATTTTCTTCATTTTTTGTCTCAAAAACATAGGTTATGACCCCTCGTTGGAACGAGCTCGACGAGCTCGTTCCAACGAGGGGTCATAACCTATGTTTTTAAGACAAAAAATGAAAAAAAATAATGAAAATTAATTGGCGATTTTTGAGAATAGCGCTGGCCGGTTTTGGCCGTTACGTTAGGTAAAGGGTTAATAAGTGTTTCTTTGGAAATGTCACAAGTGTCTGAATCTGGCACGATGTTGACGATCGCGCCCAGCCCACATGCGTGTGGTATATTAGAATAAAGGACAACCACGTCCATTTTTACCATAAGAGTTTCGCTGCCAAAATCACTGACTGAAGCCTCTTCAAGAAAATCACATTATGTAAAATCGTTGTCCTGAGTTAATTCCATCATTCACAGTTACAAAATGATGAAACATCAAAAATTAATCATTCCTGCAGAAGATCTAATTTAATGTTAGGACAGTGAGAATTGCTCAGAGTTCTCAGCTTAAGCATTTGTTCAGCACATATTCAATTCCCAGAATAATACCAAATAATAATAACCTGATAATTCTATCATAAATGTGTTGGCATTTCAGTTACTAAAATCAATATTATGCTCCCTTTCATGAATTCATTTTGAAACGTTTTCTCGGTAATGAATTTCCAACTAGGGGGGAGGGGGGGGAGAAATCCCCTCCCGGTCCCCCCTAGTTGGAAATTCACTACCCTACACCCCCAATCAGAAACCACTAACCACGTCTCTGATGAGAACACGAATATAATTTTCACAAATTCTAAATTGAAAATGTGAAAAATTGATTCTCACACCAGGAGAATAAGAAGTAAAATTGATTCTTGGGAATCAGGACGAATTGCAGGATCTGTACTTTGTTATAGGCTGTGCTTTACTTAATGTCATTCGCTACGAAAGACGAAAAGTACAGGTAGGCGTGTTTATTGTTGACTTCTATACAAATGGCAATTCGTCCACAATTTTTTTCGTAGAATAGAATAGAGCTTTATTGCAATAAATAAACCGCACTGGGGCAGATTGCATATATAATAATACACGGATAATGAGCTGTAATTAAGAACATTGGATACAGCATCATCAGCATTAGAATATCCTGTCATGCCTCAATTTAAAGTCCTTTTATAATATAATGATAAATATATAATGAAATTTTGAATATATGTATATACACATACACGTATATGCACACACACAACTATAAACGCACAGACCTAGACACACCCTTTATGCAAACACACACCCTCACACTCCCCACATACACCAATGCTGGCGTTGAGTATCAGTATTTGTTTTGTCTTGAACGCCAATTTTGCAAGACTGAATGGAAGTTCATCAAATGGATGTCAAACAAAGAAAATAATTCTAAATCATCTCTAAGGAAACCAACAAAACAGTTCAGAATATATTCACAAGAGAATATATACAAACATGACCATACCCACCCGATGACATATCAGCATTTTTTTAATAGTTTTCCCCCTTGACCTGAATACTGAAGAAATGTCTTCCACTTCACCAAGTACATTTGTCCTGGTGCCGAGGCACTAAAGCGTGTTTTAGCGTCTAACGTTGTTCTCTTATCAACAGTTTCTGGTTGTTCATTGTATCGAGATTCAGAATATATCGGCTGTGTCTCTATCAGCCTTGAGGAATTTTTTTGTGATGGCCTAATTTTAAGGTGTTTAATTAATTTAAGTTTATAAGCGTCGGTACAAATTCAGATATCATGAATTTAACAAATTTCCTCACACACAGAACATACTGGGGTGTGTTTCCAGTTGAAAAAAAAGTAGTTAGAGAATTTGGCAGCTCAAAATGGTCGCCAAGATGGCGAATTTACCATTAAATCAAATTTCCTAACGGAACCCATGAGCCACAACACACATTTACTGTTATAATGTGTTCTACTGGCGTATGTATGTATGGTAAATGTTCCAATGTAACTTCCAACATACATAAGCGGACGTATTTGAATGATTGTATGCACCAGTATTCATTTTATATATACATACATTCAGTCGTCGACTGTGCGTTGCAACACTCGATCGTTGCATGGCAAGAACAGAAAACCGTGCAAGCTAACCTGGACGCACTGCAACTACATCTCAATGTTTTACGGGGCTGTTTGCTCGAACATGAGCATCTGATCAGTTTCAGGATCTCATCAGGAGCAATTGAAACATCGTGAAGGACAGTTATTGGCAATAAAGATTGGAATTCTCATCCCCTGTGAAACCAAATTTGGTAGGATCGAGATCAGGTGGGTCTAGGTCCAATGCATTATTCCAAATGCAAGCTTGTAAGTTGGCCTATTTCACATTTTCAGCAAATGCTTATGTGCCGGGTGAAAGACTGCACAGACTGGGGATCTATGTTGCACCTGATCGACCACTTTTGGCGTTTCACATGACTATACGCGCATCCGACATTGTTGCCGATGTATCGCGCTCATAGCACTCAACAACGAATTTCCTGACCTGACCCTCAACATCCTCCCAGGGAGCGTCGGCGAACCTATGGATGGTAATGACATATTTCCTTTTCTCAACACCTTTAGAACGCGACCCTTGCCTAAACAAACTAGCACGCAACCGGGTCGCAACCAGACAAGGCATGTGCGGCATGCATTTGTAGGACTATATCCCTGTGGTTCTCAACGGTTCCACGAATACCAACAGGTGTTCTGTCTTTGATGACTGACTCCTTGTATATGGAAACAGAATACTTTGTTCCAGATAGTGATGCAACAACAGAACATAATCACCGATATCGTGAGCTAAAACAACTACTTGTTTTCCCTCCTCTTTGCCCATTTTTATTGCTTGGTTACCAATGATAATAATAATAACACTTTGGCCAGCCGCTGATTTGTCGCGATTCTCGGACGAGAAGGCCATGGTTACCCCTGTACTCCCAACTGCCTCCCTATTCCCACGCTTCTCCTCTCCTCCCAACACTCGGAAACGAACTGCTTGATGACATCCCTTGCCCCATTCTTCCCAATCTCTCCGATTAGCATATTAACCCTCTCCTTTGAGTCTCCCCCTAACCACATGTCCTTCATTCTCCCATCCCACTTCCCCATTATACTCCCAGTGAATCTCATTCTTTTAGACTGAATCTTTGGGCATTCTAGAAGAAAGTGTTCCAGGGTCTCCACCATGCCCAAGTTACACATCTGGCACTCCCTTTCACCGTCTTTTCCAATTTTTCCCCTCAGCTCCAGGGATCGCGACCTCAGCTTGAACAACAGTGACCCCCAAAGGTGCCATCAAGGTACTCTTCAATACCTGGCTTCTCTTTATCACGCAGGCCACCCAAAGACCTCTTTGATTTGACTCCCTCTCGCCAATTACGGTTACAATCCGCCATGACCCTTTCTCTGACGATTTTTTTACCCTGGTTTGCCCCAACGTCCAGGTCCGAGATCTCCAATGAGTAGTTCTCTACTAGCTCCCTCACTTGGACCATCCATCCCGTTTTGATATTTGAGTTGACAATTCTCAGGAACATTACTTTACACCATCGGCTGTCGGGGAGATTTACCAAATAATTAAGATAACTGAGTTTCAACAGGTCTATCCTGTCCTTGATCCTCATCCACCCAAGCTCACCCCTGATTGCTTCTAGCGCTGCGGCATTACTCGACCCCGTTATCCATCGGCCTGCATCGTTCTGCAGGATTTCCAAGCTCTTTACGGCCGTCTGGTTTAGGGGTACCACTTCCGTACCGTATGTTATACTTGGTAGCCCCACCACTTCCCAAATGGTTTTCCCTACGAAAACCTTATTGAAACTGTTTCTCCCTATAAGTTTCATTTGGTTAAGGATTCGCTTCCCCTTCAGAATCAATTTATTTGTGTGGTTTCGGTAGAAGCCTCTTCCTGTAATGTTTATACTTACCCCCAAATACTCGTAATCACCTGTCTCTCCTACACTGAGAAGTTTGCTGCTCCCTTCCGGAATGCAGAACTCACCCACTCTCCACCTTCGAGTGGAGTCCACTTTGCGGCCCACAGGTATAACTTTGCTCTTGCTTTCATTACGTTCGAGTCTCCATTTGCTCCCATATTTCCCAACATTTCCCAGCATTTTCGTTAGCCCCTCTTCGCTGTCTGACACTAGAACCATATCGTCTGCAAAAAATAGCCCTGGGATCTTCAAGTCACCAACTGCTACCCCCTCCTCGCTACGCAGGAGTTCATCTCCTAAACCGTAGATGTACAATGCAAACAGGATTGGCGAAAAGATACACCCCTGTTTTAGGCCTATCTCCATAGGCACACGTTTTGTTGTAATGTTTCCCAGGCTAAGTTCACTTTGTACATCCTTATATAATGCTTTCATAATTCCAACAAACTCGCCTCCTAAGCCCGTGGCCTCCAGCTTGCGCCACATACCTTCCCTCCATACTCTATCGTATGCCTTTTTGATATCCAAAAAGGCCATAAACATCTTTTTCTTTTTTGCTTTCGCCGATTCTATCATTTGGGATAGTGTGAAAAGATGGTCAGTAACTCTCCTTCCCTTCCTGAAGCCATTCTGGATTTCTCCCAAAAAACCCTTCTCTTCAATCACCTCCTCTAGTCTCCCATACAGGACTTTACAGAAAACCTTTCCAATGTTGCTACTGACAGAGATCCCTCGATAGTTATCCAAAACGTCTTTGTCCCCCTTTTTGTGAATAAATGTCACTTTGCTTTCTCTCCACTCCTTTGGGAACTCTTGATTTTCTATGGCTAGGTTGAATAGGGCAGTTAGGCTTTCCACGAGTTCCTCTCCCCCTTTTTTGATAAACTCGTTAGGAATTTCATCCACTCCTCCCGCTTTTCCATCCCTTAATTTTGATATCACCTTTCGCACCTCCTCCGTTTTAATTTCGCTGCACACGAACTTCGATAGGTTTTCCTCGACTTGATTCGGACACTCTGGTGGGCTCCCCATGCCCCATCGCTTATCGTTTACCTTTTCCCAGTGCTTGACTAGTTCTGATGCGACTTGATTTTGCTCGTCTGTAACACTGCCATCTACTTTAATACTCTGTGGGTTGCTTCCTTTGTTACGTTTATTCACCCATTTCCAAAATACGTTCGAACTCGACTCCCCTTATCGTCCTAATAAGACTGCCATTTCGTACTCTCCGATTATCGTCTTTAATCTTATTTACTTTATTTCGTGCTTGGTGGTATTCTTCCTTAGCAACTGTAGCCTCATTGCTTTCCGCCCCCTTAAGTTTTCTACTTCTCCTGTATGCAGCACATTTGGCTTTTCTTCCCTTTAGGGCCCTTTTCAGTTCTTCATTCACTCTGTACCCAAGTTCCCGTGTTGGCACCCTGATCTTTCCTACACTTTCCTTTCCTGCCTCCACCAGGCTCGCAACTATGACGTAGGCCATCTTCTGGACACTGCCCCTCTTGGGTACGATTGCAAGCTTTGGTTTCAGTTTTTCATTCCACCTCCATTTTACTCTCGTCATCCACTTCTACCCCTATCACCTCTCTCCATAAATTAATATCTGTGAGGATGTAGTCGATTATTGATTTTCTGTCGTTCCTCTCCCAGGTACATTTCCCCTTACACCTCGCGACCCTGTTCAGAATCTTCAGACCGAGCTCGTTTGTGAAGTTCAACAGCGTCCTTCCATTCCTTTTGACTTTATTGTCCCCACCCTGTATGCCTTCTTCATCATTACCTATGTGGCCATTAAAGTCACCCATCAGAAGTATACCGAGCCCTTTGTTTTGTAGTTCGGTGATATTGGATCTTAGTGTTGAGTATATCGAATCATTCCATTCGGGTTTGCTTCCCTCCACCGCACAATACACAACCCCAAGGGCAATACTTTTGTTCTTCAGACTGATCCTTACCCATCCAATTTCTTTCGATACCTCAGCCGGGGTGCTGATGTTTTCCAGGTCTGTGATCAGCGACGGTTTTAAATCCTCTTTAATGTACATGCCTACCCCTCCCCCTTTTTTCTGGCCTTCCGTTCGCCCTACACCTATCCATACGTACCCTCTTACTTGGTCTACCCGTTCCTCGTGTCTTACCCACGTTTCGCTTACGCCCATGACGTCAAACTCCCCTGCCTCAATCAATGTAGCAATTTCACTTACTTTCCGGTGGAGACCCTGAATGTTGCTATAACCCACTTTCAGGGTATCAAGGTTCATTGGCTTCCGCCTACTGGTCCCATTATTATCTAGTCCCTGTATGTTTGTATATCCTACTTTGTGTACCTGTGCTTTCCTTGGGATGCTATTCCTATTGAACTGGATTTTTGGTCCCTTTTCCTTACCCCCCTTGTCCCAATTTTTACACCTATGGTTCTTGACACATTTCCTGTGATTATTCCCCCCTTCACTGATCACCCCTCCCCTCCTTATACCAAAAAAGGCCCCACCACCTGCAACATATTTCTTCCTAAAACCTCTGTACCCCTTGGGCTAAGATGGAGACCATCCCTTCCATATAGGTCATTTCTGCCCCAAAACGATCCCCAATTGTCTACAAAGGGTATTCCAAGTTCCTTACAATACTCCCCCAATTCCTCGTTGGTCCCAATGATCCGCGAATTACGCTCGCCCCCACCACCTAGTACTGGGAGAAGCCCCGAAACCACTACCTGTGCATTCTTGGCATTCAGTTGAGTTATTAAGTCCTTGTAAGTCTCAATAAGCTGAACTGATTTTCTCTCCCTGATGTTGTTGGTCTCCACGTGTACAACAACCACTGGGTCTGGGCCTGACCCCTTCACTAATCCACCCACTCTGTCCCTTAGGTCCTCCACCCTAGCTCCCGGAAAGCACAAATTGGTCCTGTTGACACTGACGGGCCCAAACACTACCCTATCTAACCCCCGCACTATACTACTCCCTGCAACCACCAACTGCCTCTTCCTGTCCTTTCCTGTCCTCTTTCCTGTCCTCCTACCCCTGTTACCACCTCTGTTCCCACTGGACCGGCTCGCAATCTTGCACTCCGCCACACTAACCTGCATGCCTACCTCCACCTCTTCAGACCCAACCTGCTCCTCAGAATTCTCGAAATTACTTAACACACTGAATCTATTTTGGACACTGCACTCCACCTTCTGCCCACTCCCACTACAAGCCACCTTGTCCTCGTTTACCACCTTCCTAACCTTCCCTCTGACTCCTGCCCTGACAGACTCCACATGGTCATCGCTATCTCCCTCACTATCCGATTCTAAAAGAATACGCCTTTTCGCCCCCCGACTCACACTACAAGCCTGGGAATTTGACACTCTAGCCCCTACTTCCCCCTTACTCTTAACCCGACGCACCTTCCTATTCCCAAAAGACCCACTATCCACGTCAAAAGTCCGCTTCCTACTACCCACCACCTTCCATCCCCCATCGAATGCCACCCTAACTGGGGTAACACCAGACTTCCCTGCCCTCCCCATTTTCCCCCTCACCACCTGCACCTCTTCCTCCAACTTTACATACGCCTCTAGCAGCTGCATTAGCTCTACGCAGATGGCACACATCCCCAACTCCCCCAGCTCACGCCCATCCACATACACCATATCACAATGCCTACACCCATCCGACCGCTGGTCGTCCGTTGGTAACTCACTGACACCCCCTGTGCTGGCCTCAACCACTCTCCCAACCTGTACACCTATACTAACGCCTGTACTAACCGTCTCTGCCCTGCAGGTCTGGACCTCTCGCGTCACGAAACACTTACCATCCATAGCCAAAATTAGAATGAGAAGCTTGAATTCTGAAAACCGGTCGAAATCGTAAACAAAACAAAGAACAAAACACCGAAAATGACCCGCGCGAAGATAGGGAACACGCCACTGATATCCGATAAAGAAACTAAACAAAACACTAATATGACTATCTTTTATTAAAAATCACATCTATACAGCACTAAAACAATATATATATATATATCTACAGAACACCTGGAAGAAAAATATAGATACTTGAGCTAACTTTTGACAACTGAATCGAAAATACTCCCTGTTGGTTTGGATATGGACACTATCTCTAATGATATTGTCGGCTTCTTCGTGGCTTGTCGCCATATCATATCTGTCTATTACGACACCTTTATGTATCTCTGTACAATATCTTGACCATTACCAACTCATGTGTGTCGGTGTTTACCAGAGCAAACGCTTCATCAGATCTGGAGTGCTGGCATATTAAAACCAATCAACTGTCATAGTTAGTGCTAACATCTGAGACGGCTGTGTTAATGTCATATTCAGCTTGAACTCCCGACAGCAGTTCTCATCACCTCTGAACGACCCTGTGCAAGATTTCGTACCCACGTCGACGTATCTATCAAATATGAGGTAAAAATCTCCCAGCATATTTTCAACTTTTCCTTCTCAACTGGTATGTTCCCGGACAACATGAAAATATAGAGTAGTTCCTGTATTTGAAAATGGTGACCCACAACAATTCAACAATTACCGACCGATCAGCATCTTACCTGTATTTTCAAAGTTGCTAGAGAAACTAATGGCTAAAAGATTAATTAGCTTTCTTGACACGTACGAAATTCTTAGTAAGAACCAATATGGATTTAGAAAAAAGCATACCACCATTTATCCCATTATGCAGCTACTAAAACTTGTAGCTGAAGAAAGCGATAAACTGACAAAGGATTCAACCCTAACAATATTTATTGATTTGTCAAAAGCCTTTGATTCGATTTGTTATGATATTCTTCTGACCAAAATGCAATTCTACGGAATCCGGGGAGTAGGATATTCTTGTTTTGAGAGTTACCTAGATAACAGACAGCAATATGCCAACTACCAGTCAAGTATGTCTTCCCTTTACACAACAACATGGGGGTGGTGGGGTGGGGGAGGGGTGGGGGTGTCCCAGGGGTCTGTACTTGAACCTATGCTATTCTTAATTTATGTTAATAATATTAACGCTGCCTCGGAGCTGAATGTTCTTGTTTTTTGCTGATGACACAACTGCTTGCACGACCGGACATGATGATATGAAATTACTAGAAACACAGGCAAACAAGGAAATGGCTAATCTATACAAATGGTGCTGTAGCAACAAACTTAAAATAAATGCCAATAAAAGTAAATATATGCTTCTCCACCCTCACGGTAATGATCATAAATCAAATAGAATACGATTGGAACTAAATGAACTAAATTTAAATTGTTGTGGAAATCGATATAATGAAAAATCAGTTAAATTCCTTGGTGCTATTATTGACGGGAACTTATCCATCAAACACCATATTGAATCTGTGTCAAGAAAATTTCCAGCGCCATTTACTGCCTAAATAAATTAAAGAGAACACTAACAGTAAGCGCCCTAAAGTCCTTATACTATGCCCTGATACATTGTCACCTCATTTATGGAATAGAGACATGGGGAAATGCGGCCAGTACTAGCCGTATTAATGCTCTACAAAAAGACAATTGAGATGATAAAACCGAAAAGAATACAACAGTCATACTGACCCCCTTTTCAAAAAGAATAGTATATTGAAATTTCCCGACCAATTCATATTATCGGCTCTCACTTTTGTACACGACTGGCACACTAATAAATTACCTTTTGAGAATTACTTCCACAGACTTGAAACAAACACGAGACAAAACGGCCAATTACGCGCGAACAAACCGAGGGCACCCTTCTCCTCCAACTTACCAGTCCAATTGTTAACTCTTCGGTGGAACAATCTCGAAAGAAATGTCAATGGTATTACTGGAAGGAATACATTTAGAGCACAATTACTCAAAGGATATCTGGAATCGTACTGGTCAACGGTACATTGTTCCAGAATTGAATGTCCGGATTGCTGACCTTCAGTCTGTTAGGAAATGAAATGGATATAGAAACGCCGGGAAGGGGATTACTGTTGATATACCCATGGCACTGGGTCTCCGCCTTCGCCCCAGTCCCTGGCGCCTAGATCACGCATAGAGTTTCAGGCGTGATTATTACCCGTGAGGCCTCTAGCAAATGCTGAGTTTGGGACATTGGAAGGGAAGTGTGCGATGTGATAATCGTACATTTCTTTCCAGGGACCAAAGCGTAGCATATGTCAGTTTAATAGACATACCTCCTCGTGATGCTGCCTTGCGGGAGGCGGGCTGGGATCCACTGTCCAGCCCGGGTTGGGATCGACAATCATTTTTGTATTAGAGCTCCTAAATCCTGGTAATCACCACAAACTCCTGTTAACATTCATTGATAATTCACTCTTATTTGAATAGAAATCTGGACCACGGCGTACTATATGCAAGCATCTATAGTGCAAGAATATTACATATTACAGGAAGACAGCCAATGGCTATGCCATCTTCAAGCAATATACTCACATATTATAATGTATTTATTTTATTCGCAATGGAATTTGTAAACACATTGCATATTACTGAATAAACAATCATCATCAGTCTCTGGCTTGTTATTTCTTGAAACGTAACACAACAGGGTTTCCTATTTTGCTTGGTGCTGGCCAACGTCAATTACGGTGCACACTTGGATATCGGGTTGCTTCGTTTTCCTGTCTGACGTGCAGACGGCTGTTTGATTTTTTAAAACTGCTTTTAATTTCGATATTCGCATCACTGAGTAAATGGGATTGCAGTCATACACCTGTTTATCGCCCAGTTTGTTAGCTTTTTTCCCAATTGACATCGTTGTCACTGGCATGGACAATTTAAGTCCCTGTGGAAGGCTCTTTTCGAACTCACACATCTGCTCCTGACCGCGAGCAATTTTAAAGTGATCCTGGCTGTCGAAAATGTCGATGAACCCCAATAGATAAATCTGTAATAATTGGCGGGCATGTGACATTCTAGCCATCAAGCCCGGTACTTTTTGCACATACTCAATAGAACACAAGATGGTATTTGTGCATGGATACTCATCATGATCCCATGTGTGACGACGAAAAATGTGTATTTTATGTCCACAATTTCTTGTGTACACACAGGTGCACGAATGATAATATAGTCGATAAAATCCAGGTAAAAACACTGTTAAGTTTTATTGTGTGTTGTCAGAAAAACATACAATATATTCGCTATTCCAACACACCCACAAACACACCCAAGATAATTATTGCACCACATCAAAAGTGCCATAGTAGTTTTTACACAACGTTCACAATTTAGTTGAAATTGTTTTATGGTGAGATATTTCTATGGAGACTTGAAATGCAATAGAAAGCATTGGATTATAACAACTCATTGGACAAACAATTGATTCTGAGATTTCATAGGCTATAAAGTTGACAGTTTGATATCATAAATGGATACTTGAAGAGAGGCCGGACTATCCTGCAACGGAATCCAACTTGGGAGATATCATCACGATTAGGAACTTAAATATTTTCTCTAAAATACAACAGTGAGTGTAATAAGATATCGTATCACTGCATAGAAATTGCTTTACTGTTTATATAAATACATGTCAAACGGACGCTGGTAAATAATCACATTGAGAAAAGAATAAATCGTCCTTTAGGTATAACAAGGCGCCATCTGCAGATGACGCCTTGTTACACTCAAGGCACGAAATACAGATATGATACAGTTCTGAATGAAAAGCTGAAAAGAGAAAACTTACCTAGTGAACAACATTGCGTGATCGTGTGGAGTGGGATTCGATTTGTAAACCCAAGCCCCGAACTCAGCTAAAGCTTTTTCTGACACCACTGTACCTCTTGTTTCTCCGGGGTCTAAATTACTGAGCGTCCAGTTGGAGTCCAGTGGATCCTTTAAAAATTATAAAAGGAAGAGTGACTCTTTCGCGATTAGATCCAGATCGGGTCGCGACACATTGTCACCGGTGAGTCGAGATTTTATTAATAAAATATTGCGTCATCAAGATCGATTCAAGAAAACCGGACAAAGAACAGCATCTGAGATTTAATGTGTATCTTATTTCGAGAAACGGACAGACCGAGAATTAGGACAAGAACCAGTTGAAATTCTCTGCCCGCGTTTGTGATAAAAGAACAATTGTTTTGGAATAGCACTGATAATTACATTACTCTTTCAACCCGATATTATAAGTTACAGGACGTTCAGGTGGCGGATACGGTATCATTTGAGGCGAGGTGAAAACAATATTGGACGAGACGGCACGCCTCGTCCAATATTGTTTTCACCTCGCTCCATATGATACCGTGTCCGCCACCTGAACGTCCTGTAACGTATTTATTATGCCAGCGAAAACAAAATAACAATCAAATTTGAACGCCGGCACATTTTCAAAACTGGTGCAAAACGCTATGTAAGTTATAACAAACGTGCACAGTTGTCTCCCTGTTTGTGTATAATTTCCTTGACAACACAGACAACAACGATAGACGCTTTTCTTCGTACTGTCACTTTGTCTTGAGTGTGCAGAAAATGTCCGAAACGTCCGATTTTATAGAATTCGAACAAAATAAATGTATCTCGCATCTTTTCCTTCATAGCTGTGATTCATTTCTTACAATTTCATTATAGTGTAGTCGCTATTTTTAAAAAATAGCGTTTGGCCGCAATAAGCTTAGACCCAATGTCAAGTTAGGGCCAGGCCGACTTATCCGTTATCGGTAGATCGAATACAGTAGTATTTCTCACTTCAAATAATTAAATTTACATTTAGAAAATAAATTTCACAATAAATTTATTATAAAACGAGAGAAAATGAGACATATAGACACGGAGGGACGTTTGATTGTACTGCAATTTCTTCAATATGGATATTAAAGCACCGCGAGGTGAGGAATTTCCACGTCGAAACAAAATGGCGGTACTGACCTAATACGAGTTTCGTATTAGGTCACCTCGGGCTGCAGGTGACCCAATACGGCTCAGTTCCGTCCAACTATTCGGGGGCTGTGATTGGCGGGCGAATTTCATTAGCTGGCATAATAAACATGGATGTATAACGACATGACAAATCAAGTGCACTACTGGACGGTCATTCATTATACATATAGACAGGATCCATGGTGTATTTCATCTTCAAGTTATTGAGTGAACAAGCTAAAATGACAAAAAATCCAAGATGTGTGCCATGGCGGCCATACTGGATAGGAAGAAAACCGATTATCGAAAGGAACCATTCTCTAGTCACCACTGACCCCACACAACAAAAAGGAGAAGCAAAAAAGAAAAAAATCCAAGTTAGCTGCCAGGACGGGCAGATTGTATATGGCAGAAAACTGATTAGCAAAATTAATCTTTCTCTAGTCACCACTGATCCACCACAAAAAAATGATCTGTGGCTCATTTCATTTACAAGTTATTGCACGGACAAGCACAAATGGCAAAATATCTAAGATGTCTGCCATGGCGGACATATTAGATATGCAGAGAAGTGATTGTCGAAAGGATCCTTCCCCAGGTCTCCACTAATGCATCACAAAATTGGGATACATGATGCATTTCATTTTCAAAGTATTGCGTTGACAAGCAACAATTACAAAAATCCAAGATGGCTGCTATGGTGGCCGTATTAGATATGGCAGAAACTGATTATCGAAAGGAACCTTCCTCTATTCACCACTAACCCACCACAAAAAATATGATCCATGGTGCATTTCGTATTCAAGTTAATGCGTGGACAATCAAAAATTACCAAACATCACAGATGGCAGCCATATTCGATATAGCAGAAAACTAATTATCGAAAGGAACCTCCCTCTAGCCATCATTAATCCACCACAAAAATAGGATCCATTGTGAATTTCGTTTTGCAGTTATTGCGGGGAGATGCAAAAGTTAACAGATAGACTTCAACCATTGCTAAACATGCTGCCGTGGAGTTAGTACGTTGGTGTGTCTGGCAGTTGCTCGCCGTTGCTAGGTGGCGGTTCTTTTCGTGTACACTGGCTTCCTCCATCTATAAAACTGTCCGACACAAGGAGACCCTGGCTGTCGAAAGTGTCGTTAAAATCCCAATAAATGAATAAATAACGGGCAGACGGAAGAGTGGACAGACAGACGGACATACCATAATCTGGTCCGCTCCAGAGAACGCCAGTGTATAGAGAGAACTGCTGAGCTGAAAATTAAAAATCAACCAAGGTATAACTGATAGTAAAATCAATGTAGCGGGGTCATTGTGGATTCCAAATCTCCATCCACCTACCTGTATCTTTTGCGATGCCACCAATGACATGAGATGTGACCCTGCGATAATGTGCTGACCGTGCAGCATTTTGTATAATGCCATTTAACATTCATGGTTTTGTTTTCTATCCTCACGCTTCCGCGTTAGAGATACTGGAAATTTTGTGGTGTTGGACAGTATAAACAATATTCCCGATGGCCTGAAGTTTTATGGTGTCAACAGGGGGAGGCCACCAAAAATTTGCAAGACGTGACGTGGGGGTGGGTGGGTCTCTTGAGTGCGCCAAAAATGTACATTTCCAACTTGTGCAATTTTTTGAATTTTTTAAAAATATATCAATACATCAGCTAATATATACCATCATTTGTGTTTCAAACCTCAAAGATGATGTTGTACATCACACTCTTAACATAAATACAACATCAGGAGGCTTTATATGTGAGAATAATGGGCTTACACTGGGAAAATGTCACACGTTAGTAGGGGGTGGGTGTCTGAAATGTAGAAAATGTGCAGACAATATTTTGGGAACAATTCAAATGAAAATTTGTTCTCGTATATGTACACCTGCTCTGGCTAAGCCTGATAATGAACAGCTTGTCATTTGTAGATTGGGGCCCACAGCAGCCCACAGAGGTTTAAATTGGTGGTACCAGTTTAACCCTTTACCTAACATGAAAAGCAGACGACACTTGCCAAAAATGATTGAATAACTAATTTTTGTTTCATTTTTTGTCTCAAAAACATAGGTTATGACCCCTCATTGGAACGAGCTCGACGAGCTCGTTCCAATGAGGGTCATAACCTATGTTTTGAGACAAAAAATGAAAAAATAATAAAAATTAATTGGCGATTTTTGAGAATAGCGCTGGCCGGTTTTGGTCGTTACGTTGGGTAAAGAGTTAATAACATTATAAAAAAACCCTAAAGACAGCTGTGCCTACTAAGTTTATAAGCTTATTTTGGATTTTAATGAGAGAGTGAGGGTGGGTGTCTGAGAACGGTAGTAGAAAATTTGCACGTAGGGGTGGGTGGGTGTAAAAAGGAGCCGAATAAAAATAAAAAAATAGGACGTCACGTCTTGCAAATTTTTAGTGCCCCCCCCCCTCCCCCCTGGTGTCAATGAGAATTTTTGTTCGGTGCTAAATAAAATTTGTTGGAACAAAAAGAAATATTTTATTTGTAAATGAGAAAAAAATAGTGATGTGCCGTCTTTTGAGTGCAACAAAGTGCCATCTACAATGTTAAAACATTATAGATGGCACTTTGTTGCACTCTAGGTACGATATTTTACTTTAGTATTACCTGGCCTTTTTAAGTTCTTTAGTTGCGAAAAACCCACATATGGTGCAAATATGTATACTGAAAAAAACTATTTATTTCTATATTGGTGTTTAAGGTCACATACTTATGGCTAATGGCTAATCGTGATCGTGACAGTTTTACGGGTGGAGGAAGCAGGAGTACCCGGGGAGAACCACCGAGCATCGACGAGCAACTGTCAGCTCCTCAACATTCTAACTCTGTTCAAGATCCGCTCAAGCAGGGTTACAGCGGTTGAACTATGCGCACCATCGACATGCAGTACGACTTAGTGCACGGCGTCATCGTGCCCCCATGTAGGAAACCAGGATAAAATGCCTTGCCCAGCGACACAACGCGTGTCGTCCCGGACGGGGATCGAGCTCGAGACCTCTAGCATAGAAGTCGAACAGTCTACCACTGAGCCACCGCGCTCCCATTGAAAAAACTAAAATTACTAAATAAATAAATAATAATTAAAGTAAAAGCTATTATTAACATTTACGAAATAATTTTACGATTATTTTTACTGTTTATTCACTCCAAATAAACTAGTAGCCATGCCTAGGAATACGCGGACTGTCACCTACAGAATGAGGAACTCAGACTGTGAATTTGGTGATGCTACCCTGCACGGCAGGGTAGCATCATTAAATTCACCCTGTGTGGACCTTAATGTGAAACAAGGGTGAACGACTAAACAGAAAGAGGAACCCAGAGGATAAATTGGCTCACTGTGTGGGATAGCATCTGTAACTTCACCCTCTGTGGACCACATTCTGCGAATGACAGATTAATCATTTCCAGGCTTGGTAGTAGCAAATAATTTATTATCTTTCTGACGGATTATAGAACAAGATTACGTAAGACCAACACGATTAAGTAACAAAGAAGTATTTTGATCAGAATCAGACTGCGTGGATAAACTGTTAGTTCATTTGGTTACGAAAAAGCGCCCTGATGTTTTCTATAAATTAGTTTCGCCCGTGTCGTTAGACAGCAATTTTATGGAAAACGGCACACTACAAAAAAAAACAAAACAAAGACAAGGCCTTTGTGAACTTCCAAAAGTATATATTGGTGAAGAATTTGGTGTCAAATTCTATATTTTTGGTGCCAAATGAATTTTTGTAGGTTGTCGGCTAACTACCTCTCAAATTCCCAGGTACACGGATATGATGTTTCATACTGAATAAAGAAACGACTATATGTTCAGCTCAAATTATGTGTTCCCGTGCAAAATAGATGTTTTGTTTCATAATAGCACAATCTAGAATATGGTTATTATGTTTAAAAAATGCATCAGTCTACCAATCGTCGGAATGTTGTGAGGGAAATATATATATTTATCATATGACTAGTCCGTTTTGTTCACTTTAAAACATTTGATATTTTGTTTTCATATTAATTAGTGATAAATAAAGCCTTCCGTCAATTTCATTAGTCAATTTCAAAACTAGACAATTTGATTGGCTGAACAAAATAAAACTGGGCCACATTTTCATAATTTGCATAATTAGAGTTGGGAGCCTTCACTGGTCAATTTCAAAACTGTACAATTTGATTGGCTAAACAAAATACAACTGGGTGACATTTACATAATTTCAGTACGGAGAATTTACGTAATCTGTCCTATTTAGGGTGGGTTACATTGTATTAATCTTTTACCTACAAAAAAAACGTCATTCATTTTTTTATATTTTCACTTTCTGCTTCTAAAACATAGGTTATGACCCGTCATTGGAACGGGCTCGACGAGCTCGTGCGAATGAGGGGTCATAACCTATGTTGTGGAAGCAAAAAATTAAAATTTGTAGTTATACGAGGATGTTTTTTCCAAGTGCCGTCTGCAACTCAAGTTGCTGGCAGCTGCTCGTCGTTGCTCGGTGGTTCTCTCCGGGTACTCCGGCTTCCTCCACCCGTAAAACTGTCACGGTCATGGTTAGCCATTGTGCATAAATATGTGACCTTAAACATCAATAAATAAATAAATAAATGCAACTCAAGTTAGGTGATGGGTTAAAAATCGTACTAAGTGGCTAATTGGCGCGTTCGTGTGTCATATGATAAATAGAATATGAAATGAATGTTTTTCTCATATAATATTTATGAAATTCGTCCGAATTTTCAGTTTGGGCTCGCCAGAGGCACGCTAAAACGGAAATTTCTTAGACTCGTTTCATAAATATTATATGAGAAAAACACTCATTCCATATCCTCTATATATTTCCCCCACAACGTCGCAAAAATTGCATCTGTCTTCCAGTCGTCGGAATGTTGTGGGGGAAATATATATATATATATATCGAATTTGGCCTTAATGGAAACTGAAATGGCTTACTGTGAGGAATATTATCCACCATCAACAGTACGACTGCCGTGGACTGGCCACGTGTGGGCAATATTTTCATGGACGCAATAATGTTAGAATCCAAACACTAATTATAGGAATAATAATCTCAAATTTAATTAATGAAGTACATGGTGCAACACGGTGCTTCATTAATTTAAGTTGTGCTGAATGATCATTTTTATTAACTGGTGATGCATGCGTGAACATCACCGCCTACGCGTGGATGACGACCAGTCCACGGCGGTTGTACTGTCACGAGTTGTCACCTGCTATCTCTCTGGGTGCGGTTGTTTTATTCAAAGGTTGACGTTAATGTGGGGACAACTTACCGTTGTGATAATTATCTGTACTGGTTTTATTGCTATGGGAAAACTCTGTATATTCCCGTATCTGATGTCGATCTACAAAGATATGATACATAATAACAACAGGATATCTAACCATACAGTTATAAAACCGTTAGCGCTAACTTCGTTTTTGAAGTTCGCTGTACATTATTACCCTCAAATGAGATCACGATTTGACGTTGTGTGTCCTTTTGCTTTTATTGGTTTTCATTTTTCCAATGAGGTAGTGAACACTATTTCTTTTGAAGGAACACGGTTAGATTCGGTTTGCTATGCACGCCTCCTTACAAGGGCAGTTAAACCTTTGAGACTTTAATTATCCTGACGTTCAAACATCACTAGGAATTCAGTTTCTTCAACGTTTTTCAAAATACGATGTTAAACGTACGAAAGTACAAATAACAAGTTATTTTTCACATTAGTGATTAAATGGTTGAGGGCTAGATTATTTTGGGTGGTCTGACTTTGTTACTCAAAACTTGTTTATTACAAATTACTGGAGAGTGCCCTTAGGCACTCTGCAATAATTGTAATAAAACAAATTGATATCAACAAAATAGCATTTGTGTTTGACTGAATTTGAAATATAAGCAAGGAAAGTGTTGGCTTTTGCTCTGGTATCCTCATTTTTGAAAGCCCTGATAGTGGCTTCTAGCACTCAACCAGTTAAAAAGTCTTGACAGCGGGATTATATTAGTATTTTAAGCTGCGATAACATTTAACTCTACGGTTGTTGCTGAGCACTGTTCGGGAGAATATAGAAATTGAGGTTAAAACTTTACAAAATCGAAACATAATAAAACAAATGACCACAAAGTAGCAACGCGCTGTATGATTTCGTCCGTTATAAGACGTACAAAAGTATCAAAAGGTTAACTATCCGAAAAGCAATGTCAAATGATAAAGTTTGTTAGGTGTTTAGCACCAAAGCACCCTGTGAGAACAATCAATGAGTTATGCCAAGACATTTTCACGGACGGAAACAAGATTACAACGACATGAAGTTGCCAAGGACTTAAGCGACCTGGATGAACGTTTGAGCACTTCCAATAGACTTCTACCCATCACCAAATGCCTGTCTGTCTGTTTGAAACGTAGGATGCAATTCGATTCCACATAAATGAATGTATAAACAAAGTATCATAAAATGAGGATGACTATATGCTGGAAACGTCATAAAAACACACTTGAGTCCAAAAATGGTTAAACAATTTGTTTATCGGGCTCTCCCGCATGGTTCTTTTGGCTGCCACATGCTCTCTTTTTATAACCATTACAAACTTGAAAAAAAAATTAATTAAATGGTTTATGTCTGATGATTTACCCAAGTTAATAAAACTGATAAATTTCCTCTTAAGTGCAACAAGGCTTCGTATTGCGTTAGCATTGCAAAGCCCTTTTTACATTCAAAGGAAGAAATACACCACTACTCATGCTATTCTGTAAATTATGAGGCCTTAAATACAAAACAAAGGAAGAACATAAACGTTTGATGGGAAGGCAAAAATTATAAAAATAAAAACGCCCATCCACATGCAACAAAATGGCCCGCGAAACAGATCTACTTTGTGGGGCCTGACTCACTTCAGCTATTCTTTGAGACGTATATGGATTTTACAACGGTATGTGTGGCAGTCTTGGTAATAGAGGTGTTCATAAAATGGGAAAGTACACCCCGATGTTATTTACGTCATATCTGCGGTATCTGACGTCGGATTTTCAAACTTTTTTTTCAACTTTGTATCTGGGACATGACAACTAAAAGGTCTCAAAATGTCAAGCCATTCAATCGGTAGTAATTAACCTCGTACAGTACAGTCGCCGTGGGATGGTCGTAAACCACGCCTGGACAGAGATGTTCACGGATGCGTTTTTCAGGTAAATCATCAGCAGCAAACTTTTAATCAATGAAGAACCGGGTTGTACCCGGTTCTTCATTAATTACATTTTTAATGATTATTCTTTAATTAGTTTGGAATGTAATATTATTGCGTCCGTGAAAATATTGCCCACCTGTGGAAAGTGACCAGTCCACGGGGGTATTACTGTGCAAAAAATAATACAAAATGAAGACTGATTCATATTTTCGCTTCTCGTATTCGACAGGTGAGGTGCCATAGTGTTGTGAACTGAAAACTAATAATATAGTCAAACATACAAACTATTTGGGAAAAAATGTAAAATGCAAGTTTCTGCATTTTGATAGGTTAAATTTACTGACAGCTTTAGGAAATTAAGATGAGCCATTTTTCTGTAAATCTTTTCCAATGATTACATTATTGTCGGCCATGACTGTTAGTGGAGCGGATGAGTGCGATTTTTTATGAAAATAGTTCACTTGATGATGCAAGCATGAAATTTTCACCATGTGTTCTTTAGATATAGTAGAAAAACCTGAGATAGTTGGCCACTGAAAATTAGGCCATTTTCAAGATGGCCGACATTTCTAAAAATAGATGGGCGGCCATAATGTTTTTGTCAATGACGTTTTGTCAGGGCTTTATAGTCTGGCCGTGGTGACTTTATATCAGGCTCTACTTGAAGGATATTTGGAACAAAGGTGTAATTTTAAAGCGAGATTTCTCCCCTGCTAAAATTCGCATTGGAGTGGGATGGGGGTGGGGTGCGGGTTTCTACAGCGCATTGAAGCAAACAACTATTTTTATCGAAAATAAAAAATTCTAATCGAGTTTTCGACGTAGATTCGCCCAAATGATACTGATGTTAACGCTCATAGCAAATTTATTCCGTATGCTAACATTTCCCAGTTACGATATTTCTTTAACTTGATGTTTAATCACAACCGGCTGAAGGCGAATAAATTTCTTAAAATTCTAACTCCGATAAATAAAACAAATGAAGCCCGGTTAAAGTGCTGTATTAATAAGGTGTAAGTGCGTCTCTGTTTCACACATTGGGACGCTCGCGTTATTGCTTCGTCAATACTCAGTTTTCTCTTCACACCGTAAATACAGAAATAAAAGAGCGTTGGTGCCACTTCGTTTCAAACTCTGTGGAGTCCATACCAGTTTGCCTTTCTGCTACATTAGTAATCAGTTCTCCATTTAATCGCACGAAATAAAGAGTGTTGATGCCACGTCGTTTTAAATTCTGTGGAGTCCAGTTTGCCTTTCTGCTACGTTAATCAGTTCTCTCTTTAATCGCACGCTTGTACCCTGTTGGTACCTAACGGTGACAACGACGCAGGGAACGAGAGTTGTGTGTTATTTTCATTGGTGATGTTATCCCTTTGGAAACAATAAACTAGCCATAATATTGTTTACTTACAAATCAGAGATTTCATGTATTTTGTATATTTGATGTTTTAATGGTCACGGGAAGCGCCATCTAATTTGTTTCTTTTTATTCTGTTCATCTATAATTCAATATGTCGAAAAGAATTCGACTCTCAACTAGCCACACCGGGTTGTGGAATACAGATTGGTCAAAATGTGCCTTTTGTCAAGCAGATACAGATGAACCATTAAGGTCTCCACCAAAGACTTATCAGGCCAGTGGGTATGCAACACTTGTCACTAATATTTCTCAGTTTCATAAGCTGAACGAAGTGACAATGGCAACTGATTTGCGTCGTTTGGATGATGGTAGTGGAATACAGAGCACATTTGTTAAAAATGATGCAAAGTATCACGAATCATGTAGGCTTAGATTTAACAATACAAAGCTATCAAGAGCAAAAAACGGAGAGGTTTTGAAGAAGATTCACAATCCTCTATGGTCAGCGAACCTTCTAAATTTACAAGAAGTTCAGTAGAAGATACTGACGAATCCCCAGTTGTTTGTTTTATTTGTGACAAACAGGCCACTCGCTCAAAAGTTAGGGAAGTAATGACCATGCAACTGAACGAGAGACTTAATCAGTGTGCACAGGTTCTTTAAGATGATAAACTTCTTGCAAAGCTCAGTGCTGGTGATGTTATAGCACAGGAATTTAAGTACCACCCAGCCTGCCTTACGGCATTGTATAACAGAGAGAGGTCTGTTTTAAATAAAACAGCCAAAAGTAAGGAGAATGTTGCTGTTGAAATCAATAGCGCTGAAGATTTAGTTCTTGCTGAGCTTATTACTCACATCATGGAAACTCAACGAAATGGTGCCACATGATGTGTTTTTAAGCTTGCCGACCTCAGTAGTCTGTATGAAAGCCGTTTAAAGCAATTTCAAACCGAACATGTTACGGTCAATAAAACACGGCTGAAAGAAAAGATACTCGCCAAAGTTCCAAAAATGAATACGTTTAGTAAGGGACGAGAGGTTCTCCGTGCGTTTGAAAAAGATGTTGGACCTGCTCTAGCTTCAGCTTGCTCTGATACAGATGCAATACAGCTAGCAAGAACAGTTGAAATTGTTCGTAGAGATATGCTACAACATAAATCAGCGTTTAAAGGGTCGTTTGAGGAAGGCGACATACAACTTTCCGAACCACAAAGCTTGCTAGAACTAGTCTCTATGACTGAGCATGGGCCGGATATTGAATCCCAAATTGAGCAGGGGGAAACAAAGTCTGATCTAGCAATAGCAAAACTACTGCAGTTCAACTGTCATAAAAGGTGGTAAAAGAAGGTGTTAGAGGCCACAGACATTCAACTAAATGCGAGACCCCATTTGCCATTTACCTTGGTCTTTTTTTGCAAAAACAAGAAAGCGACAGCTTATTGATACTTTATTTCAGTATGGAATAAACATTTCATATGACAGAACTCTCGCAATTTCAACACAGCTAAGTGACTTGTTAACCAATATTTAGAAGAAGGGCTTGTCTGCCCTCCGGCATTGCGCAAGGGTGTATTAACTACATCAGCCTGTGATAACATAGATCACAATCCATCGGCTACAACAGCTACGTCATCGTTTCATGGCACAAGTATCTCTATCTTCCAGCACCCAAATACCGATTTAGATGGTGGGGAGCGAAAATTTAATGTAGATTCAGAAAGACCAAAGTCAACAACTATTTCTGTGTTTCCTGGATCATTTGCAAATGTTAAGCCGGCATATTTCAAGAGTAAACCCGAGCCAACTGCCCACAATCTATATCCAACTATTTCAGATCAATCATATCTGTATAAACACACTGACATGGAATACGAATGGTTAAGATTTGTCCATTTGACGGATGATGTTGTAATTCTGATGCTGTTTCTTGGTCATCCTATCACTCCTCACGCAACCGAAGTCCAAGCGTGTGTGTAAGTGTTTCTTCCTGAATGCCTCTTTTGAAAGAACCAACACATTCAGTAGCAACCATAAAGCACTCAATGGAAAATATAAAGGAAGTAACGCAGTTTTTAAATCCTGGGCAAACACCTGTCGTGGCAGCTGATCAACCACTATTTGCTTTAGCCAAACAGATTCAGTAGCAGTGGCCAGATGCATATGGTGAGGATAAAATCATCATAATGTTTGGTGGCTTGCATGTTGAAATGGCAGCATTCAGACTCCTAGGTGATCTACTGAATGGTATTGGCTGGACAGCAGCATTGACAGGCGCAGATATTGCTGCTTCCGGAACTGCTGACTCTTTTTTGTCAGCTTCAAATGTGTTGAAAACTGGGCACGCACATCAGGTTACAGCTGCTGCTCTGTTCAGTCTCATGGAAACTGCTTTTAATAAGAGTGAAGGTCCTTTTCTTGACAAAGCAGAGGAGTTCAACGTTTCTATGCAGTGGTGTGGTGATCAAGAAAAGATCCCACAGTTTCAGTTCTGGTCCACAATTCCAAAACTAGAGTTGTTGATACTTTGTTTTGTCCGCTCATTTCGTGAAAGTGATTACCTACTATACAAAGAATCACTAGCTGAACTTATTCCCTACTTCTTTGCCCTGGCCATATAAATTATACCCGGTGGCCCCCAGTTCACCTTCGTGATATGGTCGGGCTTGAGACTTTACATCCTGATATATATACAGAATTTTGCAAGGGTCATTTTGCTGTCCACAACACTGAACGAGTATTCTCTGGCATCGCAATCGATCAAGCTCACGAGCAAAATAATGCCATAGTTAAGGGTGACGGTGGAGCTATTGGGTTAACAGAAGACCCAGCAGCACTGAGGCGATGGATGATAGCGGGGCCGGAAATGAGCAGGGTTATCGATGAATTTGCAGATTCGGCTGGCAAATCAGAGTTGAAACGAAACAGAATACACACCGACGATACCCCTGCTGCTCAGAAGGACTTTCAGGATAAAGTCTGTATACTAATTTCAACAATATCTGTGTATGGCAGTCCATTTGAAAAATATTCACAAGACCTTTATTCCCTCGATGTCAAAGAAGTTGCGGATAAAAAGGTAAACGAGTCGATGGCTCAGCTTTTACCTGTTGGCAGAAAACAGTATGATAAATTCCTGAAAAAAATCGACAACTAATAGACAAGAAAGTTTTCATGAACCCTTGGCAAAAAAAAGTTTTCCCTTTTCAGCAAAAAAAATCAAGCCTCATACTACGATGGGGAATCTGAAAATAGAGAGTTTGAAAAATGACTTTTTTTCACGACTTTTTATATCGTGCCAAAATCGACAGTGTGACCTTCAAAACTTTTTTCAACATGAAAACCAACAGTACCCACCATCATTATCACACAATGGTATGCTCAGCTCTGGAGTAAAATCACAGCTGATGGACATTTTGGAGACAGGGATAGCTGCTCGAGTAGAAGAGCCTCATACAGAAGTTATGATTATAGATGGTGCGGCTATGGTCAATGCAAAACCACCTGGAACTGCTAAAACATTTGATGACTATGCTGCTGAGGTTATTATACCATACATTGTAAGATGTGCACAAAAATGTACAAGAGTAGATGTTTTTGATGTATACCTCGAAAGTAGCCTCAAAGCAGGAACTCGACAGAAAAGGGGAGCTGGGTTTCGAAGAAAAGTGGTCGGTAAGAGTAACGTACCAAAGTCGTGGAGCCATTTCCTGATGTGTGATGAAAACAAAACTGAGCTGTTTGGATTTTTGGCAGATAGAATTGTAAATACTCAGACAAACAGCCTTATAGTTGTCACTAAAGGTGATGATGTTGCCTGTAATAAGGAACTGAACACAGATATGCTGTCACCCTGTAACCATGTAGAGGCAGACACCCGTATGTTTGTTCATGCCAAACATACGACTGTTGTTACAGGTTTTAATAGCATGACTGTTGCTACTTCCGACATAGATGTTATAACCATCTCCGTGTTTACTGACCTTCAGATTAATTCAATGTGGTTAGCTTTTGGGAAGGGCCAACACTTCCGCTGGCCCCCAGTACACGACATTACCAAATCAATTGAACCTCGGTCAAGTGCTTTACCTTCCTTTCTTTCATGCTTTTGCAGGGTGTGATACAGTGTCTGGGTATGTGGGAAAAGGAAAGAAATCTGCTTGGCGGGCATGGAATGTGTTTGAGGCTGCAACAGAGGTTTTCTGTCGATTCAGTTCATCACAGAATGAAGTTACAGAGACAGACATGGATATTTTGGAACATTTTGTTGTTGTCATGTACGAGAGTTCAAGCACAACATGCAGAGTAGAAGAATGTCGCCTTGATTTGTTCGCTCGAAAGCAACGTCCATACAATGACATACCACCAACTAGGGCATCCCTATATGAGCATGTTAAAAGGGCAGTTTTCCAAGCGGGTCATGTTTGGGGCCAGGCTTCTTCTCCAGTGCAACAGTTACCAGATCCTATCAGCTGGGGTTGGCTTAAACACAACAATTTGTGGGAGCCACACTGGACTACACTCTCTGCTATAGCAGAGTGCTGTCAAGAACTACAGAGGTGCTGCTGCAAGCGTTCAACATGTACTGAAAATTGCAAATGCTACCGCACAGGATTGTCATGCACCGCACTTTGCTCCTGTAACTGCCAAGAAAGCAGTTAGTATCAACAAATACACCAGTGATATATACGGGCATCGATTCTAAATGCATGAGATACAAAACATTGGCATTGATATTGCAGATTATGAGGGTTATTTTGAAAATACGTGTACGTTTAAAAAAGAAACAAATCCCTGGTAACTGCACATTTGAGCATACTGGGTTTTTCCCTTCCCATATATTTCCACAGCCTTTTAAACCACAATTGTCGTTGCTATTCATTATTTCAATTCATATTCAGTCTTGGTTTGCATAAAGGAATGATATAACAGCAGAAAAATTGCTTTAATGCTATATGTTTCACTCATATATGCTGCACTCACATCACCAACAGTGCAGATTTTTTCACTTCCGGTGGCCATCTTGAAAATAATAAAATATTTCGTGGCCAACTATCCTAAAGTACTCTATATACCAAAAGTGACTTCCATACCAAATTTCATGCTAGTATCACAAACTGAAGTATTTTTATAGCAATCCGCCCCACTATGTTCTGTTGTTCTATCTGTTCTATCTACAGTGCTGTGATCGCGAAAACGATTTTTCACGGGCTCGGTTCGCAATAGAATTGCCATTCGGTTATTACAGTACAGTCGCCATGGACTGGCCATATTCCAAGCATGGGCAGTGATGACCAAGCATGCGTTTACCAGGTAATACAAATCATCATCATCAAAATGTTAATCAGTGAAGCACCGATGATAAATTATAGCAATTAATTACCCCAATAATTATGGGACCAGTCCACGGTGGCAATACTGTACACAAAATATTTTAAAACGAAGACTGATTCGAGAAAAAAATGAAAATGGAATCTGGGATGCAATTTTTTTGCTTCTCGTATTCGATAGGTAAGGTGAAATAGTCTTCTGAACTGAAAATAGGGCAGAAAGTTTCGACCGAATCGCAATTCTATGTTCCTTTGTTGAAGCACAGTATTATATTTACAATGTACCTGCTTTTTATAAAAGGGAAATAACATTCACATGGTAGCTGGGAACTGTGTAAATTTTATTTTTATTGGGTTTTAATGACACTTTCAACTGCCAGGGTCACCTCGTGTGGGACAGTTTTACGGGTGGAGGAAGCCGGAGAACTCGGAGAGAACCACCGAAAGAACCACTGAGTAAGGGCGAGCAACTGTCAGATTCCCCATCGTACTAACTCTATACAAGCAGGGTTAGAATTGGTTGAAGACAAGTACCCCATCGACGTGTAATACGCCTTAATACACAGCGCCGCCGTGCCTCCATGTGGGCAATTGGAATTAGGTGTCTTGCCCAAGGACACAGCGCGGTTGTCGCAGGTGGGATTCGAACTGAGGACCTCTTGGCCTACTGAGCCACCGCGCTCCCACTGTGTAAATTGTGGTTTATCCATAATATTAAATGGCAGTTAATGACATTTTCATCAGTTGGTCCGCTTCTCTCAGAAATATTGCATCATTTCTGACTGACGGACGGACAGGATGATGACAATACAGCCCCTTTTTCTTCCAAGTTGGAATATAATTATCTACTTCTGTTGGTTTTCCACTAAAACGATAAAGAAACATGTTTTAAATATTTATGGAAATGTGCCCAGTACGCAGTTTTTATTCGTTTTTGTGCTCCAGTAACGTGACTTACACTTTCTCGCACACGTGAAATATCAACACAATTAATTTTCAGTTATAAACAACGTGTTTGCTTTGTTTGTTTTGTATATTTTTCTATTTATTTATTTGTTTTATTTGTTTTATTTTTTATTTATTTATATATTTTATTTTTTTATGGTGGGGGTGGGGGGTAATTATGGTATGCTGTTTTGACCAGAATTGGAGAGTATCTCAAATGGATTTAATGTTTTGATTTATCAACGTTTTCAGAGGAAAGATATTTCTACAAGCTGGCAATATTAAAGCATGTCCGGGTGTCATGTGATGTAACAAAACAAAGCAGCTGTTCATCTGACATGTGTTTCATCAAGTGCACAGAAGGTATTTCATATTTTATTACACAATATATTTAAAAAAAAAAAAACAACATGGCTTAATACTTCACCATATTCGCGATATTGCCTTAATACCTTAGCTAGTGAACATAAAATAATCAAAACGGTAACTGTGTTGTTTACATTCGGGTGTTTTCTTAGGAATAAATTACGTGAAAGTAAAATTCAGGGTAGCGAGATGAAAAGAATGCATGCGGTGGAATTCCCAAATAATTTATACATATCTAGTGCTGGAAATGAACAAAATTAACGGTGCAGTTTTAAGCTCCTGCGACATCAGAGACGAGAGTAAAGTGCACACGTAAAATGTTAGTATATGAAGTTTCGAGGGAATACTGTCACCAAACACCAGAAACCTAAACCTTTTGAACCCGAGCGGCCGCTTTTCTAGCCAGGAACATGATACGTCATAACGTCATTAAATAGGATGGCTGCTCAGTAAATGTGTGGGGTAGACCAATCAGTATTTTCAACGTGCAGCCCCGAGTAAAATATTGATTGGTCTTCCGCAAATAATGAATATGGACTCTTCTAATTGCTGCCATTGAACTGGCGCGGGGTATACTTCTAGTGTTCAAAGGGTTGAATGTATAAGGAATTGCTGAATTGTGACAGTAACTTGCCATTGGCCGCAGTGTGCTGCTTTCACAAAACAACACACATTTATATGCTCCCATAGTATATTAGTGCTCCACAATATTTTTCAACGTGTTCATTTTTTAGCTCCCGTAAAAAAGAAAACACGAGTGCTAACGGGAGCAATTGCACTCGCACCCGTCTCATTTCCAGGACTGCATATCAAGATCAAGGATTTCCTTGAAACAAAACCGAAACTAAAAAGTAGCGGTCCTCGAACTGCCGAGTACAGAACGTCAACAACACAGGAAACCGTTTGCACTTTCCGGACTCAGACGTCATTACTTATTTCTGTGATGGGTGATACAGACTTACTTTCTGGGTCTCTCTGATTATTGATCGGAAATGTTGCCAACATGCTGTCAAAATAGCCCTGACTTAATCCCAATTGCACACTTGGGGAAGCGTGTGATGGCGTTCTGTATTAAGGCGCACAGCTCGTAGACGGTAAATTTGTCTTCAACCACTGCTAACTTTCCTTGTGCCGGGTTTTTTTTCGTTGGAGAGTCTGGCGGCTGGTCGCAGATTCTCGGTGGTTCTCTCCGGTTTCCCAAGCTTCATTCATCCAAAAACCTGTCCTACATGACGTGTGGCTATTGGAAGTGTCGTTAAACACTAACAAACAAACAGTCTTCACTTTGGATCACGCTGCAGACAATTATAGATGGAATAATAACTGGACGCTGTACACAAAACGCTGAAATAGTTCTTTAAATATATTCAAGTGCGACTGTGCAATTAATGTCCTTAATAGGCAGATAGGATATTGCGTCCCGTCTCTATATAATTTTGGAACAAACCTCTATAAGCGATTGGAATATCACCAGCATAAAGACACGACGATGAGTCTGAATGGTCAACGCGACAGGTGACAGCTTGGAGATAGCTGCCAAGATTTCCATTCCTCAAACTTTTATGCTGATTTTAGAGTATCTTCCCTTTCCCCATTAAATGGAAACGGAAGCAACTGCCGTTTAAAGGTCTGAAGCAATTCTCAGTTAACATTGTCCACATAATTGAAAATAAAAGACAAAAGCACTCACTTTGATCGTGGTATAAAACTATTTATCTTTGCATACAATTCAGCTAAATGCCTAATCTGATGGCATGTCTTTCGTGATTTTTTTTCAATATTCAAAGGATATCATCTCGAGTTGTGTTAAGGCACTCCTTCTGTTAAATGCAATACTTTTTGGCTTGAAGAGAACATCAGAGTATCAAAGGAGGGGCGTAGGTTGCAAATATAGCACATGGTCTCTGAAAGTCTGTGCTGAAACTGATCTCTATATAACTTGACTCCTGGGACAAAACTCCGCCACTCAAACAGTCCATCCCATAAGATGGCATCTAGAAAATCGACGTGACAACTACTCCCAATCCATGGCATGCGTGTGGTGACGTGAAGGTTGTTACAGTGCAGCGTAAGGGCTTTCACTTCCTCAAACGTTATGGCGTTTACGTTGCATTAACTTAAATAACATTATATCAACCTTCCTAAATCGTTTTTTTTTTTATTTTGTCAATAATAACTAAAATACGTTGCGAATATTTTATTTCCTTGTGGGGGAGTCTGAGTGAAAAGTGTCATCCAAATTTGTCATAATGTAGAAGGCGTTGCGCATCCCATTGATAAAAAGCTATTATCAATGGGAGATAACTGGACTAAAACTGTCCGGTCTGCAGGAGGAATTGCATCCATAAATATTTTATACAGAACTTTTTATTAAATCTAAGTTATATAACAACCTACATTTAACTGTCTAGTTCAAGGAGAGTGAAGGTTTGGCAATGAGTGCATGTCAATTTGTTTGCGTCTAGTTTTGAAAAGATTAATCGAAATCGACTCATAACTTTAGGAGGCGTTGCCCACACACGAATCTCAAACAGAAAACTATATAAAGGCCCAAAAATGCTTTGATACTCAGGCCTAACTAAAAATGAATAACCCCATTGGCCAATTTTATTACCTTGCAGTGTCTATCAATATTACAACAAAATCGGGAGACTCGAAACGATTTACGATTGATGTATGTAACTTAGATCAGAAGAGCATATATAAAGACAGTCTACATCCTGTGGCATTGCAGGTGTTTATAGGCAAGTCTTGTCTGCCTAAAAAGGCAGCCAATACTTGCCTAGACACGACTGACAAGGCACTTAGAATGTAACTAACAAGTTTCCACAGACACAACATATTGGGACACTTGTAGGCCTATCACGATTAATCGATTGTCGATCGGTAACGCCGAAATCGATTAGTATTTTTCGTTGTCGCAGAATCGGTAAATTTTACATCGTTTTTTATAAATTAAAATACAAAAAAACAATTTGATGAAAAAACTATTGTTTCTAATGGTAAAAGGTCAAGAACGTTGACGTTAAACCTCAAGAAACCGTTAGAAGCATTTCTCTTTTAGGTACATTCAAAGCTTTGATGTTCTGAACTTTTGAACCGTCAGTGTAATAATCAAGACCGGTCGTCAGTTGCGAACTTCGCAAGTTCGCAACTGACGACCGGTCTTGATTATTACACTGACGGTTCAAAAGTTCAGAACATGAAAGCTTTGAATGTATCTAAAAGAGGGTCGTCTTCGTTGTTTACTTCAGGTAGGTCAACTGACTTGAACTTCATTTTTAATGATTTCAAAGAGAGGGAAAGGGGAGTCATCTAGGTACGACTAATCGATTATTATCGATTATTTGCGACGATTAATCGATTCCTAAATTCAAAAATCGTGACAACCCTAAACACTTGTTCTGTTGCAGTAAAAGTGATCTCAGTAGATCCTTAAGGATTACAATTGAAGGAGTTAATTTATATAATCATACACGTTCTATATTTTCTTTGTGTTAAAGAACAGCGGAAAGTTCCATAATCCTTGCTCAGTATATGCTAGAAAAAAATATTAAAAATACGTCCCCCCTCATTGCTTTAAAAAAAAGATGATTGAGAATGAATGAATTTATTTTGTTTGCCATAGATGTTCAAAGTTCATGAAGAAATAACTTGGATAAAATCGGTTTTCAGATCTAAAGAAGGGAAATATGCGCATATTCTTTGTTAATGCTCGTGTTTGAAACATTATATTCTCTAAGGTCAACGGATATAAACTGGTTAATAGTGGCTTCCAGATTAATAAAAATGTAAATACGCTCATATTCACTCATTAGTGGTCTTTATGAAAAGTTTCATCAAAATCGGTTCATAAATGCAGCTGGATTTGAACACATAACAATTTTCGACGAACGTGTGGACGGCCGTACAGATGGACGGAGAGGATGAAGACAATACAGCCTTTCTTCTTAGAAGTTGACATAGAATTATCTGCTTCTGTTGGTTTTCCGCTAAAACGTTGAACAAACATGTTTTAAATATTTACGGAAATGTGCCCAGTTGGCCATTTTTATTCGTCTTTGGGAAACTATTATGTACCGTGTTGTTAATACAGAGCTGGAACGGTGTACGACAATGTGTTACACAGAGAGCAGTACGTCAATCCAATCTGTATGATACTGTGGTTGCAAAACGGTCTCTTTTCCGATCTGACCGTGATCGTTTCATCTGCGGATCGAAATTTCATAAACTAAAAATAGCCAAATAAGACTGTGTTAAGTAAAAGAAACGAAAATATCAGCGTAGATGCTGCGTTTCGTTTCAATTTTGACAGACAAAATTCTAATATCTAGTTTGCAGAAGGACGGACAGAAAATTGCAACTGGATCGCGACCCAATAGCGATCCAGTCGAAATATTTTGCCCGCTTTTGTATCACAGTACTTTCACTAAGGATGTGTTCGTCCTATTAATAATCAGTTCCGTCTGAGCAAATTCAAATTAAGTAAACTTAGCAGTTGGAAAAGGTGATCCAATCTCCAGTCCATAAAAGTGAACACAGATAATTTGAATAGAATATACGGAGATTGAAGGAGGGCGCGGTGGCTCAGTTGGTAGAGGTGCAGGCTGCAAGCCGAGAGGTCCTCGGTTCAAATCCCACCTGCGGCAACCGCGCTGTGTCCTTGGGCAAGACACTTCACCCCGATTGCCTACATGGGGGCACGATGACGCTGTGTACTGAGGCGTACTGCACGTCGATGGTGCGCATGTCTTCAACCAATCTAACCCTGCCTGTGCTGCGGTGCAGAGTTCAGAGTTACGATGTTGGGGAGCTGACAGCTGCTCGTCGTTGCTCGGTGGTTCTCTCCGGGTACTCCGGCTTCTTCCACCCGTAAAACTGTCACGGTCACGATTAGCCATTGTGCATAAGTATGTGACCTTAAACACCAATAAATAAATAAATAAATAAATACGGAGATTGAAAATTATTCCAAATACAGTGACAGTTTAGATACCATTTACCTCGTGAAGCATCTTCTTTTCCTTCTTTGCTTCCAAGTTGTTGCAATTCGTTTGTACGCTATGGATCGTGGGCTGAGTATGGGAAGTTTACAATTGTGCGAATCATAAATAACAATGACATGTCCACGAATTTAAAACAATGGGTAATTTGAAAAGTGAATGCCATATTAAAATGATCTGCCGAAGCAAATACATGGCGAAAAATAATTTGTGAGTCTCAAACAAAAGTCGAACGCGTATTTTTTATGTTCATCATACCCATTAAATATCCCCAAATGCCACAGCGTCCATTCAGACGTATTTATTTAGAAAGTAAAAAAAATAACCCGTTTAACTGCATGTTTTCAAATGATTCCTGTTCACACATTATCATCAAATACAAATGTAGCTATGTATTTCGGATTTGTAGAAGTCGGCAGTAATTCAGTCCTACAGTACAACGTCGTCTTCCGAAGGGTTGTGCAGCGGAGCCCACTTAATTGATATATTTTAACTGAATAACCCTGTTAATTGAATATCCCAAACACAAAAGCATTGACCTTACCTCCAGTACAAATTTGACCTGTTAATTGAATATAGGTTATAGAGTAAACTCCTGTTAATTGAATAAAAAAACGTGTAACCTGTCCAGAAATTACCCTGACACTCTCCAGTTTTCCTTTGTTTATAGACCTATTTCGCATCAGTACATTCAATACAGGCATTTAATCTATTATAACTTGTTTGACAGAACTCATGGAGCTCTGTCAAACAAGATATATTATATATTATATTCTTTTATTTCTAGAATATTGGAAAGTGACACAATCCCTGTTAACTGAATACTCTTGTTAACCGAATAATTTTCATTGGTAAAATGGCTATTTAATTAACAGGGTTCCACTGTATCTTAAACAACACCGTCAAATTAACACCAATGTGAACATTTATTTTACAACAAGAAAGCATTTCCCAAATTACTAGTAAAAACTTCTAGGTGGAACACATATCTGTATTGAGGGTAGCAACCGCACATGCGATCATCAGATTCAGAAAGATTTTTTTTTTCACCTGCATTGAGTTATTACACTCATATGAGCGGGCCGTATTATGGTATGGCAATGCTCGTCCGTCCATTCGTCCATCCATCCGTCAGAACAAGCTCAGTTGCAAATATTATGAGGTTAATGTCTAAAATATGAGACTTATGAAGAAGGAGCGATTTTTCGGGGTTTATGTTAAGGTTTATGGTCAATTAACAGCTGGGGTTAGCGTTGCCCCCTCTTCAGGTTTATCTTGTGGGATCAAACTATATCTATTCCCCCCACAAAAATTCCGAAGAAACGACTTTTTAGCGGTTGGTCGACCGTTTAAAATGATCAATTTTCCTCCAAAAATTAAGCACACAACTCCCGTTTTTAAGAACGTCCGCCCGTCCGTCCGTCCGGGCATTATGACTTACTTTCATATTATGAGCTTAGTTGGAAATATTATGAGGTTAATGTCTAAAATATGAGACTTATGTTGAAAGGAGCGATTTTTTGGGGGGAAGGATGGGGGGGGGGGGGTTGTGTTAAGGTTTATGGCCAATTAACGGCTGGGGTTAGCGTTGCCCCCTCTTTAGGTTTATCTTGGGGGATCTAACCATGTCTATTCCCCCCACAAAAAAAAATCCGAAGAAACGACTTTTTAGCGGTTGTCCGAACATTTTAAAATGATCAATTTTTCCGCAAAAAATTAAGCCCACAACTTCTGTTTTTAAGAACATAATGCCTGTCCGTGCAAAACAAAAACAACTCATAACTCCCGTATCATAGCGCGTCCATACGTCCGTCCATCCGTCCGTCCGTCCGCCCGTTAACTTTTGTTTGTCCACACGATAACTTGAAAACAATAATCCAACAGATACTGTTTCTTTATGGTTGATTAGTCATGATTAGAGGATGGTTTCTTTCGATAACCAGCATTCTGGCTTATCCAATATGGACCCCACGGCAGCCATCTCGGATTTTCAGGGACTTTTGATTGTACACGCGATAACTTGAAAACTATAGATCCAACAGATACTGTTTTTTATGGTTGATTAAGCATAACTAGAAGATGGTTCCTTTTGATAACCAGCATTCTGGCGTATGCAATATGGCCGCCATGGCAGCCATCTTGGATTTTCAGGGACTTTTGACTGTCCATGTGATAATCCAACAGATGCTGTTTTTTATGGTTGATTAGTCATGACTATAGGGTGGATCCGTTCGATAACCAACATCAATGTCCGTCCATCCATCCGTCTGCCTGTCTGTCCAGCCGTCTATCCGTCCATCCGCCCCTTAACTTTTGTTTGTCCCCGCGATAACTTGAAAACAATACATCCAAAAGACACTTTTTTATGGTTGATTAGTCATGACTAGAGGATGGTCCCTTTCGGCAACCAGCATCAATGTCCGTCTGTCCGTCCGTCTGTCCGGCCATCTGTCTTTCTGTCACGTCCATCCGTCCGTTCCTTCCGTCCGTTACCTTTTGTTTGTCAACGCGATAATTTAAAAACAATACATCCAACAGATACTGTTTTTATGGTTGATTAAACATGACTAGAGGATAGCAACCATCTGGGAGTTTTGGTGACTTTTGATTCTCCACGCTATAACTTGAAAACAATATATTCAACTTTAATGGGTCGTAAGCCAGAAATGTACAATTATTTTTGAAGGAATTATTGACATTTTGTTCAACTAAACATTTCTTCACAAGTGCAATTTCTTCACAGGCGGCCCTACATTGATCCACCGCCCGGCGGTGCACTTGTTGATTATAGTAATCAAACGATAAATACATCGCCACTCCAATGAAATAAAATAGACTAGATCATTTTTTTCCATGAATTTTTTTTATATAAGCCTACCTTGCGTGAAACATGAAAAATAAAACACAGAAATACACAGCTGAAACACTGCTATCAACTTCCGCAATTGCAGCACCAGTCGAACAATGAATGTGAATGACATGCACAGCGCAAGAACACAATACCACGACGTCATGATCTTCATTCATAAAAAAATCAATTCATAGACGCTGAATTATTTTAAAAGTAGACACCGTTAAATTCTGTAACTGATTCCCTCATTATTAGAACAAGTCAAGAAAGGGAAGAATATTGTAAGATACATTGGTTATTATAACATGTGAGTTTCCGAGATGGTGTATTTAGATTCTTTATTCAACAGTAGACATTCAAAAGGAATATATATATATATATATATAACATTGTAATTACATTAAAAATAAGCCGCAATATACACAATTTGAACACAATCAGTAATGAATGACTGTTTATTTGTATTGTTTTTTTTAATATAGAATGTATACCATTGGAAGATGACATAACCAGATTGGCTGTCTGTTATCCCCCGTTGGAAGGAAAATTATTAGAGAAAGACTTTCGATGCCGTTCCAGGGTGCACTGAGTAGAGATAACTTTAAAGGAGGGTCTAATAAGATTGAAGAAACAACCTTGCTTCTGGGTCATATCGACTCATTCTTACAGACTCGTCGATATATACTCAGAGGCAAGGTCTCGATGTCAATACTCTTTCTCGAAAACGTACTGGTGGTGATGACTTATGTGCATTTGAGATTTTCTGGGATGTTTTGCAATAATGTAGTCCAACATCACATGGCTTTAGAACTGAAATATTTATTATTCTCATTATAATTGTTGTCTCTTGCGATGGCTATGTTTTCCCTTACAGGAGCATCGTGTTTTAAAACAAGGATAATTGATGAATATTTTCAAACTAAGACATTTGAAAACTTGATAACAATGACGACCCGTGTTCACGCTGGCTCAATATTTTAATGTGCCAAACCTGAATATATTTTGTGCCAATTGAGATTTTTTTGTGCCATGGGTATCTTTTGTGAGAGAACGATAAAAACATATTTCTTTTCATATTTCTTTTCAAGAAAGATCAAAAGCATCAATTTGCATAAAATCAATATAATATAAAAGCATTTTTATATATTATATATATATTATTATTATTACATGTATGTGAACTGAAACCTTTGTCATTTTATTACTGTGTTAATCTTTGATTTTGGTCAATGGGGAAAGCACCACCAACAATTAAAGACAATTAAAGACAATTGATAATAGAGTCTTTTGCTCGCTGGTGAAGAAATAAAGTACGCATTGTTAACACAGTACATGACTTCTTAATCCGAGGTCACCGGACAATTGGAGAGTGGCTGGTCTTTGTGTACACAAACATACAATACAGTACACACACTCTTCGCTGGGAGCCCAGAGTTAGGACTTATGAACTAGATGGATGACAAATCAAGCATATACTAGGTTTGTGATTTTGAATTTATGTGCCCAATCTTTGGGCCAAACGTTCACATTTATGTGTCCGACTATTTAAAAGTGTGCATTTTGCACATGCCAGCGTGAACACTGATGATGACACTATTTATAAATGCTAAATTAGGCTCATTTTTTTCCAGGATTTGAGCTTGCTACAGTGAGACGATCTTAAGCACTGATTTTATGACAGAGAATGAAAATAGATAATAAAAAGTTCATAGGAATATTTGTGAATAACTCCAGTCAATTTTGGCCGTTACGGGTAATGATTTAGAGAAACCAACCAGAAATCTACGACACCGAGTGACACATACCAATGTGTAATTGAATTTGGATATTTAAAGAAAAGTGGTTGTTATCGGGATTTTGACTTTGGTAAACCAAAGTCATCGTTTCATTGATTCTAAAAAACTGGAAAAATGAGCAAATGGTTGAGATCGGCTTAGACTGTGTACCATCTTTGCTCCGGCAAGATCAGTGCATCTTAATTCAGTCACTTTTCCAAGCAAGTGATCCGAAGTCATTAGATCGCAGTGTGGTATATGTGTCGTTCTTTAACCCTTTACCCAACGCAGACGATATCAAAATTTATTATTTTAAATATCATTTTTTTAATTTTTTTGAAAAATTTCAACAAAACCATATCATGTGACCCCTCGTTGGAACGAGCTCGACGAGCTCGTTCCAACGAGGGGTCACATGATGTGTTTGTGTTGAAATTTTTTGAAAAATAATATTTTTTCAACTGCTGAATTTGCATATTACGCGGGCGGATGCGGGCGATTCGTTAGGTAAAGGGTTAATGAAAATGCAGTTCTCGGAAAATTACATCGGCTTCTCGCTTGCACCTGGCAACAAACAACTTTCTCCCAGATGTCGATCATGGCATATTTACCTGTTTTTTAATTGAATTGCATCCGCACAACTCTTAATTTGGTGACACGGCCATATTTGGGGGACATCGTTACGCAGTGTGAAGCTGGACTCATCTAAAGGTAGGATAAAGTGTGTGCGTACCTGATCATTTTAAGTATATGATAGCTTGGACTTCAAACTTTGTGAACCGAATTTGTTTCACTTATAACCAATGTACTCACCCCATTTATGACTGTCACATAATAGTAATATATGGATGTTTTTGTTTCCTCCCACACACCTTCTTTCGTTTTAGCAGTGCTTGTTTTGTTCCAACTGAAAATGGAGAGTATGTCATTCAGAATGAAGTTCAAAGCAGTTTTGCGATTTCACACAGACTTCAAACTGGTTCATTTTCCTTTCCACAACACTTTGTCACCACAACACAAGTTTTAGAGTCAATCCGTTCAACGTCATGTGCATGCATTTTCGCGTGAAGAAAACGTAAGCCGTGTATGGGCAGACGACACAGTGACAACAAATCAGTGGTGGGGATCAGGAAATGTTTATTCCACAGAATGCGGTATTATGTTATTGCTGAAGTGTCCTACAAATACAGAATGGATTCGCTCATTTCGTCGCTCACAATACCCCACGAAGTGATGTGCCAATGCTGAAAAGGATGACAATGACTTTGTCTCAAAGAAATTTTTGGTGGCCAGCTTGAAAAAAATATTAGCTTATTTTTTTTTGATAAGGTGAACTTCGCTGGATGACCTTAACTCTTTGAACACGTAAGACCGATTTTGTCGATTCAAGCCATAATTTCGTCCCATTTTGTCTTATTATAAGAGGTCTATACGCGGGGCATTGGTGATGAAACAATAACTGCAGTCTGCACTCACATGGCTGTAGACTACAGTTATTATTATATCCTCCCTGCATATTAATATTTAACTGACCCACCCCACTGTTAATGTACACAAAAGCCCTACCATCCAGGAAACTAGGCTTCAATGGGTTAAAAAGCTTTAGAATAAATCCCTTATTAACCTCTTTAACAAACGAATCGCCCACATCCGCCCGCGTAATATGCATATTCAGGTGTTAAAAACATATTATTTTTCAAATAATTTCAACAAAACCATATCATGTGACCCCTCGTTGGAACGATGGGTCACATGATATGGTTTTGTTGAAATTTTTTGAAAAATTTAAAAAAAATGATATTTAAAATAATAAATTTTGATATCGTCTGCGTTGGGTAAAGGGTTAAAACAGCACATATGGACACTAGTGGAATGCGATTTTGATTGTCAACTGGTCATAAAAGAAATAAACACTCAGCTTCATCCATGTACTGAACAAAACACATGTTCGATTGCAGACATATACCAGGGGCCAATACTATAATTGTATTTTTTAGTTATGACTTTAAATGGGTTGAAATGAACCATTAGCATTTTCAAAGTGGTGGCAGTGTGACAGTTTGCAAATTGCCATATCTTTTAAAATGCTAATGTTTCATTTCAGTCAGGTATATTAATAGGTAGAAAATACAATTTTACAAAACACAATAGTAAACGTTTTATAGTATTGTCTCCAGATCAAAAAGTGGCGTGTGTACTGAATGTACGTCTCTGTGAATGGATGTTGGGAATACAGCGAACTATTATAAAATTCTATCACTCTTATGTTCGTTTCGAGGAAAGATAATCGTCTTTTATTTAATGCTCAGGCATCAATTCACGCTGAAAAATTAAGTCATATTCCCCTGTCGGTCGGCAAAACGAAATATCAAAATGATATTTAGAAATCGATATTTCATCGTAGGTTCGGATGACGAATCACATGTACTTTAAACGAGTCAGCACATCAGTAATGAATTCCAGAGTCCCAAATACAAACGAATTCGAATAATTGATAGTGACAGTGACTAAATCAATTCATTAAATCAGCGGTTTCAAAGTTTGACTTTCTCATTCACCTTCCAGCGAAAAGCCGAAATCACTTTCAAATTTCTTCAGTTCAACTTCACACGTCTTCAGTGCATTGAGTTCAAAAAAAATAAAATGACGTGTCTTGTTATTGAAAATAAGAAAGTGGTGTTCTTTGTTATTGTTCTATTTCTTCGAAACACATTGCGATTATTTCAATTCGCCAGCCTTGGTAAATCGTAAAGTTAGGGGAGAAATAAGACGGGACTACTTTTTGTGCGGATATTCACACATTCCAATGGTTGGAGTTTGGTTGTTGTAATTTTTGTATGGACGCCGGTTCGGCACATAAATTTTGCGCCTTAATGGCAAATAAAGGCCACAAATTGGAGAGTTTGTAGTCGTAGAGCATTAAATAAAAAGAAAATTCACGAAAATTTGATGAATACCGAAAATATCTCATTCGTGGCTACAAGAAATATGAGGATCTTCACTCGCGACTGCGTCGCTCGTGAAGATCCTCATATTTCTTTGTAGCCACTCACGAGATATTTTCGGTATTCATCAAATTTTCGTGAATATCCTCTATTTTTTTAATTTTGCCTCGACATAAATATAAATGAGGGTTTTGTCTATAACCAGTCGACATTGCAGGTGAAGAGTGATGTTGAGTTAATGTTTTACCTTTTCAGTTGAAAAGCGGCTGTGAGTTATTGTTTTACCTAACAACACAAAAATACGACACTGGCAACAAAACAAATTCTCAAGTAACTCAGCATTTTATATTTTGCCTCGTAAGCTTTGTTTGTCAGGCAAATGTTTAAAAAAAATTGAATGACAATTCTTGAGAAAAACTCTAGCTAGTCTAGGATATGGGTGCCTAGTTAAAGGGATGCGAGCGAAGTGCCTTTTATTTTGTCGGGGAAAATGGCTATCAGTGGAATAGACACACTTATTGTGGTGCGTGACGGTAAGGGCGTTGAGTCCATAGAACGTCCGATAAAAATGAGCAATTCTAGCAACGCGCCATGTCAGAACGCTGAGATAACAGTATGATATCAACTTTTCATTTTAAGATGGATCACAGCTGACCGTTCATTCAGTGTCATTTGGACACATAAATTATACAACGAAACTCTAAACTACCACAGCGAATAATAGATGGAATAACAACCACTCCTTCGAACACCAAAAAATAAAATAGTGACAGTTATTGCACAATTTGACACCAGTATAGTACAGTATAGCCTATTCTCTGCACGCTCTTGTAGATTCTTGTTGGCGAAATATCCGTACACTGCAGTTCGAGAATGCGCTCAACACGCTTTCTTAGAATATTCGGAAAAGTCAAATAGCAAAGTCAGAAATTCCTTTGTTTCAGCAATAATTGTGGATGTGATTGTACACATTGTCGTTCCTGTATATTGATAGTGCCAAAACAGTTATCATTCATATATTTGGTTATTGTTATATCAAGTTCGTGTGAGCAATGAATTTAGGTGTAGGGTGTACTGGGAGGGGGTTATTTAGATGACAATGGACACATCATGAGCAGGCATTTATTTCACAGTGGTCATATGATATGACCCTGGTTGTCGAAACTGTTGATAACCACGTTTATTATACGCTAAACGATAGATTATCGAAAAAAATGCAGAAAGATAGAACTCGTGAAGATATAGAAATTTTCACTTTCACGGTATCAATCGACATGGCGGCTTTCAAAGCATCACTTTAAGGTGAATACGAGTCTAATTATCACCGGAAATGATCAATTTGTTCTAGAAACGTGTAATGAAAAGAAAATCTAGTGTTTTTGTATTGATAATGATCATTTCCAGCAATAATCCAAAACGTATTCACCTTGAATTGATGCATGGAATCCGCTAGCTGCATCAGATCGCACGACGCTTCCTGTTCCGAGTATCGATCAAATTACTTCCGTGTATCAATGTGCATCAGCTGTTTACTTCCATGCATCAATTCAAGGTTGAAACGAGTTGAATTATCGATAGGAATGAGCAGATTCTTATAAAAAAGAGTATAATAAAAGGAAAATCTAGTGTTTTCGAGTGGATATCAAAAATTATTTCACTCGGGCAAGCGCTTTAGAAAAATAAACATTTGTCTCGGCCATTTGTCTCTGTGGTCATGAGATAATTTTCGGTATCCACTCAAAACCACTAGATATCCTCTATTTATGTGATCAAAAAATATGAGGCTGTGGTGATTTGGGTGAAATGGTCCCAACGAAAAGGCAACATTGAAGATAAAATATGTTTAAACAAAATGTTTTGTATTTCGTTGTAAGATGCTCTATGTTCTGTCCATAAAATGAAGTTTCATTCTTTAGTATCAAAAGGCACAAGTGGGAAGCGCAGTCACTCTCATATTCCACATTCTTGTTCGCACGCGCATGTATGCATAACCATTGAGATGAATAAATTAAAAAGCGTAAATCGAACTGGTCAGTCAAATTCCAATCTCAACGCCGCGTTGAGCTAACTAATGCCAATACAACGCTATGCCAATAACCCTCCCATAACTAATCTCGAAATGTTAAAATTGCAACAAGCATATTTTCCCATAACGCACCATTGAATTTAACCAATTCAGTCTTGTTTGACAGAGCACGTTATAGGATGCACTTTGTCCTCTAAATGAAGTTGTTTCCAGACGTTTAATAAAAGAAAAACCCTAGGGGGTTTGATCATCCCCTACTAGGCGGGTCCTCAGGTGGCGGATAGAGGACGGCCTGCTCAATTGGGCGGGTTTGCTAATTTCTAATTGGCAGGTTTGCTCAATTGAGTTGGTTCGCTGCGAAATACATAAATACGCAGCCCCGGACCAAAATGATCAATCCTGCTAATACCATCTGGCAGGCACCTTGTTCTCCCGTGAGGTGCATTCCGAAGGCCCCGGAAGAAGGAATCCTGGCAGTTGAGGACTCGTGGCCCCGGTTAGGGCAGTCTCCGGGATGGAGCCCTGGTCTCCATTTCGGAGATAATCTTGTTCAACACACTGCTTTGGCCCCAATTTCGGGAGTAGAAGGATGGTCGGATGGTCCGTTCTGGCCAATCGGGAGCCCCCATCCCACAAAGTACTGGGTGTCACGTCGGGGGGCATTTGGTGGCCATTCAATCAGTCATTTCTTTTAATCATTTATCATAATTGCCATTGTGTGATGTTTTTAAACTAATTTTTTAACCAAATACTTATTTCTGCTGCACTGTTTGTTTCAGTTTCACGTGGCAACCGTAATTACAGTGTTTTATAAAGTGATTGGTTGGATGGTCGCCATCTGAAGACCTGGCACTTCCACACACGGGCCAATCAGCCAGTGGCATACTTCGGTATCAACACTGGCTGAGTATACTGCCCCATACCAGGTATGTGGGAATACCGGCAACCCGGTGGGTTCACTGCGAAGCAGTAACCCTACCCCTTGTTGGACTCCGCGGTGGGTGGGAGCCGGGGCAGCGAACGTTCAAATAATTAAACATGGCATCCCAAAAACCACAAATCAAACGACCTTTTTTAGATACTGGACTTAGAGACTCTGATTCTGATGAAGAACTAGTAAAATCATTGATTCCACCTGAAGACAACCTACCAAAGTTCATTCTACTTCATTCGACAGATGACAATAAAAAACTTAGTAATGTTAACCCGTTCGCACTTGACAAAGCCATCAAAGGTATAGCGGGAACAGTAAAAGAAATAAAGAAATTACGTTCAGGAGATTTACTAATACAGTGTAACAGACAGATCCAAACATTCAACCTACTACATACAACAAAATTAATTGATATCAACATTACAGCAAATTACCACAAAACTTTAAACTCCAGCAAAGGCGTAATAAGAACTCCTGAGCTGAGTGATATGACCGAAACTGAAATTACATGTGAATTAAAACCACAAGGAATCACCTCTGTAAAACGAATTGAGATCAACAAACAAGGCAATAAAATTAAAACCAATACTTACATCTGTACTTTTGATGGCACTAAGCCTCCTAAAGCACTTAAAATTGGTTACTTGAATGTCCAAGTGGATTTGTATATCCCAAATCCACTTCGGTGTTTCAAGTGCCAAAAGTTTGGACATGGTCAGAATTCTTGTCGTGGAAAACAAATCTGCTTCAAATGTGGTCTGAGCCATGAGGAACCATGCAACATAACTGTTTATAAATGCATCAACTGTCAGGGCAATCACATGTCATCATCTAAGGATTGCCCTGTATGGAAAAAAGAGAAACTCATACAGGAAATTAAATGTGAGAAGCAGATTAGTTTTAAGGAGGCCCGGGAATTTGTTGTAACAATGCCGGGGATGAATTTACCACCATCATCTTATGCAAATGCTATTAAACATACTACTATAACTACAAAATCAGTGCAATGTCAAACAGACCTCACGTGGCTTAATAACACAGAACCCAAATCTATAAATCCATTTAGCATTATACAAACAACAAATACGAATAGCTCATCTACTCAAACTAAGGCAACAGAAAAGAAAAATAAAGGCAAAAAGGTTAGTGAAACGTCAAGTGCCAATCACAATCTAGTCAACGTCAGAGTCAGAGTCAAAATCAAAGTCAAAAAAGTAAAAAAGAAAAAAAGAAAACCCTTTCAGATCGAATTCCTAAATTTTCTAGAGATATTGTCACTAGAAATAGATATGAAGCTTTTGAGGAAATGTCTGTGGACGAATGTCTCATAGAAACATTTTCAAATAATCCCTTCCCCTCATTTCAGGGAAGGTCCCCGCGCAAAACTTCACCAAAAATAACTACGGGGTCAATTTCACCCATACGACCACCTTCAAAATCACCTTCCAAACATGCATAGTACACCAAAACAAAATATAATACAGTGGAATTGTCGAGGTTTTAGAGCTAATTTTAATGAACTTGGTCTTCTCAGCCAAAAGTATAAACCTGCTGCTTTTTGCCTGCAGGAAACTCTTTTAAAGAAACCCGTGTCTCAAGATCATTCAGCTTTTAAGCATTATACATCGTATAATGCCTGGGCAGATGATAATGATCTTCATATTCGTGGAACGACTGTCTTGGTTAGGAACGACATCATTCACAGTACTGTACCATTACAGACAAATTTACAGGCTGTGGCGGTACGCCTAACTTTAGACAAAACAGTTACACTTTGTTCTATTTACGTTTCACCAAGTAAAGCCTTAGAATTGAATGACCTTGAGCTGCTGGTCCGACAACTCCCAACTCCATACATTTTGTTGGGTGATTTTAACGCACATAGCCCCCTTTGGGGTAATTCCTGCAGTCACGAAGATGCAAAAGTTAAAACTGTGGAAGAGTTCATTACAAAATATGACTTGTGCTTGTTCAATGATGGGTCAGATACGTACCTGCACCCCGCATCTGGTTCTTACACGTCAATTGATTTAACAATTGCATGCCCTTCTGTCTTTATTGATTTTTCATGGAAAGCAGAAGATGACTTGTGCGGGAGTGACCACTTTCCGATTGTGTTGGAGAGTGTAGTTCCGGCGGATGATGAGAGGGTGCCCCAGTGGAACTTTAAAAAGGCTGACTGGGACATTTTCTCATTGCTTTGTTCTGAACGCCTCACACGGGAGAAATTTCAGGACAGTACTGACCAGATTGAACACTTCACCACAGAGTTGATTGACATTGCAAGCCAAGTCATTCCTAAAACCTCGGCAAATCCAAAACGTTTCACTAAACCATGGTATGATACTGAGTGCAAACAGGCTATAAAAGATCGCAAGAAATTTGAGAGGGAATTTAATAAGTCACCAACTACACAAAATTTGGATAGATTACGTATAAATCGGGCAAAAACAAGACGACTTTTAAAACATAAAAAGAAAAGTTCATGGGAAACTTACGTTTCTAAACTAAATCAAAACACTCCCATCACTAAAATTTGGAAAATGATTAAAAAAATTAAAGGAAAAGAAACAAAATCAGCTGTACAACACCTAAAAGATAACAACACACTCATAACATCAAAACAGGAAATTTCAAACAAGTTGGCCTCTACATTTTCTAAACATTCGTCGTCTGAAAATAGTAATCCAGAGTTCCTCAAACTTAAAAAACAACAAGAAAAACACAAGATTAAATTTACATCCAATAACTTAGAGGGCTACAACGAACCTTTCTCTATGGAAGAGTTAAGTAACTCTTTGCATAGAGCAAAGGATTCTACGACTGGACCTGATCAAATACACTATCAACTTTTAAAACATCTGCCTCAAACTTCACTTGCACTTTTATTATCTATTTTTAATGACATTTGGGTGACTGGCCAGTTTCCACCTTCCTGGCGAAAAGCAACTATAATTCCTATTCCTAAGCCTGACAAAGATCACAGCAACCCAAGCAATTACAGGCATATTGCCTTAACCAGTTGCCTGTGCAAAACCATGGAGAGGATGATCAATGACCGACTTGTCTGGTTTCTGGAATCGAACAATCTGCTTGCGGATGTTCAGTGTGGTTTCCGAAACCAGAGAAGTACTGTGGATCATTTGGTCAGACTTGAAACGTTTATTAGAAATGCCTTTGCTAGAAAAGAACATGTGGTCGCCATCTTCTTTGATCTAGAGAAGGCATATGATACAACGTGGACGTATGGGATTTTAAAAGATCTTTTTAACATGGGGTTGAGAGGGCGTATGCCTCTTTTTATTGAAAACTTTTTAAAGGACCGCCAATTTCAGGTTCGTGTTGGGTCAACGTTATCTGATCCTCACAAACAGGAATTGGGGGTTCCTCAGGGTAGTATCTTATCTGTTACCCTTTTTTCGGTGAAAATTAATAGCATCATCGAGACAATTGAGAATATGGTAGATTCTTCATTGTATGTAGATGATTTTTTAATCTGCTACAGCAGCAAGAAAATGAATGCTATAGAGCGCAAACTTCAGCTGTGCCTAAACAAAATTCAAAAATGGGCCACAGAAAACGGTTTCAAATTTTCAAAGATGAAAACAAATTGTGTACATTTTTGTAAGCTTCGGAAACATCACCTCGATCCGGAGTTAAAACTTGATGGGAGTCCTATTAAAGTTGTTAAGGAAGTGAAATTCTTAGGTTTGTTGTTTGACAGCAAACTGAATTTCACTTCCCACATAAAACAACTAAAAGTTAAATGTAAGAGAGCTCTGAACCTACTAAAGGTCGTTGGTAGCACTGATTGGGGTGCTGACCGAAAAACTTTGCTCCATCTGTATAGGTCACTTGTTCGATCAAAATTAGATTACGGTTCTATAGTTTACGGTTCTGCAAGGAAGTCATACCTAAAACTATTCACAATAGTGGTATTAGAATTAGTCTAGGGGCTTTTCGAACATCCCCAATAGACTCGATGCTTGTTGAAGCAGAGGAGCCCTCTCTCGAGAAGCGCAGAATTAAATTGTCTCTCCAATATGTGTCTAAACTTTTGGCCAATCCTTCAAATCCTGCTTTTAATTGTATTTCAGAACCTCAAAATGTTGACTTTTTTAACCGACATCCGAAACATATTCCTCCATTGGGAATTAGAGTTAAACCCCACATGGAGTCTGCAAAAATTGATTCTGAATCTATAAAAGAAAACCGTAAATCACACATTCCTCCTTGGCATCTTAAAAAACCTACAGTTATTTTGGACCTTGCTTCTACCAAAAAATCTGATACCAATTCCTTGCAGTTCAAACAAAAATATGCCGAAATAAAGTCCAAGTATAGTACATATACAAGGATCTATACAGATGGATCTAAAGATGGTGACAAAGTATCATCAGCTGCTGTTACTGGTGATGGTATCACCTCAATCAGAATACCGAATCAAAGTTCTATTTTCACAGCTGAAGTTAAAGCTTTACAACTCGCACTCGAACATATCGAAAATATACAGGAAAAGAAGTCGATTATTTTTTCTGACTCTCTTTCCTCTTTGCTTGCTTTGCTCAACCCCAAGTTGAAGAACCCTCTCATTTTGGAACTTCGTGAGAAGTTAACAACTCTCATGTCTGACCAATATGATATCGTGTTTTGCTGGTTACCCGGACATGTAGGTATCGCTGGTAACACCAGAGCAGACAGTGCAGCAAAACAGGCTTTAACAAAGCCTCTCACTGATTTTAAGATCCCTTTCAGTGATTTTAAGCCTCATATTAGTAGTTACATCAAATCTATGTGGCAGGCGGAATGGGATGGAGCGACAAATAACAAGCTCCATCGCTTCCGACCAAACATATTTGATCACTATCCATCCAGTAACCTTTGTAGAAAAGATCATGTTATTCTGACACGATGTCATGTTGGTCACACACGACTTACACATTCCTTTCTGTTAGAGGGTAATATGCGACCAGAATGTGTTCCATGTCAGCAGGTGTTGTCAGTGGAGCACATTCTCTTAAATTGTACTGATTTTAATCTTGTTAGAGGGCAATACTTCACTGTTGGATCCCTTAGAGATCTATTTTACAATACGAGCCCACACAAAATTGTATCATTTTTGAAAGTAATCAACCTTTTTAACAAATTTTAAAATTGTTTTTATTCTTTTAATCTAGACTCATCAAGCTCAGTTCATCAGGTTGATTTAGAAGTAGATATCTTTCACTTATCTCATTACTCATTGTTATTAAAATTATTCTTGTCTCTGACATGTCTTTGTGATTATCCTTTATTTTTATTCAATCTTTTACTTCATAATATTGACGTTTTACTTTTCTCTGATTTCTCGCCACGATATAGCCTTAGCTGCTGATGTGGCGTTAAGCACCAATAAATAAATAAATAAAAGAAAAACGAAGTGGAGAAAGTAGAGACACTCATACCCTACCCATGGTATGTACACCTATGTATGAATGTATTTATGCCCTTTCAGATGGACATATTAAAATGTGTAAGTCGAATTGGTCAAAAACAAAAAAGAAGCAAAATAGCAAATTTTTCTGAAACAAACTTTTTCCATAATGCAACTGGGAATCTAACCAATTCAATTAAGGAATGATCTTTTCTTTTTGTCTATTTCTTGAGTTATGAACCCCAAAAAACAAAGTCCAAACTGTGCATTTACGCGATGTTTGGACTTTGTTTTTTGGGGTTCATAACTCAAGAAATAGACAAAAAGAAACGATCATTCCTTATAATTAAAAGTTCGCGAACCAAATAAATAAATAGTGCTAGTCGTCCTCTACTTCAGCGAACAAAGACTTAAAAACTAAAACTGGTAGACATATTATTTTTCTGGCATAAAAGAGGGCGCATATTATTGAAATGCAGGTAGCAATTGACACCCTTTCCAAGTCAAATGCACTTATGTCATTAAATTTTGTATTGACCAATGAATTACGTAATGTAAAGAAAACGTCATAAGCCTTGCCTCCCTCAAATTTCATTCAACTGTTCACTTCACGTAAAAGTTACGTTCCGTGGTAGGTGGAAGTAGGCCATCAGTATTACATTGTATTTTGGTTTTGACCGTTTCCCGAGAACTGAAAAACACAGTTTGTAAAAGTGGAGTTAGATATAACGCCAGATGACATGAAATTAGTTGAATTCAGGTAGTGTTCATTCATTGGAACTGGAAACTGAAAACTCGTTAATAAAATTGCCGTATTCTTCGTGACAAGCCATTGTTTACAATCGATTTGGGTAAAACGATGAACGCAGACGATCACCCGGTGTGCGTAAAAATTGAAATGTCAATTAAATACAGTTGTGAAGAAAAAGAAAAATTGACCCACACGGTCATTTAACTTATAAATAATTTCATGGTGATAAATTAGTAATATAAATTTATTTTTCTTTTTCACATTTAGAACGTGCCAGTGTTCTAACTTCTATTGATTTGACACCATGTTGCAGCTCCGAAGACTGGTATTTTAGTGGCGTGGCTGGGGGCGGACCTAATTGTGTTTTTTTTCGGTTCATTGAGTTATGAAAAGAAAAAACAGAATCGTGTGAGCCAATCGTTTTATCTGAAAACGCATGAACCGAAAAAAGTTTAATTATATCTGTTTGATAGAGCTCACAAAATTCTCAATAGCACCATGAATGATATTTGGCCCTTAACATTTCGATTTCAGTGTGCGACGGGTTGGAATAAATAACTTGTAAGTGAAACATAATAAGACAGAACGCAATGAGGGTGGAGCACGGGGGATTGGAATCAAGGACCCGAGTTGGAGTTTTTCCTGTATTTCACGAGTGCCGAAGGCGCAACAAGTGTCGCGTGAAATACAGGTCTGGATTTATACTGCGATTCAACTGGACTTAAGTGCATGATGCTAATATTATTTGTTAAGAAAAATACATCCCTCGGTGATCTGTTCCCGATCTTGCTCGACACCATTTTGTATCGATATATTTCATTCACGTCATAACGTAACTCAACGACAGACCATATATGTTTCTACATAAAGTGCTTACACCTACGCCGGATTCCACACGTAATTTACTTAGGATGTTTTTCAATATCCGCATTGTGTTCAGAGACGTTAAAAACACATAGCAATAGCGATCACGGCAATGGTGATATAAATGAGTATAACTGAAATAATTACACTCAACAAACAGTAATAATGGAAGGACAGCATCATACCAATTTCATTTATCATTCTGTTAAGTATTTTCCGAAACTGACATTTGGAGCTGAACAATTTGGATATCTTCATTTTGTTAATTTCGGTCTCTAAAACAATACGTGTTCAGATCTAACTGAAGTATATTTCGGTGTCATAGTTAGTAATAAAAAACGTGGACGGTTTTACTAGAAAGTAAACAGACATATAAATACAGGGACCTTATCATTGTGAAAAAACACCCACTCTCCGACTTTCGACGTCGCCGCTGCTAATACGGTCTATCGGTGGAACGTGTTGACTATAATTTCTGCTAGTGTAGTGAGGGAGAGTCTTTCACCAAAATGCCTGCGGAGGGGGTGTTACAACATGAAATTCCGTGAGGCAGCTAGAGAAGACAAGATAATTTCAGCCATTGAACCTCCTGATTAGTCAATGGCAAAAAATTCATTGATGTTCGAAAAGTCATTTCTCGGGTACGCTTTTTACCTGGGTGGAAATTTTACCCACAAGAGTTTCGTCGGTAATTGACACTCTACATGCTGTAAGCTACATTCATACTCACTATTCAAATATAGTATAATCCAAAACTGAAAGCAGTTCTACAGTATATGGTGGCTCTGTTGATCTTTTCATTCTTTGGTGTTGAGTTTTTCCTACGCGCTCCATTTTCACAGAATCATCTGAAGATAATCAATAACATACGTGTACATACACAATAAACCTATAGTAGCTTGGTGTACCTAACCAGAGATGTGGAGACAGGAAAGGGGGGGGGGGGGGGGGGTGACACCCAATTCTGGCCAAAATTTCCTCTAGTTGGAAATTTGGAGGGCAAGTCATGGGTACTTGGAAATTCCATCTATCTGGATTTTAGAGATTCTTTTGTGATGCTGATATCACCTTTACTTCCCAAAATTCCAACTCGATTTCAAATCTATTTACTATTTACAACAAGAGTGCACGCAATATCGAGGTTCTCAAAGTATGCATAACGTCATTCGGTACGAGATTTCTATAGTACGTTTCCTTATCGTAATAAAACAAATCCTCGAAATGCTTTTCGAGAAAATTACATCATGTAAAATCGTTGTCCTGAGCTAATTCCATCATTCAAAGTTACAAAATGTTGAAACATCTAAAACTGATCATTCTATTTATATATTATTTATTTATTTATTTGTTGGTATTTTAGGTCACATACTTATGCACAATGGCTAATCATGACCTGACAGTTTTATGGGTGGAGGAAGCCGGAGTACCCGGGGAGAACCACCGACCAATGACGCGCAGCTGCCAGCTCCACAACATCGTAACGCCGCATTGCAGCACAGGCAGGGTTAGATTGGTTGAAGACATGCACACCATGGACGTACAGTACGCCTTAGAACATGGCGTCATTGTTCCCCCATGTGGACAATCGGGGTTAAGTGCCTTGCCCAAAGACATAACGCGGGAGTCCGAATCGATCGCTCAGAAGGTCACCCATCCGAGGACCAACCGGACTCGACGTTGCTTAACTTCGGTGATCTGACGAGAACCGTTTACCACAACGCCACCGCCCCCCCCCCCCCCCCCCCACAGTTGGTCATTCCTGCAAAAGATCTGATTTAATGTTAGCGCAATGTGAATTGCTCAACATTCGCAGCCTGGGCATTTGTTTAGCACATATTCAGTTCCCAGAGTGATACCAAACAATAATAACCTGCTAATTTTATCATAAATGTGTTGGTATTTCAGTTACTAGAATCAATTTTATGTTCTCTTTCATGGATTCATTTTCAAAATGGACCGGGAGGGAGGTTTCACCCCCAGGTCCCTTACTCTAGTTGGAAATTCACTACCTTACACCCACCCCCAATTGGAATTTCGAACCATATCCCTATACCTACATGTAATGTTCCCCTCGGGTGGTAAAGTGGTGTTAACCGCTCGCCAAAGGCCACTTCACCACAAGCCTGAACATTTGGTGCATAAGCTACTTTGGGTATATTTTATTTATACCATGATTGTCAGATTATTAAGAGTCCCTAATATTTTGTCTCGATTTTACGGAGCACCAGACGCGCACTTGTCCGAATCAGTTTTTGTTTATATGAGCACCGATGGGCGGTACTTCCACTGTCAATTTTATCGCCAAAACGAAATGGAAAAAGAAACAGCGCAAATCACCGGTCCTTTTTTATTTTAATAACATACTATTTCGAGTTATGGATGCTTTATTAACATGAGACAACGCATGTCTGTTCATTTTTGGTATCTTATGAGGTAAACTATTTAAAAACGTAACAAAAAATTGCGACTTTCCTTTCACTCTTCCCGAGACGACGAGAGATAAATTTAGACAAGTGTGCATTCAGGTTATCTTGACTGAATGCAAACTTGTCTAAATTTATCGCTCGTTTTAAATTTTAGCTTTAAACACCAACTGTAGTGAACACGCCAACAATGGGATTTCAGTAGTTAAAATCTACACCTGAGTTGGTGTTCAAAGCTAAAATGTATGTCATAGGCTTTTTATATATAGTAGAATAGGTAATCGTGGTATAAATGCCTTTGAATAGTTCGAAAATTGACAGGACACTGATATACACTGCATGTGCTGCAAAAAGGAGTATTAAAACCCAACCATGTGACTAAATGATGAAACTTATTCTCATTTTTGTTCAACTCATTGAATCAGAAAAGATGTAAGTGAATCCCATGATCATAAATGTTATTGTGGTTTACCATTTGAACCCAAAAGATGGCTTTCCAAGTCCAGCAACATACTAATACGTCATAATTTCTTCAAGTAGGATGACTGCCCAGTTAATGTGCTGTGTTGCCATTCGATATATTCAACGTGCAGCCCGTTTTTGCACGTTGAAAAAATTGAATGGTCTACTCTCAGGTGATGAATATGGCCTCTTCCAGTTGCTGTCCTTGAGCTGACTAGGAATACTCAAAGGGTTAACCCTCTTCACACAGATGTCAAAATATAAAACTTGCAAATAAGGAACATTTCCCGTAACCCTTTATCCAACGTAACGGCCAAAACCGGCCAGCGTTATTCTCAAAAATCGTCAATTAATTTTCATTTGTTGTCTCAAAAACATACGTTATGACACCTCGGTGGAACGAGCTCGACGAGGGGTCATAATCTATATTTTTGAGACAAAGAAATTAAAAAAATGAGTTATTCCAGAATTTGTGTCGTCTGCTTTTCATATTAGGAAAAGGGTTAATGCAACCGGGAATCTGACCAATTCAATCTTGCCTGAAAGTGTCAGATATCGAGTTGAATTCCACATAATCTTGCATCCAATATATTTATGTTTTCTTGTCAAGATTTTTAACTATTGGATATGCATTGCATTCTAAAAGGATCGAGTGTCAGCTAGAAGCTGGGATGGGGTGGGTGGGGGTGTTATAGGGCTTCATCCCCTCCCACCTTTCCGTTTCGCTTTAACTACTGACGACCGTCATTCTAAATCCAGCAGCCAAAACGTGATTGGGTCCTTCAAAATGCACACATAGCCTCATACCGCTCTTCATCGGAGACCAACCTCTGAACTTTCGCCGTACTCTAGCCAAACGTTTCACATATTGTTTGAGGTGGACAATGGCCTACTGATATAAGTTTTGCACTCTTGGTTGTCAGTAGGAGTTCCCAGGGTCGGACTTCCGGTGGAGGATCCGAAAGCGATTATCTAAATTCCGGCTAAAAAGAAGAAAAAAACATTTGTGTCCTTCAAAATACACGGACATTGGATTAAACCGAACACATGAATTAATGAGTGAAATGTTTAAACATTGAATAGTACCGTCGATTTAATGCAATGTCCCTTTACCCACTAATATATACAGATATTCATTCGGCTCCAGTTACGGATATTCCAAACCTAAAAGGTTTAATTCACCTACCTTGCAAAGAAAATATTAACACAATGAGTGGAACTTCGCGGGGTAATCATAAAACTATTACAGTGGCGCGTCTCCATTCCTAAATTTTAATAAACAAACACCTCTGGTGGTATTGGTTAAGTCATTAAAAATTCTGCCAAATATTGTCTCGATTGAGAAACATTTCTCGTGTATAACAAAAAATGAATATTTGTGGATTTTTTTTTTTAGATTCAAGTGTCTGAAGTATGTTAGTTGGTCGGAAAAGTGAACCGTGGGTTCGCTTTTCCGACTAGCGGAAATATTTCAGACTAGTGAGTCAACAAATAAGATGAACTATTCATAGGCTAGACTGGTTCCAGGCCATAACAGCGTCAATTTCCTAACATAATTCGACTGGTTGCTTGTGGGGTTGTAACTACACCTACCGAGAGATATATAGTCACTCCTCGGCCCTGCAGGAACACCACTTTCTTTGATTCTGTGTGAAAATGTACTGTTCTCGGTCATGTCGCTACTTAGAGGTTCCACTGTGTATTGTTGGCCGTCGAATATAAACATTCCAGACTGGAGAAAAACAAAGAACAGGAAGTGGTTAAACGTACTCTCAAGTTACCGACGAGCCCGCCAAAAGGCATACCAACGACATATACTAGTTTCTAATGGGTTCTGGGTCCATTTGTTTTAATATAAGTACTGTATATGTACATGCGCATGCTTTTGGCTGTGTGTGGGATGTGGAGCCTATAAAAAACTCCCACCTCCACTTATCAAAGTCAATTTCTCTGAAGCTTAAAATAAAAAAAATGTGGGACATATGACTTTCCATTCACTCGTCGATTCTGCGTTATTATCGGAAGAAAAAGTCGTCGCTTCAGTATATCAGAACACTATTTGTGTAACAAATTTGGGAAGAGCAGTTGAAATAAATACAACAAACATTACAAATTACTCTGCCGTGAAACAGAATTTTATTTGATGTTTTGTCAGCTAACGGTTACTCCAGTGTTACTAATGAATCAATGTACTCTATTGGTTTACGCTGTAGCGCATTTTCGCAGGGACAAATTACTCCCGTGTACAAAATTTGAGATCGATCGGTCGAGAAACGGAGGAGTTCACCCGGAACAGAGATAGATAGAGAGATAGGTACAGACATTTGCATTTATATATTAGATAATTTCGCGGGGAAAGATTTTGAATACTGGAATCTGAATGACCCATTGCCTTCATCTCGACGATTGAAACATCATGTTTTTAAAGTTGACCCAGATCCTCAGGAATCTGAAGTCCAAGAGGAAAATTCCGACCAGGGCTTTAGCCCCTGGAGAGTCGATCACCCCATGCCTGTTACAAATTAGTGAGGCTATCAGGATCTTGTTACAGCAACTTACATGATGGACATTTTTTCTCAACATGGTCTGAATTCTTTGAACGATGAGGCCAATCGATCAGTCAGATTCCAGTATTCAACATCTTTCCCCTGTAATTATCCTGTATAAGACCGGTCTCGCTCTTAATTTCGTAGTTTTAGTAATTTGAGGAAAGGAATTCGAGAGGATCTGAGTTGATCAGTCAACTCGGCCCAAACGCTTGGGAAGGTGAAAATATCCGATAGGGGCTTTTTAACATCTTGTTGTAGATGGATTTGTTTGAGCCCAGTAAAGGTATTGAAGGTTAAAAGTTAGGCTATGTCAATGGACATTTGAAAGTGCAAATATAACCCAAAATGCGTATTTAAGAAAGGCGTGAACGGTATTGGTCGCAAAAAAATTTCTGCAGTTGAATTAGAATTTTTTTCTAACGTATATTCATTTTCGGGGTTCATTATGAAGGTGATTCATTGGGTGAATCACTCTATCAAACATATGACTCAACTCGACCTTGGGTAAACAGGAAAAGGAAGTCTAGATGGGAACCTTATAGTATAAAGCAAGTAATATTGAGTGTTTGCGAGATTAGACGCAACAACTGTCTATTCAACTAAACGTAATGTTTAAGGTAAACTTTAAATGTAATAAATAGGATAAATTCAGAGGGTAGTTAAGGTGTTAACTATTCAGTAAACCGATTGATTTCAAGAAAGAATAACAATATGGAAAGATAAAATGCTGGATGATTGCATTGCCCATCAGTTTTGGATATATATGTGTTTTACAGTAGGTAACACTCAATCGTGACCAGAAAGACATTTTTCCGAGGAAACAAATTATGACATTGTAGTCTGTCTATTTAAAATAGGTAGTATACAGTGTGTTGGTGTGTCTATCTTCTATTGGCAATAGGCATTGACGTTTGTGGAACCTTATCCAGTAAACAGTAATCGACAGTTTGTAAATATGTGTATATTTGTCTTTTAAATTACGCCCCAGGCGTCTTCAGTTCTGATAATAATGGGTAATTTGCCTTCAGAAGTCTGGGTGCTATTTTTTATTACGTAGTTTATTTGTGGATGTCGTTGCGATACATCATTTAGCTCTTGGCAAACACTGAAGCTCTTATTAATACGTCACATTAAGCTAATCTCAGAGGTAAACATTAGAGTGCCTTACGTAGGGAAAGAATTGCAGTCCAAAAGATTGTTTTTTTTGTGGATAGTGACCAATCTCTCGTTCCTTTACTAAAATGTAAAAGCTTTCCAGAATGCTAATGAGTTAAATAGCTGGTTGTTGAAAAGTATGTTCTCTGTGGATAGCCCAGAAAGGATTTTCCAAGTTGACCATTAAATTTAAAATTCGACAAGATTGGGATCAGTCTATTAACATGCTGATACAGCTGCTTATTCTGCGCAATATTAACTTATCCCATAAAAGGACTTTTTATTCGAACAATACAAGTCTTGGATAATTTTTTGCTTTATTCACCTAGTAGCAGCTGCTAGTGGGTGATAAATTCTCCCCGTAGGTTTAACACTGAAGAACTTTATTCCTATAGTATAGACGGACTTGTTGACCTCTGACCTCTACCGCATTCGTGTTGTCATGACCTCTTTATCGTTTGGAGGATACGTAATGAACAGACGTTTGTCAAACATTTACCGTCGCTGAAAGGTTTAGTTTTAGAATATAATTAAGACACATTTCACCTCGGTCTAACAATTAAACGAACAACAATTAACAAAGAAAACACAGAGTAAATCAATCGAACCCATGCGATGAAAAGAATACAAAATCGATGTAAAAGTCGGGGGCATGATGAGTGATGCATCATTTTCCAAATTAGGAAAGTGTAAGTAAACAAAGGCATGTGCCGTCTGCTTTGTTTATAAAACTCAAGTTGAATCGACGACGAAAAAAAAACAACAACAATAAACAACGAAAATAAGAAAAATAAACAGTGTTCATTTAATAAAGTATTTTTGCAACTTTAGTTTGTAGGGGGAGTTATTTTTAGACAGAAATGTATCACTGATCACTGCCCGTTGTTTATTTTTGGCAGTTTTGCATGTCGATCGAATTGGACCAATGTTCTCCTCACTTTTCGCAGTGTTTTGTAGCGAGTAACAGTAGGATTTCGCCTCGACTGCCCTGTGAATGATTTATGGGATAAACAGAATAAATTCATAAAAAGGTATTCTACGAGTAGGATTAAGAATAACAGACGAGCCTACACTATATATTTCACTGATAGTAATTCATGGCTAAAGAGCTGGGGAGCTATTTACAGGCGCCAGATTAGTGTAAACCACGTAGCCTTGCTGATCTTTGAACGCTTCGATTAAATTTGTAAAGGTTTGGAATTACTGGTGGAATTGTAAAATCAAGCAGAGAAAAATACTTTTATTCAGAATTTTGTCTACATTCATATAATTGTATTTTGGATACTTTATCTATATTATGGGGTAAATTAACCAGCGTTTGCCGTATTTTGCATTTCCGAATTGCCGTAATGCTACACAGCAGTGGAAGCAATTAGAAATAGAATTGCTGTTATTGCATGACGTTTAAGTTTGTTTTATTCTCCCTGTAGAAAGAAAGGGGATGTCTGGTGTACATAACACGAGTGAACACCATCACGAGAAGAAGCTTACAAAGGAACAGAGCGATGTAGCATACAGAGCGTCTGGAAAGAGTAGGTTATATTCTGATTCCGGTGACGCACTTTTTCTACGCCTGACAGAGCTGGCTGGGAGAGCGGAATTTGGAGAACATGTTGCAGCAGATCGGAGGTGAGCGGTGATAACGCAAGAGAGAGTTTCACTTCTTCAGGCCAGGACGGATTACCCTGTTGCATGTCACGAAAAAAAAACAAATGGCAGCATTCCAACAGTGAACACAGGAGGACTATTCCAGAAAAATGGCAGAGAGAAAACATCAAGACTTTATAAAATTTCTAAAGAGAGAAAATAGCTTAAATTGTCGCGTCAAGATAGAGACATACGTCTCTCTCACCCCCGTAACCGACTTCAGACGGCGACGGAGACGGCGATCGGGTTGTAGGCACTTATGGTCGCCGAGTGTGTCCAGTTAGGAATCGGTTGCGGGAGTTCAATTTAAGGCCACGACGTCCCTACGTTGGTCCGCAACTTACACCTAGGCGACGTCAAACGTCGATTGCAATGGCTGCGGGAACATGCACGAGATCGGTTTCACTTGGCCCACTGGAGACATATGTAATTTATTGACGAGTCTCGGTTGACGCTTTACAGGTCAGATGGACGAGAACGTTGCTATCGACGTCGAGGTGAACGATAGTCTGTCGCGTGCGGTTAAGGAAAACAACAGACATTCGGAGGAGGGTCTGTTACGGTTTGGGGGGGTGTCATGGCGGGACCCCCCCCCCCTGCTCATCCAGGGCAATGTACAGCCGAAGTATATCGGGATGATGTCCTCTAGCCCCTCGTCCTTTCACTTATCCATGTGCGTAACCTTAAACGTTGCAACAAGATAAAGCGAGGCCGCAAGTTGCTAGGGTTTGTCATGACTTCCTCAGCCAAAATAATGTCCCAGTTCTCGATTGGTCACCCTACAGTCCAGATTTGTCTCCGATCGAGCATTTGTGGGATGAGCTGGACAGGAGGGTCAAGAAGCGCGTCAACAACCCAAAACAACGACGCTCTGCGCACGCAGGCCCTTCTTCAGGAGTGGAATAACATCCAACAAAGGACCATAAACAACTTGATGGGGTCAATGGTAAGGAGAGTTAGAGCAGCGACTGAAGCCCGGGGTGGACACACCTGCTATTGATTGTGATCAGGAAATGGCTTAGGGTACCCACATTTGAAATAACATCAGATTTCAAACAATGACATCATTATCCATAACACATTTGAAATATTTACCACAGAAAAAATCTTGCATTTCTTTTTCCCGCTCGTATACTTCAAAAAATAAGTCGACACTGTGATAATATGTTATGGCAGGCTTGATTATTATAATTATTTGTTGAAATGTCTCAATGCGTGGGTTATTGACATAAAAAAGGTTGTTAACAATATAAGTTATTGTGATGAATTTACGGTAACATGGTCTGAGGTTTGCGGTTCGGGGCTTATGTTCAAACGAAACGCGAGCCGCAAACCTCAGACTATGCCACCGTCAATTTATCACAATAATATATATGTCCCAATACGATCCTACCCATTACCCAAAACCTACATCGTGAGACACAAGAGGCTTATTTACTGAACTTGTGATCGTTAAATAGTAAATAAAACTCTCGTGTAAACCCGGGACCGCAGTGAATAAATAATCAATAAATCAGATAAACTCATTCCAACTTAGTTCAAATCGTACATGTGTTTGTAATTAAAGCAACACTTCATTCGGAACACTGTCTGTTGCAAATGTGGTAAATCAAGAAAAATGAAGCTGTTTGCAAGTCAATCCGTTGATGAAACAATTACTAAACGGGAGACGTCATTTCAAATATTTCCCGTGATGACGTCAGGCGGTAACATATGCTACTGGATTCATGAACACAGAGGAAACTATGCAAGCTCTAATGCAACCAAGTGTTAGGATTTTAGGCTCATTGTAACATTTAGGGTTTCACTCCATTCACATTCGAACAAATCATGCATGTAGCTTGAGAACATATTAGCTTAATACAAGATACAACTTGGTTGAACAAAAATGTGTCATCAGTGAGACAATTGGCATCAGTTATCAACGAATAGGCTAGTCAATGAGACTGAAAAGGGCACATTACCTCAGACAAATTGCAATACAAACTATTTTATCGGTAAACTGTGCAGATGATTGGTATCCATAACATATTAAAATGACAGTTCCTCATGAGGGGTGGTAATGTCTTGTTTTTGGTTAAAATTACACGATTTGGTTCGGAAACTGGAGAATTTAGGTATTTGCTTGCCTATACAATTAGAATTGTTACAAGTAGAATATTCTCCACGCAAGTATTGAGTGACAGTTAAAAAGTTGATATATTGAAAAACAATTGATTTTGGTGTAGGAGAAAATAATAAATTTGAGTAAAAACATCTGTTTTCGATAACGAATATCGCCATTTTCAGAAAAATATTCATTTCCGCCTCATCACTGCCGCTAATTGCATACGCATAAAGTTATTTTAGTGATTAACAAAACAAAGGGTTTGGAAAGTACTATCAATAACTATTGTTCAATTGTTATGAAATGTAGCAAACTATACTTATGTTTCATGAATGTAGAACTGATAGTGTACCAATATACCCATTTTCGGGTAGAATGCGATATTTTCTATTTCCAATTTTGAATGTTCACCAAGCAACACCAAAACATATAAACAACTCTCGTAAACTCAAATGGGTGTGTTATATATGTAGAATGCTCGAATTGTGTTTTGTTAATATGATGTGTACCATTGTAAGGGAACCATTATGCCGCACCTATGAGAATTGAATGTCGTCGTCTTCTGAGGCAGTGTCTTCATCTCTATAGTTGGAACAGACAGTGTGTGGCCACTCAGTGTTGTTTCCTGCCCAAGTTTGAACCTGATGGTAAACTCGATAGCTGTGATACTTTGTTGCTGCTTCTGGTGGTTGGAGAGTTTCGGGTTTAACGAATGCTTTTGAAGATGTTACCTTTGTAATTAATGCTTTGTGCCTGCATGATGTTGAGGATTCCGACTGTTTCCCACCAGTCAACAGTACCATAGCCTTAACTCCGAGTTGATGGACTTCGGTGCTTGACGAGCGTTCAAAATAGGTAATCGGGAATATACCGTTCTACATTAAAATGGGTAGTCCTATATTGGTACACTATCAGTTCTAAATTTACGAAATATAAGTATAATTCGCTACCCTTTATAACAATTGAACAAGAGTTATTGATAGTATTTTTAAAAACCCTCTGTTAATCACAAAAAAATGACTTTATACCAATAGAGTCACAAGGCGGACAAGAATACTTTCCAACATAGCGATTTTTGTTAACAAAAACTGATGTTCAGATCCAAATTTATTATCCTCGCCTACACCAATATGACATTTCTTTAATATATCAGCTCTTTAACTGCCACTCAATATTTGAAAGGAGAATATTCCACCTGTAACAATTCTAATTGAAAAGGGAAGCAAATTCCAAAATTCTCCAGTTTTCGAGCAAAATCGTACGATTTTACCCAAAAATAAAGGCTTTCCTCCACTGATGGAGAATTATCATTCTATAAGTTATGGATACCAATAATCTTCACTGTTTACCGATAAAATATTGCAATTTGTCTGAGGTTCAAGACTCTAATCACTGGACTAGAAGGCAAATGTCCCGTTGCAAGCATTATTCATTGTGCTGTCAATGAACAATGATTTCTACGATATGATGTCTTTTTGCGGATGACCGTATGATATTTGTTTTAACGCTAACTGTCGTAAGGAACTTATAACATGAAGCACTAGGTACTTTATTCATGAGCAACTTTTGCTACACGCTTAATTCCTACCCTGACCGAATTTGGAGTATAATATCATATATCTTCGAACCGAAAGAGTCATTTATTGAATTAATTCCAAAAGCGATCCATCACAGAGCCAAAATGCATGTAATCCTGATAATTGTTTTCCAATGTTTTCCGAATGCATAAAACAATTTGTATGTCCAAATATATTATGTTTTTCAACGCAAAAAAAACCACGTTAATGCAGAACCGTAAATTAAATACAATCGTTTTGTACTTTTGGGCTCGACTCAATACATCTCAGGGAGTGCCGCGCACTGGTTGTTAGAACATTGAACTTCAAACTGAATGGTCCCCGGTTCAACACTGACCCAGCGGCAACTTCCTTATGACTTTTGGCAAGGCACTTAATCCAGATTGCCAAGTAGGGGGTACGGTGGCGTTTTGTACTAAGGCGTACAGCCCGTGGAAAGTGCACTTGCCTTCAAGCAATGCTAACTCTGTGCGAAGTTAGTATATCGGGGAGTCTGATAGTTTGTCCCCATCGATCGATGGTTCTTTCTAGGTACTCAGGCGGCTACCTCCACCCGCAATACTGTCCGACACAAGGCGACCGTGGCTGTCGAATGTGTCGTAAAACCTCAATAAATAAATAACAATGTACCCCACTATTTTTCCGCGCACCTACCTACAGTTGTCGTCGTTGTAAGACAAAATGTTATAACAACATTGGAATATCACATTGAAATATTTCCATTTGCCCAATAGATACATGGTGACATCAGTCAGATGAGAAATCAGAGGAGAATGTCAACATAGAAACGCTAAAAAACGTTCCCCCCACCATTCCGGAGTACCCCCTGCAAAAGAACCAAAACAAATACGTTTTTTTAGTGTTGAACCTATTGCCAGACCGAAGTGCCAACGCTTCCTCATACAAGGTGTACCTCAGTGTTTCAGTAAAACGAGTATATCAAGAACAATACATGGTATGTGCCCACATTCTCAACCCCCTAATATGCAGACTCAGTGACAACAAAAGATAAGTATCGCACGCGATCAGCGAGCAACTTGAAGTATATTGGCCGTGTCATATTTTATGTGATCGCATTTTACAATGAATGTTTTGTTTCATTGCTCATCTTTTATTTTCGAGATGTCTGAAATTTTAAATTTTAGCAGTGTAAAGACAGGAAAGTCACTGGAGTTGTTTGTCAGGGGGCGGGGAACCGGAGGGGGGGGGGGGGGGGGGCTGGGGAGGCTTCAACCCCACTTTTTGCCGCGCCATGTTTTTGTATGCATACATTTTAACACAACCAATGACTGGATCCAGAGCCTCCCTCATATTTTTGCCAGCTACATTTCTCTCGTACTGGTTCAGTTTTGATGAATTTCGGATCATTTTTTTGTAGCAAACGCAAAAATGTGTGCAGTCTGTTAAAAAATCGGTTAACTGAAATTGTTCGTAATCTTACAGACATACAAGTGCCAAATCCACCCCAAGACAAGATAATCCACAGACAGTATAATTGCCGTTAACGTCTGGTAAAGCATACAGGTGAGGTGTATTTATCAGCTTTGATCGTTACGACCAAAGCCGATAGACCTCACCTGTATGCTTTACAGACGTTTTTTAAGGGTTCTCAAAGTGCGAAATCTTTCAAATACATCTGAAAAATCTCAAAACATCCGCTCAGATGCACGGAAATGGGGGTTTTGGGACCCTGGAATTTCAAATTTTCGTACCACGGGCCCGTCATACCGACGACCATCCATCGTCCGATCCAGCCCCCCCCCCCCACCCCTTTGGAAATCGTTCCGCCGTGTCAATAGTTGTCAGAAGTCTACCTAATAACAACCAAGATCTTGTTGTCTCATATGCCAAGATATGGTGTTTTGCACCGATGAAACAAAACCTCTTTTCAGCACGGCACATACCGTCGTGTGTGCCTTGCGATAAAGATGTTTTGTTTGATCAAGTCGTGATATTCCACACTGATCGTCCTGGAAACCTTATCCGCCACCTTGTATTTGCATATAAGGTATACGCTCTCACAGTTTTGGGTTCTCCATCTGCATAATTATCTCCATAATGGATTGTTATTGCTGCTCCATTCTTTTTGTCTTGGTATGCACAAATTTTATCCTGAAAAACAAAATATACATCATTAAAACACTGTCGGTCGGTGGTTTGCTCAAACTTGTTTTTTTTTCTCTCGGAGAAATTATGAAGTCATTCAATAAAGTGGTCACATTCATCAGCAGCTATGGACTTCACTCAGTGATGAAGCTCATTCTGGTTTATTTCTGATATAAGTACATGTAATTAAAAGTACTCCTAGGGGGGTTTGATCATCCCCTACTAGGCGAGTCCTCAGGTGGCGGATAGAGGACGGCCTGCTCAATTGGGCAGGTTTGCTAATTTCTAATTGGCTGGTTTGCTCAATTGAGTTGGTTCGCTGCGAAATACATAAATACGCAGCCCCGGACCAAAATGATCAATCCTGCTAATACCATCTGGCAGGCACCTTGTTCTCCCGAGAGGTGCGTTCCGAAGGCCCCGGAAGAAGGAATCCTGGCAGTTGAGGACTCGTGGCCCCGGTTAGGGCAGTCTCCGGGATGGAGCCCTGGTCTCCATTTCGGAGATAATCTTGTTCAACACACTGCTTTGGCCCCAATTTCGGTAGTAGAAGGATGGTCGGATGGTCCGTTCTGGCCAATCGGGAGCCCCCACCCCAAAAAGTACTGGGTGTCACGTCGGGGGGCATTTGGTGGTCATTCAATCAGTCATTTCTTTTTCTCACACATCACATAATTGCCAATGTGTACTGTTTTAAACGTTCTATTTTATGACATACTTAGTTTTGCTGCTCTGTCTGTTTAATTTATACATGGCAACTATAATTATAGTGTTTCGTGTAGTGATTGATTGGATGATCGCCATCTGAAGACCTGGCACTTCCACGCACGGGCCAATCAGTCAGTGGTATGCCTTGGCATCAACGCTGACTGAGTATACTGCCCCATACCAGGTATGTGGGAATGCCGGCAACCCGGTTGGTTCACTGCAAAGCAGTAACCCTACCCCTTGTTGGACTCCGCGGTGGGTGGGAGCCGGGGCACTGAACTTTTAAAAAATAAACATGGCTAAAATACCACCAAAAAAAAACAAAAACGAGGGTACGAATTTCTATTTTCAGACAATGACTCCGACTCAGATCAAGACAAAGAACAAACCATTTTGAAAAGCTGGCCAAAATTTATCATTAGATATGCTAACGATGAGAATAAAAAAGCATCTGATATTAATCCATTTGCTTTAGAAAAAGCCATAACAGGAATAGCTGGTGATGTTAAAAATGTTAGAAAGTTAAGATCAGGGGCAATTCTAATTGAATGTAAACGAGAAATGCAGGCTTTGAATTTACTTAAGATAGATAAACTCGTTGATATGGAGGTCAATACCTTTGCTCATAAAACATTAAACAGCTGCAAAGGTGTTGTACGTACTAAGGAACTGTCAGACATTGATGTATTGGAAATTCAAAAAGAACTAGAATCAAAGGGGGTTACTAACGTTAAAAGGATTGAAATTAAAAAAGAAGGAAAGCCTATACAAACAAATACATACATACTGACATTTAACTCTTCTCAGCCACCAAAATCATTAAAAGTAGGATACATGAACATCGGAGTGGATTTATTCATTCCAAATCCACTTCGATGTTTCAAATGTCAGAAATATGGTCACGGACAAAATAATTGTAGAGGAAGAAATATCTGTTTTAAATGTGGCGAAGAACATCAGGACCCTTGCACAAATACCATCAAGTGTTGTAACTGCCAGGGCAATCATGTGGCTGCATCAAAGGATTGCCCTGTATGGAAAAGAGAAAAAGAAATTCAAAAAGTTAAATGCGAAAGACAAATCAGTTTTAAGGAGGCGAGAACAATAGTGACATCAATGCCTGGCATGAACCTATCATCACCAACTTATGCAAAAAAATTAACACAAAAATTACCAACAACTTCAGTGGAATGTCAAACGCAATACACGTGGCTTAAAGGGACGATTCCCTCTTTAGTACAGGGTTTCACAATAGAACAAACAGAGATACAGTCAACACAAACAAATTCCACAACACAAACAACAGAAAAATTAAAAGCAGGACAAACACATGGGGTAACCAAAGATTTAACAAAATCAGACCAGAAAAAAGAACAAAATCCCAAACCAACAGATGATAAAACAGAACGAAAAGTAGGAAAGGATACGCCCAAACATGCACAAACTAAGGAACATAACACTTATTCAGAAAAGAAAAATGAACAAAACCAAACAAAGTCTAAACCAGAACGAAGATCACAACAGCACAATCTGAGTCAGAGTCAAATTAAAAAATTAGAAAAAGAGGAAAAGAAAAAAGAAAAAATGAAACAAAAACAATTATCGGACAGATTACCTAAGGTTCTTCAAAATCCTGTTGTTCGCAACAGGTTTGAAGGTCTTGAGGATATGGATGTGGGTGATTGTATCGATGAAACATTCGAACAATTACGTCCGATTTCTTCACAGAATAGATCCCCGAGGAAAAATTCACCGAAGAAAACTACAGGGGCCATTTCGCCCATACGTCCACCCTCTAAATCTCCATTGAAATATGGCTAATACAAACAAAAATAACATAATACAGTGGAATTGTCGAGGTTTTAGAGCAAATTTTAATGAACTGGGTCTTCTCAGCCAACAATATAAACCTGTTGCTTTTTGCCTGCAGGAAACTCTTTTAAAGAAACCTGAGGCTCACGATCATTCAGCTTTTAAGCATTATACTTCGTATAATGCCTGGGCAGATGATACTGACCTTCACATTCGTGGAACATCTGTTTTGGTTAGAGACGATATCATTCACAGATCTGTACCTTTGAATACAAATTTACAGGCTGTGGCGGTACGCCTAACTTTAGACAAAACAGTCACGCTTTGTTCGATTTACGTGTCACCAAATAAAGCACTACATCTGAATGATCTTGAGCTTCTGGTCCAACAGCTTCCAGCCCCATACATTTTGTTGGGTGATTTTAACGCTCATAACCCTCTTTGGGGTAATTCCTGCAGTCAAGAAGATGTAAAAGGGAAAACTGTGGAAGAGTTCATTACAAAGTTTGACTTGTGCTTGTTCAATGATGGGTCAGACACTTATCTGCACCCCGCATCTGGTTCTTACACTTCAATTGATCTTTCAATTGCATGCCCTTCCCTCTTTCTCGATTATTCTTGGAAGGTGGAAGGCGACTTGTGCGGGAGTGACCACTTTCCGGTTGTGTTGGAGAGTGTAGTTCCGGCAGACGATGGGAGGGTGCCCCAGTGGAGCTTTAAAAAGGCTGACTGGGAGACCTTCATCTTGCTCTGTTCTGAACGCCTCACACTGGGGAAATTTAGAGAAAGTGCTGACCAGATTGAACATTTTACAACAGAGTTACTTGATATTGAAAGCCAGGTCATTCCTAAAACCTCGACAAATCCAAAACGTTTCACCAAACCATGGTTTGATAACGAATGTAAACAGGCTATAAAGGATCGCAAGAAAACTGAACGGGAATTCAACAAATCACCATCTACAAATAATTTAGATAAATTACGTATAAATAGGGCAAAAACAAGACGACTAATAAAACAGAAAAAGAAATCGTCCTGGGAAAATTATGTTTCCAAGCTGAACCAAAACACCCCCATCAACAAAATTTGGAAAATGATTAAAAAAATTAAAGGCAAAGAAACCAAATCAACTGTACAACATCTAAAAGACAACAACATGCTTATCACATCAAAAAAAGAAATTTCAAACAAATTAGCCTCCACATTTTCGAAACATTCGTCGTCTGAAAACTGTAATCCAGAATTTCTCAAAATTAAAAAAACAGCAAGAAAAACAAAAGCTTAAATTTTCCTCCAACAATTTAGAAGATTATAACGAACCTTTCTCTATGGAAGAGTTAAATAACTCTTTGCATAGAGCAAAGGATACTGCCACCGGACCCGATGAAATACATTACAAAATTTTAAAGCATCTGCCACAATCATCACTTAAACTTTTACTGTCAGTTTTCAATGACATATGGGTGACAGGCCAGTTTCCACCTTCTTGGCATAATGCTACAGTAATTCCTATTCCAAAGCCTGATAAAGATCACAGCAACCCAAGTAATTAGAGGCCCATCGCTTTAACAAGTTGCCTGTGTAAAACCATGGAAAGGATGATCAATGATCGACTTGTCTGGTTTCTGGAATCGAACAATCTACTTGCGAATGTTCAGTGTGGTTTCAGAAACCAGAGAAGTACTGTGGATCATTTGGTTAAGACTAGAAACGTTTATACGAAATGCCTTCGCCAGAAAAGAACATATGGTCGCCATCTTCTTTGACCTGGAAAAGGCATATGACACAACGTGGACGTATGGGATTTTAAAAGATCTGTTTAACATGGGGTTGAGAGGGTGTATGCCTCTTTTTATTGAAAACTTTTTAAAGGACCGCCAGTTTCAGGTTCGTGTTGGGTCAACGTTATCTGATCCTCACGAGCAGGAATTGGGGGTCCCTCAGGGTAGTATTTTATCTGTTACCCTCTTTTCAATTAAAATTAATAGTATCATCGACGCAATCGAGAATATGGTAGATTCGTCATTGTATGTCGATGACTTTTTGATCTGCTATAGCAGCAAAAAGGTGAATGCTATAGAGCGCAAACTTCACTTGTGTTTAAATAGGATTCAAAAATGGGCTATCGAAAATGGTTTTAAATTTTCAAAGACAAAAACGAATTGTGTACATTTTTGCAAACTACGGAAACATCACCTCGATCCGGAGATGAAAATTGATGGTAGTCCTATTAAAGTTGTTAAGGAAGTGAAATTCTTAGGTTTGTTGTTTGACAACAAACTGAATTTCACTTCCCACATAAAACATCTAAAAGTTAAATGTAAGAGAGCACTGAATCTACTGAAGGTTGTTGGTAGCACTGATTGGGGTGCTGACCAAAAAACTTTGCTCCATCTGTATAGATCACTTGTTCGATCAAAGTTAGATTACGGTTGTATAGTTTACGGTTCTGCAAGGAAATCATATCTCAAACCACTTGATGCAATTCATAATAGTGGTATTAGAATTAGTCTAGGGGTTTTTCGAACATCCCCAATAGACTCGATGCTTGTTGAAGCAGAGGAGCCTTCTCTTGAGAAGCGTAGAATTAAATTATCTCTCCAGTACGTGTCTAAACTTTTGGCCAATCCTTCAAATCCTGCTTATAATTGTGTTTCAGAACCTCAAAATGTTGAATTTTTTAACCGACACCAGAAACACATTCCTCCATTGGGAATTAGAATCAAACCCCACATGGAGTCTGCCAAAATTGATTCTGATTCTATAAAAAGAAACCGTAAATCACATATTCCTCCTTGGCATCTTAAAAAACCTACAATAATTTTGGACTTGCTTCTACCAAAAAATCTGATACCAATTCCTTGCAGTTTAAACAAAAATATGCCGAAATAAAGTCCAGGTATAGTGCATATACAAGGATCTATACAGATGGATCTAAAGATGGTGACAAAGTATCATCAGCTGCTGTTACTGGTGATCATATCACCTCAATCAGAATACCGAATCAGAGTTCTATTTTCACAGCTGAAGTTAAAGCTATTCAACTCGCACTTGAGCACATCGAGAATGCACAGGAAAGAGAGTCGATCATCTTCTCCGACTCTCTTTCCTCTTTACTTGCTTTACTCAACCCCAGGTTGAAGAACCCTCTCATTTTGGAGCTTCGTGAGAAGTTAACAACTCTCGTGTCTGGCCGATATGATATCGTGTTTTGCTGGTTACCCGGACATATAGGTATCGCTGGTAACACCAAAGCAGACATTGCAGCAATACAGGCTTTAGCCAAGCCTCTCACTGATTTTAACATCCCTTTCAGTGATTTCAAACCACATATTAGTAACTACATCAAATCTATGTGGCAGGCGGAATGGGATGGAGCGACAAACAACAAGCTTCATCGCTTCCGACCAACTATTTCAGATCACAACCCGTCTAGTAACCTTTGTAGAAAGGATCTTGCAGTTTTGACGCGGTGTCATATTGGTCATACACGACTTACACATTCCTTTTTGTTGGAGGGTAATTTGCGACCAGAGTGTGTTCCCTGCCAGCAGGTGTTGACAGTGGAACACATTCGTTTGCACTGTACAGATTTTAATCTTGTTAGACGACAGTATTTTAATGTTGTGTCTCTTAGAGACCTGTTTTACAAGACAAATTCTCATAAAGTTTTGTCGTTCCTGAAGGAAATCAACCTTTTTAATAAATTTTAAATTGTTTTTACCTTTTTAAATTTCATCTATCCATGTTTATTTCACAGGTTGATTCACACAGTATTTTTTGAACTACTGGTCTCACTTTCTCATTATGTTTCACACTCAACTTTTTTAACCCTCTTATTCCATTTGTTTCATATTTTAATCAATGGTCGGTCACGATTAGCCATTGTGCATAAGTATGTGACCTTAAACACCAATAAATAAATAAATAAATCAATGGTATTTTTGAAATATACTCTTTCATCGCCACGATATAGCCTAAGCTGCTGATGTGGCGTAAAGCACCAATAAATAACTAAATAAATAAATTAAAAGTACTGCCTGAGACGTTTCAGGGTGTCAAATCGTGTGGTACTGAGCAAATGTAATATTTGTGGATAATAAATGATATGAGTGTTTTGGAGAGAGTGTGGGATGGACGTTAAAGATGCTCGTTTCTGAGACTGTAGGTTTCAGATTTCAAACGCGCTGGTGATGGCCAGTAGGTTTTATGGCGGATACTCTATAAATAAGTAAGAGGTTACTTGTTCTCGCGGAATATGGAACACTTAGACTCAGCAGGTCAGAGATTGGTCTGGGTAAACGTGGCGACAATGTTATGACTTACTTTGAACATGTAGTTGCTTTCTGTATGGGAATGGGGGTTGGGTGAAAATTTTGTGGGAGGAAGTATGTTAGTTGGTGGTGGTTTTAAGTGAAGTGGAGTACTTAGTTTAATGCTCGTTTCTGAGACTGTAGGTTTCAGATTTCAAACGCGCTGGTGATGGCCAGTAGGTTTTATGGCGGATACTCTATAAATAAGTAAGAGGTTACTTGTTCTCGCGGTATATGGAACACTTAGACTCAGCAGGTCAGAGATTGGTCTGGGTAAACGTGGCGACAATGTTATGACTTACTACTTTGAACATGTAGTTGCTTTCTGTATGGGAATGGGGGTTGGGTGAAAATTTTGTGGGAGGAAGTATGTTAGTTGGTGGTGGTTTTAAGTGAAGTGGAGTACTTAGTTTAACCGTGGTTTACGAATTTAGTCTCTATACGGATGACTATAGTAGTCGGTAGATACTATAGTAGGGAGTGAGGCGGAGCTTCGGGTTTATCTGTTTAATTGGCGTTTTGAGTTTCAAGTTGGATTTCATGTAAGGTAAAGACATTGGCAGGAAAGGTTGTTCAGTCTCATCAACCTTATTAAGGTTATAGATCTACAGTACGTGGAGGGTGTATTATCACTAAATCACCCGCAGAGTGGAGACTCCACCCAAGCAATAATTGAAAATTTGTTGCAAAGCATAACCAGCACAATCGAAGTTTCAGCCAATGGGCCTCCCGGTTAAACCCAGAGGTCCATTGGCTGAAACATTGCTTGCGTTTTTTTGTCGATATGTACAAAATTTGAAAGTTATAGTTTGGGTGATAACTCCACTCCTAGGGGGGTTTGATCATCCCCTACTAGGCGGGTCCTCAGGTGGCGGATAGAGGACGGCCTGCTCAATTGGGCAGGTTTGCTAATTTCTAATTGGCAGGTTTGCTCAATTCAGTTGGTTCGCTGCGAAATACATAAATACGCAGCCCCGGACCAAAATGATCAATCCTGCTAATACTATCTGGCAGGCACCTTGTTCTCCCGTGAGGTGCGTTCCGAAGGCCCCGGAAGAAGGAATCCTGGCAGTTGAGGACTCGTGGCCCCGGTTAGGGCAGTCTTCGGGATGGAGCCCTGGTCTCCATTTCGGAGATAATGTTGTTCAACACACTGCTTTGGCCCCAATTTCGGGAGTAGAAGGATGGTCGGATGGTCCGTTCTGGCCAATCGGGAGCCCCCACCCCAAAAAATACTGGGTGTCACGTCGGGGGGGCATTTGGTGGCCATTCAGTCAGTCATTTCTTTTAACCATTTATCATAATTGCCATTGTGTGCTGTTTTTAAACTCATTTTTTAACCAAATACTTAGTTTTGCTGCACTGTTTGTTTCAGTTTCACGTGGCAACCGTAATTACAGTGTTTTATAAAGTGATTGGTTGGATGGTCGCCATCTGAAGACCTGGCACTTCCACACACGGGCCAATCAGCCAGTGGCATACTTCGGTATCAACACTGGCTGAGTATACTGCCCCATACCAGGTATGTGGGAATACCGGCAACCCGGTGGGTTCACTGCAGGGCAGTAACCCTACCCCTTGTTGGACTCCATGGTGGGTGGGAGCCGGGGCAGTGAACGCTTAAAACAAAAACATGGATTACACACAAAACAAAAAACAGAAATGTGGTCGAGATTTTTCTATTGACTCTGATTCTGACTCAGATCAGAACATTTCAAATTCCAACAACTGGCCAAAATTTATTATCATTTACGCGGCTGACGAGAGCAAAAAGGCCTCCAACATTAATCCCTTTGCATTGGAGAAGGCTATCAAGGGAATCGCTGGCACCGTTAAAAATGTTAAAAAACTTAGGTCCGGTGCATTACTTGTAGAATGTCAGAAAGAAATACAAGCTAAAAATTTATTGAACACTCATAGATTGGCAGATATGGATGTGAATACGTTCGCACACAGAACCCTGAATATCAGCAAGGGTGTGGTTAGAACAAGGGAGTTAGCGGGCATGGATGTGCTCGAAATCAGGAAAGAACTTGAATCACAAGGTGTCAACGACGTTAAAAGAATTGAAATTAAAAAAGATGGGTCCACAATAGAAACAAACATATATATTCTTACATTTGATTCCTCTCAGCCGCCTAAATCCATTAAAGTTGGTTTCATGAACATCAAAGTGGATTTGTATATCCCAAATCCACTTCGATGTTTCAAATGCCAGAAGTTTGGTCACGGACAAAACAATTGTAGGGGGAAAACTATTTGCTTCAAATGTGGTCAAGAACACCAGGACCCTTGTACTAATGCCGTTAGATGTTGCAATTGCCAGGGCAGCCATGTAGCGGCTTCGAAGGACTGCCCTATTTGGAAAAAAGAGAAGCAAATACAAAAAATAAAATGCGAAAAGCAAATTAGTTTCAAAGAGGCAAGAGAAATTGTATCATCAATGCCCGGTATGAATACTTCTTCGCCGTCATATGCTACAAAAGTATCACAAAAATTACCAACAAAGTCAGCAGAATGCCAAACTGAATACACGTGGCTCACAGGAACAATCCCATCCTTAGTGAAATCCTTCACAATAGACCAGACAGAACCATCATCCACACAATCAAATACAACTACACAAACATCTGAGAAAATCCCAAACGCCAGACAAAACCCAGACCAAACAAAAGACATGCATCAATTGGAACGTAAAACACAACAAAACACAAAAGGGGAAAAGAATGATAAGTCAAACAAATCTAAACCAGACGCACAACAAAGATCCCAACAAAATCTGAGTCAGAGTCAGAGACGACAACAAGCAAAAGACACAAAGAAAAAGGAGAAACAGGAGCCTGACAGACTACCTAAACGCCTTCAAAATGTTGTCACGAGCAACATGTTTGACGGCATTGAAGCCATGTCAGTCGATGAGTGCATTGACGACACGTTTTCTTCCAAAGTGCGCCAAAATAGTTCACAGGGTAGTAAGTCCCCACGTAAAACATCACCAAAAAGAAACACTGGGGCAATTTCGCCCATACGTCCACCTTCAAAATCACCTCTCAAACATGGATAATACACCCAAAGATAGTTTTATACAGTGGAATTGTCGAGGTTTTAGAGCAAATTTTAATGAACTGGGCCTTTTAAGCCAAAAATATAAACCTGCAGCTTTTTGCCTGCAGGAAACTCTTTTAAAGAAACCCGAGGCTCAGGATCATTCAGCTTTTAAGCATTATACTTCGTATAATGCCTGGGCAAATGATACTGACCTTCACATTCGTGGAACATCAGTTTTGGTTAGAGACGATATCATTCACAGATCTGTACCTTTGAATACAAATGTACAGGCTGTGGCGGTACGCCTAACTTTAGACAAAACAGTTACAATTTGTTCTGTTTACGTTTCACCAAGTAAAGCCCTGCAACTGAATGATCTTGAGCTACTGGTCCAACAGCTCCCAAATCTATACATTTTGTTGGGTGATTTTAACGCTCATAACCCCCTTTGGGGTAATTCCTGCAGTCAAGAGGATGTAAAAGGGAAAACTGTGGAAGAGTTTATTACAAAATATGACTTGTGCTTGTTCAATAATGGGTCAGAGACTTATCTGCACCCCGCATCTGGTTCTTATACTTCAATTGATCTTTCAATTGCAAGCCCTTCCGTCTTTCTCGATTATTCTTGGAAGGTGGAAGGCGACTTGTGCGGGAGTGACCACTTTCCGGTTGTGTTGGAGAGTGTGGTTCCGGCAGACGATGGGAGGGTGCCCCAGTGGAGCTTTAAAAAGGCTGACTGGGAGACCTTCATCTTGCTCTGTTCGGAACGCCTCACATTGGAGAAATTTAGTGAAAGTGCTGACCTGATTGAACATTTTACAACAGAGTTACGTGACATTTCCAGCCAAGTCATTCCTAAAACCTCGACAAATCCAAAACGTTTCACCAAACCATGGTTTGATAACGAATGTAAACAGGCTATAAAGGATCGCAAGAAAACTGAACGGGAATTCAACAAATCAAATCACCATCCACAATTAATTTACACAAATTACGTATAAATCGGGCAAAAACAAGACGACTAATTAAACAAAAAAAGAAATCTTCCTGGGAAAATTATGTTTCAAAGCTGAACCAAAACACCCCCACCAACAAAATTTGGAAAATGATTAAAAAAATTAAAGGCAAAGAAACCAAATCAACTGTACAACATCTAAAAGACAACAACACGCTTATCACATCAAAAAAAGAAATTTCAAACAAATTGGCCTCCACATTTTCGAAACATTCGTCGTCTGAAAACTGTAATCCAGAATTTCTCAAAATTAAAAAACAGCAAGAAAAACAAAAGCTCAAATTTACCTCCAACAATTTAGAAGATTATAATGAACCTTTCTCTATGGAAGAGTTAAATAACTCTTTGCATAGAGCAAAGGATACTGCCAACGGACCCGATGAAATACATTACAAAATTTTAAAGCATCTGCCACGATCATCACTTGAACTTTTACTGTCAGTTTTCAATGAGATATGGGTGACTGGCCAGTTTCCACCTTCTTGGCATAATGCTACAGTAATTCCCATCCCAAAGCCTGATAAAGATCACAGCAACCCAAGTAATTATAGGCCTATCGCTTTAACAAGTTGTCTGTGTAAAACCATGGAAAGGATGATCAATGATCGACTTGTCTGGTTTCTGGAATCGAACAATCTACTTGCGAATGTTCAGTGTGGTTTCAGAAACCAGAGAAGTACTGTGGATCATTTGGTTAGACTAGAAACGTTTATACGAAATGCCTTCGCCAGAAAAGAACACGTGGTCGCCATCTTCTTTGACCTGGAAAAGGCATATGACACAACGTGGACGTATGGGATTTTAAAAAATCTTTTTAACATGGGGTTGAGAGGGCGTATGCCTCTTTTTATTGAAAACTGTTTAAAGGACCGCCAGTTTCAGGTTCGTGTTGGGTCAACGTTATCTGATCCTCACGAGCAGGAATTGGGGGTCCCTCAGGGTAGTATTTTATCTGTTACCCTATTTTGTATTAAAATTAATAGTATCGTCGACGCAATTGAGAATATGGTAGATTCGTCATTGTATGTCGATGACTTCTTGATCTGCTATAGCAGCAAAAAGATGAATGCTATAGAGCGCAAACTTCAGCTGTGTTTAAATAGGATTCAAAAGTGGGCTATCGAAAATGGTTTTAAATTTTCAAAGACAAAAACGAATTGTGTTCATTTTTGCAAAATTCGGAAACATCACCTCGATCCGGAGTTGAAAATTGATGGTAGTCCTATTAAGATTGTTAAGGAAGTGAAATTCTTAGGTTTGTTGTTTGACAACAAACTGAATTTCACTTCCCACATAAAACAACTAAAAGTTAAATGTAAGAGAGCACTGAACCTACTGAAGGTCGTTGGTAGCACTGATTGAGGTGCTGACCAAAAAATTTTGATCCATCTGTATAGATCACTTGTTCGAACAAAGTTAGATTACGGTTGTATAGTTTACGGTTCTGCAAGGAAATCATATCTCAAACCACTTGATGCAATTCATAATAGTGGTATTAGAATTAGTCTAGGGGCTTTTCGAACATCCCCAATAGACTCGATGCTTGTTGAAGCAGGGGAGCCTTCTCTTGAGAAACGTAGAATTAAATTATCTCTCCAGTATGTGTCTAAACTTTTGGCCAATCCTTCAAATCCTGCTTATAATTGTGTTTCAGACCCTCAAAATGTTGAATTTTTTAACCGCCACCAGAAACACATTCCTCCATTGGGAATTAGAATTAAACCCCACATGGAGTCTGCCAAAATTGATTCTGATTCTATAAAAGAAAACCGTAAATCACATATTCCTCCTTGGCATCTTAAAAAACCAACAATTATTTTGGACCTTGCTTCTACCAAAAAATCTGATACCAATTCCTTGCAGTTTAAACAAAAATATGCCGAAATAAAGTCCAGGTATAGTGCATATACAAGGATCTATACAGATGGGTCTAAAGATGGTGACAAAGTATCATCAGCTGCTGTTACTGGTGATCATATCACCTCAATCAGAATACCGAATCAGAGTTCTATTTTCACAGCTGAAGTTAAAGCTATTCAACTCGCACTTGAGCACATCGAGAATGCACAGGAAACAGAGTCGATCATCTTCTCCGACTCTCTTTCCTCTTTACTTGCTTTACTCAACCCCAAGTTGAAGAACCCTCTCATTTTGGAACTTCGTGAGAAGTTGACAACTCTCATGTTTGACCAATATGATATCGTGTTTTGCTGGTTACCCGGGCATGTAGGTATCGCTGGTAACACCAAAGCAGACAGTGCAGCAAAACAGGCTTTAGCCAAGCCTCTCACTGATTTTAACATCCCTTTCAGTGATTTGAAACCACATATTAGTAACTACTTCAAATCTATGTGGCAGACGGAATGGGATGGAGCGACAAATAACAAGCTTCATCGCTTTCGACCAACTATTTCAGATCACTACCCGTCTAGTAACCTTTGTAGAAAGGATCTTGCAATTTTGACACGGTGTCATATTGGTCATACACGACTAACACATTCTTTCTTGTTGGAGGGTACTTTGCGACCAGAATGTGTTCCCTGCCAACAGGTGTTGTCAGTGGAACACATTCTTTTACATTGTACTGATTTTAATCTTAGTAGACGACAGTATTTTAATGCAGTGTCTCTTCGAGACCTATTTTACAGAACAAATCCTCATAAGTTCTGTCGTTCTTGAAGGAAATCAACCTTTTTAATAAATTTTAAAATTGTTTTTAATCTTTTAATCAAGACTCTTCAAGTCTCAATTCATCAGGTTGATTTAGAAGTTATTAACTTCTCTTCTTCCATTACCCTCTGTTGTTTTAATCACTTTGGTCTTTGACAGATCTCTTGTAGTTATTTTCTATTGTTATTTGATCTTTTTACTTCATAATTGAAAATGAGTTTTTACTTTCCACTGTTTTCTCGCCACGATATGGCCTTAGCTGCTGATGTGGCGTTAAGCACCAATAAATAATAATGATAACTCCACTCCTCGGGTGATTTAGTTACAATCCACTCTCCACGTACTGTAGGCGCGCTTGACCGATCGCGGCCAAAATAAGAAATTTTCATCTAGACATGACCTCCTACCTGGAATGTTGTGATGATCGGACAAGAACTATGTGGAGTAACCCATGGTAAAGAAAATGTGAACAGACACAGCGTTACAGACTTCCGCACGTGTGGTGGCAATAGCTTATCTTGACTTTGTAACGTTAAGCAGCTAAAATGCTTGTTTTTACTTGTGCATTGCGTTGAGAGGACACTATCAAGGGGTCTCAGGGTGTAATTCTTGTAGGGTCATGTTCTCTAATAACAGAAAAGTATTAGCTTCTAACTGTACTTTAAAGAAAATATTGCCCTGATATCCGATCATGACAAATTTGTTGTCAAATTTGATTGTACATCTGCAACAGGGTTGATAGTTTCCAAATAGCGTAGGACCCCATCAAGGGATGTCGCGCGTTTCCGTAGACATCTTCGGGACACCTCGGTCGCACCGGTTAACCCCACGACAGACGATACTAATGATAATATGATAATATGCAAGGCGTAAGGAGGAACTCCCAAGCGTGCAACATATGAGATTGAAAAAAATATTTTATTCCGCAGCCATTCCCCAGAAAACACTTTTTTGAATGCGTTGTGTCCTTGGGCAAGGCACTTGATCCCGATTGTCTACATGGGGGCTCGATGAGGCCGTGTACTAAGGCACGTCGATGGTGCGCATGTCTTCAACCAATGTAACTCTGCCTGTGATGCAGTGCGGAGTTACGATGTTGATCAGCTGACAGCTGCTCGTCGTTGCTCTGTGGTTCTTTCCTGGTACTCCGGCTTCCTTAACCGTAAAACTGTTACCGAAACGATATAACATTGGCTGTTATGCGGCATTAAACCTTAATAAATAAATATAATAGAATAGGATAATTTATTTAACAACATACCAAAACAATTACATGTTCATAAAAAAATACATCATAAATACAAAACATAAATGTACACTGCTGGGAGACAGCATAGTCGATTGGCTCACAGTTGCCACCACCCTAGGCTCGTCAGATCAGTTGTATGATTGTTAGGACGACCTCGCTTAGACATTTGAATGATTTTAGGGAATGATTTGAGGTCTTTTGGATGAGATAACAAATGATTTTTCCAACAGAATCAGAGAAAGGGGTATCATCTCTTCTGTGAATCAGTTAGGTTTCCACTACGTAGTGTCGTCTGTGTTATGCATATTAACTGAAGTCTTATACCCCGAACTTTAGTTAGCTGTTCCTGTATTACCAGTAGAGCAGGTTTGTTGTTGTAGGGGCAAGCATTGTAATACATCCACGGGATTCCACTGGAAACTGTAGATTATACCGAGAATGGAGTATGAATATCTTTCAAATGGTAGGCCTACAATCTGGGAACATGTGATACGTACATGTGACATTCGAGGAATGACTATATATATATTTCCTAATCAATTGTTTCTTGTAGACGTATCTGGTGGGTAGTGATCGTAAGTCCATTTCAATTTCATTCCAAATCTTTGGGAAACTATGTTCCGGCATTTTGGCAGAGAATTGGGTCTTTGCTTTGTGTGTTTGTATTAGCCCAGCTTGTCTAATTTCGGTTGTGGAATGAATATTGAAAAAGGTCTTGAATGAGTCGGGTAAATTCATACTTTTCCAGTCGTGCATAAATAAGGAGACATTCTTGCTTGAAATGCAAGGACCGTAACTCTGGGGAAAAGTATGTGGGGAACATTTTTATAACGTCCAAGAGTGACTTGTGCCAAGGATCTCTCATACCAAATTTCATTTAAATTCATCCACCCACTGCTGAGATATCGCTGGGGACGGATGGACGGACAGACAAAGCCGCCTTTTTTGTAACATGTGCAGGAACAGCTTGTCACAAGGTTCCCTTGTACCAATTTCATTGATTTCCATCCACTGACTTGTCACACACAAGGAACTCTCATAACAAATGTCATTGAAATCCATCTCCGCACTGGTAAGATATATAATATTGCTGCGTACGGAAAAAAATTAATGAAAAATCGACAAAGTAGGGACCATAACTCTGATGAAAAATATGCGGGCAACTCATGTGAAGGAGCGGCTTGTCACAAGGGTCCCTCTTACCTAATTTCTTGAAACCCATCAACTCACTGCTGAGATATCGCTGTGGAAGGACGGAAGGAGGGATGGATGGATGGACGGCGGAGGGAGGGAGGGGAGACAAAGTAGCAACTATATGCTTCCCGAATTTTTTTCGGGGAGCATAAAAATTGAAATAACAAACATTTTGATATCATGTCTTTTCTGATAAAATTATTCGTGAGGAAATAGGCCAAGTAACAAAATCAAAATGCGTAAAGAAAAATGAGAACCATACACTATGAATCATACCGGTGTAACAGGGTATCTTCCCCCCTGTGTATCTTCCCCCCCCCCCCGGGGGGGGGATACACTGATGTATCTTCCCCTCCACCCTGGGTATCTTCCCCCCCCCCCACCTGTGAGTAAAAAAAACAACAAAATATTTAAAGTTATAAAGCATTATTATACAAAGGAAAGTCAAGTGGAGTGGTGCTATGGCGGCCAGGGAAGATTCATGGGACTGGGTATCTACCTGTTCATAAGACTTACAGGCCTGTGTATATTCCCCTCCAATCGTAATTTTTTTTCTCAACTCTCAAGCTGGCAATCTATATTGTATATGGAACTGTGGATACACATAGGGTATCTCCTCCCTCTCCCCCCCCCTCCCCCTGTGTATCCCCCCATCCCCAATCCATACACACATGCACCAGAAACTGCTAGGTATTAGCAGGGAGCTTTTGAACCAAAGAAAGAAAATGAATATTAAGTAACCTCTCCTCTCTACCCAAAATTATTATTTTTTCAAACCTGAAGGCATTAGTATCAGAATGTAGAACAACATTAAAACTATTTTATGAGTCTAGACAAGGTGAGAGTATTATAAGACAGACAAAAAGATATGAGGGATTAAAGAGACCATAAACTTAATCTTGCCACTTTTGATTCAGATTATTGGTTTCAGAGATATTGACTGACAATATTAATCCAGGGTTTGTCAGTTATTAATTACTGAAAATACAAGTACTGTTGTTTAGATATTATAAGTACAAGTATTGTTATTCCCTAATAAATAATACCTCTGCATTCAAGATTATGGATGACAATATTAATGCAAAGTTTTTCAGTTAATAATCACAGAAAAAACAAGTATTGTTTTTTTCCCTAATTGATATGTGAGGTTTCATCTGTTAAATTGAAGAGACAACCAAAGGATTAGTGGAAGTGACAGACTCTTGGGAGTTAATATCTCTCTATTGAGACCTGAAAGTATATAAAGCCTGTCAGTTCATCATTTTCACAGATTCTTGAATTTTCAATATGGCAAACATTTCACCTGGGCAGTCAACAACTAAGAAGTTCTTAGAAAATCTGGAAGATATTTTCAAGTATGTCACAGAAGGTATTTATCCAGACAGCATGGATAGATCTCAGAAGAAAGATTTTCGAGTCAAATGCAAAAAAATTTCTGTTCAAGATGGTATTCTCCACTATCAGTCTAAAAAAGGTAAGGTTAATTATTATATATTAGGCCAAATAAAAAAAATGTCTGTTTCTCAGGCCCTCCCGCATGGTCATTTTGGGTGCCGCATGCTCTCTTTTTATTAGCCATACAAACTTGAAAAAAAAATTTTTGTTGGTTTATGTCAGATAAAATACACAAGTTAATCTAAGTACCTTAGCAGTTGTTTCTAGCCAAGTCTTGGCTGTGTATATAGGCAGCCAAGACTTGGCTAGAAACAACTGTTAAGCCTTAAGATGTACACTGTTAAAGTGTAGCAAACATATACAACAATCTTCACTCCCTGAGGGGTTAAAAAAAATAGTGAAAAAAAATATCGCTCGCCCGCATGCATTTTTCTAAAACAGGGCAGAAACAGAAGTAGAAACAGAAGATCTACTTTGGGTGGCCTTATATATGTCATTATTGACATTTTCTTGAAAACTATGTGAGAGGGATATAAATCTAATTAATCCTTATAGATATGTATATTTTCCACAAGAACTAGCCCACTGAAGTTACTCCAATACTGACCTGTGCATCTTCCCCCCCCCCCCCCCCACACTCTTAGCCTTCCATAAAGGTCCTGATGATGTTCATTTTGTTAGATCTTGTTCTGATATTATAATTTCAAAATGTGTACATATTTTTTGCTTGTCAAAAAGCCAATAAAGATCTGAATTGAAAAATATTTTTTGTCTGAGTGAATTTTTTTCATGAAAAAACCTGTCAAACCTGGAATGTCAGAAAAAATAATAATATGGTACTCAAATCTAGGGATCCCCTCCACACCATGAATAGTCATGCCTGATGTTATCAATGTTTAAAAAAATATTGGGGGGGGGGGGGGGGATACCCAGGGTGGGGGGGGGGAAGATACACTAGTGTATCTTCCCCTGCGGGGGGGAAGATGCACTAGTGTATCTTCCCCCGGAGGGGAAGATACACAGGGGGGGAAGATACCGTGGGACACCGGGACTAAACAATATCGTGTTTCACATTACAGGTCAGCATGCTGTATACAGCACGTCTCCCATTTTCAAACGACGCTATGGGGTGTTGTACTAACACAAAAGATTCTGACTGGTGATTCTGGAGATGAAAATTACCAATGCGTCAAATTACATATTTTTGCCCAGGTTTTCAGTAATGCAAAACTAGAGAGTCAAATATCAGCTTTGGGCGTTAACTTGTCAAATTTGAATCTGACCTATGTCACTCCACCACCAGGATGTTATACACTATATATCTGTAGATTCTGAATGGTGGATCTGATAAAGAAGACATCTTTAAAGATTATACGTCATACTATGCGTAAAGATTATACGTCATATTATAATAAGTTAAAACGTGGGCCTCATAGGGAACCCAAATATTAATCCAATGACTTAATTTGAACAACGTAAATCTGAGCCTAGCAAGGGTGTTGTATACCAAGTATAAAAACATTTTGAATGGTGATTCAAGAAGATTTCAAAGAATATTCCTCTTGTGCCCCAAGTTAAAATTAGGGCCCACAGGGAGCCCAAATGTTAAACAGGGACTTTGTTGGCAAAACTATCGAAATCCCTCCCCCCTCCCCCAAGGACGATGTATGCCAAATATCAATTGAAGAAGAAATAATTGAGAATAATATCACAATATTTGCACTATGTTAAAAATGATTTATTTTGACTAGCGGTACTGAAAAACAACGAATCGGCCGCATCCGCCCGCGTAATTTGCAAATTTAGCAGTTGAAAAAATATTGATGTCACATGATATGGTTTTGTTGAAATTTTTTGAAAAATTTTAAAAAATGATATTTAAAATAATAGATTTTGATATCGTCTGCGTTGGGTAAAGGGTTAAATATTATTCCTCATATAAGACTAAGTTAAAAATCCGGCTTTAATAGGTAGTCACAATATTAACTCAGAGACTTGGTTTGAACAAAATTAGATTTTACCTCCTTAAGAATGCTGTATACCAAATATCAACAGATTTTGACTGGCGGATCAGAAGAAGAATATTTTTAAAGATGATTCTCCATACTGTCCAAGTTACAATTTGGGCTTCCATAGAGAACCCAATTATTAACCGATGGACTTGGTTTGAACAAACTTGATACTGACCCCGAAAAGGATTATGTATACCATATATCGAAAATTTGGGTCAGCGGTTTTGGACAAGAAGAGTTTTAAAGATTCCTTTTTCAAATTGGACTAAGTAGTCATTCGGGTTCAAATTGGAGGCCCAAAATTAATATTAGCCGATGAACTTGATTTGAATGTACCTGACCTCTATAAGTATTCTGTGTACAGATATGAAAAGTTTTTGACTGATGGTTCTTCGAAGAAGAGGTTTAAAGATTATTTCTCATATTGGACCAAGTTAAAATTAAGGCTCCAATAGGGAGCCCAAATACTAATCCAGAGACTTTATTTGAACAGACTTAGATCTGACCTCCCTAAGGATTCTGTATATCAAAAATCAAACATTCTGACTGGTGGATCTGAAGAAGAAGATTTTTAAAGTTTATTTCTCATTTTGTATTAATTTAAAATTTGGGCTCCCTTAGATAGCCCAATTGTTAACCGGTGAACTTGAGTTGAATAAATTTGAATCCAACCCGTGAAAGGATTCTATATACCATATATTAAAACATTCCGACTAGTATTTCTGGAGAAGAGTTTTATTGGAATAAGTTAAAACTGAGGCTCCAATAGGGAACCCAAATATTAACACAGGAACTTGGTGTTTACAAAATTAGATTTAATCGCCCTAAGGATACTGTTTACCAAATAGAAAAAAGATTTTGATTGATGGACCTGAAGAAGGACATTTTTTAACCCTTTACCTAACATGAAAAGCAGACGACACTTGCAAAAAAAATTCTTGAATAACTATTATTTGCAATTGTTGTCTCAAAAACATAGGTTGACGAGCTCGTTCCAACGAGGGGTCATCACCTATGTTTTTGAGACAAAAAATGAAAAAAATAATGAAAATTAATTGGCGATTTTGAGAATAGCGCTGGCCGGTTTTGGCCGTTACGTTGGGTAAAGGGTTAATAGCAAGGATTCTTCTGCCCTCTGTGGGAAGGGGTCTGGGCCCCATGCAATTGGGGAAATTCACTTCATGAAATGTCCTTTTAGGAATTTGTTTGGGACAAAAAACACACAAAGAATAAGAAATGTCACCTTCACGCTGAATTGAGAATATTAATTGAGAAGCTACTACACGTACATGTATAGTTCATGTAGTTAGTGTTTTATAACAGTATCTGTAATCTCTAGCAAATGAATTGTTCTTAAATATTAATAAATAATGAAGATATTTTTGCATTTTGCCACAGTTCAAAAATCTACATATCGTGGCTTTGCATTTGTGACCAGGCAAGTCTTGGCAGCCTGTGTAGGAAGCCAAGACTTTCCTAGAATCTATTGACAAGGTTCTTGGGATGTAACTTGTTAACATATCTAAAAACTGCCTGTTGAGCCACCTGCTAGTAATGCAGTAAAGTGTGACAAAAGTCAAAATTAGACCTTCAAGAGTTAAAGAAGAATGAAATATTTATTTGAATGGGGACTGTGATTGGAAATATTTTATTTGAATTGGAGAAAAATCATTCCAAAACGCCACTGGGAAAGGGTCATACATTTGGCCCCTGTAGACCTCCAAAAGAATCCCCGAATAGGCAGCCCAAATGTTAACACGGAAATTTGGTTTAACTAAGATAGATCTGACCTCCCTAAGTATGCCGTATACCAAATCTCAAAAGATTCTTTCTTGTGGATCTGAAGAAGAAGATTTTTAAAAATATGTTTTCATATTACACTAAGGCAAAAAACAGACCCCTATGGGCGGCCCAAAAATTAACCGAGGAACTTGATTTGGAAAAAACGTGAATTTGCAACGCGTAACGAGATTGTATACCAAACATTAAAAATTCTGACTGGGGTTCTGGAAAAGAAGATCCTTTAAAGTGTTCAACAAGGGAGTTTATTTTGTTAATATCTGTTGAGTGAAAATAAGACATTTCTTACTCATCAGGACTTCTCTGACAAATATATCATCCGTACTTCATTTACAGTCTTTCAGGGAGTGATCAACTCTCTGCCATTAAAATGGAAAAATGTAATAAAGCAAAACCAGAAGCTGCATAGTATCATCCACAAAAACATTGAATTATTAAATAGTAGTATCAAAGCATGCAGAACGTTTTGTCTAAAGTTTCTTGAATTTGTAGCAAAGAGCTCAAGAAAAATGGAATGATCTATTGGATTTTAGCTTTCAACCCGAGGACTGGAGGTTGATATACAGTAGATCATTCAAGATTTTGGACGACACATACCTGCAATCCTTTCAATTTTAACTTTTACATAGATGCTGATATACCAATTCTAGGCTGTATAAAATCAAATGTGTAGAGACCGAACTGTGTACCTTTTGCAATGAAGCAAAATAATCCATTCTGCATTTATTTTACAACTGTTCGATCTCAAGAACAATCTTATTGAGGTTATCGGAAACACTAAAAGAAAAATGTAATATCTCGATCGATATATCCCCTCAAACTATTATACTAGGTTCATGTGGCCAAAGTGAAACTCGAATTGACCACGATTTTGCAGGTTTATGTTTAATTTTTTACAAAATGTTTGTCTATTCCAGCAGAGTGAGAAAGTGTCACCCAACCTATGAAAGTTTCATTGCGCAAGTGAAGCACTATCGCAGCGTAGAGTCTATGCCAGTACAAACCCCCAGTCACAAAGGAACAATCGCAGTCAAACAAAGGTGGGACAAATTATGTAATCTCTTCACTGACTCAGCGCTATGACTACACCTCAATTTTGTATGCTATTTATCTATGTAAGTAAGTGTATCTGAAATAAGAAAATAAAAAAAAAATGTTTTATGGTTCCCTTCCCTGATCTTGAATGATGGTCTGTTGTGTGAGAGGGCTGAAGAAGGCACTCCAACAAAGGCAGAAAATGAAACCCACAAGCTGAGAGGGCCATCGGTTTTGCCCGCCTTTTAGAACCGATTATGATGCTGATATGGTCGAATATGGAGCGGTTCCAGGAAGTCTGATCAGATTGGGCTTGGAAGTCCAATTTAAACGTGGGAGAGTCGGTGGTCATTACTGTGTTTTCGAGAAGGGGAGACTTCTGTATCGCCCACCCTCGACAGAAGATACGCACTGGTGTTGTCCTCAAATATGCCAATATAATAGGACTATAATATAAAAGCCACTATAATCCTTTATAAAGGGGTGTCTGGTGAATGCATGGTCATTTCCTTACACAATATGTTAGTGATATTGTCTGGACGTATTAGGATTAAGGAAATATGAAAAAACAGCTGTCAGTATTATAATAGGACGTCAGGGATTGTGGAAAGAATGAGACTATAGACCCAATTGATTCTGGAACTGATGTGGTTGGACAGATTTCAATTACGTGGGGGCGAGTACGCGGGATATAAAATAAGCGGGCAGTGTTCCTAAAATGTGCAGTGATCAATCTGAAAAGTTCAGAGAGCAACCAGACATGTACTGTGATCATCCACATTTTGTGCAGTAATCATCTGAAACCACTGAGTTTGGAGACGATGTGCTCAAAAGTCAGAAGACTGGAGAGTTCAGCGGTAATATTTCCTTAAAATTTCCTTCTTAACTAAGCAACCTAAATCAGTTCAGATACAACTGTTTGGCGCCTGAAGAGTATCTATTTGTGTCATTCAGGTGTTTTGTGTTTAATGTTGATCTTATTTCATAGCTCCAGTCAGGCGCTGTCACTCGAGTAACTGACCGTAATATTCTGGATATGAAATATATATCAACCTAGTTAGCAGATATGCACGTAATTACTTCGTTTTGAATAATCCTAGCGGAAGTATTTGAGCTTTTACATCTATTATCTGGAAAAAAATTCTTCACAATAATAATTACTTGGTGTAAGTTACAGTTATTAATGTTTCAGCCAAATGCCTGTAAATTGTAATGATGTCTCTGATATATGTTTTTTACATGTCCAATTTATTTGCGCCATACTGAAATTTCCCCTTAACTTTCAGCATTAGTTTTGTGCCTCAGATAACATCAACTTGTTGTCAATCACTTGAACACTATACATATGAGTATTTTACGTTAAAACAAGAATATATATATTATAATGAGAACGTAAAACCAGGGATTTGACAAAATCTCTGTTCCACTCACATTTCATGAAATCCCTGCTTCAACAGAAATTTCATGAACTCCCTAACATCTTCAGGGATTTCGTGAAATCACTGAATATCTGGCCCGAAGTTTCACGATTTCACTAAATTATTGAAGAGGGAAATCACGTAACGCATGTGATGGGTGCATAATATATGTTTAATCAGAACAAACTTTCGATCAGTAATAGACACATCGTCGCCTGAGTGGTGGAATGTCCTATGTCCCCCATGGGACATAGGACATTCTACTACTCAGGTGACGACATGCATGGTTGGTCGAATAATCACTGGAGTCAGCCGCGGCCAGAGCGCAGAATACGCAAATCGTGCAGTGATAATTTTTTTCCTTACTTTATACCCTGTCAGGAGCACGATATAATCTCGACGGTGGGAGCGCGGATGGCTTCCCGGGAATGCTCTTTCAAAATGGAAGGTCAAAGTGGTCCTCTGGTGGCTTCCTTGCACACAATTAAAATGTTTTCCAGTCAAAATGTTCCCTCAATACTTTTAATAGACTCATTCAAATTATGCAAAAAGGAAGTCATTTTATTAAGGCTTACCAAAAAGTCACGTAGGTGCTCTCGCTGTATTTTATTTATTGATTTTTATTTATTGTTGTTTAACGACACTTTCGATAGCCAGGGTCACCTCGCGTCGGACAGTTTTACGGGTGGAGGAAGCCGGAGTTCTCGAAGAGAACCACCGAGCAACGGCGAGCAACCGACAGACTCCTCATCGTACTAACTCCACACAAACAGGGTTAGCACTGGTTGAAGACAAGTGCACCATGGAGATGCAGTACGCCAAAGTACACAACGCCACCACGCCCCCCCCCCCCCCGCGTGGGCAATTAGACACAACGCGGTTGCCGCAGGTGTGATTCGAACCGAGGGCCTCTCGGCTTGCAGCCTGCACCTCTACCTACTATGCCAGCGCGCTCCTCTCGCTGTACGTATGGGTCACAATATTATATGCGATAACATATCGACATCCACGACCTGATGTGTTATCGCGGATAATATCGTATCCCCTGGTCTCAGTGCATGTAACAAAATGAGTCACCAAAGATGTATGTACCCCTTGGATCCGCCCTTGTGTGGTCATGATATAATTAAACATATTTAAACTGGATCGTACGTCGTGTTCACACCTTCTGAACTCGACACGATACGATAGAACTCTGTTTTATGAAATTGCTACTTTTGTGTCCATTGTGAGCTACCCATAGATACCGAAGTTAATACGGGATGTCACACAAGTCTGTATATCTCCAGTCACCAATTTGTTAGCCCAACCCTTCACGTTTGCCATGTGATTCCACATTCCCCCTGTCTACATGTGTACGTCATCACTTCTTACACCGGATAACACAATTTAATATGCCACAACGCTAGTTTGTCCAATTAGAACGCTGGAATACGATCTGAGGGTTGCGCCGTGTCTGGTAACTCACCTGATATTATTTGATATCGGATTAGATGCCACCATTACTATTTTGATGCATTTCTACAATTTTCAAAATATTAATAAACACAAAATAAGAGGATTTAAATACAGTACAGTCGCCGTGGGCGGACACTTTTCCACGTGTCCACAGTGGTTGTAGAAAACCGTGGGCAAATTACCTTTTAACTGCCCACGGCAATTTATGTGGACAGAGATTTTTCTAGACCATGGGCATGCTACCTACTTGCCCACGGAATTAATAACTAACACGGCAATTCCCGTGGAGTCCACATGATCTGACATTTTATTACACAACTATAATATTTATGTTACGTAATTTTTCTACACGATAGCAATAAGAAAAAAATCTGTTAACATCGGAACGAGGTCAAAATATCAGACTAGTTTCTGTTCTCCCCTGTCACGACAAATTTCCGGGAAAATCCAACTGACGAAAATGCAGAAAGTAAAAAGCTTGTGACCATGTGATATTTATCTACTCATCTGTTTGCCATTTGTTAACCCTTTACCTAACGCTATAAGTAGACGACACTCGTGAAAAAAATTCTTGTGTAACTAAAAATTTTCATTTTTTGCTTCCAAAAACATAGGTTATGACCCCTCATTGGAACGAGCGTGACGCGCTCGTTCGAATGAGGGGTCATAACCTATGTTTTGGAAGCAAAAAATGAAAATATAAGATAGATTAAATGGCGATTTTCGTGTATAGCGCTGATCGGTTTTGGCCGTTACGTTAGGTAAAGGGTTAAATAAAAAAGGAGGGATATTTTCACCAATTATGAATTTATCGTCACCAAATAAGGCCTCTCCAGTTCCCCCTAACGGCGTTATTTTTATCTTCCGCTTCCGCAAAGTTCCGGTTCGTTTTCGCGACAGCTGCCGGCTGTCTTCGAAATTCGAATCCAGAGTTGAGAGTATAATTTCAGAAAAACAAAACATGTTTTGTCTTGGGATTTGTATCAGTCCCCCTCCCCCTAATTGACTGTTGTGCTCCGACTCAAAACGGCCTCCGATCTGAATGAAATCATGTAGGCAATGGCGGATCTAGGATTTTTAACGGCGTGGAAGAGATCGGGAAGGAATTGGTGGGGTTTCCGGAGAAAATTTTAAATTTTTCGAATGATTTCCTCGCACCTGAGACAACGAAAATGGATTATATATCCACAATGTGCAACGCATCTCTTTGAAAAAATAGGGGGGAACGCCGAGAGCGCCTTTAACGGGAAGTTTTCCCAATCATTTATGCCCATGTTGCCTCTTCTATCCCAAGCGTTGGTTACTGGGTCATAATCCACCAGTAAAGCAGGGCTTGTTTACCACAATGAACAAGCACTGCTTCACTTCCAGGGATCCCCACGGGGGTCGGTCCATTACAGGTGGGAGAAGTACCTCTCGAGTATTCGCTTACCAATACCTGATGTTGGTTTTTAACCCTACCCCTGTCGATATTAATAAAAGTTAGCCCCAGTGGTCTGCGTTGAATGGGCAAGACATGGTGGGTGTGCGTGACAATAAAGGTTTTTCAAAGAGACGAACAGAGGCGCAGCGTCAGACAAGATAGATCCATTAGTCTGGTGAACACAAGTCGTTTGAAATTTTTAATCCTTTCAAACGCTGCTGTATATAGTATACACGTGCCACTAACTTCTGTAAAACTACTTCAGAAGGATTATAGCAGGTCATAAATCATAAACACAAGAGCACCATTAATTGCCGATTAACATAAGTCAATCAAGTCAATTAATTAATCATTGATGAATAACAAACAATCTTGCAGAAAAAAAATAATAACAACCAAGAGAATAAAAATGTTGTCAATCAAGTTAATTAATTTAATCATTGATGAATAACAAACAATCTTGCAGAAAAATAATAACAACCAAGAGAATAAAAATGCTTGGTTTATATTTTTTCATTCTTTCACTTTTCACTTTAACAATTAAAAATATACAAACTGATTAATAGAGGATCCGGGACGAACCGACTGATCAAGCCAGTCCCACTGATATCCATATTTTAATTCCGAAGTAATTTGTCGATATGTCCAGGTTAAAAAAAACGAAACTAATTTTAACGATGCATTTTTATTGTACTATCAGAATTACTCGGAAATTATCCACTAAAAAGTGCGACTTTCATATTGCACTTTTTAGTGAATAGTTCCGAAATAATTTATCTATAGGGCCAGTTTAAAAAAACGATATTAATTTGACGATGCATTTTTATTGTACGCTGAACTATCCGAATTACTCCGAAATTATCCACTAAAAAGAGACTTTCATATTGCACTTTTTAGTGAATAATTCCGAAGTAATTTATCGATAGGGTCAGGTTAAAAAAACGATATTAATTTGACGATGCATTTTTATTGTACGCTGAACTATCAGAATTACTCCGAAATTATCCACTAAAAAATAAATCCCATTTGTGATTTTGATGACTTGTTCACAGGTCTCTTTTTACGCCCAGGTTGCAGGAATAAACTACGAGTTGTTTAAAACTGGGTAGAACAGTTTCAACTACGAGTTGTCTGGTGTCAGAATACTGGGATGTCCAGAACAGTGGTACGCTTCAATCGAACAGATGTACCTGTATGCCACACAAAGTGCATGGAGGTGCAATTTTACTAATTTGCCCGAATAATTATTTAAATTATTATCAGAACCCGAAAAAGGTTCAAGGCCTGGGGGTCCTGTCATGATTATCCTCTTTCTGCATAAATATATGACATTAAACACAAATAAATAAATAAATAAATAAATAAATAAATAAATAAATAAATAAATAAATAAATAAATAAATAAATGGGCCTGAGCACTGTGCGCTAATTTCTCCGGGCTGATGTTCCTTTGTCAACATATTTCCAGGCCGAAAATTCTAGAAGCCGAATGCTCCTCTTCCCGCCCGAGCTTATAGTTGTCAACGAAAGCGAACGAATTGTTCAACAGTCGATCGAAAATCAGATTCGGTTTAACAGAACGATCATATCAACACATAATTGCATATCAGCGATATTCCCAGTTTCACTATTTTATTTTCAACTATTTTTTTTTCGTTTTGTACACATTTTTTTCAAAGCACTCGTTGGCAATCGACATGGATTTGTCACTATGTCTTGTTTTCACAGTGTGGGTGCTATTCACTTTTCAGATTGAGAAAATGGGACGAAATTTTGACAAGTTATCATTTTTTTTTCCTTTTTGTAAATACAAAAATGACCATATAACTGTGCTTGCAAATTGAAATGATAAAGAAATAAATATTTTTAAAAAGAGTCCTATTCTATCAAGACGTGTTAAAAATTATTTCCAGTTACATTTCTGTGGGCAGACGTGTTTCGGATTAATTATGTGGACACTGTCGTCCGGCATTATCATCGTTCAGTAATCTTTTCGACAGAAGTCCACAGGCTTTTGCCCACAGAACTACATGCCCACAGAAGTCCACAGAAATTGGTATCAAACTGATTTCTGTGGAAAACCAGCGGGTGTCCACTGTGGACATGTGGACAAATGCCCGCCCACGGCGACTGTACTGTATCAGAAATATTTCCAAGGTACCGTATTTACTGATATAAAACCTTAAATATTTAATTATTTGAACCCTGATGGTATCTTCCATGCCAGTTTAATGGCAGCAAATGGAAGAGTCCATGTTCATTATTAGGGTGTAGACCAATTACTATTTTCGACGTGCAGCCTTGGGGCTGCACGTTGGAAATATTGATTGGTCTACCACACACAGGCACTGAGCACCCATCCAATTAATGAAATTATCATGTATCATGTTTCTGGACGGAAAACGGCCGCTCGTGTTCAGAGGGTTAAACAATTGTACAGAAAATATTATTTGCAGTCCCTAAGTGCTTTGTTCTTTTTACAATTCTACCGTTTTTCAAGCTGAAGCGATCATTTTCTTTACGACTTACTCAAAAGATTAAAATTGATGTTTTGAACATTTAAATGTGCTTTGTTAACCCTATCAGCTGGTAATCCCCGTAAATGTTTCTAAGGGTATTTCAGATGCGCTTGCGGTGATACGTTTTATTTTTTAAACAAATATCGTACCTCAAACAGCGACGATTGTTTACTGCCACCATAGATACGTACCGGTGTCTGTCACTGTTGCTGATTTCGCGCAGTTATATCTATAGCGGACTCTAAAAAATAAATGCCCGATCGTTCTTTGATTCTCGTGAAAATTTATTAATCCTTTGATTTACATGGCTTTTCGAGATAAGTCGCATGGCATCCGGATCAGTATATTCTTTACATGAATTCGTAATGTAAAAAAAGCTGCACCGTAAATATGAACTGCAGTGGCGTAAATCAAAAGTTGTTTTGAACAGAGAACTGTATTAGCATCAACGAGATCTTGTCTATAAGCGTATTTGCATGGACAAACAACAATATATTGCCGACTTGATCGCCGATAATTTCCAGCGACCATGTATGTTAACTAAAATAACTGAACGTTTTCTCCACCGAAAGAAAAAGTCGGTCCTGTCAAACCACATAATCAAGGCAACCATCGCTGATAACTTCAATTTTTTGTCACACCAGTGGATGTCGAAACACTATCTCACACAATCAAGTAGTCTACCCCAAAGCAATGTGCACTCCACGCATTGCCTATATGGATACTCAGAGCATGTCTTTCAAATACAACCAGGCTATTTTGCAAATGGTTAACGACTCACATTCAACTGGCACGTTTCCGGAGGGGATGAAACAAGCACTTGTAATTCCCCTAATCAAAAAGCCATCACTAGACTCCAACAGTCTGAAGAACTCCCGCCCTTTCTCTAATTTTCTTTTTCGGCAGACCTTGTGGAGAGGGTTGTAGTTGGTCAGCCCCGATCTCACTTGAAATCTAACCTTTCCTAAGCATTTCAATCAGATTACAAACCATGTTGTAGCATTAAGTCTGCACTCTTGATAGTCCAAATGATTTACTGTTAGCAACGGATAAACAGTTGCTATCGTGTCTCGTGATTCTGGATCTCAGCGCTTCCTTCGACACTATTGATCACATGACCCCCATTGAGCACACAGAAAATAGAATTGACATCAAAGGCATAGCATGTTAAGGGTTTCGCTCATATTTACAAGGCGACACTCGGTGTGTTGTTATCAACGCTGAGCTGTCTGCAAAACTCTCCCTCTGATACAGCGTTCCTCAGGGGCCTGTTCTAGGGCCGATCCTTTACGGCATACATATCCTGTCCCTCGGTGACATAATAAGAATAGACGGGCTAAATTATTACTGCTGCGCTGATGACACACATCTATATATCCATTTCTATAAAGATAGCGCAACCTGCTCCGTGCAGCAGCTATAACACTGCATTCTGGAATAAAGTCTTGGATGGCTATCAACTTCCTGAAATTGAACCATGACAAAACAGAGATTATCTATTTTGAACTCCATAGCAATTAAGTAAATTTCCCCAAAATGATTTAAATATCCAGGATGTATCTCATCTTCCCAGTAAGTTCGTAACTCGTTTTTGTCTTAGATGAAAACCTATCACTTGACACACATGTTAAGAACAACTGGGGTCGCAGTGGCGTTGCGATATCCGGTTCTCGTCAGATCACCGACGTTAAGCAACGTCCAGCCCGGTTAATCATTGGATTAGTGACCGCCTGAGCGATCAATTCGGACTCCCGGGTTGTGTCCTTGGTCAAGGCACTTAACCCCGATTGTTCACATGGGAGCACGATGGCGCCGTGTTCTAAGCCGTACTGCACGTCGATGGTACGCATGTCTTCAACCAACTTAACCCTGCCTGTGCTGTAGTGCCGAGTTACGATGTTGGGGAGCTGGCAGCTGCTCGTCGTTGCTCGGTGGTTCTCTCCGGGTACTCCGGCTTCCTCCACCCGTAAAACTGTCACGGTCGTGATTAGACATTGTGCATAAGTATAGGACCTTAAATACCAATAAATAAATGATAAATAAATAAATAAGAACAACTGCCAAGTGGCATATTTTCATCTGAGGAACATAAGCAAAATTAGGAACTTAAAGGACAATAAAACAGCTGCGCTACGTATATATGCCTTTGTGACAACGGTAATTGATTAAAGTAGCTCACTGTTCTTTGGATTAACAAACACCAACATCATAAAACTACAACAGATATAGAATTGTACAACCCGAGTGGACACAAAGAATAAAAAAAACACATGTCACATAACACCTGTCCTTCGTAAATTGCATTGGCTGCCAGTATGCCAGAGAAAACAATACAAACCGTGTCTGCTGGACTTCAAGTACCTTACTGGCCTTGCACCATCTTACCTCTCAGACTTTCTGAATTGTTATGAACCTGCCAGAACCCTAAGGTCTAGTAAGGAAATTTTGCTTTCACACCCAAGGACGAAACTGACGCCTGCAGGCGACAGAGCATTCTCTCTGTGGCTGCTCCCACTCCTTTCAGAGCCTGCGTTCATTTAGGAATGTCATTAAAATACCTTTCTTTAAACAGGCATTCCAATTAGCAACTGAAAAGCCAAAAACCTCGTGGATTTTAGGCTTATAAGTAATTATTAATTATTATTATTATCTCCCAAACTACTCTTTGATTAAGTAGTCTGTGGTTTCTCATTCATCTATTTTATCTTCCAATGGTTTTGCTTTTTTATCGTCCAAATTCCCACAAAAAAAAATTTAAGAATACCAGGCAAAGTTCCTGCCAGTGGACCTCCGGGTTCAACCTGGAAGTCCGAGGCCTGAAACGTTGCATTGTATTCTTAACCCTTTACCCAACAAATCGCCCGCATCCGCCCGCGTAATATGCAAATTCAGCAGATGAAAAAATATAATTTTTCGAAAAATTTCAACAAAACCATATCATGTGACCTCTCTTTGGAACGAGCTCGTCGCATGATATGGTTTTGTTGAAATTTTTTGAAAAATTTTAAAAATGATATTTAAAATAATAAATTTTGAAATCGTCTGCGTTGGGTAGAGGGTTAAACGTTATCAACGGAATCATCAGTTATTATTTGTATGAGACTTTTACGGGTGTTTTAGTGAAACTCCTCTTTTAATGTACTGTATTGTACATTATATGGAGAATATTAGTAGGCTTACTTCCGATTACGGGAAATTTACTGATGCCGACCGACTGCCCTTGATAAGGGGGCGCGGTGAAGTTGCGGTAACCGGTTCTCGTCAGATTACCGAAGTTAAGCAACGTCAAGCCCGGTTAGTCGCTGGATGGGTGACTGTCTGAGCGATAGATTCGGACTCCCGCGCTATGTCCTTGGGCAAGGCACTTAACCCCGATTGTCACCAGAGTGACTGATCATTCTGCGACGCTCATAGACAATATATTTTTCAAACAATCTAATAAACTCTTTCAAATCCGGCATAATTCTCACTGATGTATCCGATCATTTTGGAATCTTTTATGCTGAATCTGTAATTATGCCATTAGATAGTACAAGGCCACTTCTATTCAGGAAAATAAACCCTACCAGTATCGAATATTTCAAAGCATTGCTGTCCCAGTGTGACTTTTCACCAGTTATGGATTCCAACTGTCCCAGTGCTGCTTATGAACACTTCTTAAACATTTTTATGAACGCATTTGAATCAGCATTTCCTTTGCAAAGTGAAAAACGGAATAAGAAACACATAAAGCGACAGCCTTGGATGACGAAAGGTCTTTTAATCTCAGCTAACAACAAGAATAAATTTTTCATAAAACAATAAGAAGTCCAACAGAATTTAATGTAAGAAACTACAAAAATTACTGTCGATTGTTTAACAGAATTAAAAAACAAAGCAAAGCTATGTATTACGAAAATGTCCTGTTGGAAAATAAAAGCAATCTGAGAAAAACGTGGCAAATTCTAAATAAAGCTCTAAACAGAAACAAAAACAAAAGTAATTTACCTTCTTTTTTTTAAGCTGGGTGAAAAAAGATAAATACCCCGAACGAAATCGCTCAGGAATTCAACATTTTCTTTGCAAAAATAGGACAGGAGACATCAAAACAAATAAGGAATCCCCGAAAACCTTTCGTCGAATTCATGAAATCTCCACTCCCAGATAATATGTTTGTTCTACCAACGTCGTCTTTTGAAATTATAAATATCGTAACTAAAATGAAGCCTAAAGCACGTCAGGACTGTGAAAATATTTCATCGAGTATCCTTAAACACTCGATAGATTCGGATTGCCGACCCTCTTGCTCATATTATGAACATTTCCTTCAGCCAGGGAATAGTTTCTGACAGAATGAAAATTGCAAAAGTAATCCCAATTTTTAAATCAGGCGATGAAAACAACTTCACAAAGTACAGACCAATAAGTATTTTGCCTGTCTTTTCAAAGATTTTAGAAAAACTTATGTTTGATAGATTGATGAAATTTATGAACAAATTTGATATCCTCTATCACCAACAATATGGTTTTAGGAAGCAGCACAACACACTACATCCAATTATGCAATTGTTAAAACATGTCGCCGTCGAAAATAACAAAGCCAGTAAGGAAACCACTTTAGCTATCTTTCTTGGCCTTTCTAAAGCCTTTGATACAATAAGTATCGACATCCTTCTCCAAAAACTTGAACATTATAGAATAAGATGTAGCGCTATTAGTTGGTTCAAAAGCTATCTAAAGAACAGGAATCAGTATGTATCGTTTGGTGATAGTAAACCAAATCTAACTAAACTCACATGTGGAGTTCCACAAGGTTCTATATTGTGTCCCATTTTATTTTTAATATACATTAATGACATAAGTAATTCAACTACATTAAATGTCTTATCGTTTGCCGATGACACAGAAGCATATAAGTCTGGAGCGGAGATACATGCCCTAATCTCAGATTTCAATGAGCAATTACAAAATATATCTGACTGGTGCGCAGCCAATCACCCAGTCCTGAACGAAAAGAAAAACGAAATACATTTTACTTAATCCAGGTCATAGAGAAAGGAATGTTACTCATCAGAATGTCTATATAAACAATCGGGCAATCTGCAAGGTTGGCAGTGGGGAAAGTGAGAAATCCTTAACGTTTCTTGGTAATAAATATTGATGACAACTTATCGTACAACGCCCATATATCTCACCTCTGCACGAAAGTCGGACTTGCCAACTTCGTTCTCAATAAAGCCAAAGAGCGCCCCCCCCCCCCCCCCCCATAATGTTATGAAAACTTTATATTTTACTTTGATACAGAGCCACTTCATCTATGGAATTCCTTTATGGGGTACGTCCAAATCCTGTGATCGCCTTCAAAAACTGCAGAAACGAGCTTTACGAATAATAAATAATAAGAAACACAATGCCCACACTGACTCCCTATTTATTAATGATAGTATATTGAAGCTAAAAGACATATACAAACTACACGCCTTATCATTCATGTTTGATTGGCATAATGGAAACCGTCCTGGTTCATTTGTAAACTTCTTCTCAACTAACCAATCTAATATAAATACTCGTCAGGCATGTCTTTTGCACAGACACAAAACTAGAACCAAGACTCTTGATAAACTACCGGTATTTGCGCTACCAAAGCTATGGAATGAGCTAGAATTAGACATCAGAAATACAGAGAATAGGCAAGAATTCAAGGAAAAGCTAACAACAATGTTTTTTCCTCTTATTCCGAAGACATTTCCTGTTCAAACCCTTATTGTCCGGATTGTCTCCGCTGATCTGGATGCCATAAAAACTAATCAAATGTCTAGCACCGCTCACATGGCCTTCTTGGCGTAGTTTTTGAAAAAACTATACATTCTCAACCTATAATTCAAGGACATAGCACATGCACCCCCTCCCCCCCCCCCCCCCGCGCCCCATTGGCGCGAGCTCAACGAGATCGTTCCAGTGAGGGACCAAGTGCTGTAGTTTTGAGGCAGAGTGTGATAACAAACAAAAATGTGAATAGGGACTTCTATTAAGGGCCGGGGTGGTTTCGGAGGTTACCTTGGTAAACGGTTAACGATTTGTTGTCCAAAGTAATTGTTGTTGTTGTCTGGTTTTCTCGTCCATGCCGCCTCTCTTTCAGATCCCACCAACCATTTCATAGAACTTCTCAGTCTTGTACTATTTCCACGATAACGGGAGGAATGGTGTCAGCAGAATTAAGAGAGCGACACTTTGCGCGCATGCTAAATGAGACCCATTGAAGACACAGTAACTGGAATTCTCAAATGCTAAAGAGTAATATCCACCTCTTTCTCTTTCTGTTGATCTTTCTTTCTCTTTCTTTTTCTTCCTTCTAAGGGAAAGGCAGGAAGACAGCCAATCTGGCTATGCCTTCCCCTGCCAGTACAAAATGCAACAATTAAGTGGATTTTTGTGTAATTTAATGTACAATATGCAATATTTCTTCTTGTTGAAATTCAATATTTTTATTACATGTACTGTAATGTATATATCGCTATATTTTAGTGTATTGGCAAATAAAATATCAATCAATCAATCAATCAATCAATCAATCCACATGGGGGCACGATGACGCCATGTACTCAGGCGTACTGCACGTCGATGGTGCGCATGTCGTCAACCAATCTAACCGTGCCTGTGGTGCAGTGCGGAGTTACGATGTTGGGAGCTGGCAGCTGCTCGTCGTTGCTCGGTGGTTGTCTCCTGGTACTCCGGCTTCCTCCGCCCGTAGAACTGTCACCGACACGATATGACCCTGGCTGTTAAAGTGTCGTTAAACCCTAATATATAAATATAAATAAATATGCCCTTGATGTTAGTGCTAGCAATTTGTCAGTTTTCTGGGACGTGGATTTTGGCTGCATGTTTAGACAAACCTAATTTGAATAGCAATTACGGCTGGCTAATGATTAACCTGCATCATTTAAGTGCGGGTATGACACCGAACTTTCGAATAGTATTCCTGGTACTAAACTCATACCTGTTTATTTATTCCACCGTTCAGTTCTGTGATGTATCCACCGTGTAGTTCGCTCAGACGAATATCTGTCATTCTTATATTTTTCTCCAAGTTTAGAACAACCTCTGACCCTTTAAGTGGAAACGACATATCGACGTATCTCCGTCGGCCGCCTGTTGATCTTCGACTTCTTTGCGTATGGGTTATCTTAATGTTCGTTAACTCTGCAATAAGAACATTTATTTTATTTCATTCGCTTTTCTTCCCTCCAATAGCAATTGAATTCCCATTCGCCTTCGCCGAAAATGGTATTCCACTCCCAGCATCGTAATCCACTCTCAGCGATGACGGACTATTGTTTCTTTTTCTATCGTTTACAAATCGGTTGAGTTGAATCAGTTATAAAGGGTTGTTTTGGGAAAAACAAATAAGGAGAAACTATAATGAATACAAAAGTTCATTGCTCGAATTCGAGTTCGCTTTTATCCTCTCGTGGGCTGCGCAAATTATTTCACTCGGCTGCCGCCTCGTGAAAGAATCATCCACTAGAGGATAAAAATCGTACTCGAATCCGAACAGCGAACTATTGTTTAAGTATTGTGACTTTATTCTCGAAACAGTATTTGGATGACAAAGATAGACAGGTCATTCCAATCGGATCGGGACAGGCACTCCTGGCTGCCCACAATATTTAATTTTGTCTTGCTTCACCTTATTATGCTCCCTGAAACAAATTCGGGGAGCATATAGTCGTCGCTTTATCCGTCAGTCTGTCTATCCGTCTAACACAAATGGTTTCCCGGCGATAACTCCTGTTTACTTTGATGTGTGGCCTTATTATTTTGCACCAATATTATTTAAAGTGAAATGCAGGACAAGTTCGATTTTTACTGTCATAGTATTTCCTGCTCCGGAGTTATGCTCCTTGAAACCTAGGGGGGTTTGGTCATCCCCTACTAGGCGGGTCCTCAGGTGGCGGATAGAGGACGGCCTGCTCAATTGGGCAGGTTGGCTAATTTCTAATTAGCAGGTTTGCTCAATTGAGTTGGTTTGCTGCGAAATACACAAATAGCCCCGGACCAAAATGATCAATCCAGCTAATACCATCTGGCAGGCACCTTGTTCTCCCGCGAGGTGCGTTCTGAAGGCCCCGGAAGAAGCAATCCTGGCAGTTGAGGACTCGGGCCCCGGTTAGAGCAGTCTCCAAGGATGGGTATCAGGTCGAAAACTCTGTTTGGCCCGGGTCTCCATTTTTTCAGATAATGTCCAAGACACTGCTTTGGCCCCAATTTCGGGAGTAGAAGGATGGTCGGATGGCCCTTCTGGTCAATCGGGATCCCCCACCCCAAAAGTACTGGGTGTCACGTCGGGTGGGGGGGGGGGGGGGGCATTTGGTGGTCATTCAATCAATCATTTCTTTTAATCACATACCATAATTGCCAATGTATACTGTTTTCAAACATTTTATTTTTAACAACTATTAAATTTTGCTGCACTGTCTGTTTCAGTTCTACGTGACAATTATTATTTTAATGCTTTGTAAAATGATTGGTTGGATGATCGCCATCTGAAGACCTGGCACTTCCACACACGGGTCAATCAGCCAGTGGCATACATCGGTATCAACACTGGCTGAGTATATTGCTCCATACCAGGTATATGGGAATACCGGCAAAGCGGTGGGTTCACTGCTTGGCAGTAACCCTACCCCTTGTTGGACTCCGTGGTGGGTGGGAGCCGGAGCAATGAACGACTTATAACACTTAACATGGCAAACATACCAAATAAAAAACAAAAACGCGGGCGCGAAATTCGTTTCACCGATTCAGATTCTGACTTAGATCAAGACACAGGCAATACTTCATTTAACACTTGGCCTAAATTTATTATGATTTATGCTGCAGAGGAGGGAAAATTGGCATCAAATATTAACCCCTTTGAATTAGAAAAAGCAATCAAAGGAATAGCTGGGGAAGTCAAAAATGTTAAAAACTACGAACAGGTGGGATACTCATTGAATGCAAAAGAGAGATGCAAGCCATGAATTTGTTAAAAATGGAAAAACTGGTTGACATGGAGGTCCACGCCTTTGCACACGAAACACTAAATAGTTGCAAAGGTGTGTTACGAACAAAAGAACTGTCGGCATTGATGTGCTAGAAATTCAACAAGAACTTAAATCACAGGGGGTCACTGATGTTAAAAGAATAGAGATTAAACGAGATGGCATGATTATTCGAACAAGCACTTATATTTTAACTTTTAACTCATCCCAACCACCAAGGTCATTAAAAGTAGGATACATAAACATCGGAGTGGATTTGTACATTCCAAATCCACTTCGATGTTTCAAATGTCAGAAGTATGGTCACGGCCAGAATAATTGTAGAGGGAGAAGTATTTGTTTTAAATGTGGTCAAGAACATCCAGACCCATGCACAAATACCATTAAGTGCTGTAACTGCCAAGGCAATCATGTAGCTGCCTCAAAAGATTGCTCAGTCTGGAAAAAAAAAAAAGAAATCCAAAAATTAAATGTCAAAAACAGATCAGTTTTAAAGAGGCCGGGGAAATAGTATCATCAATGCCTGGCAAGAATTTATCATCGCCGACATACGCCAAAAAAATAATCCAAAAATTACCAACAACGTCAGTGAAATGCCAAACTCAATATACATGGCTTAAAGGTACAATACCATCTTTAGGACAGGGTTTCACAATAGACCAAACAGCCACACAGTCAACACAAACAAATTCTACATCACAAACAACAGAGCAATTAAAGGCCAACTTTGAACAGAAAAAAGAACAAAATCCCAAACCTGAACAAACAATTTCAAAAACAACAGAGGATAAACCAGAACAAAAACTAGGGAACAATACGCCTAAACCCGTACAAAATAAGGATCATACTACGAATTCAGAGCAGAAAAAGGAACAAAACAAAACAAAGCCAAAATCACAACAAGAACAAAGATCACAACAGCACACTCTGAGTCAGAATCAAATGAGAAAATTAGACAAAGAAGAAAAGAAAAAAGAAAAAAATGAAACAAAAACAATTATCGGACAGATTACCTAAGGTTCTTCAAAACCGTGTTGTCCGCAACGGGTTTGAAGGCCTTGGGGATATGGAGGTAGGTGATTGTATCGATGATACATTCGAACAATTACGTCCGACTTCTTCAAAGAATAGATCCCCGAGGAAAAATTCACCGAAGACTATTACAGGGGCTATTTCGCCCATACGTCCACCCTCTAAATCTCCCTCGAAATATGGCTAATACAAACAAAAATAACATAATACAATGGAATTGTCGAGGTTTTAGAGCAAATTTTAATGAACTGGGTCTTCTCAGCCAAAAATATAAACCTGTTGCTTTTTGCCTGCAGGAAACTCTTTTAAAGAAACCTGAGGCTCACGATCATTCAGCTTTTAAGCATTATACTTCGTATAATGCCTGGGCAGATGATGATGACCTTCACATTCGTGGAACATCTGTTTTGGTTAGAGACGATATCATTCACAGATCTGTACCTGTGAATACAAATTTACAGGCTGTGGCGGTACGCCTAACTTTAGACAAAACAGTTACACTTTGTTCGATTTACGTGTCACCAAATAAAGCACTACATCTGAATGATCTTGAGCTCCTTGTCCAACAGCTCCCAACCCCATACATTTTGTTGGGTGATGTTAACGCTCATAACCCTCTTTGGGGTAATTCCTGCAGTCAAGAAGATGTGAAAGGGAAAACTGTGGAAGAGTTCATTACAAAGTTTGATTTGTGCTTGTTCAATGATGGGTCAGACACTTATCTGCACACCGCATCTGGTTCTTACACTTCAATTGATCTTTCACTTGCATGCCCTTCCCTCTTTCTCGATTATTCTTGCAAGGTGGAAGGCGACTTGTGCGGGAGTGACCACTTTCCGGTTGTGTTGGAGAGTGTAGTTCCGGCAGACGATGGGAGGGTGCCCAGTGGAGCTTTAAAAAGGCTGACTGGGGGACCTTCATCTTGCTCTGTTCTGAACGCCTCAAGCTGGAGAAATTTAGAGAAAATGCTGACCAGACTGAACATTTTACAACAGAGTTACTTGACATTGCAAGCCAAGTCATTCCTAAAACCTCGACAAATCCAAAACGTTTCACCAAAACATGGTTTGATAACGAATGTAAACAGGCTATAAAGGATCGCAAGAAAACTGAACGGGAATTCAACAAATCACCATCCACAAATAATTTAGATAAATTACGTATAAATCGGGCAAAAACAAGACGACTAATAAAACAAAAAAGGAAATCTTCCTGGGAAAATTATGTTTCAAAGCTGAACCAAAAACACCCCCCATCAACAAAATTTGGAAAATGATTAAAATATTAAAGGCAAAGAAACCAAATCAACTGTACAACATCTAAAAGACAACAACACGCTTATCACATCAAAAAAAGGAATTTCAAACAAATTGGACTCCACATTTTCGAAACATTCGTCGTCTGAAAACTGTAATCCAGAATTTCTCAAAATTAAAAAACAGCAAGAAAAACAAAAGCTCAAATTTACCTCCAACAATTTAGAAGATTATAACGAACATTTCTCTTTGGAAGAGTTAAATAACTCTTTGCATAGAGCAAAGGATACTGCCACCGGACCCGATGAAACACATTATAAAATTTTAAAGCATCTGCCACAATCATCACTTGAACTTTTACTGTCAGTTTTCAATGACATATGGGTGACTGGCCAGTTTCCACCTTCTTGGCATAATGCATTCCAAAGCCTGATAAAGATCACAGCAACCCAAGTAATTATAGGCCTATCGCTTTAACAAGTTGTCTGTGTAAAACCATGGAAAGGATGATCAATGATCGACTTGTCTAGTTTCTGGAATCGAACAATCTACTTGCAAATGTTCAGTGTAGTTTCAGAAACCAGAGAAGTACTGTGGATCATTTGGTTAGACTAGAAACGTGGATACGAAATGCCTTCGCCAGAAAAGAACATGTGGTCGCCATCTGCTTTGATCTGGAAAAGGCATATGACACAACGTGGACGTATGGGATTTTAAAAGATCTTTTTAACATGGGATTGAGAGGGCGTATGCCTCTTTTTATTGAAAACTTTTTAAAGGACCGCCAGTTTCTGGTTCGTGTTGATTCAACGTTATCTGATCCTCACGAGCAGGAATTGGGGGTCCCTCAGAGTAGTATTTTATCTGTTACCCTCTTTTCAATTAAAATTAATAGTATCATCGACGCAATTGAGAATATGGTTGATTCGTCATTGTATGTCGATGACTTTTTGATCTGCTATACAGCAAAAAGATGGATGCTATAGAGCGCAAGCTTCAGCTGTGTTTAAATAGGATTCAAAAATGGGCTATCGAAAATGGTTTTAAATTTTCAAAGACAAAAACGAGTTGTGTTGATTTTTGCAACCTTCGGAAACATCACCTCGATCCGGAGTTGAAAATTGATGGTAGTCCTATTAAAGTTGTTCAGGAAGTGAAATTCTTAGGTTTGTTGTTTGACAACAAACTGAATTTCACTTCCCACATAAAACAACTAAAAGTTAAATGTAAGAGAGCACTGAACCTACTGAAGGTTGTTGGTAGCACTGATTGGGGTGCTGACCAAAAAAACTTTGCTCCATCTGTATGGATCACTTGTTCGATCAAAGTTAGATTATGGTTGTATAGTTTACGGTTTTGCAAGGACATCATATCTCAAACCACTTGATGCAATTCATAATAGTGGTATTAGAATTAGTCTAGGGGGCTGTTCGAACATCCCCAATAGACTCGATGCTTGTTGAAGCAGAGGAGCCTTCTCTTGAGAAGCGTAGAATTAAATTATCTCTCCAGTTAGTGTCTAAACTTTTGGCCAATCCTTCAAATCCTGCTTATAATTGTGTTTCAGACCCTCAAAATGTTGATTTTTTAACCGCCACCAGAAACACATTCCTCCATTGGGAATTAGAATCAAACCTCACATGGAGTCTGCCAAAATTGATTCTGATTCTATAAAAGAAAACCGTAAATCACATATTCCTCCTTGGCATCTTAAAAAACCTACAATTATTTTGTACCTTGCTTCTACCAAAAAATCTGATACTAATTCCTTGAGGTTCAAACAAAAATATGCCGAAATAAAGTCCAAATATAGTGCATATACAAGGATCTATACAGATGGATCTAAAGATGGTGACAAAGTATCATCAGCAGCTGTTACTGGTGATCATATCACCTCAATCAGATTACCGAATCAGAGTTCTATTTTCACAGCTGAAGTTAAGGCCATACAACTCGCACTTGAACACATCGAGAATGAACAGGAAAGGAAGTCAATTATTTTTTCTGACTCTCTTTCCTCTTTACTTGCTTTACTCAACCCCAGGTTGAAGAACCCTCTCATTTTGGAACTTCGTGAGAAGTTAACAACTCTCATGTCTGACCAATATGATATCGTATTTTGCAGGTTACCCGGACATGTAGGTATCGTTGGTAACACCAAAGCAGACAGTGCAGCAAAACAGGCTTTAACTAAGCCTCTCACTGATTTTAAAATCCCTTTCCGTGATTTTAAGCCTCATATTAGTAGTTACATCAAATCTATGTGGCAGGCGGAATGGGATGGAGCGACAAATAACAAGCTTCGTCGCTTCCGACCAACTATTTCAGATCACTACCCGGCTAGTAACCTTTGTAGAAAGGATCTTGCAGTTTTGACTCGGTGTCATGTTGGTCATACACGACTTACACATTCCTTTTCGTTGAAGGGTAATTTGCAACCAGAATGTGTTCCCTGCCAGCAGGTGTTGTCAGTGGAACACATTCTTTTGAATTGTACTGATTATAACCATGTTAGAGGGCAGTATTTTACAGTCGGATCTTTGAGAGATTTATTTTATCATACGAGCCCGCAAAAAGTCATCTCATTCTTGAAAGTAATCAACCTTTTTAATAAATTTTAAATTGTTTTACCTTTTTAAATTTCATCTATTCATGTTTATTCCACCGGGTGATTTACACAGTATTGTTTGTACTAAGTGTCTCACTTTCTCATTATGTTTCACACTCTCCATTTTTAAACCTCTTATTCCATTTGTTTCATATTTTAATCAATGGTCTTTTTGGGATATACACTTTTATCGCCGTGATATAGCCTAAGCTGCTGATGTGGCGTAAAGCACCAATAAATAAATAAATGCTCCTTGAAAAGCCAGAAAATGGTTAACTCTTTGCATGCTGCTGGCGGGTATTCCTGCCCAGGACAGTATTTCACTTGCCATTGAAATATGTATAATTTGGGCATATTAAATCCTATTTGCACCCTGTAAATTGAATGGATTTTTTTCACCAACAATTTATTGTGTTAAATTTAGATGAATTTTTCGTCAAATCTAGTCATGGCTGCTTCACAGCAGCCATGACTAGATTTGATGAAAACTATTTTTTAAAATACTCAGCGGGTTAAGAGTTAAATCAGTGATTGCTGTGTGATAACCCCAGTTTGCTTTGATGTATGACCTTATTTTTTTGGAACTCACTACGTGTAATAAAATGCAGGTCAAGTTCGATTTTCATTGTTATGGTATTTCCCGTTCCAGAGTTATGCCCTCTGAAAACCAGCAAAATGGTAAAATTAATGGTTTTAGTAGTAAGTTGAATATTAAAGTTTGTTCATCATTTTCATTCGTGCTTGACCTTTTTTCCGTTATTATGCAAATTGTCGTGTGAGAACCATAAGGTTCTCTCTTCTACAGGAAGATAGAATCTTATTGTTCTCACGCGATGATATGGAAAAGCAGAGTTGACCCTTTACAACTGATATTTTATCTGCAAATTCTAATTTACTTTTTTTTTACCACACGTGTTCTGTCCGATATAATTGTCTGAATGCATTTTCGGGGAGTATCTGTTGGCTGTGCCAATGCTTTACTTGTTTTATACAAGGAATCTCGACCAATAAGTGTAAGCGTATCACGATAGAATCTAGATCAGCTAGTGATTCGATCGTGAATAATGTCACTTTCGTTATTAATTTATTGTACATGCAAACAGGTCTCGTGAAACAGTACATGTGATGGTGAGAGTTCTGAGCATTTGAATCGAAATGAGTTGTGTTTTAACGGTGACAGAGACGGATGACGAGAGGGCAAAGCGGGTTCATGGAATATCCCTGTCCGTTTTTAACCAATCGTCGCCGATTCAATAAATATATACCATACATTTTAACAGAAAATACTCTTACGATTTTACAAACATAACATCTGCGTTTTATTTGTTTAAACATCTTCTCACCGATTTATTTATTTATTGGTGTTTAAGGTCACAGATTTCTGCACAATGGCTAATCATGACCTCGACAGTTTTACTGGTGGAGGAAGCCGGAGAGAACCACCGAGCAACTGTCAGCTCCCCAACATACTAACTACACACAAGCAGGGTTAGCAATGGCTGAAGACAGTGCACCATCGACACAAGGACACAACGTGGTTGCCGCAGGTGGGATTCGAACCGAGGACCCCTCGAATTGCAGCTTGCACCTCTACCTACTGAGCGAACGCACCCCTATCGTCTCAACGATGTCTTCCCGCCGATATCAAAATACCGGGGAGTGCGGTGGCTCAGTGGTTACGGCATTGGACTTCAAAACCGAAAGGTCCACGGTTCGATACCCGCCATAGGTAACTGCGTTGTATCCTTGGGCAAGGCACTTAATCCAGATTGTCCGCGTGGGGGCACGGTGGCGCTGTGTTCGGAGGCGAGCTGCACGTCGATGGTGCACTTATCTTCAACCAATTCTAACTCTGCTTGTGTGGAGTTAGTACGCTGAGGGGTCTATTTTGTTACTCGCCTCTGTTCGGTGGTTCTCTCCGGGTACTCTGGCTTTCTCCACCCGTAAACCTGTCTGACACGAGGTGACCCTGACTGCCGAAAGTGTCGTTAAATAAATAAATTAATTAATTAATTAAAAATACCCAAATTTCGGGCAACAAATTCAAACGACGTACACCGAGATGATATAACTATTTAGTCTTCTCAAATCTGGGGTTAAAATACCAAACATTTAAGCAGCCAATGTCTTATAATACAGAGAGGAATTTAGCCAATTCAATCTTGTTTGACAGACCTCTTTGAGCTCTGTCAAACAAGATTGAATTGGATAAATTCCTAGCTGCATTGTCGGGAAATCTAAATGTTATAGTAAATTTCCTTTCTTTGGGAAAGAAAAGTGGTGCAAAAGCACCAAGAAAAAATAAGCCAAAACTGGGTCGAGAGCAACCGGCGCAGACCCAGTACGGGACGCTCTCTCCCAAGTACAACTCCACGACTTCCGTTGCCAGTGCGCATATACGTCGCTAAAGACTCATTTTTTTTTTAATCCGTCAACGTTAGAGTTATGTGATCAGTGGGGAGGAAGGATTCTTTACCCGTAAAGAAGACGGGAGGGCCTCCATGTAAACAATTGTGGTAGGTATAATAAGAAAGGAAATTTACTATAAAATTTAGATTTCTTATCAACCTACTCACAAGTGTTTACTACAGGCTGAATGGACAATAGGCTGGAGGGAATCGCATAACCAACCCACACATAACCCCAGTGCACTGGAACCGCGAAGTAGAAGGAAGAGGTCCCGAGGCTTATCAACCATGGCGTCGCAATCATTGGTAAAGGACAATGAAAGGCGACATATGGGCCTGTGTGACACACAGACAGAAAAGGGCAGTAACAGCGCAAGGCTGAAACTGACCTTGAAGAAGCCTAATGGCTAGGGCAGACAACAGCCTGAGCAGAAGAAAGAGGACCCAAGGCAAAAAGGTCCTCCGACTGCTCCTGCAACTGGCGCAGATAGAAGGTGGAGAAAGTTGAGGCATTTCTCCAGTTGACTGCCTGCATAACATCCGACAACTTGACGGAGTTAGAATAAGCCCAAGAGGTGGACAATGCACGCACCTTGTGGGCAGAAATACGATTGGTAATATAATCGCCAGCTGCTAAACGACCGTAAGCCGTACGAATAGCAAGACAAATCCATCGAGAAATGGACTGAGGAGAAATCTTCGGTCAACTTAGACAGATAAAACCGTTTCCTGCCTTTCCGTATGAAACGTGTCCGATCGAGATAAATGCGAATAGCACGGACCGGACAGAGCAAAGGGCGATTACCCTCAACAGAAGGAAGAGCCCTGATACAGATAGGAGGAGGAGTAGTATCTGGTAACTGATTCTTGGCCAGAAAAGAGCAATCAGTGGTAAAAGTAACACTGTTGGGAGAGCTCCTAAAAAAGGCCGGGTCAACCGAGAGGGCGTGAAGCTCACTAACCCGTCTGGCAGAAGCAAACGCCATCAGAAACGCCGTCTTATATGTGAGAAAATGCATATCCACCTGGGATAAAGGTTCGAACGCCTCCCCCCCCCCCCCCCAAGCAAAGCAGCACCCATGAAAGATTCCATCGTGGAATAAGCTGCAAAGTCCGAGGCCTTTTCAAAGAAAAGTGCCAAACAAGCTTGGAGAGGTAAGAATTAGTGCCGATACGACGCTTCCCCACATAAGAAAAAGTCTCTGAAAGCATGGACCTGTAACCCTTGATGGTAACAGGCTGGAGACCCCGAGAATCAAACAGATATACCAGAAACTCCGCAATCTGTGAAATCGAAGGATTGGCATAATCAACAGAGTGATCAGCACACCATCGACAGAAGACCTTCCATTTAGCTGCATAAGCTATACCAGTGAAGTGCCTCCTTGAAGAAGAAATACACTCCACTGCTCGTCTCGAAAAACCTCTACGGAGGAGACAGGACCTGACAAAAGATATGCATGCAGGCACAATGAAGTCGGGTCGACGTGAAACTTCCTCGGGTGACCTTGACAAAGAAGGTCGCGACGTAGCGGGAGAAGTGCCGGAACCGCCGCCATCAGCGAGCGGAGCTGATTGATCCACACCCGCTGAGGCGACAGGGGAGCGATCAGAATGATTCGACAACTGCAGGTTCGAATTTTGGCTAGAGCCTGAGGCAGAATCGGAACCGGCGGGAAGGCGTAACCGACTAGACCGTTCCAATCGCGGGACAGAGCGTCCACGGCAAAAGCCAGAGGATCTGGACACGGGGACACGAAAGTGTCCACCGGATGGTTCCAACGAGTCGCAAAGAGATCGATGTGGGGACGTCCCCAGAGATCGCAAAGCGACTGGAACACTGCCCTGTGGAGCATCCACTCGGTGGAAATAACCCTGCTCTGTCGGGACAGGGAGTCGGCTAGGACGTTCAGACGACCGGGAATGTGACGAACAAACACTCCGGCGTGAACATCCTGAGCGAACAGTAGAAGATCCCGAGTCAATTCGTGCATAGGAACCGAGTGCGTGCCGCCCTGGTTCCGAATGTAAGCATCCACTGTCGAATTGTCGGACAGCAAAAGGACCTGGCGATTCGACAGGTGAGGGATCCACTGCCTGAAACTCAGAAGAAGAGCAAGAAGCTCCTTCTGGTTGATGTGTAGAGCTGCTTGATCCTGGTCCCACATCCCGTGGAGGGAAAGACCGAGAGGATCCAACGTCGCACCCCATACGAGATCGCTGGCATCTGCCGTCAGAACGCGATCGGACGTGTGTCCAATGGAACACCCTGCGTAATCCACTGAACATCTGTCCAGGGTAGAAGGTGAGGATAAAGAGATTCCGGAAACGGAAGCACCAGATCCAGAGAATCTACATTCGGTCTCCAACGACTGAGCAGAAAGTGTTGGAGAGGTCCGACACGCAGCCGACCTAGAGGAATGAAATCCGTCACCGAACCGCAGAGACCGATCAGCCGGAGAAAACTCCGAGCTGTCGCGGACGTGGACTGGGACAGAGTCAGAGCAAAGGCTGAGAGAATCACAGCCTTGGCCTGGGGAACCGCTATCAAATTGAATTGGGGTTGGAAAGCCATCCCCAGATGACAAAACGACTGAGAAGGGACCAGGTCCGACTTCTCGTTGACTCTGAATCCCAGCGACGTGAGCAAGCTCAACAGAGTGGCGACATACGACTCCAGTAAGGCAGCATTGGAATGCCTCTGGAGGATATCGTCCAGATATGCCGAAGTAGTCACCCTGGACTGTGTGCGATGGAACGCTATCACATGCGACATCAGTCTGGTGAAGGCCCAAGGAGCCAGGTTGAGGCCGAAAGGCATGGCCTTGAACTGGTAAACTCGCCCCAGAAAAGCGAACCTGAGATACTTCCGTGACGCCCGATGCATCGGAACGTGAAAGTAAGCGTCTCGCAGGTCGATGCTGGCAGCGAAATCTTCCTGGTGAATTGAATGGCGGACCGACCTGGGAGTCCCCATGCTGAACTTGGGAGCAATGATAGATTGGTTCAGGATACTCAGATCGATAACCGGTCGGAGTCGGCCGTCCTTCTTCGGCACCAAGAACAGGCGGGAATAGAAACCCACTGACTGAATGTTCTTGACGACCTCGATCGCCCACTTTGCCAGGAGATTGCCAATCTCCGTGGACAAAAGTTCCCGACGTAAAACGTCCGAAGGAACTGTGGTTGGAAAAGGCACCCTGGACAGAGTGGGGTGCCGTCGGAAGGATAGTCTCAGCCCGGTCCGAACAACATCTAACACCCACGGATCGGATGTGATGGTGGCCCAATGGTCTGCGAACTCTGCTATCCTTCCTCCAGCCTGGGACGAGTCGAGGTGAGGACCTTCATTTCGAGGCCCGCGAGAGGAGAAACCACCTCCTCTACTAAATGAAGAATCCTGAGACTTCCCTCGATTCTGCCGACCTTTACCCTTACCCCTTGAGTAAGAAGTAGAAGCGGCGGCAGAAGGACCAGCCTTTTGCTTCGCAGATGAAGCAGAAGGGTACTTGTTAGGCTTGGAACGGCCCCTGCCTCCCCTAGAAGGCTGATCAAGCTGACGAAACGGCAGCTGATCTTCGGAATGACGTAGGACGTCATCCCGGACCGTCGACACGGAACCATGGAAAAGTTGCGGACCTGCCAAAGAAGCAGATCGAAGAGCCGCGCGCTGCTCCTCGGGAAGGGATCGTACTGTGTCCAGCACGGCGTCCCTTCGAACTAATTCCAGATTAGCTGTGTTACAGGCATGCGTGTGAGTAAGATGCAAGAGCGCCTTGGACAGCACACGCAAAGGAGCCTGTACCTCGTCAACTTATCTGGAGGCAGATAAGCAGCTAAAGCTTAGACGACGTGATCTGAGAGAGAAAGCATGCCAAGCATCTATCTAGATAAGCCCAACGTGGTGGACTCCAGAGTCGTCATTGGAATGACGGCACACTTGGGCTTGGAAAGCCCGAGGGAAGTGGAGTCCTGATCCAGAACCGTCAAAGTCTGGCAGACCGACGGATTGGCGGAATCGTAGGAACGATAACGCACAGGAGGCAAAAAGGTGTCAACCCTGGTGAAGAACGGAGCCTTCAGAGCCTTGGAACTCAGCTTGGAGTCCAATGCTGAAAATGCTTCAACCACCTGTACCGACTGGCACGGTCGAAGGCGCACAGAAGTAGGTTGCCCCATAGGCTGTAGGCGCGCGACCGATGATCGCGGCCTGGTGGACACTGTCGGCTGGTTAGCTGGTTTGAGATCAGGCAGAAACCCAAACACAAAGTCCAGAGCTGCTACCAAGTCCGAAGACTGCTGGCCCTCGACATCAAGCATGTCGGACTCCTCCCCAGAGTCGGAAGACACATAGCCCATCGTGGGCAAACCAGCCGACGCTTCCCATGGTGTCAGGACACCAGGGGGGATCAGAAACCGGCCTGTTTCCAATCCCGGGAGGCGGCGCCATAGGGGGCGCCTGGAAACCACTCGCTGCATCGCTGGAAGCAACAGGAAGGCTCTTTGACAGAACCTGAGTGAGTGAGGAGAGGGTCTCCCTAAGCTCACTGCCCGAACTGGCCGATTCGACAGGGGAGCGAACCGGCAAAGTGGCTTCACCTCTGACCCTCTTAACCAGCGAAGGGTCACGATCCTCCAAAACACCCGACGTGGGACGACCTGTGGCTGCCGAAACATCTGAAGGCCGACGTGTATAGGGGTACGAGGCACCCCGAGGATTAATATAGCGAGAACTCATGAGAGTCACCGCGGACCTCTGCGGGGCAGAAGGTCCAGGCTGCACAAAAGGCGTTGGTCCCCCAAAACTGGTCGTGTGGCCAGAATGAGTGGACGGAAACGCCACGGAGTTCATAGTGTCTCCACTAAGAACATCCGAATCCAAAGACACAATTGTGGTGCTCGACGGCGTAGAGACCACAGTGGTGGGTTCAGCCGGCAGCCCCTTCCAACTTCGCCGAGTTGAAGTCAGGGAAGGCTGAGGCCGATATCCCACGTCTACAGAACCAGACATTCCTGCAGTCCCCTGCAGCGAAAAGCCGAGGCCGACTGAAACTGACGACGAAGCAGACGGACCAGCAGTAGTAGTAGATACGACGGGAGTCGTTGAGGCTGATGGAAAAGTGGAGAGAGCACACCTGCTCAGCTCCGAAGGAGGAGTCACAACCCTAGTGACAGCCTCGGATGTCGACTGGAGGTGGACCGTAGTCCCGGAACCAGGCACCTCTTCACCAGAACACTCAACGGCTCCCGCAGTATCCACTACAGGAAAAGACTGCACATCCCCCACGAAGGAGGAATAACTCTCACCAGACATGGTCGGCTCGGGAGCCCCCGAACGACCGCGTTCTCCTTTCCTGCGGGAGCGGGAGGCACGGCCACGAGAACGAACGACACGGTTAACTGACGCCCAGAAAGTGGATGACCAAGATCCAGAGACACCACATGGCCGCTCGGCCGAACACCCATTACAGGAGGAACAAGAAGAATGTGAATCGTCCACATGCTTTGGCAGCAGACATTGCCCACAAGGAATTGTCCTGGGCATGATAGAGGTGAGAGGAGCAAAGAAGGTGAAATCAGATAACAGAAGAACAGCCCCAAAGAAGAGAGAAAGGTGAAAGAAATTAAGGCCCCAGACGGTCGACCGGGAACCACACAACAGGATGACTACTCTCAAAGGAGAGAAGAAAAACTGCAGAAGCGGTACCCCGCTGAACCCAACTCTAACACAATTAGAAAAATTAGCAATTTAAACATTGACAATAATTGTGAAAAATAAGTCCGAACCGCATGGCACACGAAATTCGCGCGCGACTCGAGAGAGACCATATAAAATACATTATGGATAATAATATGTAAGAGAATATAATAAAAACTGTTCCTGAGATTACAAAGGATACTCGGATACACTATGAATCAGGAAACATCAATCAACGAGTTGGATGAACACTGATAAGCGTGCATAACATCTCGTCACAAGGCGGATGACAAAAAGAATGAGTCTTTAGCGACGTATATGCGCACTGGCAACGGAAGTCGTGGAGTTGTACTTGGGAGGGAGCGTCCCGTACTGGGTCTGCGCCGGTTGCTCTCGACCCAGTTTTGGCTTATTTTTTCTTGGTGCTTTTGCACCACTTTTCTTTCTCAAATTGCTTGGGAAAGACAAAAATAGAGAGTATATTATCCGAGTTAGGGACCTCCACTGTAGTGAAGCCTGTAGTAAACAATTGTGAGTAGGTTGATAAGAAAGGTTGCAAACTGAAATTGTGTTACCTCGTTTTTCGAAATCAATGTTCAAGCGTTAAATGTGTCAAACATTAGTTTAATACTTTGAATTTACTAATTGGTGTTTAAGGTCACATACTTATTCACAATGGCCAATCGTGGCCGTGACAGTTTTACGGGTGGAGAAAGCCGGAGTACCCGGAGAGATCCACTGAGCATCGACGAGCAACTGTCAGCTCCTCAACATTCTAACTCTGTTCAAGCTCCGCTCAAGTAGGGTCACGGCGGTTGAAGACATGTGCACCATCGACGTGCAGTACGCCTTAGTACACGGCGTCATCGTGCCCCCATGTCGGTAACCGGGATAAAGTGCCTTGCCCAAGGACACAACGCCGGTCCTCCCGGACGGGCATCGAACTCGGGACCTCTAGCATAGAAGTCCAACAGTCTTCCACTGAGCCGCCGCACTCCCCAATACTTTGAACTATGATGGCATTTTCCATCTGAATCCAATGGCAATAATAGGAAAAGTGCACAGCCGTAGGGCTGCATGATGAAAATATAAAACGGTCCAGCACGCATTAGTGATTTTTTGTGAGCGTATTGTATTAAAAGTAGAAGGAACATATTCTTCCTCTGAGAACTTTTGATATTGACATCCTGCGATAAAAAGGTTTACCCTTTACCTCATGTAAACGTGAAAACCGAATGGCTAGTTTTATTCACCACAATCCGATTGTCCACGACGTTAGTACTTTGCGGAGTCTGACAGTTGCATGCCGTTGCTCGGTGGTTATATCCGGGTACTTCAGCTTCCTCCACCCGAAACACTGTCCGACGCGAGGTGAATCTGGCTGCCGAAAGTGTCATTAAACCAAATAAATAAAATAAAATAAAATAAAATAATAAATATATAAATAATAAATTCACCCCAATCGTAGAATTTTTTTTAATAATTTTCGTTCAGTTTATGCCTCCAACACAGTATATAACCACTCACTGGAATGAGCTGGCCGTGGCATTCAAACGAAGGGCCATAAGCTATGTTATTGCTGCAAGCAATGAAGGTTGTTCTTTATTCATTTCATCTGAGGGTCGTCTACCATTCATGTAACTTAAAGAGACAATAGGGTATGATTTGATTTTTTGAAGGTTGGCTCTATTCTTCACGTCCGTGTTTTCTTAATTGCCTTATTACGTTATGGTATTTAAACAGCGCGAAGCGCCCCGGTGTCTGCTAAACTACTACTATCCGAACAATATTTATACATTTTTTGAACGACTCGTAAGTCCTTATTATATTACATAAATAACTAGCGTATATAATTGTACACAACTGCAGGGGACTTTACAGTGTGTCTTCGTTGTTGTTGGCTGTGCAGTAGATATCGCAAGGAAGAATACACATGGAGCATGATAAATCCATCCTACAGTAGAGGTCTGAAGGAATAATTCACCTGGAGCACCTTTTTTCGGGGTATTATAAAAGAGACAGTTTGTGGCTGCTGTATGGAGTCCTAATGGTTAAAAGCGATATTTAAAAATAAATAAATAAATAAACATCCTGCTGCAGGACAACCGTATTGCACCAGGTGCCCCTAATGCTACAAGTATCCCCTTGGTTTGTTGAATAAAGGGTTAAAGACTACTTTTGGAAGCAACAGTTGAAAAATATAATATAAATTCAGTGACGACTTTTAAAAATAGCGCTTGTAGGATCTGTTCGTTATGTTAAGTTTAGTATGGTGATTACAAAAGCCGATATAGATTTCGGACCGGCAGAGGCGGACGGACCCTATACATTCCCCGTTGGGCCCTTCTATTGGGGACCCATTGTGTCCCCAAAAACTGATGCAACCCAACACCTGCTGGTGCGTGAATATGACCAAAAGGCGAAATGAATCTGATTGCACAGAAATCCGGTAAATCTAGAGGCCATTTCTATACACCAGCCACTGGTCCCTCAAATGCAAGTAAACAGCATTCTTTCAATTCAAAAATTCAGAATTGTCTCCCACAGCTTCGAACTATAGTCAACCCGATCGATCCAGAACCCATTTGTTGCAACCACGTCGAACAAGAGACGGTGTTGACACAAAAATGCCATTGAAATGCCCTCTGTGTGGATTGCCAATTATCGCCCAGAAGCAAAAAGCGAGGATTATTTCAGTTCGAAAAATAAAATTGTCCTCCAGGTCCGGAGCACCCTCCTTGGTGTACTTTCCTGTAACTCTTTTTGACCTAGTCTGCCTCTGCGGACCGGTTCGCAACTTAATCGGTATTCTCTGTCTGGTTCCCTCTCACAACACGCTAGAATATCAGTATCAGTCCTAGAAATAAAGAGTTTACATCGTAACCCGTTGGCAGGTTACGCTATATAACATGGTGGTAACTCATAAAAAGGCTTGTTGTGGTGCTTCTATGCCTTCTCTTTTTACTACGTCAATCATGCTACTTCACGTCTTAACAGGATTTCCGCCTATATCTATATAAATATCAACAACTAACTCGCGATCTCGCTGAAGCGAGATCGAACGTTAGTTGTTGCTATTCATTTTGGCGAAAATTTGTTTAAGATGCAAAGAGCAAGTCATCCTATACACACACCATAAAATCAGTTCGTTTAAAAATTAACCCAAATTAACGTATTAGCACAAGCTCATATGCATCCAACCCAGTTGATTTGAGTTAATTGTTAAGCCAAATGACTTTAGAGTGTATGTAGTTGCAATACGCAACTCTTGAGTCACGATAGTTCCGAATGATTGTCAAACATTTATGCTAAAACGTGCTGCATTAGTAATTTAATAATGCCATGTTGTATTACTTCGTCATAACCTATAGTGCGTTCGCGTATTTTACAACTGACGTAACCCACACGTAACCTAAACCAGTCGATCGCGAGATATTTCTAGGCCTGCACCGTTCGAAAAAGAAATGCGAGAATGTTTTGTAATCTCAGCAGTTATATTCATTCGATTTTTTTATTCAGTCTTGATTTTGTAAAACTTTTTATGACGGCATGGCGGTAAGGCGTGTTTCACACATTTCTGCAAAAAACGTTTAATAGTTGGAAATTTTAAGCCTTAAACAACCAACAGTTGGATGCATCATGGTAGTATATTTCCTGGCCCTTTTTCTATGGCTGTGGCCGTTTGCAACAAACATCTAGTGATTTCTTTTAACAGCATTCCACGGGAATAGATAGAATGTTCCTCTGTGAGTGCAACAAGGCATTGCATAATTATGGCGCCTTATTTCACAGAAGAGACGATTTCCAACTTTAGAACCCAAAGCTCATGCATTTCGAACACAAGGGAGAGGGCGCATTCGGATTTCTTTAGCAGTTGGAAATTCAGGGGTAACTGCTGGAAAATTCTCAAACAAGTACGGGGATACTGATGCAAATTGTTTATTGAAGGTTTGATGTTCGGCAGTCGGGGAAGGAGAAGAGTTAGAAATTCCGAGGGTGCATACTCCAGAACCAAGACCGTCCAGCTTATCACTTATAAGCCTTTTGCAGAGTTATAGAATAATAAGCTTTAAAGCTGTGTTAACTTACCTTCGTAAACATCATAATTTTCAATGTCCGCCAATACTGCAATGAAAGTGAGATGGAGAAAGATTTGAAATAAAAAAATCCGTTTTGTCGAAAATTGTGCCATTGCTGTTAATATCTACAGTTTAATACAGATCATGAATGCGTACTTCCATATAAATATATCTCGTGCTATGTGTGTCTTTTTGTTCGTTCCATCACTTAGGTCGATTTTTTATTTTTTTTTTTAAATCGCCTTATCTTCTGCCTTCGAATCCCAGTTTTGAAATTCAATAGGGTTACCTTCCACGGTTCGTCCAATTTCTTGTGTGTAATCAAAGTTGACATCAACTGTGTTCAAATAATTCGCGAAAGTAAATTCTTATATCTCCCCCCAATGCGCCATGTCGGGAACGTTCTTTTCCATGTAATACTGCAAAGAAAAACGGACCTATTTCCACAGGTTGTATGTAAATCCGATTCTCATTATCAAAAAAGACAACGTACACCAAAGATGGACGTGGGGCCAATATAATAAAACTTCTATTATTATATATTTTAACGAATTGTATTTTCTGTACATGGCGGTAAAATGTCCGAATGAATAAATTGGCGTTTTCAAAGAGGTGGCAATTTATCTACAGGTAAATTGGCACGTCTTTTAAAACGCCAATTATTCATTCCCGTGATTTATATCCACAAGTAAAAAATACACTTCTGGAAAATACAATTGGAGAAGTTTTATAGTATTGGCTCCAATTCGTAATACTGATGTAGAAAACTTCAGAGAGAACAACTGTTAAGTCAACGTAGCGTTCTACCCAGACAGGTTTCTTCTCGGCTTCTTCCAAGCTACAACTTATGACATCTCATTGGGACGAGTTTGTTATGCAAAGGAAAACATATCATCACTATTATTTAGAAAAAAAATGTTGGTATTGCTGCTATTTAAATATCCGTTAGAGAGTTAAATTATCATTCCATGTCCAGTAGAAACTCTGAAAAATGATAATCGAAAACCTAACTTCCGTGTTTTGTCAGCTCACCATGGATGCCCCAATTGGGTCATTTCACATATGTCTATTAAAATATGTTCCTGAACCATTATATCACAATCGAAAGCTAAAATAAACAGCTTAATTAGTGCATTTAGTGCATTTGGCATGTATACTATCCAATTTGTCGAGAAAAAAAAACATACAGCATTTCTCAGTCATCAAATCTAGATACAGGGAGATCAATCGCATTTTAAACACCATTACATCACCCTCCCCTACCCCTAGCAATAAAAATCATCTTCAATATTTTAGTAAAAATCATTTTATTGTTTTACCTGTCCAAATATGTTAACTTATGTTTCAATGGGCTGCTGAATACATAATAACAGTTTCAAGAGAACACACGTTTTCAAGATGAGTAATATGATTTTATTCTTTTTCCATATTCCTATCCCTGGTAATATACATATTCAATGCAAGTATCGTTGTAGCGTTGCCATGTTTACTACTGTGTAAAGTTTCACGATCATTTGTGAACAAATAACCATGTACTGGTGCGATAAATTGTAAATCAAATTATACTTCATTAGTGACTTTCCAACCAAGTTATATCTATTTATAGAACATAATGTAAACACCGTTACAGTAAACACCGTTACGTAACGGTGTTTACAAAACTGATCAGCATTTGATGCGGTGTTCTTTTCGGTTTATCACAGCCACTCTTGGATCGTTTGTTAGTGAATATGTATTGTGTTGTACAAACTGCACTATTTAACACCCATTTAAACCCACTGAATATTCAGTTCCACCCTTTTATCCGGTGTGAGGAATAACCGATACAGACCAACAAGGACCACAACAGACCGAAACGGACCGAATCGCGGTCAAGATGGACCCAAACGGACCTATTAAGTATATTTATCAGCATTTCACCTACCAACACTAATGTCTCCCCTTCGGCTATTTGTTTAGCGAGCGTGTTTTTGCAATAATTTACAAGTTTTTCTTCTTCCGTACAAAAACAATAGTGCAAATAAGGTAGTAGTTTTCAATATCCGTAAAAAATGACTGCTGTGTGTTGGTGCTTTGGAAAAAAGCACCTGGCCTTCCGCGAACAAAAGAAGAAATGATTTTATAGTGAAAATGTTATTTATTTGAAAATGATATTTTGGTCGGTGTTGATGTTATCGACAATATTATTGATGTAACGCGAAGATTGGCGGGGAACTCGGGTCCTCTTGTTTCAGGCCTATTTCTATATTACAAAAGTTCGATAATGATGAGTTCATGATTTCACTCACGAATACATTGACCGGATAGCAGAGATCGGTCAATTTTGTCGAATCACTTTTCATAGTCAAAAAGACAATACTTTTTTATCTAAAACATGTGAAACAATAGAATGTAATATAAAAAATACAGTCCACAATGGATTTACCCTTTTGGAAGCCGAATTGATATTTGTTGATATTTCTGGGCCCATTTTGTGAGACGATTTAATAATATTTGAGAGGAAATGTTTACCAGGCTATTAATGAGTGTTATTCCGCGATAGATTCTGGGGTCATTCTTATCAACACTTTTATGCACTGGAGTTTTATGCACAGGAGTAATAATATCCTCCCCTAAGCCTTTGGATATTCACTATTAATATCATGGTTACCTATTCTACTATATGTGAAAACCTTTTGACTTAAATTGTGGCTTCACACACACCAGCAATGGGATTTCAATAGTTAAAATTTACACCTACAGTGGAACTACATCCTTCAACTTTGGTGACGTCAACCTGAATGCGAACTTGTCTAAATTTATCGCGAGTCGCCTCGCGAAGAGTGAAATGAAAGTGACAATTATTTATTACGTTTTTAAATGAGTTTACCCCATAAAACACCAAAAATTAACAAACATGCATTGTCTCATGTTAAAAAAGCATCCATAACTGGAAATAGTATGTTATTAGGTTATTAAAATGAAAATGCCCTGTTTCTTTTTCTATTTCGTTTCGGTGATAAAATTGACAGCGGAAGTACCGCCCACCGGTGCTCATGTAAACAAAACAGATTCGCACGAGTACGTCTGCTGCTCAGTAAAATCCAGAAAAAATGATAGCGACTCTTAATAATCTGACGATCATAATATAAATAAAATATACCCAAAGTAGCTTGGTGTACCAAATGTTTACCACTCATAGTGAACATTTGGTACACCAAGCTACTATGGGTATATTCTATATTTTAAAACATTTTGTTATATATTTTTAAAAGTGGTGGAGCTATTATATTTTATCATATGACTATGACATTTTTACCCTAAATATCACTACTGTTTGACGATGTTTTCCAAACTGTTGTATCACACCGGGTGAGATTTTTCCGGATCAAAAGTCCATATCACACTCTTACGGAAATCAAAAATCCATATCACACTCCCACGGAAATATCCGAGAGTTTCCGTGAATAGTTTTCGTAACTAGGGAAGTCGTTGTTGTTTCGTCTGCTATTTTGTAACCGGCTTTTCACCGCATATTAATTAAAATGGCAAATTTGGGTGAATTTGACATCGAAACAATGTCATATGATAAACATATCATCATAACAGTGTGTTGATCCGTGTCGTCGCATCACGTCTCGTTGAGGTGGCCAGATTTTCGGATCACACTCGCTGCCGCAGGCAGCAAGTGTGATCCGAAAATCTGGCCACCTCAACGAGACGTGATACCACGACACGGATCAACACACTGTTATGATAATATCTATTTATTTAATGCTCAGGCATCAATTCACGCTGAAAAATTAAGTCATATTCCCCTGTCGGTCGGCAAAACGAAATATCAAAATGATATTTAGAAATCGATATTTCATCGTAGGTTCATTTCCACTGTCTTCGATGTTCAGTGGCAGCACGTTTAAAGGGCCGATAAACATTTACATGCAATCATCACAGAGTCAGCACATCAGTAATGAATTCCAGAGTCCCAAATACAAACGAATTCGAATAATTGATAGTGACATTGACTAAATCAATTCATTAAATCAGCGGTTTCAAAGTTTGACTTTCTCATTCACCTTCCAGCGAAAAGCCGAAATCACTTTCAAATTTCTTCAGTTCAACTTCACACGTCTTCAGTGCATTGAGTTCAAAAAAAATAAAATGACGTGTCTTGTTATTGAAAATAAGAAAGTGGTGTTTTTTGTTATTGTTCTATTTCTTCGAAACACATTGCGATTATTTCAATTCGCCAGCCTTGGTAAATCGTAAAGTTAGGGGAGAAATAAGACGGGACTACTTTTTGTGCGGATATTCACACATTCCAATGGTTGGAGTTTGGTTGTTGTAATTTTTGTATGGACGCCGGTTCGGCACATAAATTTTGCGCCTTAATGGCAAATAAAGGCCACAAATTGGAGAGTTTGTAGTCGTAGAGCATTAAATAAAAAGAAAATTCACGAAAATTTGATGAATACCGAAAATATCTCGTTCGTGGCTACAAGAAATATGAGGATCTTCACTCGCGACTGCGTCGCTCGTGAAGATCCTCATATTTCTTTGTAGCCACTCACGAGATATTTTCGGTATTCATCAAATTTTCGTGAATATCCTCTATATATATGAATTTAAATATTTCACTAATCAACGTATCAATACCTGCTGCTTTACTGTCCTTATGGGAGAACGCCGCATTATGTAATTCTAAAGCTATAATTTCGGTATCCACGTCATCATCTATAAATGCTTCTTCGAAATTAATTTAATTGTTTCGGGAATCTTCTACAAAAAGGCTTTTAAAATTATTGGTGATTAACCGATGTTCGGCAATCGCAGCTGACATCGCATCGGTTGACCAGCGGTAGAGGTGTTTGAACATCGGTCCATGCCAATGGTTACATGGAACACCGCTGGATCTAAATTGTTTGTATTTACATTTGATTACCAATCTCATACAAGCAGAAAGATGCCACAATGATTGGCAGGAATCAAGAGCCTAATCTGATTGATTGGTCTGATCTTCCCCTTGATTGCTGATCATGACAAACATGCGCTGTTAACTTGTTTCCATTGATGTTGTATGTTTATTTAAGTACACACACCGACATACTCTTCAGGTCAAGATACCTGTTTGCACTGTAAAAAGAAACCCTGTTGTATGCATTCTTAAACATACTACTCCTTTTGGTTGCTACTATCTGACATCGGCACTCACAATCGGCAGATTGTGTCCTCAACTAATCGGCAAGCAAATGACAGTTGCAAATCCTTATCGGTTAATCACTAAAAATTATCTTGCGACTGCTGGACAGTTAATAGGTCAGCAGCTTCATCGCGTTTAAGTATCTATTTTTCATATTTCTCCAAAAGTTTCGCGGTTGTCGCTCGGCCATGCTATTAATTTTATTCCTCTCTTTAATTGTGTACTTTTGTTTTGCCTTATTTTTTCTTCTGTTAAAAGAGTTGCGTGCGAGAACAAAATTCGTTCGATTTATATCAGTCTGTTTCATTTTATAGTTATTGCGCATTTTTTAAAAGGGAATTATTGCTTCATAGCAATGTGCTTCGAACCATTTGCTTCCAGGTTTCGTTCGTTTATGTTCTGGTGAAATATCGAAGGTTTTTCCAAACACCATATCTGTATGTAATAACAGTTGCGCTAAGTGTTTCTACCACGTGATCAATGAAATGTGTGTGGACATGTCAGTAGTTATTTGTCGAAGCGTATCTCTGTTATTCATGAGTTGTGTAATAAATTGTGTGATCTTGTTTTTATCCCTGAATAATTTGCGATTTGTGGAATTTTATTCAATAGTGGGGGTATTGATACTTTTAACATTAAAACTGAACGAAACTGGTGTATAGTCAGAAAATCCATTAGCATCTTTAATCTCATGGTCACACCGTTATAAAACTGTAAACACCATTACGTCTTTGTGAGCACCGTTACATTGCACTTCAGGATGGTGTTTCCATATGAGCATCCAGTATAACATAAACAGCTAATTTTGTTGAGAAGGTCGCCTGCGGCCTCTCGTTGTATCCTTCCGCGCTGGCACTCGTGCCATATCGATTAACCCATTCGAACGCGCGTGTCGTTCTGTGTATTTATTCCGCAGCGCGTAATTCGAAGTCTTCTGACAAATAACACGAAACTGAGTATGACCTACTCGCTGCTGTACCATCAGGAAAGTGTCCGAGATGGCATCGCATATACTGAAAAGTGGAAACTGTTGTGAGAGTAGATGCCTTTCCTTCATCCAGCACCTCGTTGTACCTCCTGTGCCTACATTACGTCTTTTAAATAACTTTTTTTCGCGCCAGAACAGGCAACGGAAGGCTAACCAATTTATTGTATACGCCGGTTAATTTAAAAACATGATGTATGTTAGTTTTGCAGTCACCAGTGGGTGGTTTCTTTCCATATATTCCGTGCGTGAATAGCCTCCCTCTCGTAAGATTACTAAAAACATCTTTAGCAAAACGCATCACTTCTCCCTGCCTCCTGGCTTTATACATTATGTGCAGAGCAATTCACTTCGAAACCAGAGGTGCAGTCCAAGAGCAAGAGAAAGTAGCCCTGAGGTCCGTTGCCAGAAACATGGATTGTGTTTTATGTTAACATTGTATTATGGAGTCGCTGTCTTGTTGGAAACTCTAGTGATGTTCCTTTCTCTCCGTACTGTATATGATCGCCAACGACCAGAGAGAGATAAAATATAGTACTGGTGAGAGAATATCGCGGTAAATTCTGTTACTGGGTCCGGTGCATTTCAGTGTCTTTAACCCACAGTCGTCCCCCGAGTTCCAATGTGTTCTATGTAACCGTCGGCACATAGAACACATTGGAACTCAAGGGACGTAGTATCGAACTATTGGCCCGCGTCTCGAATTGGCGAGAGGGAGAGTATAGGTGTGTGTTTGGGGGGGGGGGGGGGGGGGGGCATGGAAATAACCAACATGTTCTTGAAGCCCAGCTGGAAGTTAATAAAGTTATATAGATAACAATTTTTATTGGATCCACGGGACACGCAAATTTTATCTATAAATGGCTATATGTTTAATTCCAAATGAATGTCTAGCTTGCTTTGCTAGTCCTCGGCCAGGGCCACGCTCAGAAATCCACTTTCACCCCGGTGCATCCATCCTCATATCGACCCGATAACATGATTGTCAAGTCATGATCAGAAAACAGAGTAGAAAACAATTGTCCCGTGCAAGTTTGGGAATCTTTTATACTTGGTTTACATAATATATACTCATAAAATTGAAAACTGAAATCACAGACTTCATTTTCCACAAAACTAATTTCAGCTATGCCCTGAGATTCAGGAAGCTGAATAGTAGCAATTCTAGAGACTAGTTTGTCGAATTGTAGAATGCGTCTTAACATTTCTAATAACCACAACTGTGAACGAACACCACAAAGGCGACGGCTATATACATGCTTTCTTTCATGAAATACAGATTGTTTTGTTAATCTAAAACGAATTTATGTGAATGTCTATGGAGCGCTGTGGCTCAGTGATGTTAGAGCATTGAACGTAAAGCCCAAAGGTCTACTGCTGGACTCTGGCCCGCTGTAGCTACCTGGTATGTTTTGAAAACGCTCTTAACCCTGATTTCCTACGTGGAGGGCACCTTTGGCGCTGTGTACTAAGGCGTACTGCACGTCAATGGTGCATTTGTCTTCAACCAATACTTAACCCTGCTTGTGTTAATACGTAGGAGATAGTCTGGCAGTTGCTAATCGCTGCTCGGTGGTTCTCTTCGGGTAATTCGCCCCCTAAAACTGTCTGACACGAGGAGAGCTTGGATGTCAATATTGCCGTTAAACCCCAATAAATAAGTTAAAATGAATGTTTAAAGTACCATTATTATAGAAAGGAAATGTTAAATAACTCATCTCTTAAATTTCATTCAGTAAGTATTTCCACGGTTCACTCTAAAATCACATTCTGTCTCACGAAAACAAACTCAAGAAGGTACCGGGTCAGATTGAATAACGGTGGGCGGAACAACATGGCGCATGGTTCGAGCAACTTCTCGCTATGTATTTTGTCATAAGATGACGACGCGTAATGTTCAAAGACAACAAATTGTGTGGAAATGGATTATTGGTTAAAAGCAAATCGGGCTCACAAGTTCAAAAATATGATATAACTGTTAGACCTGAAAAGTTTAAAGTCTGTTTCTCGGGCCCTCTCGGCCGCCGATTACTCTCTTTTTATAACCAATGCAAACTTGAAAAGACATTAAATGGTTTATGTCTGTTATTTTACCCAAGTTAATAAAATTGATAAATTTGTCATTTGAATGTAACAAAGCTTTACAATGCTTTAACATTGCAAAGCTTTCTCACACTCAGGGGACGAAATACACCAGCCACACTATTCTGTTGATTAGGAGGCCTAAAACATAAAACAACCCAAGTACATGAACTTTTGATGGCAAAGAATTAACTACAAATATAAAAAATAAAATAAAAAAACCGTCTGCCCATAGGCAATTTTACAAAAGAAACGGTCGACGAAATACATCAACACACTGATACATATCAATTGTTACCCATGTGACTTAATGATATGGTAATAATACAATACACAAAGCTATAGTTGGAACTAATGTTTAATATATTCTCTGGTTTTCTAAGAACCGGGAACGGGATTGAAATTACTCTCCTAACCTGGAACCGGGAAAGTTCCCGAGTAACATCAAGCAAATTTACGAGGGTAACATGAATCATTTATTTTAATGATAATGAGCATATTTCATTGGCAATCTCCCATCTCTAAACGGAAAAAGTTTTTTCCTGAGATAAGTATGAAAACCCAAAGCCGCTTCAATCACGTCTTTATTTTCAGAATAACTCACATTATCAACTGTACTTTCTCCAACATCAACACCCTCTTCACTACCGTCACCAGACTCCTCTACGTAAAGCAGAGGAGACTGGTGACGGCAGTGAAGAGGGTGTTGATGTCGGAAGAGGTAGCGAGCAGTGAAACTAGTAATTCTGAAAATGAAGTCGAGTTTGAATTTTGAAACGGGTGAGTAAGCTCTTGCTATTGGCAGGGATGGGGTCTCCTCAAGAACTGGTTGAGAGCTACAGTGATTTGTCGAAAATGGTTCATCAGGAATCAGGACTGTAAAACTTTCAGGCGTGGAAGGGCTCACGAATTCCTACAAAGTTCCAATTCAGAAATCTTCAATCCAGTACGCAAACAGTACAACGCTTCATTACCGGTTCCGTGCTGTAGATTTCCCGGATATCGGGGCTGGCTTTCAGAACCGGGAACCCGGGAATTCCCGTTCCTGGGATTAAACTCTAGTTGGAACTAAAGCACCTCTATTCAGTTGGGAAAAAACGCACATTTTAGGCTCAATATGTAACAAATAGCCCCACAAAGACGGACAAATGTTTCCGCTCGGTAGCGAAAGGCGTCAAACATGGAGCCAAAAATGTGCATTTTCCCGACATAAGGGGCATACCAATCTTCAGTCACTGTCTTAGAGTAAAGAGTCTCTTACCCCTTCTTGCTAATTTCCTACAAGGTTCCAGCGACGGGCTGGTAAACATAATTTTGGCTTCATCTCTCTCTCGTAACTGTTTCTGGAAAAGGATGGGAAGTAGCACGTGATCCCTAAGTCTTTCGGTTCCTACATCCCTGCTCGCATCACACCAAGTGAGTTAGTGCCTTCAGTTGTCCATATGGAGTGTGTTATGCCCAATAGGATATAGTAATTCCTGATTGTTGTTTCGTGCTATTTTGAAATTTCGATGTGGCGTGATGACTCGAATTTGAATCTCGCTTTCGAACAAAGACAACAAATAAGCAAATAGTACAGTGTCCAAAGAAAATCATATATCTCACTGAATGCAGTTTTGGAATCCTACAAAGCTAAAATGTGAGGTATCCTCAGTATGATACCTCAAAACCTGAGATGAAAAACATACTGTTTATCACTTTTCCTTAACACACGTAGTGTTCGAATTGCGTCCAGTGTGTTATATACACAAAACGCCTGTAAATGGGTTAACCGATATGGCACGAGTGCCAGCGCGAAAGAATAGAACGACAGACCGCAGACCATATCGATTAACCCATTCACACGCGTGTGTCGCTCCGTGTTTATTACAAGCCTTCACGTCTATTCACGTCTGTAAAAATAATTATTAGAAGGACAATCAGCAATTCATTTGACAACTATCAGCACAAAGAACGCATTTTATCGACAACCAAATTTGCGAAGGGAACCCGTGTTACTATTTCGCCTCCTGAGTTCCAATGTGTTCTATTTTCCTACTGGCACATAGAACACACTGGAACTCATGGGACGATTTTCGGCTACCACTAGCAATTGAAATTGTCAATACGTTGGACAATTTGTAGAAAAGTCCAGTGAAATTTCGCATCCATTTAAAAATAGTCCGTCAACGATTTCCGTTCCGTACATGTGTGCGGAAAAGATTTTCATTTTCCGCATGGTTTAGTATTGCTGTAGATGGGGATTTCATAGAACAGGTGTGTAATAAAATCTTGATTCTGCATCATCAATGATATTGAGTTGACCAAATAGCTACTGTGGCGGGTCTGGTCCAAATTTTAACCCATTTGCTTGCCCACATCATTGTTGTATCACGCATGTTGGAAAAGGAAACGCGGAGCATTGCTTCTCAGAAATTGTTTCTTTTTTTTCTCTTGGTTAAGTTTTGATTGGAATATATTATTCATAAAATCTTGATCCATCGGTGTAATTGTCGCGCAACCAAGTCGCAATTCTAAGGCGATTCCGTCAATGAAAAGGCCCTTTATCCGATCACAGTACAGTGTACGATCATATCAGCTCGTCAGTTTTCGTTTTTGTCAAACGCTATGATCGACGGTGTGTAGATAAAGGGCCAGTAATTTGTTTTATTATACGCCAGTTCTATGACATCCCCATCTACACCAATACTAAACCATGCAGAAAAAGAACATCCGTTCCGCACACATGTGCCGAACGAAAATCGTAACGGACTATTTTAAATAGAAGCGAAATTTCACTGGAATTTTCTACAAATCGTACACCGCAATTACAATTTGAATCGCTAGATATAGCTAAGAATAGTAACACGGGTTCCGCTCGCAAATTTGGTTGACGATAAAATGTGCTCTTTTTGTTGATGGTTGTCAAATGAATTGCTGAGTGTCCTTCTGATAGTTGCCTTTGAAGACGTGAAGTCTTGTGATAAATGCCACTTGCGGCCTCTCGTTTTACCCTTCCGCGCTAGCACTCGTGTCATATCGATTAACCTATTCACACGCGTGTGTCGTTCTGTGTATACGAATGGTGGAATTGGGATACTGTGAGAGAACCAGAAAGCAACGACGAACAACTGTCGCCCCCCACCCCCCTCCCCCCAATTTACTACCTCTGCGTAAGCAGCGCTACCAGCGGCCCAAGGTAAGTGCATCATCGATGTTTAGTACGCCTTAGTGCACATTGCCTCTGACCACCGTCTGTGCAATATGAATCAAGTGTCTTGTTCAAAGACACAACGCAATTTCCACAGTTTCAGGATCGAACCGTCAACGATTCGATTTGAAGTTCAATGCTCTGGCCACTGAGATACCGCGCTCCACATGGATTCTGTAGTAAGATTAACCCTTTTACTGTCACGCCCATTTTAGCCATATATGGAGGACCTCTATGTCCGCCTCTATGCGAGGAAGTTTAACCCTTTACCTAACATGAAAAGCAGACGACACTTGCAAAAAAAATTTTTGAATAACTAATTTTTTTCATTTTTTGTCTCAAAAACATAGGTTATGACCCCTCGTTGGAACGAGCTCGACGAGCTCGTTCCAACGAGGGGTCATAACCTATGTTTTTGAGACAAAAAATGAAAATATTTTGAAAATTAATTGGCGATTTTTGATAATAGCGCTGGCCGGTTTTGGCCGTTACGTTGGGTAAAGGGTTAATAAAATTTATGACATACTTGAAACTTTATCATCTGATTGATTGTTGGAAAGGGCTCTCTGAGCACTTTCCAACAATTATTAAGATGGTAGGTTTGATCTGCGCAGACCAGAACGTACATATAATCATCATAAAATAGGTGGCAAAAGTCGCTTTCGGCAGCTCGAGTGTTAAATTGGATGCAACATTCACGAAGCGAGTGGAGGCAATGTGATTTTTTGCATTATGGCGAAACGGTTTTCTTCTTCCTTATTTCAAAGTGGAACGAATTCCTTTGTCATTTTATAACGTGACAAACACGAACGGACTTCGGACAATTTAATTGTTACATCGTGCAGCTTTTGTGAGTAAAAACTTCCCGGATCATCGACAAATTACACACTAGGCGGATTAATTGTGATTTATTTATTTATTGGTGTTTAAGGTCACATATTTCTATATAATGACTAATCGTGACCACGATTTACGAAATAGTTTCCAGCATGTAATTGTGCATGTTTTACAAACCAATTATATCAACACATTTTAGAGTAATTGAATTTGATGCGTGTACTAGTCTGAGACAAATCAGTGCTCGGAATGGTATTTTTGGTACAGACATTTACCTCCATCCGCATGTTGCAGTGCATATTTGAGAGCTTCTTCAAAATAAATATCAACATTTTCAATGGGCAATTTCTCCGTTGATTGTAACAAAGGAATCGTATCACTCCTCGAGTACCTCAAATGCCTCATTTGCAAAGTTTTAGCAGTTCAGATGTACCGAAAGGACGACAGTTGTCACTGGGACATTAATCACCAGAATCACTAAAACAAAAAGGTATCTAACCCATCCTCTTATTTTAGCTCAACTTGGCGAAGTGAAGCTGAGCTATTGCCGTCACTCCCAATCGGCGTACCTACGGACGTACGTACGTCCTCAATTACCTCTGGCACACCTCTCTAGTTAGATTTATGATAGGATCGAATTGGTCATCCTTGTTTGGGGTGACCTTCAGATGGGAACTGTCGATTTACATCCATTTTCGTCAAGAAACTTTGCCGTTAGCAACGACCTTTGAACTTTTGCCATTTGTGCATCAATATATTCATATGGAACGCCATACAGGGCAAATTTATGAATGGATTACGTTGGTACGCTTCTTTGGACTGACCACTAGATGTGAGCTATCGATTTTCTTTCGTCTCCATCGGGAAACGTTGCCGTTTGCAACGACGTTCAACTTATCCGTTTTGAACGTAATAAAGATACAATTTCGTCTCCATGGAGGTGTACAGTCCCAGCACTGCAGTTGTTGTGTTTTTTTTTATTGTATTGCACACTGCAAGAAACACCGTACGGCTTTGAACCATAGTTTGACTGAATAATATTCCAGCTACATCATCAAAGTATGTCTTGATATAATATTAACTACTCTAGCTACGAAAGGTTTATTCCAAGACACGTATTCTTTAGACGTGGAAATGCCATTTTGCAAACGCAGGAATGGATGAGAAATCTGAGTTTTTTTACGTAAAAAAAATCTTAGCACTGTACTTGAACACTCTCTATCTTAATTTCTTTTGATTACACACTAAATCTTTCGACACTGAGTTTTAGTTTGGTAACTTCATACACCATGCCGCCAACATTTTAAATTTTACGAATCTATTTCCTCTTTACTAGCTTTACTCTACCAATACTTAAAGAACACACTGGTTTTGGAACTTCGTGAGAAGTTGAATGCATTGTTGTCTGAACAATATGATATCGTTTTTAATGGTTACCTAGATATAATATTCAAAAAAGTAGGGGATATTTGATAAAACTGAGATATATGAAAAAATGTATTTATATTTTCATCACAAAGACAGTTGAGGTATTGGACTGTGACATCTGGTGAATGATTTCAGCGATAGTTGGGTGTCTGATAAGCACACACTCCACGCACTGAGCTGCAGAAGACATAGACGGTCAGTCAGAGAATTTACCACATTCAGTCCAAGACCTCAATACCTTGTAAATCCTCCTCGGCTCGCGAGACAAGCACGGATCCGACGTGGCATATCTCCTCACCAAACGTCCAATATCAGCATGACTGATATTATTCCATTCTTCCTGCAGTGCAGCGGCGAGTTCCTGGATATTGGTTGGAGGCTGTTGGCGTTGTTGTAAGCGCCTGTCAAGCATATCCCAGACGTGCTCGATTGGTGAAAGGTCGGGAATTAGTGCTGGCCAAGACAGTGCCGTGATGTTCTTTTCCTGGAGGAACTCTGTAGCGACTTGGGTCCTGTGTGCTCTTGCATTGTCACCTTGGAAAATGAATCGACGGCCGTGACGTCGCGCAAATGGTACCACATGAGTTGCTAACATGTTGTCACGGTAGAACTGCCCTGTGACGCGCCCTTGGATTACATGAAATGCTGTTCTGCGTGTTTTGGTTATGCCTCCCCACACCATAACCGATCCACCACCTGCCTAACGGTTACGTCATGGCATCGTTCGTTCCGACGCCGCCACACTTTGTTTCGCCTCTCGTGGAAGGGCGGGAGAGTGAACCTCGATTCATCGGAAAACATGGCGTTGCTCCGCCGACGATTGTCCCATCGCTGTCGAGCTCCACATCAATTACGCCTTGCTGCGATGTGACGTTCAGACAAACTTGGAATTATGCGAGGTCGTCGAGTATACAACTTCCAGCTGTGTAGGCGATTTCGGATAGTCTGACCACGGACTCGCACATCTGTCACTCGGTACACCTGCTGTCCAATTTCTGAGGCACTTTGATGGCGGTTACGTAATGCTGTGGTTCGGATGAAACGATCCTGGTTAGCAGTTGTCGCCCTTGGACCACCTGGCCGACGTCTGTCATCAACATTGCCTCTCTGACCGTAGCATGACCACAGCCTGCTAATCATCGATTGAGTAACGTTGAGAATTTAAGCTTCTGCAGTCTGTCTGTTGCCAGCTTCCAACATATCAGCGGCACGTAAACGTTCGTCACGTGTCAGTCTTCGCATACCTCAAAAGTTACGTTTCGACCAGAAACTATTGATGAACGCGTTTTTACCAAGAAAAGAACGACGAGACCTCCGAAAAAGCCTGTCCAGTGCATTTCAAAACGTACTCCACAGACATTAAAACAGGCTCGTGCGAAAAATCCGTACGAAGTTTTCGTAGGCCGGTGACATTCATGATACACACTAAACTTGGTAATATATTGATGTGTCCAGTCACGCGTATCCAATACCATTTTCTGAAAATATCAACATCGGTTTGGATATCCCCTACATTTTTTGAATAGTATATGATGATATTTCCGGTAACACGAGGTTGGCATGCAGCAAAACAGGTCGGGCTCCTAATTTAGTATGTCATTCCGTGATTTTAAACCACACATCAGTAACTTCATCATATCTGTGTTCAGACGTGAGCTGCATCACTTTCGCCGAAATATCAATGAAAAAATAAGTCTTGTAACCTTTGTAGAAAAGATAATGTAAGTTTGCATTGATGAATGCCTGCCAAATAAGCAGCTGACAAAGTATTGAAAATCGGACTTCAGACACCGGAGGTACAGTTAAAACTAGAAGTCTTGTCACAAATAGTGCGCTTATCTAGGCTTAATTGCGCGTTGGAATTGCGCGCGATTGCCATATCGAATGGCATCCAAATCACGGCAGGTTCTCCTGGTTACTCATGGCAAACACATGCAATATTTCTGCCAATGGACCTCCGGGTTACCCGGAGGTCCATTGGCTGAAACATTGCTTGTGCACAGGCCATATGTACAGAATTTGATAGCTTTACTATGGCCATAACGCGCACATTAACGCGCAGATCAACGTGCTATTTGTGCGCATTTCATGACAGGACTTCTAGTTTTAACTGTATATGATATCAAATCGTCAATGTGGTCACTCCTGTTATTTTACAGCATTCAGCTTGCTACGTTTCAATAATTCAGCTACAAAAATACAAAATGTATACAAAATATAATGTTTAGGTGGCAAGTGCTGATTTGAATTAAAGCAAACTTCTTCGTAAATTGTCCTTGATCTATCTTGGCTTGATATGTATGGTGGACAGAGAAGTCAGTCTTATCGGTAATTTGGGGATCAGCGAAACTTCATCTGATTATTGGTGATAATTATATAATGATCATGAGTACATGTAGACTAATTACTAGATTGTAGGTTTAACTGTTTTCCAGATCGCAGCCAACTGACTATATGATAGGGGTGATAGTGGTTCTGGCGTTACTCAATCTTACTGTATGGATTGGCGTGTCCGGACTACTTGAATGCGCGAAAAGTTTGGTCAACAACAGTAAGTGTTTTGAACCCAGGGGACATCGCCCATGCAACTTCAGTGCAATCAACTGGAACAGTCCATATTTTTTATGAGCCAAATAAAAGTTTGAACATAGAATAGCACCCTGAACATATTGACTGCTCTACCATACTAATTCGTGGAGCAACTGCCTACTCTATAAATCCGGGTCGTAAAACATCCCCAGTCCAGAAAATCAGTTTTCCGTGGTCAAAGGTTTAACCCTTTGAACACTAAAGACCGCTTTTGTTCTGGCCCAGGAACATGATATTACATCATCTCACCAAGTAGAATGACTACCCATTCAATATTTTCATCGTTCAACACGATGACTGCACGTTGGGAATAATAAATGGATAACCCTTTACCTAACGTGAAAAGCAGACGACACATGAAAACAAAAATCTTGAATAACTATTTTTTTTCATTTTTTGTCTCAAAAACATAGGTTATGAACCCGCATTGGAACGAGCTCGACGAGCTCGTTCCAAAGAGGGGTCAAAACCTATGTTTATGAGACAAAAAAATGAAAAAAATAACAAAAATTAATTGGCGATTTTTGTGAATACCGCTGACCGGTTTTTGCGTTACATTGTGTAAAGGGTTAACATCCAGGTAATGGAATATGGACTTTTCCACTTGTAGCAATTGGGCTCACTTGGAAGACACCATCAGGGTCAAAGGGGTTAATAATAAAAACGCACAGAAACACCTGAAAGATTATTAACTGTTTATCTTACACGACCAGGACACGGCAGTTGAAAAAAAGATATCTCATTAATTATAAATTTGCATTCTTTTATCTGCAGCAACTGAGTGAGGATCAGAAACTATGGACGAACACCAAAATTGAAAATAGGAAGCAAATTCAAAGTTCTACGTATATGACCGTTGAGTGAAGTGAAGGGTACTTCTATTCTATCATCTGAAAAGTATTATATTCTCGAACAGATCGTGGTTGGATCTTGATACACATTCTGAGATCGAGATATTTAATAAAATATGGCGAAATCAAGTAAAAACAAACAAAACCACCATCTTCGAATTAAAGTTGACGCATTTTTTTCCAAAGATGAGATTCAGTACTGCTGTGGGGAGGACAGCGGGAAGATAATTTTGACCAGGAGCCAACACACATGTACTATAAAATCTTTACAATAGTATTTTCTAGAAATGTATTTTATACCTATTAATATAACTAACTAAAATGAATCCTTAACATTTTAAAAGATATGACAATTTGCCAACTAACAAATTGCCAGATCTTTGAAAATGCTAATGGTTCATTTCAACTCTTTTAAAGTCATAACTAGAGAATACAATTCTAGAAAACACAATTGTAATCATTTTATAGTATTGTCCCCTGATCGCAATCCTTCAGGCCTGTCGGATTAAATTATTGAACGTTCAAAATATTTGCTGTTTATTATACAGTCTTGTGTCATTGATAGTTAAATTTTCATTTATGGGTAAATGTTATGGGTACATCGTTGAAAGGGATAACCACACTTCGTCCGTTTCAACCATGATTTGAAAACAAAAAACCGAAAGATCGAAACGATTGAATTGGAAAACACACAGTCATGGACGCCCCATCGACGACCTGGCAACCTGTGCATGAGTAATATATTTCCTTTGTTTAAAACTGGAATCGGGCCTGAAAACGAAATATATTTATTTCTAGTTTTGAGCAAATTAATGCAAGGAAATGGGTATTATGGATGGGCCGTACTGTTCAGCAACATACTATCAGTTAGGTTTCGTTTTGTTTTTCAACCCGTCAGCGGTCAAAGACGGCAATAGAGGAAAAGTCGAGCATCACAATATCAGTAACTATCGCCCCCGTGTCGTACATACCGTCGAACCAGATAACCATACACAATATAATTAACAGACGGTACTGTGTTCTTAGGCGTACTGTATGTCGAGGGTTCTCTTGTCTTCCACCAATACTAACCCTGTTTTCGCGGAGTTACTACGTTGGAGAGTCTGACAGTTGCTCGCCGTAGCTCGGTCGTTCTCTTGGGATACTCCGGCCTAATCCACCCATAAAACTGTCCCACACGAGGTGATACTGGCTTTTTGGTTCTTACGAATGGGAGCAATAAGAGAGATGTTAGCTCATTTGAACAGATTATGTCATTCATACAAGACCGGCTCAATACACAAGCAGGTAACTAACCATATGAAAATACAGTGAACAAACATCAAAACATGTACAAATACTGAACAAAATGCGCCAGAATGCAGGTAAAAATATACAAATTATACAAATATACAAATAAACACAAAGTGATAGTGAGGAAATATACAAAATATACCAAAAATATATAAATTATTGAGGATATCTGAGCTGTTTTTGTGAATATCAGGAATTATCTCATGAGTGTGGGCCTGAAAGCTTTGTTTTTCAAGAGCGATTGTGAAAAATAAAACATTCAGGTCCACATGAATGAGATAATTCCGCATATTCACTAAAATAGCATAGATTTTCTTTTTATTATATGTTACGTGACATTTTACTGCGCAATATTCAGCTCAATTCGTCTGCAAACAGTTTCAAGACAATAACAAAGATCTGCTGATCGTTCCTTCAAGGCAGCATTCGAGGCGACGTAATGTTCTCGAAGCTTGACGTCATTTAGGAAACTACTGTGGGATAGTTCTCGATATCCACCGAGTCGATGGATATCGAGAGACATCTTTTAGATAATTTGCGATAATTCACAGGCTAGCAAATAATAAATACAATTTCCATGCTTTACAAGCAACCTGAACATTTATAAGCCATTGAGATGTGGTACAGAGTCAGAATATTCATGAAACGTTTTGACAGCATTCAACTAGTTTTATTTCTCATTCTCCAGACCCTGGTCTAACTGACGCTATTTTCTCCTTCGAGTGCGTATCCCACCACCAAAGGCTTATACTCGCATAATAATTGCCTGTATTTCATTTTGTTCCTTTTACAGTGATGGGTAAAGCTGAACAAATATGCGCCGCAGTTCAAGCGGTAATTTTTTAATGCCATTTTTCCACGTGGTTGGTCCGTGGATCTAAAGTGCCAAAGAGGTTCCACATTTCTACGCGTTGCATTTGAACTACTACTCGGTCACATAATCTGAAAACTTCAGAAAATATGCATTTTCTAAATCAACATCATTATAGATCAAACCTTCTTTATAAGCGAGCATTCTGAGAATTGTGTGTGTAGAGCGAGCCCTCGTTGCGAAAACCAACCAATGAACCATTATTGTTAAAAATCAGATGCGACGTGATTTGTGTATTTATTTATTAGGGTTTAATGACATTTTAGACAGCCAGGATCACCTCGTGTCGGACAGTTTTACGGGTTGGGGAAGCCAGAGTACCGGAGAGAACCACCGAGCAACGGCGAGCAACCGTCAGCCTTCCCAACATACTAACTCCACACAAGCAGGTTTAACATTGGTTGAAGACAAGTTCCTCATTGACGTGAAGTACGCTTTAGTACACAATGCCACCGTGCCCCCACATGAGCAGCTTGGATTAAGTGTCTTGTCCAAAGATAGAACGCGGTTACCGCAGTTCAGATTCGAACCGAGGACTTCTCGGCTTGCACCCGGCATCTCTACCTCCCTTGCCACCGCGCTCCCAATGCGACATGAAGATGATCGATTGGGTGGAGTGTTAACATGGATTGTTCCAACTATAATGACACTAATCCTCCATAATAAAATATTCCACCTACACCATCAAGGCATGCCTTCACCGAAGGCATGCCTTGATGATGCAGGTGGAATATTAGTCAATCGGAATATTATACATAAAAAACCTCAAGACTTTTGAGAAATTTTCTTGTGACTAAATTAAATACCCCATTTAGTGGTCGTCCGCAACTTAAAATAACTAACTAAAATGAATCATTAGTATTTTAATGGATATATCAATTTGCCAACTGGCAATTTCCCAGATATTTGAAATAGCTAGTGGTTCATTTTAACCCTTTAAAAGTCATAACCTTAAAATACAATACTAGAAAATACAATTGTAAAAGTTTTATAGCATTGACACAAAAATCGGAAAGATCGAAACGAATGAACAGGAAATCACACAGCCATGAGTGTCCCATCAACGACCTGGGAACGTGCGCATGAGTAATATCTTCCTTTGTTTAAAACTGGAATCAGGCCTGAAAACCACATATAATTGTTTCTAGTACTGAGTAAATTAATGCAAGAGTAAAAACGTGCTGTGAGTGAGCAGTACTTTTCGGTTCGGCAACATACAATGAGTTTGTTTTTTTTCAGACTGTCAACGATCGAAGACGGTAGAACCGTAGAAGAAAAATCGAGCAGCACAATATCAATAACTATTGCACCCGTGTGGTACATACCGTCTTACCAGATAAACATACACAATGTAATCATTAGACTTTTGCACTGCGTTTAACACTTCACCTTATACGACCACCACACGGCTCGAGTCGGGTTCTTCTGATCTGCATTTGTATTATCAAACTGCGTGTGTGACATAAGTCCAAGGATCAAATCAAGTCTCGTAAGAAATTACATGAAAACCAGCAAGAGCAATATGATGCCTACGATCCCAATCCAGAGGTAAATATCTCGACTGTAAAAAATGCTTTAGTGCTAGATCCCCTAAACCCCTCTAAGCGACATCTGGGCGTTGAATCAATGGCTAGACATCCATCGTGCAGTTTACTGGAGTGGGTTATAGTTCTACGGTTCCCAAGGCTAGGATAGCGACCTAGTCGCCACAGATTTTACACTGGTTGATCGAGATTTCTCTCGACAAAAGTGTAGGCAAATCAACGGATTGGGTTTTTACTTACATCTCCCTTTTCCCGTAGACACGATCTTTATAAAGAAGCAGCATTGCTTAACCCTTTACCTAACATGAAAAGCAGACGACACTTGCAAAAATAATTCTTGAAAAACTAATTTTTTTCATTTTTTGTCTCAAAAACATAGGTTATGACCCCTCGTTGGAACGAGCTCGACGAGCTCGTTCCAACGAGGGGTCATAACCTATGTTTTTGAGACAAAAAATGAAAAAAATATTGAAAATTAATTGGCGATTTTTGAGAATAGCGCTGGCCGGTTTTGGCCGTTACGTTGGGTAAAGGGTTAAGATCAACAAATCTAAAAATCAAAGCGGTTTCTTACAACTTGAAGGGCCCCAGTATGTTTGTACCGCAACAGTTGCTGTGTACGGTGCAATGGAAGTTGTCTAACGGATCTTCTTGTTCCCCCTGGGTCTTGCTGGAGCATGTCGCGTCAGGTTTGGGCAGATGATTTGACTGCCGCGAATGTCCAGGGTGAGGCACACATTCGCTGGGTGCCCGTCTAGCGCAGCAAACCGTTGTGCGCGAGTTGTTTCACGTAATGACATGTTTCGAACTGTTCACCTGGATGCTCGCACTAGAGTTGCAGCTATTGCTGGGGAGGGGGGGGGGGTCGTGGAAGACACGAACAACTTCGTCGCATCGCCCACGGAACATGTCTTTTCCATGTAGTTAGGAGTGAAGCAACCTCACCATCGAAAAGAGCAAATTGTCACAACAGTACTTGGTAACTCTGCTGTCAGGACATCTATCTGGGCTCTTCTTATTGGAATGGCAGGAAGACAGTCTGTCAAGCTGTACCATTTACATGCAGTATATATACTACTGCTATGTTTGTATTAATTGTGTGTACTCTATATATACTGTAATACTGCAAATAAAGTATCAAGTATCGAGATTGCAGGGATTATTTCAATTATCTAGTGGATTTGGGTGGGGGCGAGGGAATCTCACCTGAGGGCGAAAATGTTTGACCCTTGCACGAGGCTTGCCGGGGGTTTGAGTGAACTGTTTTTCCCCTGAAATTTACCCATCCCATCCGCACACCAATCGAGGTGAAATTGTCTATTACTACTTCCGAAGTGACGCCATTGAAATCAGAATATTGTTCTTGCCCAGAAAATTTGTTGTTCTACTGATTGATCGTAATGAAACACGAATTGTATATATTCGGAAAGGACATCAAAATGTTCGGCATGTGACAAAGATTTGGTAACTATGGTTACCTCGCGAAAACGATAGATTGATATATTGAGGCAAAAAAAACAGCTTATTTTCCGTGATTACATTTAGATTTGTGTTGTATATTCCGGAGCAGACCGGGAAGTGCAGTGGTTTGCTTACCCCTCCCCCACCCACACACTGAAACCAGCGTATTAATTTCAGAAAACTATGTATCAATAATTAAAAACGCGCCTTGGGGGGGGGGGGGGGGGGGGTAAGGAGGCGCATCGTTTTTGTGCTTTTGGGCGTTTTTGGTTGGTGTTAATAATATAAAATTTCACTTATTCACTGAAAGCTGTGAAATTTGGTTTGCATTGTCCAACATTGCAGAAGTAAAGTATAATAGCGTCAATCAAGTTGCCATTTCATCAGCTCTATAGCTAATTGAAAAATAAACATTATTATATTCAAATTTCCAACACATGTAAAATCTTCTCCTCCCAGAATTAATTAATCTTTAAGTATTACAACTGAGAATTAATTATTAATTATTAAAACTTGTAACTCTTTCAGCCCTAGGGGGGTTTGATCGTCCCCTACTAGGCGGGTCCTCAGGTGGCGGATAGAGAACGGCCTGCTCAATTGGGCAGGTTTGCTAATTTTTGATTGGCAGGTTTGCTCAATTGAGCTGGTTCGCTGCGAAATACACGAATACGCAGCCCCGGACCAAAATGATCAACCCTGCTAATACCATCTGGCAGGCACCTTGTTCTCCCGTGAGGTGCGTTCCGAAGGCCCCGGAAGAAGGAATACTGGCAGCTGAGGACTCGTAGCCCCGGTTAGGGCAGTCTCCGGGATGGAGCCCTGGTCTCCATTTCGGAGATAATGTTGTTCAACACACTGCTTTGGCCCCAATTTCGGGAGTAGAAGGATGGTCGGATGGTCCGTTCTGGCCAATCGGGAGCCCCCACCCCAAAAAGTACTGGGTGTCACGTCGGTGGGCATTTGGTGGCCATTCAATCAGTCATTTCTTTTAATCATTTATCATAATTGCCATTGTGTGATGTTTGTAAACTAATTTTTTAACCAAATACTTATTTCTGCTGCACTGTTTGTTTCAGTTTCACGTGGCAACCGTAATTACAGTGTTTTATAAAGTGATTGGTTGGATGGTCGCCATCTGAAGACCTGGCACTTCCACACACGGGCCAATCAGCCAGTGGCATACTTCGGTATCAACACTGGCTGAGTATACTGCCCCATACCAGGTATGTGGGAATACCGGCAACCCGGTGGGTTCACTGCGAAGCAGTAACCCTACCCCTTGTTGGACTCCGTGGTGGGTGGGAGCCGGGCAGTGAACAATTTAACTTACAAACATGGCATCCAAACCTAACAAATCAAAAAGACTTTTTTCGGCTACTGACCTAGTAAACTCTGATTCTGACGACGATTTGATAGCTTCTCTGATACCACCGGAAGATAATATACCAAAATTCATTTTGCTGCACTCAACAGATGAAAACAAGAAACTCAGCACCATCAATCCTTTTGCCCTTGAAAAGGCCATCAAAGGTATTGCGGGGACTGTAAAAGATATAAAAAAATTAAGATCAGGTGATATACTCATTCAATGTATTAAACAAATTCAGGTACATAATCTTATGCACACTACAAAAATTATTGATTTTAATATTAAGGCCGATTACCATAGAACTCTAAATACAAGCAAAGGGGTCATAAGAACTCGAGAACTGGCAGAAATGGAAGAAAGCGAAATTGCACTGGAACTTAAACCCCAAGGTATAACAGCTGTCAAACGGGTGGAAATAAAAAAAGATGGAAAACAAATTAAGACCAATACATACATATGTACCTTTGATGGCACCAGGCCCCCAAAGTCTATCAAAATTGGTTACTTGAGCATTGGAGTGGATTTATACGTCCCGAATCCACTCCGATGTTTCAGGTGCCAAAAGTTTGGACATGGACAGAATTCCTGTCGAGGCAAACAAACATGTTTTAAATGTAGTTTAAGCCATGATGGACCTTGTGAAACATCCACATATAAATGTATCAACTGTCAGGGCAATCACATGTCATCGTCAAAGGATTGCCCTGTCTGGAGGAAGGAAAAGTTGATACAAAAGATTAAATGTGAAAAACAGATTAGTTTTAAAGATGCCAGAGACATCGTAACATCTATGCCTGGCATGAATATATCAATACCAACTTATGCCTCAACTTTGAAACAAAAGAAATCAACCGAATCAGTTTCATGCCAAACTGAATATACCTGGCTCAGGGGTTCAATTCCAACCACATTACAATCTTTTACAATAGAAAATAATTTAACTCAAGGAAGATCTACACAAACAAACAGCACTGCTCAAGAAACGATTAAGACACAACACATAAAGGAACATCCACAACAAAAATCTACACCAGCGGAAGCAAGACAGGACAACAATAAATCAGATCAGCCAACTAGAAAAGACAACACAAATCCAAAAACAGATCATATACAGAAATCGCAGCAGCAAAATCTGAGTCAGAGTCAGAGAAGAAAACAGGAAAATTTGGAAAAAAAGGAAAAAAAGAAAATAGAGAAAGAAAAACAAAAACAGTTATCAGACAGAACACCAAAGGCCCTTCAAGACCCTGTTACACGTAACAGGTTTGAAGGTTTTGAGAAGATGGATGTCGGTGACGGCATTGACGAAATGTTCGAGCAACTGCGCTCAACATCTCAGAATAAGTCCCCCAAAACAAAATCACCAAAGAAATACACTGGGGCAATATCGCCCATACGTCCACCATCCCAAACTTCAACCAAATATGGATAATACACAGCGAAATAATATCATACAGTGGAATTGTCGAGGTTTTAGAGCTAATTTCAATGAACTTGGTCTTCTAAGCCAAAAATATAAACCTGCTGCTTTTTGCCTGCAGGAAACTCTTTTAAAGAAACCCGAGGCTCAGGATCATTCAGCCTTTAAGCATTATACATCGTATAATGCCTGGGCAGATGAAACTGATCTTCATATTCGTGGAACGTCCGTCTTGGTTAGAAACGACATTATTCACAGTCCTGTATCTTTGCAATCAAATTTACAGGCTGTTGCAGTACGCCTAACCTTAGACAAGACAATCACCTTATGTTCTATTTACGTTTCACCAAGTAAAACGCTACAGCTGAATGATCTTGAGTTACTGGTCCAACAACTCCCAACTCCGTACATTTTGTTGGGTGATTTTAACGCGCATAGCCCCCTTTGGGGTAATTCCTGCAGTCAAGAAGATGCAAAAGGTAAAACTGTAGAAGAGTTCATTACAAAATATGACTTGTGCTTGTTCAATGATGGGTCAGATACTTACCTGCACCCCGCATCTGGTTCTTACACTTCAATTGATTTAACAATTGCATGCCCTTCTGTCTTCCTTGATTTTTCTTGGAAGGCAGAAGATGACTTGTGCGGGAGTGACCACTTTCCGATTGTGTTGGAGAGTGTAGTTCCGGCGGATGATGAGAGGGTGCCCCAGTGGAACTTTAAAAAGGCTGACTGGGACACTTTCTCATCGCTTTGTTCTGAACGCCTCACACGGGAGAAATTTCAGGACAGTACTGACCAGATTGAACACTTCACCACAGAGTTGATTGACATTGCAAGCCAAGTCATTCCTAAAACCTCGGCAAATCCAAAACGTTTCCATAAACCATGGTTCGACACGGATTGCAAACAGGCTATTCATCAACGCAAAAAGGCTGAACGGGATTTTAATAAGTCACCAACGACGAATAATTTAGATAAATTACGTATTGGTCGAGCACAAGCCCGACGGCTCATCAAACAAAAGAAGAAAACGTCCTGGCAAAATTATGTTTCAAGATTGAATCAAAATACCCCCATCAAAAAGGTCTGGAAAATGATCAAGAAAATTAAAGGTAAAGAATCAAAATCTACAGTACAGCACCTCGAACATAATAATAATAAAATAACGTCTAAAAAAGATATTTCGAACACCCTAGCTTCTACCTTTTCCAAAAATTCCTCTTCTGAAAATTGCACTCCGCAATTTATCCCTGTTAAAAAGCAACAGGAGAAACAAAAACTAAAATTCCAATCTGATAATGATGAAAATTATAATGAACCATTTTCTATTGATGAGCTACTAGCGTCATTGAGTAAAGCAAAAGATACAGCAACTGGTCCTGATGAAATACATTATCAGATTTTAAAACATTTGCCAAATTCATCGCTCAAGCTTTTACTTTCTATTTTTAATGATATATGGGTGACTGGCCAGTTTCCATCTGACTGGCGCAAAGCAACAATCATTCCTATTCCCAAGCCTGATAAGGACCACAGCAATCCAAGCAACTATAGACCAATAGCACTCACTAGTTGCCTTTGTAAAACCATGGAAAGAATGATCAACGATCGGCTTGTTTGGTTTCTGGAATCGAACAATCTGCTGGCAGATGTTCAATGTGGCTTCAGAAACCAGAGAAGCACGGTTGATCATCTAGTCCGCCTTGAAACGTTTATTAGAAATGCCTTTGCCAGAAAGGAACATGTGGTCGCCGTGTTCTTTGATCTGGAGAAGGCATATGACACTACGTGGACGTATGGGATTTTAAAAGACCTCTTCAACATGGGGTTGAGAGGCAGAATGCCACTTTTTATTGAAAATTTTTTAAAGGACCGCAATTTCCAGGTTCGTCTTGGGTCAACATTATCTGACCCTCACGACCAGGAATTGGGAGTACCTCAGGGTAGTATTCTATCTGTTACTCTTTTTTCAATAAAAATCAACAGCATTGTTACAGCTATTGAAACAAATGTTGATTCTTCATTGTATGTAGATGATTTCCTCATCTGCTACAGTGGCAAGAAAATGCCTGCTATTGAGCGCAAACTTCAGCTATCCTTAAACAAGGTTCAGCGCTGGGCTACTGAAAATGGTTTCAAGTTTTCAAAAAGCAAAACAAATTGTGTTCATTTCTGTAAACTCCGGAAACACCACCTGGATCCGGAGTTATTTTTAGATGGAACTCCACTTAAAGTTGTAAAGGAAGTGAAATTCCTTGGCTTGTTGTTTGATGAGAAACTAAGTTTTAGGTCTCACATCAAACAACTAAAAATTAAATGCAAGAAAGCACTTAATCTTCTGAAGGTTGTTGGCAGCACTGACTGGGGTGCTGACCAAAATACTTTGCTCCATCTGTATAGAGCTTTTGTACGGTCAAAGTTGGATTATGGTTGTATGGTTTATGGTTCGACTAGGAAATCCTATCTGAAACCTCTTGATACCATCCATAATAGTGGTATCAGGATTAGTCTTGGTGCATTTCGTACGTCACCTATAGACTCTCTTCTTGTCGAGGCAGGTGAGCCTTCTCTGGAAAAGCGTCGTGTCAAACTCTCTTTACAGTATGTTTCTAAATTATCTGCGAATCCTTCAAATCCTGCTTACCTTTGTGTTTTTAAACCGCAAAATAAACTGTTTTTTGACAAAAATCCAAACCAGATTCCTCCATTGGGACTCAGAATCCAACCCCATATGAGGATCCCTGGTATTGCTCCTGATTCTGTGGCAGAGAACTGTAAACCAGATATACCCCCTTGGCGACTGTCAAAACCCAAGGTTATTTTAGATCTGGCCTCTTCTAAAAAGGCAAACACAAATTCTTTGCACTTTAAGCAAGCGTATGCTGAGATTAAGTCTCACTATAGAGCATACACTATGTTCTATACAGATGGATCCAAGGATAATGATAGAGTGTCATCTGCTGTTGTTAGTGGTGATCAGACCACCTCAACCAGGATACCTGATACGAGTTCCATTTTTACAGCAGAGGTAAAAGCTATTGACCTTGCGCTCGATGAGATTGAGGCTGAAGAGGAATGGAAGTCCATTATCTTCTCAGATTCTCTTTCTTGTTTACAGGCTCTTCTCAACCCCAGGTTGAAGAACCCTCTAATCTTGTCACTTCGTGAACGACTTACTGTAATGAAGTCTGACCAATATGATGTTGTGTTTTGCTGGTTACCTGGACACGTCGGTATTGCTGGTAACACCAGGGCAGACAGTGCAGCGAAACAGGCTCTGAGTAAGCCAATCACTGATTTTCCAATTCCTTACAGTGATTACAAGCCACTTATTTCTAAATACATCCGGTCTTTGTGGCAGTCGGAATGGGATGGAGCTACCAATAACAAGCTCCACCGATTCCGACCAACTGTGTCTGATTATTATCCTCTTTCTCATCTTTGTCGGAAAGATCACGTTATCCTTACACGATGTCATATTGGTCATACCAGACTCACTCATAGTTTCTTATTAGAGGGCACTCTGCGACCTGAATGTGTTCCTTGTCAGCAGGGGTTGACAGTGGAACACATTCTTTTAGATTGTACAGATTTCGATCACGTTAGGCGGCAGTTTTTCACTGTGGAGTCTCTTAGAGACCTTTTTTACACTACCAGTCCGCGCAAGCTTTTGTCTTTTCTAAAAGAAATCAACCTTTTTAGCAAGTTTTAGAGCTTTGTCTTTTAATCTTCCCATCATGATTTGGTATCAATAGGTTGATTTGTATTATATTTGTTGTTCTTCTTTCATTATGAATATTCATTTTCACATTTTCATTGTATTATCGTTCATCTATCACATTTCCTTTTTTTTTTTTTCTTTTTAAAAGCAGTCCTGACCATTGCCTTTTAACTCATTTTCATGACTTTCTCGCCACGATATGGCCTTTGTTGCTGATGTGGCGTTAAGCACCAATAAATAAATAAATAAATAACTCTTTCAGCTACTGACCAAAAATTGTTCAAACGAATATTATTTACAACAAAATGAAAGAATGTATTTTGTATTCTATGGAAGTTTCAGCAATAATTTAATCTCGCAGTCCACTAGTCTGTGGGATTAAATTATTATTGCTTCTTATCACCATATCGTATTTTTCTTATCTTAGCATTTAGAAAAAGATTTTATTTTACACTAAAATTTATGCGTGTAGCGTTCAGTGGGTTAAAGTATGCTCCCGCCATGCACTGCAGCACTGTGAGAACAGTTGCTGGGAGAACCAAAGATGCTGGCCAGTAAATTATATTGCGAAAAAGGCTACACGGACATTTGCAAAATGAAAGAACAAGAGGCACTACAATGCATGTTGGAAAAATGACGGGAGCTACCTGTAATGGATTGACCAAATAATTTTCCTGTATCGGTTGCCCCAGGGGAAACATTATTTTAGTCTTGGAAAGCGCTTTTGAGAAATCTTGTGATCGGTGGAAAGTAGCATTACATCTAGATGTGTTAACGTTGTGTTCATCATCCGTTAGTCTCATTTTGACTAGCTCTGGAAGAAGGTTATCATCATAACTCATCATAACTCTTGTGGTTAGTAAAACTTTGTCGGAGCACGGTGGCTGAGTGGTTAATGCCTTGTACTTTAAATTGAAAAGTTATCTGTTTGATCTGTTTGATCCTGACCAGCGGTAACTTCAGTGTGTCCCTGGGAAATGATCCCCCCCCCCCCACGTGTGAATGGGAGTGGGCACGGTGACTATGAGTAATAAGACGTACGTGCATTTGTCGTCAACCGCTGCTAACTCTACAAAGTCAGTGAGTTGCAGGGTCTGACAGTTGTTCGCCGCTGCATGGTGGTTCACTCATGGTACTCCCCTCATCTGTAAAACGGATCGACACAGTGTGGCATTGGCTACATATATACACATGTCTAAAATATGTATATTAAAAGATGCCCCACCCCATATAGCGACTCCTATGTAGGAGCCAATATTACTACTAACTCTTCCACTACTTCCACCACTGTTAATAATAATAATTGATCCTATTCTTTTTTATGGCACAGATTCTGCAGTTTGCCTCTCACCAAGTATCACATACTGGCACCCTTACAAGCCGTCGTCGTTAAAAATGTAAGATGAGGGTGAATCTTGATTGCATGAATTTCATATTTATTAGTACCGTTTATGTATTTTTGTGCATTCTGAAGAACCAATTTGTTAACACCATTTGGATAATTCGGGTTGCCCTAAACAATAACTTGACATTACGTCCCCTGAGTTCCAATGTGTTCTATGTGCCAGTAGGCACCTAGAACACATTGGAACTCAGGGGACGATTAATCAAATTGATGTTACATTCGACTAAACTCTGTGGTATCGGGGACCAAGATAGGAAGGGCAGTCAAAAAAGAAGGGTTCAGCATTTTCAAAATCGTGCCCACAGGGACAGCTGGACTGATCACATATGTCATTCATGGATTCGTCACAAAATAAATCGCTACATGCTGTCCAAAGTTTACTATGAATAACGTTTAGTTTTCCCCTTCCAGTGTTGAAATATGATGAAGGTTTAAGCATTGTTCTTGAATGTTTTTTTTTTTACTGAGAAAGTGCGGGACACTTTCCTGCAGACAATTCCAAATCTCAACACACGACGAAAAAAAGAGCGTTTCAGACGTTCTGTTCACAAGTTAAATAGCATATAGTATGCCTAGTTACGTAATATATAGTTCGAAAGATCTGAGTGACGTGGAAGTAATATTTCTCCCAGAAAGGATACCACGGACACTTTTATAAAACATGGTAATTGTTTGAGTATGGCGTCCTTCCAAGATCTGCTGGCCAACTTCGAGCAGTAAATGCTCACAAGAAACCGATCTTTTAAAACCAAAAACAGCGTTGCTGTGTATATTGTCCAGATGTTTTAATACATAAGCTGTAGTGGTTGCATTACACCAGACGGGACTCGCGTAATCCATTATTGGCAATATATAAGCTGAATAGATTTTTGCGAGGGTTTTCCTATCTAATATAACTTAAAGTTTTATTAACTGTGACAGTCTCTACCAAGCTATCTTACATACACTGTCGACGTGCGTATCCCAAGAAAGATTAGACCTGAAGACAAGTTCAAGATGTTTATGGGATGCTACAAATTCGAAAGATTAACCGAAATACAAGCTACGATACGTAATATTCTTGTTCTGTGTAAATACTGTACAACCGCCGTGGACTGATCACTTTCTGCAGGAGGGCAATATTTCCATGTACGCAATAATATTAGATTCAAAACACTAATTACAGGAAAAAAACATCAACACTTTAAAAAATGAAGCACCGGGTGGAACCCGGTGCTTCATTAGCCCTTTGATGCTTTTGTACGTGTTATTACGTACGAAATCGTTTGTTTAATTTAACCCTTTAATACTTTTTTGTACATCGTATGAAATACGAAATCGAACAGCGCTTTGATACTTTGTGGTCATTTGTTTTGTTATTATTTTTCTATTTTTTAAAGTTTTAACTTTACTTCCTATTTTCTTCCGAATAGTGCTCAGTGACAGTCGTTGAGCCAAATGTTGTCGCAGCTTAAAATACTAATATAATCCTGCTGTCAAGACTTCTTAATTCGTTGGGTGCTAGAAGCCACTATCAGGGCTTTCAGAAATGAGGATACCAGAGCAAAAACCAACACTTTCCTCACTTATTCACATATTCACTCAAACGCATATAATATTTTGTTTATACAAATTTATTTTATTACAAATTACTGGAGAGTGCCTGTGGGCACTCTCCAATAATTTGTAATAAAACAAGTTTTGAATAGTAAATTCAGACCACCAAAAATAATCTAGCCCAAAACCAGATAATCACTAATGTGAAAAATATATTATTATTTGTACTTTCCGGCGTTTGACGTCACGTTAAGAAAGGCTAGGGAAACTGAATTCCTAGTGACGTTTGAACGCCAGGATAATTAAAGTCTCAAAGAGTTAATTAAAATTATGTTGATGATGATTTTTATTACCTGGTAAACGCACGTGTGGACATCACAGCCCACGCGTGGATTACGACCAGTCCACGGCGACTGTACTGAAAAATTATGTTTGTTTGGGGTTTTTTTAGAGTTGAAACTAATAAGCCAGATTTCGGACCATTGTTTAATTTTTTCAAGTTCTAAGTTGAGATTTGTTTCTCAATAGTGGAAACCATAAACTGTATCTGGTGCCTTAAAAACAAAAATGCTACCCAAAGCACGAATGAATTCGAGGTTACCGTGTTGTGGTATTAACTCTAGCTCTTTTAAAAGCACAGTGGCGCAAAAATTCGTAGGCTTTGTGGACACACCTATCGTACAACTCCATAAGAAAAAGAAATGGTGAAATCCACTACTTCTGGGCTGTGTACCATTCTTTGTTTCTTTAAGGGGTCGTCCAACAAAACTTTTAACGTTTTTAAAAATTTCAACAAAGCCCTAAATACGAATTAATGTGGTGTATAGCGACATACTATATACCAAACAAAATAATGATAAAAGTACCCAAAACTTAAATTTATCCGCTTTTTAAAAAAATGTTTTTTTGCTTTTGATGACAAAGAAATTGCCACAGCATAAGTAACCGGCGAGAATAACAAGATAGTGAGATAAAGTCCTCAGTTGCAATGTTGAACACGGAAACTCTAGGAAGTTACGTAAGTTTCAGCAAGGGATTAATACGCCACCGATTCGAACTATTAATAATTGGTTGTTGTCGATGAGCAAAACTTAAAGCGGAATAATTATGTTTGAAAACAAAGATAAATTCACATCAACATAAAATGCAGTCCTCACAATTGTATATTTACAAAAAAAATGAGTGTGGCCGAACTATATTTGTGACGCAAAGAAGGCTTGGAGAAGTCTGCTAATCAAATAAAAAGACCAAAGTCAAGGACTGAATGCCAACGTTTTCAGAAAGTTCTTTTTCACCAAATATAGTGAAATTTAGCACCATAGTAAATTTAAATGTCTTCCTCTCACACCCGCGTTGTGTGTCAGATGGATCCCGTCGATTTTGATCGCTATATGCACCAAAAAGTTGCCAAAATCTATGTGAATTGCACAATCTGTTGACAGAAATTGCTTCAAGCCACTTGATGGACAACAACACACGAATTACCGAAGTAATACCACTGCGTCTCAAAAGTAGAGGCATAAATAATTTAATAACCAACATAATTGCGATATTGTTCAGGCGTGTAATTTACACACACACCCATTAGTTACACCCCTGCTAATTAAAATAAAGTGATTTTCAGTGATAACAATTTTTTATGATAGTCCAGAAGACAGCAAGCGAGGTTGGTTAAACCTATGAATTCATGAGCCCGCTTTCTGTCTCAGGAACATGGAACGTCATAAATTCATTAAGTAGGGTGGCTGCTCAGTGGATGTGCGGAGTAGACCAATCAATATTTTCAACGTGCAGCCGTAATGCAGCACGTAGAAAATATTGACTGATCTACCCCAAAATAATGAATATGGACTCTTCCAATTGGTGCCATTGAACTGAAATAGAAGATACCACCAGGGTTCATGGGTTAATCAATGTATCGCAAAAGAGAGCCAGGGACGTGCAATGATGAGATAGCTTTGCAGAACTGGGATGAAGTTCACCTATTTGCTCCATCACCTCAGTCAATGAGCAGCACCTTATATAGAAAGAGACAAAAAAGCTTTACCAACACTTCCGCAGACCATGCCAGAAAATCATTGTGAAAGAATGTGAACTTACATTCGATGGATGACCATTTCTACTGTACTGTGACAAAATGTGTAGTTTTTGTACAAAAAAATACAAACACTTCCGTCATTTTAAAGCAATATATATACAAATAAAAAAATGAAGCACCCCCAAATATAATGAAGAATAACATGTCACTGTTCATTGAAAGTCTGTCAGTGGTTATATATATGATTATATTGATGATCCAACAAATGGTTGTGAACGTGTATGAATGAATGTGTCCCAAAATAGGTCTAGGGAATTGGGTATTTATAGTACCTATTTTTCAATGTTTAATCAATATTTATCACCATGACATGAAAGAGGATGACATATTCACAAAGATGGCAAATTATTGGTATGCATACCACCGGCATGTCCTTTAAAACAATCGGACGAATGTTACACATCCACCCGTCGTTTGGCGAGAAAAAATTTGCAAACAAAAAAAGGTTAAGGATGGTCAGAACGACCCCTTGTGACATTACAACGCGAAAACAAGGTACGTCTGAGTCTGGTGCGACAACCATTCACTTCATGTACTGTTCTGAAGAGCCTGTGGTTACCAACTCGACACATATGTACGCGAACGGCCAGGAAAGGCCTGAGAAAAGCCATATCAATTGAGATTCAGAAGCGCCATTAAACGTCCTCAGCTATGAGATCATCACCAAGGAATACTTTTGACTTGTTGTTTACCATTTTTCATTTATTATTTATTTATTTATTGGTGTTTGAGGTCACATATTTTTGCACAATGGCTAACATGGACCACCACAGTTTCACGGGTGGAGGACGCCGGAGTACCCGGAGAGAACTACCGAGCAACGGTGAGGAACTGTCAGCTCTCCCACATACTACTAACTCCACACAAGCAGGGTTAGTATTGGCTGAAGACAAGTACACCATCGACGTGCAGTACGTCTTAGTAACTACGCCACCGTGCCCCCACGTTGGCAATGGGGGTGAAGTGTCTTGCCCAAGGACACAACGCGGTTGCCACAGGTGGGACTCGAACCGAGGACCTCTCGGCTTGCAGCCTGCACCTCTACCTACTGAGCCACCGCCCCCTCCCACCACCGTTTTTCATTCAGAGCACTGCATTGATTACAATTCCTTTGTCTACCATAAGTCCTGTTCTGAATCCACTGGAGCACATTTAGGACATTCTAGGGCGTCAAACCTACAGTACGAAGTCTTCAAGAATTGGAAGCAGCTTGGCGACAGTTACCTCAGCAACGCATACGGCGATTGAATGGAGGATGCAAAGCAGGAGAGAAGCTGTTTAACGAGCACATGGAGGTACAGCAGATATTGAACTGTAGCATTGGCTTATGTGCTCATGTTCTCCAGTCAATTTCACCAATTTATATACAAATATTGTTGTATTGCTGCCTCCAGCTTCATACTAAAACGGGTATCGTATTGAGCTCTATCCGTTACATTTTTGGTTCATCAATGCTGTCATTGAAATGATAATGAAGACTATGATTTTTGCTTGTGCGTATAGCATTAATACGTTCTTTCAAGACAACATTCGGTTGTTGAAGCTTACTTTGCGAGTACTTTACTGATATCAAGCAATACATTTACCATCGTAAAATACCCAGGGGTGCCTACCTTTTTACTTTGTGTTTTCATGGACGGTACATTTACATTTGCTCAGCTCACTGCAATCAAGTCTCTATTATCCTTGCCCTGGCTGGTTTAACAACCTACCCGCTTGTATTTGCACTCCAGCTGGATCGCCAGTCGGCAGCTTGTGTAATGTTTTCTTTTTGGTATGCTTTTTTATATTTTTCAGGTCTCTTGCCTAAGCATTTCTGTGAAAAATAATCAGCCTTTCCATTTTGAAACTGAGAGGGCGCTGTATACTGCTCACTACCATTTGAAGTGAAGCGCCCTACTGCTGAGTCTTAATCGGAAAATTGTTTTCAAGACAACCATCGACGAACACCTCCGCACCGTTCACTCAACTGGTACACAGTAAGTGGGGATCCCAGAAACATTACCACCCTGTTATTCGAACAAGCTTTTAGCAGCAATAATTAAATTTATTTGAGTCCAGTTCAATAATACATGGAATGCATCTTCAATGTAACAATCGTAAATCAATCACATGATTCTTCACGGAATGCATCAGCGATAAAAACAGCCAGTAGAATTAATGTCCTTTGAAGTTTGTCGAATTATGTTGTTTAGGTACCAACATTAGAAATGTGATGTTTGATTAGTTTGAAGTCTTGCAATGCTAAAGTTTATAATTATTGATGTATTGTTCACATTTTCGTGCACTCCTTGTAATATTTGGCCTATTTCTCAGGAACAGATTTAAACCAACGAATAGATTTAAACGATTCACAGAAAACATGAAAAATGCTCTGAAAGCCCCAAAATTTGTAAATTTAATTTCTACTCCCAATTGGTCGAGCCAAATGATATGCTTTTGTTGATCATTTTAGAAAAAATCTATGCGACATTTGTATAATACTCGACTAACGCAGCCGATTTGTTTAACCCTTAACCTAACATGAAAAGCAGACGACACTTGCAAACAAAATTCTTGAATAACTAATTTTCTTTTATTTCTTGTCTCAAAAACATAGGTTATGACCCCTCATTGGAACGAGCTCATCGAGCTCGTTCCAAAGAGGGGTCATTACCTATGTTTTTGAGACAAAAATGAAAAAAATAATAAAAATTAATTGGCGACTTTTGTGAATGGCGATGGTCGGTTTTGGCCGTTATGTTGGGTAAAATGTTAATAAGGGTTAATCACTCGCTAGGTGGAGTCGAGGTACTTTGTTATCTACTCGCAGAAAGTAAAAGCTGCAGATGTGATGACGCGCAATTGCGACGGCCTGCTTCAAAATAGAAAGGCTGAAAATAATATTGAAACTTGGAAATTACGAAAATGTGTATTATTCCAACAGGTCCTACTAGTTATCTTTCTCTTTGTTTGTTTTTCCTATGTCGCAATGTTGCTCGGCACGAAACAGTAGAACAATTATGAAATTGTGTAAATGGTTGTTATACTTATTTACTCACAACTCATTATTCAGATGGAAATATTTGCTCAATGATAACTTTATATGATAAATAATACAACTTTCAGTGTAATGGTTTTCTGAAGACTGGTTCAATCCATTTACAGGTGATCAGTTGTGCACTAGACTGTGAAATGTGTTACTTCAGACTGCGGATGTTATGGGATGTAAACATTTTGGAAGGTTACCATATCTTCCTTTGGTACGACTGAATGCCACACCGATGGAACCGGTGCTCTAGATATCCCTGTGTGGTTGGTAGTCGTTTTTCTTTGGCTGTTTCTGCTTTCCTTAGTATCTGTCTGAAAGAAAAAGATATGTCGCTGAACAGTTACGATCACGAATCGTGTGATTTGGTTTACACAAGTAAAATAAATAAATAAATAACATATAAATAATATCATACTTCGAGACTCATATCCGGTTTTGTGGTGGCATACATGCCGGAATGTTCTTCTTGATACCAGTTGACGAGCTGAAGACTGGTATTTCTGAGTATCAACTGTTGAAATTGTAATATGAATTTAACAACAATAACAACACAAAATGAAGGAAAATCCTCCTCACGCCATTTATAGGTTACGTCAAGACAGGAGATCACTGTGTCGAAACGATTGCTATCGCATTATCGGTTTTCCTTTTTTTCTCAAACGGGATATTCACGTTGTTTGTAATAAAGTGGCTGACAAGCATAAACTGTCGTTCGGAGCCAGCATTAGACCGGTTATCCGGCCTTAAGTCCGCCCACACAGGCGTCGCAAAGATGATCAATTGGGGAAAGGGGTGGGTGGACCTGATTTGCCCGACTATGGTGGCTCAAATTCTAGCTGAAAAATATTCCAACTATATCACCAAGGCATGCCTTCGTAGAAGGCATGCCTTGATGATGTAGTTGGAACACGAACATGAGCCAGTCGGAATTGGAGTTAAAGAACTTAAGACTTATGGAACATGTATTTGCAGATAACTAAAACACAATGCAGTTGTCATCACGGTTATCCAAATTAACCACCAACTGAATTGGGCGCTACATACCTCAATTTCTATGACCGATGGTGTGTATGACACACCCACTGGTGTCAAACCAATACTTGTAAGGAAGTACATGACATTTTTATTATGATCTCTGTTACCCACATAATGTAACTAAGATTGCAACTAATCCAATTCTGTTTGACAGGGTTCGTTGAGCTCTCAAACAAGATTGAATTGTTAAAAACTTGTTAAATTCAAAGTTTCACAGTGGGAATAATTTGCATCTCGAAATATTGTTATTTAGACATCGATATTAATATGGCTTTATTTTACAGAACAATAGATAGAACATTTAGTTCGCTTCTATAATATATAGCAAATGTGGAAAGGTTATTGTTATTATTGTTCAAATCGTACAATTACGGATGCCGCTGGAATAAGCTCATTGAAATGTCCATTAATTTCCTCAGTTTGTGTTGTATCATGTGCTAATGTATGCATGTTTTTTTTAAACCACATGGATAACAAGTTGTATTTTAATTAAGTTTATTCATTTTCTTTAAATCATGAGCAAAGAGAAAAAAATAAGACTTTTTCCTATCCATGGGATTTCTGTTAGTTTTTTTCCAATGGGACTTTCTCCATAGGATTTTCTTTTGCTATTCTGTCTTCATTTCTTTTCTCAACAACAATTTGCACTCTTCCGTCGCAAACAACACTGGGTTTCCTACTTGTTTTACTTGACTAACCTTTAAGAAGCCATCCAATTTTATATCAGGTACCCATCGACATATTTGCAAATCACCGGGTATCAATCTATTTACTTTTTTTATTTAATGGAGTTTAACGTACAAATTCGACAGCCTGGGTCATGTCGTGTCGGACAGTTTCACGAGTGGAGGAGCCCGGAGTACGCGGGGAAAACCACCGGGCAGCGGTGAGCAAAAGTCAGACATCCAACCATACTAACTCCACACAAGCAGGGTTAGCATTTGTTGAAGAGAAGTGAACCGTCAACGTGCAGTGCGCCTTAGTACACAGTGTCAACGTGCCCCAGACGGACAATCTGGATTAAGTATTCAACGCAGCTATCTCTGGAGGGGGTCGAACCGTAGACCTTTCGGTTTGATGGTCAATCGGTAACCACTGCGCCACCGCACTCCCGGATATCAATGTAGTACCCACGCACATATTAATGATATCTTTTACTGGAGCATAACTTTTGAACGCAGCTATCTCTGGTGGGGATTGAACCGTAGACCTTTCGGTTTGAAGTCAAAAGCCATAACCGTTGCGTCAGCGCACTCCCGGGCATCAATCTAGTACCCGCACTTATATTAATGATATATTTTACTGGAGCATAACTTTTGAACTACAAATCGTTCAGTAATATTAATAAAGTATTTTTGTTTAAGTAGAAAGGTGTTATTTTCCCTTTGTTTAAATATATGTGTAGCGTATACATTTGCCTCATTTAGGCAATACGTCGATTTATTCATCAAGGTCAAAGACAAAATTGAAATGCATATTTATGACTTCTTCATTGTCTTTCTTCCATTTCTGCGGAGTTCGTTTTCAATTCCTAACTAAAAAGATAAACGAAGAGTAAGGCTAAAAAAAAAATAATGTTTTGATTCTCAGGCCCTCCCTCGTTGGATTTGAACCTCCTCATTAGACATTTTTATTATATCATCTTTTTTAAAGAATTTGTGAAAACTTGGAATGGTCATTTTTTCACATTTCTCGACATATACTTATTTAGCTGTCTTTGCAGTAAATTGGTTTTTCTTGTTGCAGTTTATGGGAGAGTGCCCAGAGGCACTCTCCCATAAACAGTAACAAGGCAAATTCTGATACACTGGATCATGATTTAATTATTTATTTATTTGCTGGTGTTTAAGGTCATACTTTTCTGCACAATGGCTGATAATGGCCGCAACACCGATATAAACTCAAGTTTAACCAATCATTTAGAGCCATGTGTCCCATTTTAAAGGACTCCTACCCCAAGCATTGGTTACTGGGGCATATTCTAATGGAATATGATGCTTGACAGATCTATGCCATTAAAAAGAACAATAAAATACAAATACTTTTAGCTGTTGTTATGGCAGTTAGTTATAAACGTTATACTATAATTACACTTGTCAAGTGGAAAGAGAGCAAAAAGATTACTGACTATACTCAACCCTTTACATGAAAAAAAAAAAAAAAAATAAAAATAAAAATAAAATCCTCCCTCCCTCACTGATTTGAAAAAAAAATGCCTGAGAATCAATTCATTTTTTTTATTTGGCCTAACTCTCAGTTTTAAATCTCAAATGTCAACGAATTTAATAACCGGGCTCCATATTTGAACCACGTCACTGAGCGTGACCCTACAACATGTACTCGTACACTAAACGTGATTCAAACCTTGGTAAAACTAGACTAAAATCGAACTTAAGTAGGTCAGTAATCAGCGGCATTGTAAAGATGATGAACTGGGGGATGTAAACCTTCTCCTAAGGCATGCCTTGATGATGTAGTTGGAATAGTTGTAAATTATGATCCTGGTTTAAAAACGCAGGGCATTCTTTTAGGATAAATACAATATTTCTAAAGCGTGACCCAGTTATTATTTATCCGTATAAAAAAAGTATATATGGTGTAAGCAACCGGTGTGGTAGGTGGTGTCAGGTGGCATGAGTCAGGGTAAACGTTATCAATCGATACTGGCATGAGATGTGAACGTGACATAATAAAATCGATAATGGTTCTATGTGACCTAAAATCAATAGTGATGCCAGGTCGCAAAAAATATCGACAATGTTTAAAAAGTGTCTTGAGGGAATCATTTATCAAATGGTATTCTGTGGCGTCTGGTTAACATTCCTCCCCGACCTTAAATCAGAAGCAAGTGGAAACGCAAGCGTTGTTATGCTCTTCAAATTGGAAGGTGTCGTCGTGGAAGTTTAACGGTCCTTGTAAGAAAATAAGTTATTTATTTACTTCTGAGTGTGACAATGTGTTTCATTTTCACCACAGTTGAATGGTTGCATGTTTTCTGTAAAATGGAGGTACAGTACATTTGCCGCGGATTGGTCATAATCCACGCGTGGCCAGTGACGTCCACGCATTCGTTCACCGGGTAAGAAAAACGTCATCATTAAAGACCTGGTTGTACCCGGTGCTTCATTAATTAAATTGTTGATGATTATTCCTATAGATAGTGTTTTGATCTAATATTATTGCATCCGAGGTAATATTGTACACCCGTGAAAAGTGGCCAGTTCTCTGCGGCCGTACTGTAGACTGGAATGCTCCCATTAACCTTTAAATTGCGAAATGCAGAAAATATTTTAAAAATTGTTATCTTAAATAAGTTAAATTAAACAGATTTCATGTATCCGTATTAGCAGATGAACATTCTGTTTTACATAAAAGAAAATTGTGAGCCCGGTCTTACATTAAAGAAAATAGGGAGCCCAGTGTTACATTAAAGAAAATTGGGGGTCCCGTTTTAATTTAAAGAGAACTGGGAGGCCGGTGTCTCAGTGGTTAGAATATTTGACTTTAAAATGAAATGTCTACGATTCGATCCGGCCCAGCTGTAAATGCATTGTGTCCTTGTGCAAGGTACTTAATCTACACGATCTGCGTGGTGGAACAGAGGCGCTGTGTAGTGAGGCGTACTACACGTCGATAGTGCACTTGTCTTCAACCATTGCTAATCGTGCCTGTGCGGAGTTAGTACGTTGGGGATTCTGACAGCTACTCTCGGGTGCCAGGCGGTTCTTCGGATACCTAGGGTTTCTTCGCACGTAAAACTTCAGATACTAGGTTCCCTCTTCTCCACCCCCCCCCCCCCCTTCTCCCGTCTGTGGAATGTTTCGTGAATAACTTTTGAAATCTAAAGCTCTAACTTCTGAACCACTTGCTCCCACCTGAACTGAACCATTCATTTATTTTTTTATATTTTCATTATTTTGTTTTATATTTTTTTATTTTTTTTCCCGCAGCCTGTCATAAACATGATTCTACCCGAACTGATCAGTGTACCGCCGTCGGACAGCTTCAACGAATGAGAGCACAATTCAATTTAAGCTTGATCCTTTCCGATTGGCGAACCAAGTGCATTTGTATGCAAAGAATAGACGTGTTTGATGTATCAACGCTTTTCTATACTCATTCCGAAATTTCGAAGTGATACTATTAGTTAAAAAAAATAAATGATTTAGTTTATGTTGACGTTTCTCAAAAGAGAACTTACTATCGTAGCGCTCTGTTTGTAATATTTATTCACTCTAGACCTGACGGTCAACAGGGCAAAGCCAATCAACATGACAGCCGCCATAGCCCCCGCTATCAAACCAACCTTGCTGCCATCTGAAAAAGAGAAGAAAGAAAAACAATAGTTGAGTGATTTACAGTATATTTACAGTACTTGGAGGGTGGATTGTGGAAACGGGTGTAAACCTGATTTGACTTGACTGATGGCTCAAGTCCCAACTGACCAATATTCCGACTACATCATCAAGGCATGCCTTCGCTGAAGGCATGCCTTGACTACGTAGTTGGAAAATTAGTCTCAACATCTCTTTGGAAAGTACATGCATCAGTGAATACAAGGAAAATGCATGTTGTAGTCGAGAACTTCTTGTTTAATTAATATGTACCGTACATGTACTTCATATTGTTCATGATGTACCGTCAGCAGTCGGAATTGGGTGCTGCATGCCTCTGTTTGAATAGCTGGCTGTGTGTTTTGACACAACCAGGTAGCATATCTTGCCTTTTTGAGAGAGTACTTGATTACTGGCAAGAGAGAATCGATATCTGAGACTCCGATCCTGACAAATATTCCGACTGGAACAAAAGGTGTGTTACCCATCCCTAAGTACCCCTTAGCGACGACCGTGCATTAACCAGTCGCAGGGTAGTGTTTTCACCAGATATCTTGGCTTAATATTGGTGAAAACATACAAAGCACAAGCAAAGTTTCAAGTCTATAGATCCTCTGGGATGAGGCCAGATATTCATCGGTTGAAAGTTTATTTGTCATCCATAACCCCCTCCCCTCCCCCCCCCCCCCCACACACACACACTCACGCGATAACTACTTACTGCCTATATTTAATGTCCTCATCATGAAAGATTTAGTAATAACGTACTCTCCATGCATTGTACTTCAGAATTAATCGTGAACGATTAGAGTATGGCTCACGATCTATCAAATTAAGTGCGGGTAGACATTCTGTATTGTTCGTATTGTAGAGTACGGCCGCCGTGAACTGTCACTTTCCGTGGGTAAGCAATATTTCCACGAACGCAATACTATTAGATTTCAAGTACTAATTATAGGAATAAGTATCAAAATTTAAATTAACGAAGCACCGGGTAGTATCCTCGGTACGTCATTAATTGAAGCTTTGCTGGTGATGATTTTTATAACCTGGTAAAGGCGACTTGGACATCACTACCCACGCGTGGGGTATGGCCACTCCAAGGCGACTGCACTGTACACAAAAAGGAACCCATGTACACATAACGCGAAAACAAGCCGAAAACTCTTCCGGAATGATGTTGGGTTCATCCAGTTGCGAAGAAACCAGCGGTGTAATCCGTGTTTTGCACTGCCATGCGTCCCACACCCATAATTGTTTCGCGATGACTTATTTACACCTCCCCTACTTCTCCCTCAAAAACTGAAAAAATAAAAAGTTAAATAAATAAAAAGAAAATTTTGCCTTTCTACTGGATTCATCAATTCAATCATCAAGTCAAGAACTCCTGTACACATGCAGTACACCTTTATAATAATACTATCAAAAGCGGTGAGATTTGGGAACAAAATATTTTTCTACAGCTACTGGCTGCAGAAATATACATATATTTTGTCCCCAAATAATCTCACCTTTACTGTGTTAATACCGTGTGAAGCCCATAGGGGAAAGTCCGGGACCTTCTCCGAGAAACACCATTAACAACCCATGATTATTGGAGCACTGTTATTCCTGCCTGAAGGCTCAAGTACCCAAAACATAGAATAATAACCTAAGAATATCAAAGTAACAGTATTGGTACATCAACCAGTGTTAAGGTTTGCATGCACAAATTTATGTAAAGCTAATATTTTTCTGAGTGGATTCACCCCCAATCACCACATTGGCTATGACGCTGGAAAACAGGTTTTTATTATTTCAGTGCATACCGTTTCCAGTATGCTGATGGGAGAAAATAAACAGCAGTTCTGAGAGGATGGATAATTAATATTTTTTCACTTAAAATGATAAGTCCACTAAAGAACGGTATGGATGCTATTTTTGTGTCAAATCTCTACAGAGATTTTATATACAAAAAGCACAGTAGAGAAAGAAAGACTATTAGTTACAGAGTGTTTCAGCAGGTTGTACAGGATTTACTGCACTTCTCGGATTCGCATTTCCTAAGGCTGCATCTGGCTGGAACAAGGTGTAACAAATGTATTACCCTGCTCCGTTCAATGTGTCGAGTTTTGTTTGATTAAAAAACCACCAGGCGGGATTCCAGTGACGAAAACCTTGATAAAAGTAATAATCAGGGAAAATGAAAGAAACATATATTTTTTTTATTATTGAACAAGAAGATTTGAAGTTACTTCCCTTCGATTGAACTCAACCGTTTGAGAGACTTCAATTCAAGGACATTGGGAAATGACGCTTCGTTATTATTCTGCGACATAAGTAGATTGTATAAGAGTTTACTCGATACAGTGGTGCGTTGTGTGTCTTGGAGAACCAGGGGCACTATATTCAAACATGCACAAATGCTTTAATATTTTCACTGAAGAGACAATTCAAGTGAGATATGTCGCCCGTTTCTCGAACCCACGACGGATCTGTAGTGTAGAAACACCACAACAGAATCCCTTCTCTCGACAGTAAAATCAGACATTTTGGTAAATACACACGTTTTATTTCAACATTTCTGAATATTTTCATGAAATAAAAATGTCTCCGATGTTTGCGAGTCTGGATGTTTATTATTACTGACGAAAATGTTTAACCCTTTACCCAACGCAGACGATATCAAAATTGATTATTTTAAATATCCGTTTTTCAAATGTTTCAAAAATTTCAACAAAACCATATCATGTGACCCCTCGTGGGAACGAGCTCGTTCCAACGAGGGGTCACATGATATGGTTTTGTTGAAATTTTTTGAAAAATAATATTTTTTCTGCTACTAAATTTGCATATTACGCGAGCGGATGCGGCCGATTCGTTGGGTAAAGGGTTAAGGCGATGGGTGAAAGGAAAATCGGCGAAGTGTACCGCAGAATGTTTGTACACCCCTTTTAGCGGCCACGTGATATTCTCATATACTTTTTGAAATTCGTACACCCTATTGGAGTTAAATGTATCATACTGGATGCTCTGGGTATTGATCAATCAATAATCTTGTATAATTTTAAAAGGATAATAGTATATAATTCACCTGATAGTTCCTGTTTATCCTTCGTATTAGCACTAGTACTCCCAACTGCCGACTTATCCTTAGAATGCGTAGTATCTGTCCCAAATGTTGACACTCCACTGGACAAAGTAGTAGTTTCAGGAGATTTTGATACTTCGTGTTGTGTAGCTGTAGAATTCGTCGTTAGTGAAGAGGTACTCGATACATTAGTTTGTGTGCTTGTATTAAATCGAGTCGTAGATTTTGTACTGAAGAATGATTGTGTTTTCGGTGTGGAAGTCCAAAAAACTGTCGTGGATGAGAAAAGTCCTTGTGTTGTGTACCTTTGGGCACACGTTCCACAACATTTGTCGAGTACATCTTTACTATACACAGAACACTTTTCGTGTTCACATCCAATTGCTTTGTCTCCGAAGACACAATCTAAAAGAAAAAAGACAATAGACAGGAGCGCAATGATTTTTTTACACATAAAGAGGCAGTGGAGATCTGTGAAGAGTGTGAGGAGGAGTGTGGATCCGCCCATTCCTTCAAAAAGGATAAGGCCGTCTTTTCATGCCACTTGATATACTATAATACTAATTATGCCGGCAACCTTACAAATACTAAGATAGAACATAACATGCGTGGTGCATGGAGACACAGCAATCAACGACCCTAGTTGGTGTTTTCAAAGAATATAGAAAAACACAATAATCGTTGTTAATTCGTGTCCATGAATTCTTTCCGAGTTCTATTCTGTATTTATACCACGAAACTTGAATTAACCCTTTACCCAACGAATCGCCCGCATCCGCCCGCGAAATATGCAAATTCAGCAGTTGAAAAAATATTATTTTTAAAAAAATTTCAACAAAACCATATCATGTGACCCCTCGTTGGATCGAGCTCGACGAGCTCGTTCCAACGAGGGGTCACATGACATGGTTTTGTTTAAAATTTTTGAAAAATTTGAAAAAATGATATTTAAAATAATAAATTTTGATGTTCGTCTGCGTTGGGTAAAGGGTTAAGTGAATGAAGCTGATATTGTTTTGATAGAAATATATCCGGCGGCCTTTTCACTTTCTCACTTGACTGTATTTTGTGTCGAAGCATTTTATTCAATCTTAATGTTAATCAGATGCCTGACGACCAATTAGATGGGTTGTTTACGACATTCTTACACGTAATAATAATAATAATAATAATAATAATAATGTTAAAGCCTAGAATCCACACACGGTACTCAGTGGCTGTACAATAATTGCATGCACACATATCCACACATACACATACATTTTCTCACAGATACATTGATACATGGATCACTATTATCATTTATTTGATGCCCAACGCCACATCAGCAATCGAGGATATATCGTGGCGATAAGCGACAGAACCTAAAGGAAAAAGGGTATTGAATTAAAAGAAAACAAAACAAAAACAAAACAAACTACAACTTTACCAAATCAAGTATGTGAGTGTAACTTGACGAGTAACGAGGCAATCCTCACTGACTCAGTCACACCCACGCACCTGGTAATGTCAGTTTATGACCAAAATTAAAAGACCACTGAATGAAATGCCTTTCGAAAAGGGTAGGTTTTAGTACCAGACTTGAATGATTCAAGTGATTAACTATTTTTATGTCGATTGGAAGAGAATTCCAAAGCCTTGGGCCAGCAACCGCAAAGGTCCTATCACCAGCACTAGAAAATTTAGATACGGGCTGAACCAGATTGAGTTGACCTGATGACCTAAGAGACCTTCGGTGGTTTGTGGATGGTAAGCAGACTAAACAGGTAGGATGGTGCAGATCCAGAGATACACTTAAACACCAAAAGGACAATTTTAAATTGAATTCTTTGCTTAACAGGTAGCCAGTGTAATTCAGAGATCACTGGTTATATGGCTGTACTTTTGAGTTCTGGTTATGACCCTTGGCTGTACTTTTGAGTTCTGGTTATGACCCGTGCAGCACAATTTTGGATGTGTTGTAGCTTTTCGAAATAGATGTTTTAGAGCCAATCAGGAGAGAGTTGCAGTTGTCGAGGCGACTGGTAACAAAGGCGTGGACAAGCTGTTGTGACGTCTGCGTATCAATGAAGGATCGTATTTTGCTAATATTTCTAAGATGAAAAAATGCACTGCGAGAGACATGTTTGATATGTTCATCAGCGGCCAAATTTTCATCCATGAAATAACCTAACTTTCGAACACAGCTACTGGGTTTTATCGCAGAACCTCCAATCAGTATTGAGGGACAGTTTGGATATTTTTAAAAGTCGATGAGGTAGACCTATATATATTACTTCTGTCTTGTCATCGTTCAATTCAAGAAAGTTTTTAGTCATCCATGCCTTGATGTCTGAAATACAAAGTTCAATCCTGCTGCATGCTTCAGGCTCAAATGCGCAAGTAAAACTAATATACATCTGTGTGTTATCTACGTGAAAATGAAATTCAAGGCCATGGTTTCTGATAATGTCACCGAGAGATGAGACATAGACAGTGTACAGTAGGGGACCCAACACCGATCCTTGAGGGACGCCAGAAGGTAGTGTGGCCTTGTCTGACGACTCATTCCCAACAAGGACACTCTGTGTGCGACCATTAAGGTACGACGAAAACCAATTAAGTGCTCGGTCAGTAAGGCCTATTCTCACTGCCAGTCTTTCAATAAGCATGTTATGGTCTATGGTGTCAAAAGCGGCGCTTAAATCCAACAAAACAAGACATGTTAGGTTGTGCCTGTCCGTGGATAGGAGGATATCATTCTCGACCCTTAGAAGTGCCGTTTCTGTACTGCAATCAGATCTGTATGCAGATTGGTTAACTTCGGCTAGGCCGTGGGCTGCCAAATGAGAATTCAACTGAGAAACCACCGCACGCTAAATAATCTTTGATAGGAATGGAAGATTAGAGACCGGTCGGTACTTTTTCAGAACCTCTGAGTCAAGTGTTGGCTTTTTGAGAAGATGTTTTACTAAAGCGTGTTTCATGCTTGTCGGAAAGACGCCAGAGTGGAGGGAGGCATTGACCAGTTTCAAGATTGGTGTAGTTAACTCCGAAAGATTTGCTTTTAACAACCAAGTTGAAATGATATCTAGCATGCATTACATAGATGGTACCTTGGATATTAACCTCTGGATATCTGTTGTAGCCAAAGGTTTGAATTGGGGCAACTGTGCAACAGCTTTAACACAGGTGCATGGCATGTCGGCCATCTGTCGAAGATCGAATTGTGAGCTTGTATCAAGCGAAGCTCTGATAGTCTAATTTTTTTTCAGAAAAGAAAGAAGAAAATCTATTCGCAAGGTCTTTGGACGACGAATGCTCTGGGAGTATGGTTGTCTTTTGACGATACAGACGCTTCTTAAGAACGACTGACAGCGCATTAGGGGAATTAACATTAGCTAACAATAAGTCCTAGAAGTGATTCTGTTTCGCGGATTTGACCAGTTTGTTAACAACATTTCGCTGGTTGACAAACATTTCTCTGTGAACACATAGTTTCGTGTGCCGCCACTGAAGCTCTAGTTTGCGTCGTAAATCTTTTGCGCGCCTAATCTCATCACTGAACCACTATGAGCAAGGGCGTACGCTAAAAGAATGTGTTTGCTTAGGCGCACACTTGTCAATAACCTCTTGAAGTGAGCCAGTGAGGATGTATTCAATGCTGCCAACAGTTTGCATCTCGTTAATTTTAGCGACGGGAGACGAAGCAATAGCATCCGCAAACTTAGCAAGATCAATACTTCGGTACTTGCGGTATGTGCCTTTCTGCCGGACAGGGGAGGGATGAGGAAGTGCCAAATCGAAGATAATCATAAAATGGTCAGAGATTGCAGGATCAACAATTAATGCCTTTTTAACAAGATTAGCCTCGGATTCTCTGGTGATCAGCAGATCTAATGTGTGGCCATCTTTATGGGTAGTGCCACGAACGTGTTGGCGTAAAGTCATTGAACTGATAAGATCACGTAGTTTAGAAGAATCACTGGAAGTGTTCTCCTCCATGTGGAAATTGAAATCACCTCCAATGGTGAATTTTCCTGACAGCGCAGTAATGCTTCCTAGGAAGTCTTGGAATTCGCTAATAAACTGGTTGACAGTGAATTTGTTTTTGGAGCTCTGTGAGGGTCAATAAATGACAATGAGGCGGACTGAGTGTGAGTCGATCGTCACAACGGTGTCAATGCACTCGAGTGTAACCCAAGTCTGAGATGGCTTACGCTTAACCTTCACAGCGTTATCACAAATTACACCCACACCTCCACCTCGCTGTGACTTCCTGGCGTTGTGTGTAAGAATCTTGCCATTGACAATGATCTCACCGACAATCAATGTGTCGTCTGGAGTTAACCATGTTTCAGTTACATGGATATTGAAATATTGTTATCGTCGATTGTGTCGAGTAAGCTTGCAGTTCTGTTCACTATCGAACGAGCATTCACTAGGCACAACTTGAGATCGTTAGACTTGGAATCGGTCGTGACTAAGTTAATAGGGATAAGATTTTGAACATTAACAGTTTTGGATTTAAATTGTTGATGCCGTCGTTTGCCGCATTTCTTATTTCGTCTCTTGCGAAGGATGCCAAAAGATTTAATATTATTTATCACATCATCACTGAGGACAAGAAAGGAGTTGTAAGTCTTTAGATTACAGTTCTGGAATGATGGTTTTAATGCACGCATTTCCACAGAACTGTATTTGAACCCAGAAAATATGTGAATATCGGATGACGAGTGTAGTGATCATTCTGTGTGTTGTGAGGAAAGCTTGTCGTTCAGCAACAACGCAAGCGCAGACAATGCAACTATTGTTTGTACTGAAAACAATGGAGTGAGCGATGCTCAGCGTCTCTGGATAGATTGAAGGTGAACAAAGATAGATTAAGAGTGCATATAAATCAAAATAAATGTAGACAAAGTTTTTCTTTTTTGATATTCTTGGTAGTATTCCGAACATCATATGTAGAAATATTTCCCGAAAACAATCTTGAAATATGGAAAAAGCAAAGATTTTGATCCACGAACAAATATGCTGCCTATACACAGGCGCATGAATACAGGTATTCATGCGCCTGTGTGTAGGCAGCATATTTGTCAAATATAAAAATATTTGACCTGTAGTGTATCTAGCACATTTCTCAATGTCTGCATTGTATCGGGGAATTTTGAATACACACTGCAATCATAGCATAAATTCTAGTATCCCCTTCTTGGCATGCATTCCGTTGTGTAGTCATGGTTCGAGCTATTTCTTTTACTTCCACCATCGTTCAACCTAAAGGAGATGTGGTTGGGTGGGGGTAACTTACAATAACACCTTACGCACGAGGGATGATGACTCGCCTCAAGACACGTAATTAAAATGCGTCACATTAACCAGAACCTGGATCCACCATTGGTGAATGGATGCTTGCCGCACATCACATTTTACATTGATTTTCAGTCTGATGCCGGTTAGGGGGTCTGCGAATCGAGAATACTATCCTCAGTTTGAATTGCGAATCCGGAATCCACTGTCAACATCGACGTGAGCATTGAATCTGAAAGAACGCGAAATAACTTTCTTCAAAATCTCGTGTTCGTTATTTTACCAAATTATTTAAGTACCATGCATATATTTGCGGCTTAAGCGTTTCCCAAGTAGCACGAGTACCCGAGGTCACATTGCGCATGCGTTTACCACATAGTAAAGAATCATGATCAGGAAAATTTCAATAATTTATTCCTATAAATAGGGTTTGGAATCTAATATGGCATTCCGTAAAAATATTGCCCAGCTGTGGAAAGTGACCAGTGCCCGGCGGGTGTACTGTATCAATGCAGTCATACCAACTTGCGTTCAGTCGACAGTTTTGTTATTTTCAATATCAGCTCATACACGCTGTCTGGAATACTAAAGAGAAAAAGTAATGTCAACAACCTGTGCGAGTAATAACAACCCACCTGCAGCTATTATAGATTAATTGTACCGTTGGTTACGTCCGTATTTTTATATTTGACAAATGGGCGGGGCAGAGAAAAAGCATTCATACTATTGGAACATTATTCATCGAGTTCTGAAAAACTCACCTCGACCAATATATGCAAGCAAAACATATATACATATATCACTAATGAAAAGGAAATTATATGCATAATTCCTAAACTTTCTGTTGAATAAAATAATTTCCTAGATACTGACCTGTTTGGTAATACGGACGCTTGTAATTTTCACACGTTTTGCAACAATAATCGTACTCCCCCTTTGTGTAGCACTCCCAACTCCTTTTCTTTGCACAATATGTGGAATACTGGTTGGATATGCAGGCTGATAATATAGCAATAAAAGGAACTAAACGGGAGTGGAATGAACTTATAAAAGTCTTTAAAATAAGACAAAATGTTTCACATGCATGTAGTTAGATGGGACACTATGGCGAACTGATTTAACACTGATGGCACTCTGGCGAAAAAATGTCTATGGGGAATTTCAGTGTTTAATTAATTTGCCATAGTACATCAAAACCTGGATTACTCTCAGCACTGTTGTCCACGTAGACAATTCTGAAGGCACTCTGGCGAACTGATTGAACACTAATTTTCCCCATAGACAAATCCTGCATTCTGACGTAATTGCAACATTTTATGCCAGACAGTTTTTAGGAAATCTCTTATTGATAAAACACTCATTACCAACACTGGCAAAACACTCAATACCAACAATCACTCTCAGAATGGGCGACAGAACTGTGTCTCTCTGAGACGTTTATCTGTTTGGAAAGAAAAATCTTTTTCCAATATTAGTAGCCTGGAAAACGTCTGTTCAATTCTGTATAAGGAAAGATGTAAATTGGCATTTCTCCCTCCTTGTCTTGTTATTGTAAACATACACTCAAGTTACAGTTGTTTGCCACATGGATATCTCTCCGATTATTAAAACAAATGATACAATTGAGTTTTTTGACTGCTTATCAAGTCGAAATAAGAGATAGTCCGTGGTTGTACATTCATATTCATACAAATCCTTTATTTTTATTTTTATTCCATTCAACAGGTGTAAACCTCATAGTTCTCATACATTTTGACTACGTGAAAAGCTTATATGTGTTCCCCTATAATCACATTAGTATGAATGGTGTACATACTTTGTGATTTAAAACAGCACTTACTGCACTTTACAAATGGTGTTCTGCAAGAAAACGTATGTGCAAAACATATTCTTTTTTGTTGTAACCACATTATGTTTCTAATTAATAATTCTGTCAGAAGAAAAATAAGTCTGACAAACAGCAAAAACTTTTCTGTGTCGCAAATAAGTTTTTTTTTAACAAAAAAACTTATGTGTAACACAGAAAAGTTTTTGCAGTACAAAAAAACTTATTTTCTAACATGATATTTTTTTACTTGTACGAATATCTTTTTCAGAAGAAAGATAAATTTGTTGTATTCCAAAAACGTTTTTGTGTCACACTTAAGTTTCATTGTTTTCCGAATTTGTGCAATGCACAAATTCTGAAAAAAAAAAATAACTTATGAGTAAGACAGAAAAGTTCTTGCTGTACATCAAATTTATTTTTTCTAACATGAAATGTTTTTACTTGTTTGAATACTTTTTTCAGAAGAAAATAAGTTAGTTGCATTGCAAAAACTTTTCTGTGTTGCACATAAGTTTTTTTTGTTTTCAGAGTGTGTGCACTGTTTTTGCTGTACATCAAATTTATTTTTTCTAACATGACACGTTTTTACTTGTTTGAATATTTTTTCAGAAGAACATAAGTTTGTTGCATTGCAAAAACTTTTCTGTGTTACACATAAGTTTTTTTTTGTTTTCGGACTTTGTGCAGTGCACAAATTCTGAAAACAAAACAATTATGTGTAACACAGAAAATTTTTTGCTGTACATGGAATTTATTTTTTCACACATGAAATTTTTTTACTTGTACAAATAATTTTTTTGGAAGAAAATAAGTTTGTTGTATTGCCAAAACGTATTTTTTGTGTCGTCACAAATAAAAAAAAAACTCTTTAGCTCTTTAGGTTTTTTCGTCCAACACAAAAATGTTTTGCAGTACATCAAACTTATTTTCTTTTGAAAAACCTCTCTTTCATTCAAGAGATAAAAGTGAGAATCATTATGTTTTCTGAATTTTATTCCATGAATATTTTGTAATACAATTCAGTTACGTTTCATTTTCTGAATGTCTCTTTTTGAATGTCACTTTTCAAATGTTCATTAATAGTTTCTTAGCCAGGTTCGACACTTTAGGTTTATAGTCCTTAGTTTTGTTGCTTTTTCTTGAAAATGTCATGGGTGGTGCCTCTTTCTCTGGAAATAATGTTTCTAATTCAGCATCTGTTTTTGTTTCACTTGGTATGACACACATTAAAATATTCTCATCAAAGTCTGGTACAACATTATCAACATTCTGAATTGGTGAGATATTAGATGTTGTAATATCCAGTGGTGAAATCTGTTCTGGATGAATACCACCTCCATAGGGGGTGTTGGAATAGGTGGTGTCCCCCACATTGGTTGATAAGAAATTCTTTTCCATTCACATTCATTAAATCAATGCTCCTTTTCATGACAGTAAAAACATGGTACTCTGTTCGGACATGTATTAGCCAGATATTTGTTGTCCCTCACAAATAAAACACTTTAGCTCTTTAGGTTTTCTCGTCAACTCATAAAGTAAATTCATAACAGTTCGTGCTTCATTCAGTGCACTAGGTATATCATAGAGTTCGCCCACCAGTCTTCTTACTTTCTTTGAATGTTTGACTGTAATGAAGTGTTTGTAGTAAATACTGTTTGCATTATTTGCTTCTTCTAATCTTGGATCATTCATTTTATACATCTTTGGAACAGTATGAATTTCAGTCTTAACCTTCTTTTAGTCTAAAAGCAATTGTGAAGAAAACTATGAATCGATGACCTTCTATACTCTTCTATTAAGAAATGCTTTATGTAATTATTGAAATAAACCTTACGCACTTGTCACATCACACAGGAAATAAACTGTAATGCAATTCATTACATGTCATTTCCCATATGATGTGACGATTGCATAAGGCTTATTTCAATAACCGCACAAAACATTTCTTAATAGGAGAGTATAACAAGACGTCTTTTTGTTTTTACAAAAATGTCAAAGTAAAACACTGAACAGGTAAGATGTCTCTACCACTTAATCCTGCACATCCTGTATACTTGTCAGTGCTTACAAGACATTCGAGTTTTGGTATGACTACAGATCCTATTTTACAATCCAAGAAAGACGAATTAGCTAAAGCTGGATTCTTCTATGTGGGAGATGGTAAAGTAAAGTGTTTCGTTTGTGGACAAAGTTTAATGAATTGGGAACCTAAATATATTCCTTTGCAAGAACATGTTAAGCGGTGACTAAATAGTTCTTACATCCGATTGATAAGAAACAGTCAAGTTTACAAGCCACAGGCATGTATGAAAACACCTCCAGATAAAATATTATCAGTGATGGATTATGGATACAGTTTAAAACAAATATTTTCAACTATAAAAAATATGACAAGACTTTAAATGATATTCCAGATTCTAATTTTCTACATTCACTCATGTTATTGGTCCATGTAAATGTATCATTTAGTGATGTGATTGCAAGAACAGATGCACTTGCAAATAAATTCAAAACAAAGTTAGGCCAAATGTTCATAGATGGCGCAGAAAATGATTATTCAGCTTTAGAAAGTACATCACCTCAAGGTGAAAACAATGGGAATAGAATCGTGAATTGTAGCATTTCTTACACCTGTTTTTTGTACATCAAGAAGACAAGACTGTTTTTTTGCACAGCCTTCTAGTTAACAAGAGAATACAGAAGATGAAGAACAGCTTTGAAAATTACAGTGAGGCAGAGAGAGAAAGGGAGGATACCAGTAGAGAACGCAAGAGAGGAATATTAGACAATGAATTGGAATTGTATACAACCCATCCTCAGATGCTAAGAACATCACAAAAATCCCATTCAAAGTCCCGTGTATATAGAATAACATTTAAAGAATTTGATGAGAAGAATCCATTTGAAAACTTAAGGAATGTATTTGACAGCATGTTATCAGAGATTAAAGATGAATGTATGATAGAAGAAAATGACCACATAGGGGTATCCATGAACCACCCTGGCTTGGATATAGGTATATTTATTCCATTTAACAAAGCATATTCTGCCACTGGTAATACGGCATTAGGTGAAAGTGAAAAAGTTGTACAATCCAAAGATAACTTTACTATCATGATGATCATTTGCTATTATGATGGTAAATTATCTTCAGGAGTCACACCCACTTTCTTACCAAACGGGTAAGAAAGATATGAAACAAAATCATTTAAAGCTGCTGGTAAAATGGTTGAATGGGTACAAGACAGAGGGACAAAACATTTAATTAAATGAGAATAGTCAAGTGTAAACACAAACCAAATCACGTCGATATGTATACACAGAAAACATTATGTGGTAAATAAATATGATACAACTCTGTTATGGGTATACAAAGACAATTTACAAAATATTTGGACAAGAGTTATGTGGGATTTTATTATATATGATGAACAAATCACAGACTATTTATATAAACAATGTGTACCACAAATTGTCAAAGAATAGATTCTTCAGAAACCATATTTGTGTTGAAACCACCTTTACAGAAAATTCCCTCCAAGTGGAAGGAGGAAGCCATGGAAGAAGGAAGTATATAAGTTAGTTACACATTTTTTTCCACAAAAAAAAACAATCATGGCATTGAGTGAGTATTTATTGTTTCAACATCCATGTAATATTTTCCTATCGGGTCCTACTGGCTCGGAGAAAACGGATTTTGTTCATAAACTGATTGACACAAAACATAATTTGTTCCAAACTGTCCTACAAAAAGGTGGTCTGGTGTTATAAGAAATGACAAAAGACATATACTTTACTTAAAGCAAGTGAAGACATCAAATATATCGAAGGTATTCCCGATGATGAATTTGACATTGTTTATGATGTTAGTCTACCACATCTCGTAGTTTTCGGTGATATGTTAGGAGATAAAGATGAAGAAAATATTAAATTATGGTTTACTCGTAAAGGACATCATCAAAATGCAAATGTTATTTACATAATTCAGAACATGTATTAACAATCAAAGTCTACTTGTGCCATAAGATTAAATGCACATTATATGATTTTATTTCAAAATTCAAGAGATAAAGGGCAAATTAAAGTATTGTCAAATCAAGTTCATTACCACATTTGAATTCTGCCTATCAAGATGCAACGAGTGTTAATCATGGGTATTTATTCATTGACTTTCATCCTACAACTCCTGATTCATTGAGATTAAGAACTGATATTTTCCATCCATGGGTAACATAACATGAACATGGACCTATCATTTATACAAAACTACAGAAAGGGTAGTGTTAAGATATTTGTGTCAGTTGTATATATAGACAATAAACATATAGTGTGTTTTTATATCTGTGTTATACAACTCGTTGAAATATGGTTTATTTTTTCTCGGCTTTGCCGAGAAAAAATAAACCATATTTCAACGAGTTGTATAACACAGATATAAAAACACACTATATGTTTATTGTTTTTATCTGATAACAAACAGACACCCGTCTCGTGCGTCTACCCGACTTATATATGCTTCCCACGGGCCTCCAAAGAAAACCAGTCTACGAGACAAAAGAAATAGGACAAGATGCATAGAGTTGTGTCCCTTACATTACAAAATCGATGATGGCGATTGTAAAGTGCGATTGCACTTCTTGCATCATGTAACTGCGCTGGAACAAAATAAATTTCAACTATTTTATTAACAGTAACAAAACGGTGTTTCAGTAGAGTTATTCTTTTTTGACATAGTTCCAGTTTTCTTCCCTGTTTTATGCTGTAGTCCCAATATAACAAATAATTTTGCGTTTGTTTACAATTTTTACGAAGTGTTTTTTTTCAGGTAGAGCAGACGAACTTTTAATTAGCGCAGTTCCACGAGTACTTTTGATCGAGGCTGTGACTATAAATAGTTCGCAGTCGCCGCATACTAATTACTATTAACATTCAAGTAATTTCTACAATGTTTTGAAGCAAAATTTTAGGTTGCCTTTATTGAAGCAAAATAAATAAGAAATGACACCATCAGAGGATTTTGACAAAGTGCAATAAGCATACAATTAAAACCTGCCCTGTGATATAACGATGTTTCATGAATGAATGAATAAAAATGGAATTGAAAGAGGTCAGAGGTTGTTCGCATAAATTATAATTATATACAACACCCGTTGTATATACTTCAAGTATATACAACGGTTGTTATACTCTATGGTTATCAGATAAAAATCAATTAACAAGTACACATCATCATGGTATCTTTCATATATTCTTTGGAAAAACTTAGTCATCAAACAAATCAATTCGAAAGAGAAACGTTACTTAAGAAACAATTTAAGAAAATTTTAAAATGGTTTACATTAGCAAGTAGAATCATACTTAATAAGAAAAATAATTGACAAAACAAATTTTACCCTATATGGATAAACAAAAACATGACCTTGAACAACTTGCAAATCCAAGAGTAGAACTTGCAACAAAATGAAAAATTATTTTAAAAGTTGGTGGTTGTAGGTTTTTTGGTGGTATGATTATTTGTAATTTAATTTAAGAGGTGTGGTTATAAAAACTTTCAATCATCATTTAAAAGAAAGAAAATGCATAAGAAAAGAAAGTCACCTAAAACATCAAATAATTCATCAAGTGATATAGAGATAAAAAGTCAACTAAAGTTGGGGGCCTAAATACATGTACACACATTTTGAAATTGCACCTCATAATTCTCCAACTACCAAGCATGCAAAAACAAAAGCATAACTTGTTAAAAATCTTCAAAAACAAAGAAAAGTATCACCATTTAAGTTAACACGTGTAGTGCCAATAGCAAAAGATGGTGTTAAAGAAGTAAATCATGAACCAATGCATTCTGAACAAAATACAGAGTATGTACCACAAAAAGAAAAGATTCTGACAATGACACATTGTACAGCTTTAAATTTTCCTAAACCTACTCATGGAATAAGATCTTACTCTAAGTGAAATGGTTCAATAAATAAAGTGCACTATTTGCACATATATAAATAGCAATACATTTTTATTTGTCTCATTGCATCCATAGATACTGATAGCGAAGGATAAGGAGACAAAATTAGAAACAAAAAATTTCTTTAGTGAAAAAATATGGTCGCATGTTCTTGGCACTGAGTCAAACTCCTCCAGCATTTCAAAAAGAAATAATAAGAAATGCACCTAAAGAAGTAATAAATTGTTTGTCAGAATGTTGTAATAATCTTTTAAAAGTCAATGTACATCTGACACAGGAACAGTATATGAAGTGTAGACAGCTAAGAACACTTGCTAGTAAATCAGTTTCTGTTAAAAAGAAGGAAAAAAACACAAATATTCAATCAAAAAGGCGTTTTTTTTACCATTACTTGGATTACTTGCTCCAGTGGTTGAACTTGCAATACATTTTGGAAATAAATTAATCAGTAAAATAAGAAGAAAATGGCTATTGTACCATTTCATCTATTAAAAGATATGTAATGGTTTAGAAATGAAAAAAGCCCAACATCCTAGATTATCACATAGCACACCAGTTACAAATATTGCACAACTTCAGAATATTTTATCATCAGTGTTAGACAATCGGAGATATCAGAAAGTGAAAAAGACCTTAAGTATGGGGAAACTTTGCAGAAATTTCAAACATCACATAAGAAAGCATTACAGCCTTCATTGGTCATACCGGATTCAGAAGAAAAGAAATCGATATCTTTAGGAGATCGAATTATAGAAAGTGTACCTCTTACTATGAGATGTAAAGCAAGTTCATTATTATCTGCTTGATCAACTCATGCCATCATAAGCTGGGATGATCAGGGTATATTAAATTGTGATGGAGAAGCCACACAAGGTTCAAACAATGTTGATTTAGATAATGATGTTCTTAGACATCGAAAAGGTTTCAAACCAAGAGGATGGGAACTATTCACATGTGTATTAAAAGAAATAAATATACCACAATATTTTGTTGGAATGTTGGCTTTGGATGCATAGACAACATATTCATAAACCTAGCAGTAAATATCAGAGCTCCCCTGAAGATTGTTGTCAGTGTCTCCTTTATCAGTACCTCCAATACGTAAAAGTAAGAAAAGATAGTAGCATGAAGATACACCAAAATCATTACTAAAATGTACATTATCTAGACATAAAGTTTCTGATGAATGGGAGGCCTATTGAATGATTTATTAAGTGAATTGTATCACAATACAAAAAATCCTCCTGATTATAGTAGTGTAATTATTATTATTTATTGGTGTTTAAGGTCACATATTTTTGCACAATGGCTAATCATGACCACTATAGTAGTGTAAAACAATTATATAAATCAGCACATCAAAAGGATAATTCTATTACACTTGATCAAGAGAATGATTGGCTAAAGAGAGAAAGAATGTATACTTTACATAAACCTATCCAGTGACAATTTTCAAGATGTAAAACTATAGTAGGTGGTATTGACCATCAATAGCAAATTGATTTAGCAGATTTACAAAGTTTACAATCTTACAATAATCAATTTCGTCATTTAGTTTGTGTCATTGATGTATTTTTAAAATATGCATGGGCATTACCTGTCTGCAATAAATCTGGAGAGACATTAATGGAATCATTTAAATCCTATTTTGAAAACTTCTGGTCATAAACCTTTATCATTACAATCAGATAAAGGTTCTGAATTTAAAAATAAGGAGGTGCAGACTTTTCTGAAGAAAGTAAATATTCATTGTTTTCACAACAGAAAATTCTAAAAACAAAAGCAAGTGTTGGAGAACGATTTCAACATACATTGAAAATACATATGTCGAAATATTTCACACAAAAACATACACTCAAATATGCTGAAGTGTTACAAAACTTAGTAGATGATTACAATCATAGTTTTTATTGGATTATTAAAAAATCTCCTTTTTCTGTATCTATAGAAAATGAAGTAGATGTTTCTCAAAATTTGTATGGGCAAAAAACTTGAAAGAAAAAAATACATTTTCAAACTGGTAATTTAGTGTGTATTAATAAAACAAAAGTACATTTGAAAAGGGTATTTACCAAATTGGACAAAAGAATTATTTAAAATTACACATAAGAAAAATACAGTACCACCTACTTACAAATTTGAAGATGTAGGTGGAGAAAGAATTCAGGATACATTTTATTCTCAGGAAAGTCAACATATAAAGGATAATAAAAAGTATATTATTGAATCAGTTCTTAATAGACGGTCAAAACATGTGGATAAGAATTCTTAAAGAACTTAAAATATCCTGGGAAGGATAGCCAAAGAAATTTGATAGTTGGAGAGCAGAATCTTATTTGATGTAAACACAAATGCGTCATCAAATGAAACTTCATTACATTATGAAAGCACAAGTGTTGATGTACAAAGTCAGCACAGCCAACAATTTAAACTTTGTGACAATCGTGTTGAAAAAAAATTCAAGTGACTTATTTTACACAGATTAATATCATTCATGGTATCATAGTTACTGACATTGCACATTTGAGTTTACAAAGCCCAATAAGGAACTGTGGTAAGTGTTATTAAGTAGTTCTTTAGGCTATATTCTTCCAAGCCCAGGTTTACAATATTTCAAACAACTGCAAGATAAGAAAAATTAATTTGTTTTACTTAACACTTCTGGGTGATAGTTCTATGAATATGAATATGTTTGCAAATAATACACAATGTTGGTTCAAACACAGTTACCTAAATCCATTCATCTTGATAAAGAATGATGGAAATAGGTTTAGTTGAAGTGCCTTTACATTCAGAGGCAAAAAAATATTACATGTGAAGGATCTACATTTAAAATCATTGTTATAGGTAGCAAAATATCGACACATATCAATAAATAATCTCTGAAACATATAATTCACAAAGGTGTTCATGTTGTTGAACAAATATTTTACCAGGTACTTATGCAAATGGTGGTCATGTCATATATGCAATGCAATCAGAAATTCAAGAAAAACTTGGAGGTATATTTAAAATATTTGATGTATCATTTCATGTTGGATAATCACATCTCCAAGGCTATGTAAAAATAGCATGAAATAGTGTTGGAAAAGTTGGTATTGAAATGTCATAAAGTTTATTACAAAAAATGGGATGTAAAAATATTTTTTCTGTCATTTTTGCAAACAACTCAAGAGATGTAGATTGAAATATTGATTTCAATCAACTTTTTATAAATTCGGATATTGCAGATTTTACATTTGTAGGTGATACTGAAGCACCTATTTTACGAGCAATTCCCTTTGAATCATGAAAAGAATGTCAACACATTCACAAATAATTTGATAATGTGCATTATGTACCAACATCAAAATTTTTTGATCAGATTAGTATAAATATAAACAGAAACACTGGTAAACCTTTTCAGTTTGGCAGTGGTAAGACTGCAGTAAAGGTGCCCTCTAGACAGCAGAAAAATTACATTTATAACAAACAATGCTGTATATCAAGGCATATCACGTCAATATGGGTATAGATTAGATTCTACATTTCGCACAGCATTGAGAACAGCTGTACCATTTGTAAAACTCATAGCAAAAGATGCATTTCAAACTATGAAGTGAGAAGATTTGAAACAAGGTATACAGATGACAAAAGAACTTTTATGAAAACGTAAAGCACCTAAAGAAATTTTATTCACTCGTGGAAAAGATCTTTTGAAATCAAAGGGAGCATCTGCTTTAGGTATAAAAGACGAAAACGAAAAGCAGTAAGTCATTCTGAGAAAAAAATTCTCAAAGAAAGATGTATAGAGCTCCTGTAAAACGAAATTCAAGACCACTTGATTTGTTTGATTAAAAGCATGATACTACACCGATCATGCGAATAGTTTGGAAGTAGTTTTGGTCCAGATAATGTTTCAACAACATCAAGTGATATAGAAAATATTTGTGAAATTGAACAATAGCCAATTTCCAATAGCATCTTTAAACAATTTTTCACCAATAGAATTTTTATTTCCAAGACAAACAACCAAGTTGTTAGATATTGCAGCATCTACACTTGAAGTTCAATTTAAAATTATAAAACAAGATAGGAGTGCTTTGGCTCCAGATACACAAATTGCTCCTATTAATATTTTTTTTCATAGTATGTTTAGCAAAATTGATGTCACATTGAATGACAATCTTATCACCACCAATGCACATATATGTCCTTACAGAAGATTTTTTTAGAATTTTCTTAGTTATTCAAGAGATGTGAAAAAACACAATTGGCTGCAAGTGAAATGTGGTGTGTAGATTTTCCTGGCACACATACTGAAACTACAAAAAAGTTCATCTGACAAATGTTTAACTGAACATGCAAAATTAAATGCTGGTAGTAAGTCTGTATAGTTAAGAGGAACATTACATTTAGATCTATTTGTGCAAGAAAATATTTACCAAAAGGAGTTGAGATGAGAATTAAATTGCATCATACTCCATTTAAATTTTGTCTGATTGGTGGTGAACACTGAAAAATTGAAATTGAAAAAGCTATTTTTTAAAATACCAGCTTTAGATTTAATTCCAAAATGTGCAAATGATCTTAATGCACAAATAGATCATTCGAGTTACAAAATGCCCATAAGGCTTGTAGAAATTAAAACATTTACAATTGAAAATTGTCTTCATTCAAAAATAGGAGATCATATGTTTCATAAACAGATGCAAAAACGAATTATTCTAGGCTTAGTATCTAATAGAGATATAAATGGAGATAGATATTGGCACAACTCCATTTAATTTCCAACATTTCAATTCGAATAAGTTGGAGGTAACAGTAGATGGACATTCCATTAAATCACGTCCCTTTGAACCAAATTTCGAAGGGGGACTAAATTCATATTTATCATTGTACAAAGCTATGAGCTTCTTTGGACAAAATCAATCATTTAATTTATCTTTGCAGGATTATGCAAGAGGATGTGTCCTTTGGGGAATTGATTTGACACCTGATCAACGTAGTAGTGGGACATTGGCTCATCCTATAAAATCTGGTAATCTTTGCATTGAACTTCAGTTTGCTCAAATTCTTTAAGACGTGATCAACGTTGTCGTCTATGTAGAATGTGATAGTGAGATAGAGATGAACAGATTTAGAGAATGATTTTTGACTATTAAAATGATGATTCATTGTGAATATTGCAAGATGTGTGAAGAAAAAATACAAACATTAGTTCACGAATGTGTAGTGATAGAGCCTACAAAATCTATTAAACAGAAAATGAAAAATATCTGTCAAGAATGCCCAACACACACAAGAACATTAATAGATATGTTCATTGCAGAATGTTTACAGAAACTGTGTCAGTGACTATATCATATAATCTACACATCAGAGCAAGAAGAATGAACTTATTAGAATATTGTGCTCGTATAGACTTTGAAATTGACTGCCAAAAATACATTCAAAAGTGGGCAAATTCGGTTAAAAGAGACTTGTAATATTATACTGCATATCTTGATTAACAGCCATTTTCAGGGCTAAGAAGATGACCACCATACAATTACACTTGACAGTTCCCAGTGGTTATCATCCTTAAATGGAAAAGTGTGTTCAACAGGCTTGTTAGTGAAATGAAAACCTAAACATTGACAAGCGTATATTGTGAACACAGATTCATCGAAAGAACCAGGGTAACATTGGATGACAATATATTTTAAAGACAGTCAATCAGCTATCTATTTTGATTCATATGGTTTACCACCAATGGATAGAGACATAAACAATTTCATAGTGAAAAGCACAGATTCCTGGACAATAAATACAATGAGACTACAAAGTGATTTTAGTATTGTGTTGGAATGTACTGTATATTTGCTTTAGATCATCTTATGAAAGTATATGATTTAGAGACAGTTCTTACTGTCAAATTTCATCCAAGATATTTCCAAGAAAACGAAAGAGATGTCTTATGTTGGTTTGAGCAAACCTATAGACACTATTTTAAATGGCTGTGTGGGAATAAAAAAAACAGGTGTCAAAACAAAACTCTAAAGGTATTTTTTCCATTATACGGTTTTTATTTTTGTTTGATAGTAAAACCTCATCCATCTGTTATATACATATCATAGAAATCCATTATGTGACACAGGTAGGATTTTTTAGTTTTATTTTATTCAAACAGTTGATGAGAGACTGAATACTTTCATTCAGTTTTATTCAATCATCTCGATGTAAATGTTTTTTTTCATGAACAGCTAAACTCAGATCTCGATGGAAATATGTTCAGTTTATAACAATATATTGAATTAACTTTCAATAAATTTGTGTTATTTGTTAAAAGTTCTGTGACGGTTTTGTGGATTTGTTAGGTTAGTTCTATAATCTTTTTTATCACCGCCTCCTGTACATCTCATCAATAATAAAAAAGAGTTAAGGGTCACCTTTCTCCTTTACTATGTTAATGTTGTATGCATCTCTATCAAACTGTATATTTTGAAAATGCTTTTCAAAATGTGAACAGTTGATAGACAATCATATAATCATAAATAATTTATTCCTAAAACACCTGTCACAGAAAGTTCGGCTACAGCGATCGCCATCAAGTTTTTTTCATTTTGTTGGATTTTTTTTTTGCTTTTCTAAAAAGCAGAGAAGTACAAACAAGATATCCTGAAAACAGTTTGACATGAAGTATGTCAAGATTCACTTCTCGTTTTACAGTGAGTGCTAGGTTAATATTGTATGCATCTCTATCAAATTTAATGTTTTGAAAAAACACTTTCAAAATGTGAAAAGTTGACAGACTGTCATACAATCATAAATATTTAAAACAACTACCACAGAGAGTTTGCCATAAAATGTTGCAATTACGATATTACGGTCGCCTATGGGGGAAATTAGTGTTAAATCAGTTCGTCAGAGTGCCTTCAGGTTTGTCTATGGGGAAAACAGTACAAAGAGGCGAAGGCACTATGGCAAACTGATTTAACACTGAACACTCCCATAGATATGTGTTCGCCATTGTGCATCCAGGTTTTGATGTACAATGGAGAATTGATTTAACACTGAAATTCCCATAGGCATTTTCTCGCCAGGGTACCATCGGCATGTCTTTGGGGAATTTCAGTGTTAAATCTGTTCGCCATAGTGCATCAAAACCTGAATGTACTGTGGGGAACACCTATCTATGCGAGTTTTCAGAGTTAAATCAGTTCGCCATAGTGCCTTCCCTCACTACTCATACAGGTTATTTATTTTATTTTCGCAACGAGAATGTTAGCCGAAATTTATCGCATGAGATACCATGACAAATGTTTCTTTTCGCTCGTGTGTCAGTCACGAATGAGATAGCTCTCCATAGGCCCACAAAGACACTTGCTTTTCCTGTTTATGCACGTCTTTTTAAATGGTTGTTTTCATCAATAACTAGGCGGTATTCACATTTATTGGCATTCAAATCAGAGCATAAAGCCCGTTAAATCTATCAAATTTTAATATATTGTATAACCGGTAATATATTTCATCATTTGTAAACATCAATAGTGCTGCTAACGTAAAATAAGTGGCTGAATTGTGTCTCGCTGCTATAACATTGTTTCAGTCCGAGATGTTCCTGCTGGAAGCATCCTGTTTGAAATGCTGTCTTTTTTGCCAATTTGAATAATAGTTAACACCAGCGTTGATGTACATAAAAACGTCAGGTTAATGGTCCAGTGATAGGGCCAAGTACAAATGATGTCATCCACCTTCAGGAAAAGTGGCGACAGGGAATGGAGTGTGTATGTGGGGGAAGGGGGGGGGGTGTCCCATGCCCCCTCCCAGGCCTGGTCAAACTCTTTATGTTACATATAGTGCCTTTTTGCGCTCAACAGACGATCTCCCTCTCTTCAGCCCGAAGGTCGTATAAACGAAACACGAGAAGAAAGGGGGTATTCTGATTTTCTCAGTAGCTGGAAATTCATGGGTAGCAGTCAGAAATTTTCCACTCCTGACGGACGTATGTAAATGCTTTTTTATAAAAAATGGATGTCAACCCGAGCCTAGGCCCTCTAGCTAAGCCCCTATAAAATCTATACAAATATTCTATGCTGTGCTAGTTTTTCTTAGTGAACTTGGTGTAAATTATGGTATACCGGGATACGTGGATTAATACCGTGGCATACTTTTGTAAAAGGACATTAGATTTTATAACTAGTAGACATACGACGGAATTGAACGGGGCTCTGAAAAACTGTGTAAATTGCATGCTACAATAGCACGGAAAGTGGGAACAGTAGGAATCAACGCTATTTGTTGGATCAGTCAAATTTGTAGCTCAAAGAGCAGGTTTAACATTCTTTCTCTTTGATTGGTTGTGACTACGGCGTTTCACATCAGCTGGAAAAATTAGCACAAAACGTGATTGTACTAGTGCATATAAGGGCTATCAAGGTTGCGACTCGTACACGGATGTATACAACACAGTTGGTCAGGACACGATTGTACTCGCAGCTGCTGCAGTCACGATTCTTCATAGTTACATTCTAAGGGTTGGTTAACCCCCTGCACACTGATGTCGAAATATCTAAAGTTCAGGATGCAAATGTTTCCCATAATGAAATTAGAAATTTAACCAATTTAATCTTGTTTGACAGAGCTCAATGAGCTCTGTCAAACAAGATTGAATTGGTTAAATTCCCAGTTGCATTATGGGAAAAATGGCTACTTCAGATCTGGATATTTTGACATCAGTGTGCAGGGGGTTAAAGTAGGTGTTTACCCTCGACTCTGATAGTCAAGAAGTGCAGCTGCGCACATGAGTGTTCGTAGAGATGTAAAATATTGGTTAAGGTGTTTTAGTATTTTGTAGAAGAAGAACTTTCTACTGAAGAACCGAGATGGGAATCCGGTATACCGTGTGTTAGAACCTATATCGTGATCACACGCAAGACCGTTTAATTTGTTGGTTGGAGAAATTTTGTTGAAGTCAACTTGTATCTTCGTTTGTTATTGACGTACGCCAACTATTCTTTATGCATTTCGTGTTTTTAAATATGCGACCATTTATGTTTTCATTTATTCATTGTGATAAAAGTTTTAATTTGTTCTTTTTATCCTTAGCAATTCACCTGAGGAAATGTATTTAGAATTAGTTTTCCATTAGCGATCGCGGTCCTACACCTCACGTGATGTGCTGTGCGTTACAAGTCTTACCGTATCATCAAACTTTTGTAAAATACAAGTTTCGGAGAACACCTTATTAAGTAACAATAATAGTCGACAGTGACTAGGGAGACCAGGAATGAAAAAAACACACTTCCAGCGGTCTCATTATATATTTTTGAAGAGATTTTTCAATAAATGTTATCATAGTTACCAAACATCTACGCCAAAGCGAACTATTTTTGGAGCTATGTGAACGTATTGATTAGCATCATTTTGGGAACTCGATAAATAGAATTTTTAGTTCGTCCTCTCTTTAAAGTGAAATTTAAGAATTACTCCAGTATGTCCAGACCTAATTTACTGAACGCGCCACGTAAATTTTGCAAAAAACTCGGGCGAGACGGTGTTCCCGAATTTAACAAATAATTGTTATTTTTTAATGTGTACTGAGAAACCACCTCTAAAATTTTGGTTTGGGACGCAGAGAGCATTTCGCACTGGGGTGGGAGAGAGCACGGCTGTAGGGGACACCCACACATTTATATGTATTTGGACTGTGGTGGTTCATGTACTTTAATGGCAAGGAAAGAATACAACACACGTTTCGGTCCAGCATGCCTATACAGTTAGAAAAAATAATTTTTTGGGCTCTTTATTTTATGATGGGGAAATTTGTTGAATATGGAGAAAAATCAATGTCCCCTTTCCTCTATATAAATTGCCTTGGAAGAGACAAATCATATAGGTACGAGTGAAATACAATTTTAGGGTGACTATAGTTGATTCGTGGGGAGGGGAGCTTGTCCTCTCCCCCGGAACAGACACTAGGCTTCAGGTTGTGTGTTGTGGAGTAAAAATACTTGTGCATTGGTAATGAATTATTATGTTTCTCCTTCGGCGGATCCCTTACGGGTGCGCCTGCCTCTCTCTTGTTTTTTTTTTTTTTTTTGTTGTTGATTTGTTGTATTTCAGCTTTACAAGCAGCGATCCCAAGGGACATGATATTATCTGCAATAAAACATGGACATCCACTACCTACCTCGTGTGTCGATATAAATTTGCTTCTTTTCTCCTGAATATTTTGGTTGGAAAACATTTTGGCCATATTTACAGACGCCAGCGGAGGGCAACGCTGACCATCAACTATCATTCCAACATATCAAATGTTCCAACATTTTTCCACAAGACCTCTCGGGCCCCGCTCATAAGAATATAAGAATGTGATACCCAATCTCGTGCTTGCCACAAACTTCTCGCTACGATCGACGAGTGATGCTTCGCATCATCAACCGTGGCTGAAATTGGAATCCAGCACCCTCTCAAACCGCGTGCACCACTGCTCTTTCTCTCTCTCTCTCTCTGTCTCTCTCTGTCTCTCTTGCTCTCTCTCTCGTTCTCTCTCTCTCAACTTTTATCTTTCGAAAATGTTGTTTTTGACTAACCCTCAAAGTATGTAATTAATTTATTCAGATGCCTAACCGTGGGTGTGGGGGGTAGGTGGACTCGTTCCCAATCCCTTCTGAAAAATGTCAACCTTTCTACCTCGATTCTTGAAATCCCAGAACCCGGTTCATGAAGGTTCACCCTGATCTTTATTTGGTCATTTTGCTATAGTTACTCCCTCACATTCTGGGTATTTCAGCTTCCGCTGATTCCTTATAATGCTTCAGTTGATAACCGGTTAATTGTTTTCCCCGTAGAAGACAATTAACTTCCCTTTTTGTGGGATGCAGCACGAGGTGAAGCAGTTGAATCTTCACAAATCTCCCATTCATTGAGATTCCAGACTCAATATATTTATATCGAAACACGACGAAATCATGCTTAGAATCTTTATTTTCGTCTGACCAACAAGCAGAGAAATGTCGTAACCACAAATGAAAACATGTCTATCCGTATGGCAAGTACGATTGGATCTCGATGCTTCTCCACACAAACGTTCATGACCATACTTCAAATTTAATCTTATTCAAGCAGTTAAGCCAGGCTATTATGGCAAGGCAACAACGTTAACTCTAAATGCCATATTAAAACTTATATTTCACGAAAACTGTATTTTAATTTGTTGGGTGATAATACAATTTATTTATATATTGGTGTTTAAGGTCACATACTTATGCACAATGGCTAATCGTGACCGCGACAGTTTCACGGGTGGATGAAGCCGGAGTACCCGAAGAGACGAGCAACTGTCAGCTCATCAACATACTAACTCTGTTCAAGCTCCGCCCAAGCAGGGTTACAGTGGTTGAAGACATGTGCACCATCGACGTACAGTACGCTTTAGTACACGGCGTCATCGTGCCCCCATGGAGGCAACTAGGATAAAGTGCCTTGCCCAAGGACACAACGCGGGTCGTCCCGGACGGGGATCGAACGCGGGACCTCTAGTATAGAAGTCCAACAGTCTACCACTGCGCCACCGCGCTCCCAGGGTAATAATACAAAAGGAACACTTTTATGAGCATGATACTTCCAGCCTTTTCTCCGCCACTTGCCTATGTGTACCGGGTAAGATACCTGGGTGAGATATATCTACCTACCTGACCATCCTCATTTATATATTTAATGATTGTCTCACTATTCCTTCATCGTTTACATAAGGATGTTTTTTTCCATCCTTTTCACCCGCCACATGCCTTTGTGTCCGCGTGATTGACCTTCGTGGGACGGATCTGTCTTAACCAACACACGTGACAATCTTCATTTGAATATTTAATGATAGGCTCACCATTCCATTTTTGCAAATAAACCTGACGACCGCTTAGCTTCAGCTAACACGACCACTTAATTCACCCCACTACACTTCACGTCATCGAAATCAATAATACTAAAAGTGACGTCACCGGAATGTAAACAGTTTCATCTCGCTCCATTATGTTAACTCGTACGAAACTTTCCAATGCTTTTCCTAATATGCGATTCATTTTTTTCCAAACGATCAAACAGCAAACTTTTCTTCGTAAAATCAGTTTGTTTGTTTTCGAACATCCTACGAGAATGTACACATGTCACCAATACAGGTGCACCTATACCCTACAACAGAATAAAGACGTAATTGTCTCACCAATAAATGTTCTTGTATGAGCGCGGTTAGTCTTTGGATGGGCGACCGTCCGAGCGACCGATTCGGGCTCCCGCGTCGTATCCTTGGGCAAGGCACTTAACCCCGAGTGTCCACATGGGGGCACGATTACGCCGTGTATTAAGGGTACTGCATGTCGACGATGCGCATGTCTCCAGCCAATCTAACTCTATCTGTGCGGCAGTGCGGCGTTACGATGTTGTGGAGATGGCAGCTGCTCGTCGTTGTTCGGTGGTTCTCTCCCAGTACACCGGCTTCCTCCACCGGTGCAACTGTCACCGACGAGATATGACCTTGGCTGTTAAAGTGTCGTTAAACTTTAATACATAATAAATAATATAAATGTTCTTGTAATATAGCAAAGCATTCATCCACTCTGTTTATGGCTTCCATCTCGATCAGAACGTGATCTGGTCGTTGTAAATTTAACCCTTTACCTAACGAATCGCCCGCATCCGCCCGGGTAATTTGCAAAACTGAGCAGCTGAAAAATTTTTTTTTGTAAATTTTATAAATATTTCAACAAAACCATATCGATGAGCTCGTTTCAGTGAAGGTCACATGGTATGGTTGTGTTGAAACTTTTTTTAAAATTTCAAAAATAGTAATTAAAATAATAAATTTTGATATTCTCTGCGTTGGGCTAAAGGGTTAAACCACAGCATAAACCGATATGCGAACGATAATACCCGAATACATCCGAACATCGGCGGAACAGTAGATTAAATTCGCCGCTAGTTCAAGTGTTTAAGATGTTAATGTGGTTTGTATTACAGTACGTGGAGAGTGGATTGTAACAAAATCACACGCGGAGTGGAGTTATCACCCAACGTCTCACTTTCAAATTCTGTACATATGGGCAAAAAGCACTAGCAATGTTTCAGCCAATGGACCTCCGGGTTTCACCCGGAGGTCCATTGGCTGGAACTTTGCTTGTGATTGTTGTGATTGTTATGCTTTGCAACAAATTCGTAATTATTACTTGGGTGGAATCTCCACTCTGCGGGTGATTTAGTGGTAATACACTCTCCATGCACTGTATATGTCGTAGAATGTTTCGGCAAGTTCTTTGAACACACTTGGTTACAATATTATGTCACCTTGTGACCACCACATGTCAGCAACGTGTCATTCAAATGTTTTGGTGAGAAAGTCAATAAGAATGATTTTTGTATCCACAAATCAACATCCATTTTCCATCGCTATGGTATGTGCGAAATTTTCCAATGCTTTTTTCCGAGTATGCGGCTCATTTTTTTTTAAACGATCAGGCAGAAAAATAGTAATTTTTCATTGTAAATCAGTATTTTGGTTTCGATGATGTCAGGTGGGGTGCTGTGGGAGAAAAGTCGTTCTCGGTTGGTGTGGGCGTTTGATGGGGAAATATCAACAGAACGCTAAGATATTCACGAAGCCATCCTCGTGTTTGGGCCAAATATCTTGTCTCACGTGTTGGATCCCCCACACCAGTATAGGTTAATAATAATCTGACTAGATATGTCAACATATGTACAATTTACTCGTGTTTACCGAATGAGTAAAGATCTCTTATATTTACCCCATGTGGATTTTGGGGATACTGTGTATACTAACAAGACGCCAAGCAGTATCACTTTGTGATTCAACGCGTGTTTCCACGGAGACGGAAGATACTCATGCATAGAATAATTAAGGCGGCATCATAACGCTTCGACGACAGATACAGGCTTATCTACATCCTGCATGCGTCGTCTGGAAAAGAGAATTCACTGAAGTTATCGAAATACACATTAATTGGTATTTCAAAGATCGTAAAAATCGTTTGTTTTCACTGTACTGCAAGCAATCGTATTTACAAGCTTATGGACATTTAATATAATATTGTTTTATTTTTTAATATGCCCATTAAATCGCAAATGTGGCCTCGCATCTAATTCTGACCTATACCTATAAAAGTATAAGGTTTCTGTTGGTAAATGAAGAGTACACTGTTCCCGTAATAATGCATTTAGAAGTTACAGACTTGCACATGTTGAGGTTATCCTCTTTGAACACACTTTGATGCCGCTTTTCCGGTCCAGGAACACGGTACGTCATAATTTAAGTGAACGTATGTGGTGGAACAATTAATATTTTCAGCGTGCAGTCTGAAGGTTGTACCCCCCAAATAATGGATATGGACTTTTCCAATTTCTGCCATTTAACTGGCATGGACGATACCACCAGTGTTGAAAGGGTTTACCCTTGGTTCAGACGGACGCATTTGGACGAATCTAATCTAGTTGTGTTAGATGCGTTAGCAGTCGCACCTATTATCTTTTGACTAAAGTGATTTTTTTAGATTTGATTGGTTGATAGATACGTGGTATGAGACCGTATTCATTGAAACCCACGAGACGTCCGCCCAGCCACTGACAAATTTCCCATACCCAGTGGAAGCCTCGTTCCGAAATCTACAAATTGTGCATACCCCGCAGAATGTGTTTGTTCACACATGAAATAGATTGTACTTCTAAAACGGAAAGTCAATAGATAAATTCGTTACCCCGTGTCTGATCACGTGGTACGGGTTTTTACCTACCCGAATCCAGCCGTATCCCATTCGGCCGAAAAAAACCAGTACCACGTGATCAGACACGGGGTAACTAATAATATCCATTGATTCCGACGCACGCAGTATCTTCGAATCTAATTCATTTCTCCGATATACTTGCGACAGTCTCCTTAGGACGTTTACCGTCTCCTGCTTGACCCGCTTTGGTCATTTCTAACGCAACCAATAATTATTAATGAACCCTGTCAACAGGAATTCCCTAAATAGCATAAGCCGGTATGCGAACGATAATACCCGGTCACCAGCGACAAATTTAATCTAATGTTCCGCCGATGTTCGACGGAACATTAGATTAAATTCGTCGCTAGTTCGAGAGTAGAGAGGTTAATGTGGTTTCTACCACATGTGGTACAATGCCTTGGCAAGTTCTTTTAAGAGTCTTGGCTCCAATATTATGTCACCTTGTGATCACCGTCAGTCAGCAAAGTGTCATTCAACTGTTTTGGTGAGAATGTCAAATAGGAGGATTTTTGTCACATTCAGCATTCATCTTGCACGTGCATGGCGCGCCATTTCCCAAGAGTCGAGGATCTGCCAATACCACTCGCTGCATGCCATGGGCCGCGTTCTGTCTTATAGCAATATTATTTGTCGAACAAAAAATAATAATAAACATAATTTCAAGTAAATTACGTGTGTAATGTGCTTGCGTCATATTCATATTGTGAAAACCACTCTACTTACCTACAATTGGAACATCCTCCGAGTATGAACACACGCCACCAATACACACCTGTAACAAAATAAACACGTAATTGTCTCACCAATAATGTTCTTGTTCTTGCTATCGCCATTTTAGATTGTCCATTCCAGCACGGGTATCCCATAGTGATTATAGTTATAGGCCTTTTGCAGGAAACTCTCAGTGGTAGACCGTTGGAGTTCTATGCTAGATGTCCCGAGTTCGATCCCCGTCCGGGACGACCCGCGTTGTGTCCTTGGACAAGGCACTTTATCCCGGTTGCCTACATGGGGGCACGATGACACCGTGTACTTAGGCGTACTGCACGTCGATGGTGCACTTGTCTTCACCCGCTGTAACCCTGCGTGTGCGGCGTTGGAATGTTGAAGAGCTGACATTTGCTTGTCGATGCTCGGTGGTTCTCTCCGGGTACTCCAGCTTCCTCCACCCGTAAAACTGTCACGGTCACGATTAGCCATTGTGCATAAGGTTGTGACCATAAACATCAATAATTAATTATGCAGTAAACTAATAAAACATACTAATTTGTGTTAAGTAAACAGGTGGGAACAAGAAGATTGACATTTTGGGTTCAAGATCAGAAGACGGTACTTCCATTTTCTTGAATAGCGAAACTTTTCTTTTTTCAGTTTTACTTCAGAATTTAGCTTATGACGTTCATTGGAATTGGAACTATATTTTGGTGGTAAAATATTATTACTGGATTTTTTGAAATATGGTGGTTTGATATAAACTTTACGTTAAACAGAGAGTAGACTAAGCCGCTCCGCTTTGTAAATAGTCCGGCTTCTGTTTACATATTCTGTTAGATGTCACATTTTATGTGGGAAGGATGACATTTCTTTCGCCTTGGCAATGGTCTGGACTTTCTATGACTACATACCTTCAGGAAATGACTATTCGATAAGATTACAAGACATAATTTATCAATATCTTAAGTTGTCAGTCTAATCTTGTAACGAAATCGACGTAGTTATGCCCTGGAACCAGTCCAATCCTGAAATAGTTAATCGCCTGTGTTTAGAAATAATCGGCTGGAATACTTCAGCTGGTCGAAAAAGCGAATCAGCGATTCGTTTTTCCCGTCGTCTTAAACATTCAATCTGAGCGAATCTAAAACATTCGATAAGTTTTCATTTTCTTCGAAGCAACTCAAGAATTATTTCTCAGTCTAGTCTTAAAGGGTCCCGTGCGCATTAATCTATGACGATCCCTAGTCAAGTGTGTCTGGTCAAAGTTAGTCATGTCTTGCTCGAAGTCACTGCTTAGCCGCCAGATTGTCAAGGTGTGGTGAAGTATAAAGTTTGGAGAATTGCCAATATCATTAAGGTTTAAATTTGACGTGTCCATTCGATTTTGTGTGTGAACATGAGTAGTATATCATGTACCCGAACGTGCCCCATTGGCAGGATCTCATGCAGGATCTCATATGTGACGTCATAGTCACGTGACCTGGTGACGTCATGTTGTGTTGTCATGGTAACCCGCGTGAGCGGCCATCTTGTGACGTCATCTCCATAGTGATACGTGGTGTTAGTGCGCATGCGCAGCGCGTGTTGTTAGGGTGATACGAGCTTCCGTCGTCCATTTTGTATACAGGAGGCCGCCATCTTGGTTTCTATGGTAGCACGTGATTGCTATGTTACCTAAAGCCTACAATAGGACAGAGGTATGTTTTAGGGGTATGTTCGATTGAATCGGAGTATTTTCTGGAACGACGTCCCTGGATAATTACCACAAACAACCCGACAATCCTTCCAAATCACCAAAATCCACCCAAAATCACCGAAATTGACTTTATTTCCCCATGTTATTGGTTTTATTGACTTAGCACGTAGTGCCATAGTACTAAGGGGGTACAAAGCGGTGCGTTCGATTGAACAGGATTAATGTTCTGGCTTAGAATTCTCCCAGATTCCCTTTTTTGGATCCCATGACGTGTTATTTCCCAATTAAGAATAGCAGGTAGTGCTATAGGACAAATTTACCCAGAATTCTCTGCTTCTATCTGTATATGCAATAGATTTCCTCTACCTGGCCATGTTCCTTTGTCCTGGAGTATACTCCAGTAGCGTAGAAGAGCCTATTAGTTGGAACAGTTTACCTTATTATTACTATATTTAGCTATTCTAGTCTATTCTTGTTAGTTCTGACCCCATTCCAAGTACTCTTGTTGTTTCATTTATCTAGATCATTTATATAACCAACCAATCAGATTGCTTGATTTCCCATAACCTGTATGCAGAGTTATCTCCCTTCTGTACAACAAAAGCCAATATCATTCCCAAAGCCAATATCATTCCCAAAGCCAATAAGCTATAGAGTAGTTACTGATAAGTCATTGCTCGAACGACTCGAAGCTCATCGAGCAAATGAGACTTAGAGCAATTGCTCGATCGAGTGACTCGGCATATTGCTCGAATGACTCGAAGTCCGTCGAGCAAATGAGCTATCGAGTAATTGCTCGTTCGAGTGACTCCTCGAACGACTCTTCGACTCATTTCAGTATTTGAGGATACCTATGGCCCGGCATTGTATTATTTGAGGATACATATCGAGGATACCTTTTATAGGATACTTATCTGAGGATACTATTACCTATATCACAAGGCATACCTATCCCAAATATCCCTTATAAGCTAAAGAGCAAGAGAGTAATTACTCCATGAGCAATTGCTCGATCGACTCGAAGCTCATCGAGCAAATGAGCCTAAGAGCAATTGCTCTATGAGCAATTGCTCGAACGACTCGAAGCTCATCGAGCAAATGAGCCATCGAGTAATTGCTCGTTCGAGTGACTCCTCGAACGACTCTTAGACTCATTTCAGAAAAAAAGGGGTGCCGAAGGCCATATGTTTTCCAAAAAGGGGTGCCGAAATTGGGGTGCCTTCTGGAGAATCCCTTTTTTGTCAAATGAGCTATCGAGTAATTGCTCGATCGAGTGACTCGACATGCTGCTCGAACGACTTGAATCCCATCGAGCAAATGAGCTAACGAGCAATTGCTCGTTCGAGTGACTCCTCGAACGACTCTTAGACTCATTTCAGAAAAAGCCATAGCCGTTTTCGAAAAAGGGATTCTGTAAAATGGGATTCCTATTCGAGTCCGTAAAATTTGGATTCCGTGTTTTAACATCGACACTCGAGGGTATTCCCCTTCCCTATTGGAAGAATTCAGTTTAATGTGTGTTAATTATATATATTTTCATTAAGTTTAAAATTTATTAAGTTAAACTTGGTTTAGTTCAAAGGTGTTAACACTGGGATATAGTTAGGGGTTATACTTCATTCAGTTCAAGGGTGTTACTACCTTCATTTAGGTTATAGTTGAAAACTTTCCGGACTTCAAAGGGGTTTTAATTACATAAAGTTCATTCAGTTGAAAACTTTGTTCAGTTCAAAGGGTTCATTCAGGTTTGTTCAATTTAAGGGGGTTAACATTGGGTTATATTTAAAGGTTATAGTTCATTCAGTTGAAAACTTTGTTATGGTCAATTCACTTCGATAACTTCATTGGATCTTTGTTCACTTTGTTCTGTTCCCATCGATCTTAGTTGTGTTGGATCTTTGTTCACTACGACTTCATTCGAACAGGTGTCTTGTATCTGTTCATAATTCAGATCTGTTCAGTCTGTCCAACTAGTTCGATCAATCCAACTAGTTTGACATTCTTTCACTTTTTTTTTGTTTACTTCATTGTTTTGTAGTGACTGGTCGTATCTGTTCAGAGTCTTGTAGTCATTGTTGAATTGGTTGTTATCAATCCCTTTCCATACCCTCGAGTGTCGATGTTAAAACACGGAATCCAAATTTTATGGACTCGAATAGGAATCCCATTTTACAGAATCCCTTTTTCGAAAACGGCTATGGCTATGGAATCCCTTTTTTCTGAAATGAGTCTAAGAGTCGTTCGAGGAGTCACTCGAACGAGCAATTGCTCGTTAGCTCATTTGCTCGATGGGATTCCAGTCGTTCGAACAGCATGTCGAGTCACTCGATCGAGCAATTACTCGATAGCTCATTTGACAAAAAAGGGATTCTCCAGAAGGCACCCCAATTTCGGCACCCCTTTTTGGAAAACATATGGCCTTTGGCACCCCTTTTTTCTGAAATGAGTCTAAGAGTCGTTCGAGGAGTCACTCGAACGAGCAATTACTCGATAGCTCATTTGCTCGATGAGCTTCGAGTCGTTCGAGCAATTGCTCATAGAGCAATTGCTCTTAGGCTCATTTCCTCGATGAGCTTCGAGTCGATCGAGCAATTGCTCATGGAGCAATTACTCTCTTGCTCTTTAGCTTATAAGGGATATTTGGGATAGGTATGCCTTGTGATATAGGTAATAGTATCCTCAGATAAGTATCCTATAAAAGGTATCCTCGATAGGTATCCTCAAATAATACAATGGCGGGCCATAGGTATCCTCAAATACTGAAATGAGTCGAAGAGTCGTTCGAGGAGTCATTCGAACGAGCAATTACTCGATAGCTCATTTGCTCGACGGACTTCAAGTCATTCGAGCAATATGCCGAGTCACTCGATCGAGCAATTGCTCTAAGGCTCATTTGCTTGATGAGCTTCGAGTCGTTCGAGCAATGACTTGTCAGTAACTGCTCTATAGCTTATTGGCTTTGGGAATGATATTGGCTTTGGGAATGATATTGGCTTTTGTTGTACAGAAGGGAGATAACTCTGCATACAGGTTATGGGAAATCAAGCAATCTGATTGGTTGGTTATATAAATGATCTAGATAAATGGAACAACAAGAGTACTTGGAATAGGGTCAGAACTAACAAGAATAGACTAGAATAGCTAAATATAGTAATAATAAGGTAAACTGTTCCAACTAATAGGCTCTTCTACGCTACTGGTGTATACTCCAGGACAAAGGAACATGGCCAGGTAGAGGAAATCTATTGCATATACAGACAGAAGCAGAGAATTCTGGGTAAATTTGTCCAGTAGCACTACGTGCAATTCTTAATTGGGAAATAACACGTCATGGGATCCAAAAAAGGGAATCTGGGAGAATTCTAAGCCAGAACATTACTCCTGTTCAATCGAACGCACCCCTTTGTACCCCCTTAGTACTATGACACTACGTGCTAAGTCAATAAAACCAATAACATGGGGAAATAAAGTCAATTTCGGTGATTTTGGGTGGATTTTGGTGATTTGGAAGGATTGTCGGGTTGTTTGTGGTAATTATCCAGGAAAGTCGTTCCAGAAAATACTCCGATTCAATCGAACATACCCCTAAAACATACCCCTGTCCTATTGTAGGCTTTAGGTAACATAGCAATCGCGTGCTACCATAGAAACCAAGATGGCGGCCTCCTGTATACAAAATGGACGACGGAAGCTCGTATCACCCTAACAACACGCGCTGCGCATGCGCACTAACACCACGTATCACTATGGAGATGACGTCACAAGATGGCCGCTCACGCGGGTTACCATGACAACACAACATGACGTCACTAGGTCACGTGACTATGACGTCACATATGAGATCCTGCATGAGATCCTGCCAATGGGGCACGTTCGGGTACATGATATACTACTAACATGGAATTTAGAATCCCTTAGTTTATCTAGAATTATTTGGTGAACATTTACCGTTCCACTTATTTCCAAATCAGGTGGCCTATAGGTAGAGAGGACGATGACTCACCTTATAGAGATAGGATTATGCCATAGGCTAACTATTCCACGCCCCTAACAAAAGCCCCTTCATGCAACGACATGTTTCTGCCCATTGTTGTTCACTGCATTGCGAATTATTATCTGGTAAATATGGCGAAGCCCTTACAACCAGCAGCCAGTCCTGTCACCGTGAGTTTACCTCCATACTCTCAAGCCACCAGTCTAATTCTGTAAGGAATTCGACATCGTTATGGCCCGGGACCAGCCTAACCCAGAATAGCCCATCGCCTAAATTTAGATTCAATCGGTTGGAATATTTCACTTTGGTCGGAAAAGCGAACCTTCGGTTCGCTTTTCCGGCCAACTGAAATATTCCATCGGACTGACAACCAAAAGAACCGATAAACGTTCACTTTCAGCGCAAGACATATTTCTCAATCGAGACTTTATTTGACAGAATTTTTGATGAAATTTACCATTACGAATGAACACTCACCACGGTTGTAGTTTGATGATTGCACTGCGTGGTTCCACTAATGATGTTAATATTTCGACGTTTCCAATGTGAATTAAATATTTATTGATTGGAATTTTTATAAATAAAGCACGAAAGAATATTTGTATATATCTTTGAGGAGCGGACAATCGCATTACGTCAATGATAATCTTATCGCAAACTCCACAACTATGTTGGTTAACATTCAGCCAACAACAGCGTCAAACCCCTTACGGAATTAAAGTGGTGCCCTGAGAGCTTGCAAGATTACATGATATTATTCATTTGAGCGAAACATAATACTACAGACCGGATCATTGAGACACTGTCTTAACAAACGTCTTTACACTGTCCCTTTGGATTTCCCAGATAAACATTGATCTGGTACCATTATCAGATTGTATAAATATCTTGAGGTTTTCAAGGTGCATTAAATACTTATTGTTAGAATATTTTGAAATGAAGCAAAAGAATATCTGCATATATATGTGAGTAAAAAAACATCACATTACATAAAAGTTTGTCTGCGTGGAAACTGACTAAAAGTGGGTAAACCCACATCCACAACAGTGTGGAATTCCTTACAGGATCAAACCATTGGAGTGTATAACTTTCAGATCGTTTTCAGGATGTTCACTAGACGCTCCGAATCTGGCCCGATGTAATAATCTACTCACCATTCGTTCACCACAAAGAGTATAATCGCGAGCTGGAACAACCCGACATCCATTAGTGTCTCCACCTTCTCTACAATACATACGCGTGCACAATGATGTGAAGTTGCCCCTGTAAAATCCCTGCAAATATTTTTTTAAAAAACTACATTATCACTGGATGGACAGCTATTTGTGTACGTATCGACACATTGATTTAGAACACAGCGAGACATAATGAGGTGTCTGGTAAGTGACATTTACAAGGTATATACCGATTAACTCTTAGAAGCCGGGGAATCAGAATGAATTTATTGAACATGACACACCGCGAAAAACTTACAGTAAAGCAGGTGCTTCTAGTCAAGTGTCGTCTGCCTATCCAGGCAGACGACACTTGACTAGAAGCACCTGCTCAGTGTTTAATTCCCCCCCCCCCCCCCATCCCAAAGATAGCCGAACCGTCACAGCCAAATTACCTGCCGTATTACATCTCAGGCAAGAAGTCTCGACTACCGGCTTCTAAGAAATAAGATACATTAATCATTTCACCAAACACATCTGAAAGCTTAGCCTAGGCGCACAAGTGTTTACAACATTGAACTATTGTGAAAAACTTCATTCATATCGTGGTTTATTCATATCCATAGATGCTGAAATTACCTGACCCGCAAATAAATATATTTTTGTAAAAAATGTGTCGGTCTGAATGTTCGTTTTGTGTATCTCTTCTGTGTGATTCGCTGTTAAACGTTTCAAGAACAAATCACTTTATGAGTTCGTAGTCACTTAATCATAGTGCCCAATATGTATAAACGGAAGTCAGCGGAAGAAGCCGGTAAAAGTTTTTTTGAGGCCGAGAAGGATTTTCAGAAACACACTGTGCCTGAATTTTCACTTCATAGTTTGTCAACATCATTCGATCGCATGTATCGTCTCATTATCGCGATTCGTCAATTACGTATGTGTCATTCCTACCCAACTTTTTTCGGAAAATATTTTTGTTTGCATGATAACTCACATCAGAACCGACGTAGATAGCTTCAGAAATGAAATGAAAGTAGGAAAAAACGCTAATTTTTCTGTTCTTAAAATACGGAATCGAACTTGTAAAGCTGGTTCATGATTGGCCCATACATCCGTATGAATTGACCTGTAAATCGCGCAAATTTTGAATGGACGGTAGGCCCAGCTCTACAAGCAGTTGAACGGGCGGTTCTCATTTAAGGTGACATGTTCTTGCACTCATTTTTGTTACAGCTCACCACTTTTGTTACAAAATGAACCACGTTGTAAAAACTGAGCTCACGACTTTTGTTACAACAATCGCCCATTTGGGTAACAAAAAAAAAAAAATCACTCACCACTTTTGTTTCAACAATCGCCTAGTATTGTTACAATTTTTGTCAGTGTGAAAAATGAAGTAATCTGCAAGTAATGAGAGACGTGACGTTCAGTCATGATTTTCAGGAGTGCGGTTGTTCGGTGGATAGAGCAAAAATGAGTTAACTTGCGCGTTGTGTTCTTGGGTAAGGCACTTAATCCCAAGTGCCCGCTTGGTTGCGCCATGTGTTGAGGCGTACCGCACGATGATAACACACATGCTTACAACCAAGGCTAACCATGCTCCTGTGGGATTAGTATGTTCGAGAGTTGTCAGTTACTCGCTGCTGCTCGGTGGTACTCTCCTGGTATTCTGGCTTCCTCCACACGTAAAACTATCTTCGACACAGTATGACCTCAGCTATTATAGTGTCATAAAACATCAACCAGTCCAAAAATGATTATCAAATCGAACCATTGTCGCGCATGTTCAGTAGTAATGCCACACCCTTGTTTATTTTTGGATGACATAGTAACCTGCAACCTTGCGACGTCATTGTCGTGGCGATATGTAGTGTATCGTGCGCATGCGCAAATTTTTATCTGAAATGGAACGCACCTATCGGTGCCAATTATATGAGATTCCATCTCCTTGAGTCTTAGACCTTAGTTGTATGTGATGTTGACTTCTTGCACTTTTATCAGGTTCTCATGAAGTTTCTCATCTGCTGTCATCAGTCACGTGACCTAAAGGGTTGGGGTGAGATTGCCATCGTAGCATGCGTGATCGGCCACCTTTTGACGCCATTCCCATGGTGACAGGTGGTCCCACTGGGCATGCGCGGCGCGTGTTTCTAAGGTGACGCACTCTTCTGCCAGCCATTTTGACTTTGGGCGCCGCCATTTTGGTTGTTAGGGGTAGCACGTGGGTATTATGGCGCCCAGTAGCCTTTTTTTCTGGACAGGAGCGTGTTCTGAGGGTGTGTACGTTTCAGCGGAGGTACATCCAATCACCACTAATAACCCAACAACGATCCAAACCTACCCCAATGGACCTTTTATTGGACCGAATCCCCACCGAAACTTACCCAAACCGACCTTTCTGAGCTTCGTCTCACACGAGTACAAGATGCCTATGGAGATACCTCGATGAGGTCCTAACTCATAGCTCTCACGGTCTCCCCTGTCCTCTTAGCCACCACGTCAAGGCCTCCCCAGATTCATAGCCTCATCTTATGGCCTCGTCTTGCCCACGTAGCCTCAAGTTTTAGGGAACTCGTAGGGGTCCACTCGTGTGCCACAGAGGATAAACAGGTCTGGTGGTCTGACGTGAGTCCGCTGGCCTTGCCACTAGAAACCGCTGTGGTTTCTTTTGACCTTGGTCGACCAGCTACCCTTACGTATGTCTTCCTACGGGACCCCTGAAAAGATACATCAACCGGGTCCCACCCGCTGCTATTACTGCCTCTACCTAATAACAGAGGCCTTACCTTACACCCCTCACTGAGGCCTCATCTCACCCCAATCTTATTCTCATATGGGGATAATGATCACTAGTAATCATCACCAGTGTTCACTAGTGAGGTGACCCAAGGGACGGACGAGAGCGAAAACATCGCCCTTCTTCCAGAAGCCCAAACTCAGCGGAGCAACCTCGACCAGAAGACCTCCCCACGTGACCCACCATCCCATCCATGTGGGACTTGCTGACCTTCCCAATGACCCTATACCTAGCTTCCCTCGTCATCCATGGGGACCTGACCTGTGGACCCTTCCAAACGACCCTGCACCAGACACCCTGTCCAAGAGCGACACAGTTGCCCTCCCTCTCCTTCCAGAAGCCCATTCTCTTCCACCCATTGACCTGGGCCTCACTTCACACCCTCCTATCCTCATACGGGGAAATGATCACTACTGATCGCATAGTACGATCACTAATGACCACCATAGGTGATCACCAATGATCACTCGAACCGAGATGAGGATAAGAGTGGTGTGAGGTGAGGTCTCATTGGGGCGTCACCTTTGAGACCTCTTATCCTCATACGGGAGATGTTCACCAGAGGGCTATGAGGGCAAGATGAACCAATGGGGTGAGGGTTATGAGTCCGGGAAGGTCATGAGGTGCGGGCTAAGATATAGGAAACGCCTTGAGAGCTATGAGCTAGGGTCTCAATGAGGCCTCACTCCATTTGCTTCTTGTAATTATGTGAGCGAAGCTCACAAAGGTCCGTTTGGGTAAGTTTCGGTGGGGATTCGATCCAATAAAAGATCCGTTGGGATAGGTTTGGGCCGTTATTGGGTTGTTTGTGGTGATTCGATGTACTCCCGCTTAATCGAACACACTCATAGAACACGCCCCTGTCCAAGAAGAAGGTCCCACGTTCAGAACAAAGAAATGGGGTGGAATCCTCCGAAAAACCTTCATCACTTCAACAAGGAGGCCATTGGGTTCCATATTATTGTATTTATTTATTGGTATTTAAGGTCACATACTTTTGCACAATTGCTAATCATGACCACAACATGTAGATAACATGTAGATAGCCTATTTTAGAGGGCTCGCAAACCAAGCATTAGTGACCGGGACCTATTTTACCAGTAAAAAAGAGCTTGTTTACCACTGGGTTCCATAGCAACCGCGTGCTACCCCTAAAAACCAATATGGTGGCCCCCATAGTCAAAATGGCTGGCGGAACCGTGCACCACCTTAGAAACACGAGCTGCGCAGCCCAGTGGGTCCACGTGTCACCATGGGGGCAACATCACAAGTAGGCCGCCCCTTCCGGTCGCGTGACTGATGACGCCTAAGCACACTGATCCACCGTGTTTTCGCTGCAGCAGGTGAGGTTCCAACTCATGACCTCTGGATCACAAGGCCGACACGCTATCCAATGGGCCACCTAGCCGTCCTAAAATACTGTTGTGACGGGTTAAAGGCAAAAGTCCTTACTCAGCTAAGTCAATTCTATCGCAAAAAAGAAGAGATTTGGCGAGCCATTCAGGAACTTACTGTTTAAAGCAAAAATACGCCTCATCCAAGAAAACTGTGTCCAAAAGCGCGCAAAAGAAACGGTAGTCCCATGGCCCTAAAACTTAGAATTTCCCAAGACAGTCAACTTTAGAAGTCCTGCACACATGGGCATATGATGTTGGTACCGGACATACCCAGCAGGTTTAGGTTTTGATAATCAGGACGGAACGTCACGTCCAAGTATTTGCAGATTACTTCATCTTTCACACTGACAAACATTGTAACAAAAATGGGCGATTGTTGTAACAAAAGTGGTGAGCGAGCTTTTTGTTAAAAAAATGGGCGATTGCTGTAACAAACGTGGTGAGCGCATTTTGTAACAAACGTGGCTGTTTTTGTAACAAAAGTGGTGAGCTGTAACAAAAGTGGTTTGTTGTAAAAAAGTGGTTGTCACGCACATTGAACGGACGACAGACGCATAGAGTTCCACACTTTTTATTCCCGCTGCGTTGTGTTTCAAAGTCGAGTTGCACGTTCATTGTACAATATAACATTTAATTCAGTGCTATGTCATCTCATTTTTTTCTGAAATCCAGACACCCCAAAAATGAGACCGGGTTATCTCAAGTAACAAAAGTGGTATATTGTTATATTAAATTTCCGTGCTTTGTGAGTGAACCAGGATATTCTCTTTCTCAACATTGTCGCACACACACCTCACGCCCCCCCCCCCCGCCCCCACCCACACACACACCAATTCGCCCTCCCTCCCTCACACACACATACACAATCCTTCTCTCACGGAAGCACGCACACTGTAAGACGTCGTATATTCCACTGGAAAATGAATCAGGCCTTGGTGGTGGATATAAAAACAATTATTAAGTGTTGTTTTTAATTTGACACGGACATTCCTTGAAGTATTCCATGCATCTTTCGACCCTGATCATCCTGTTCTGAAGGCAATGCCCCGACTCGTAGAGATATGACCTTAGTAACAAGAGCTCAGCTCTGATACAATATTGTTTCAATACACACAGTGGCGATCGTATGTTTGGTTATTGGTGTTTAGCGACGCATTCAATGGCCAGGGCCATATCAGGTCGGACAGTTTATGGACGGGGTAAGCCGGTAAAAGGAATGGAAGTCCGTAGGAACGTTAGTCCCTCTGGACTATTATTCCGCGGAATTATAGTCCTAGGTCTAACATTTCTAGGAATAGTAGTCCGGCGGACTACTATTCCTAAAAATGTTAGACCTAGGACTATAATTCCGCGGAATAATAGTCCAGAGGGACTAATTTTCCTACGGACTTCCATTCCTGTCACACCGGACCACTCGGAATAAACCGCTGTGCAGCGTCAAGCGGCTGTCAAACTCTGCAACGTACTTACCCGACACAAGCAGAATTAGCAGTAATTGAAGGCAGAAGCAGTGTGCAAAATATGACGAGAACGCTCGTTTCGTTCGAGTGGTGGTAACGCAAATATAAATCTACGCGAACGGATGACCAGTTAGACATTTTTTGTAACTCGAATGGTAAAGTCTGAGTAACTTTAATAACTGGTAGAGAATTAAATGTTTTCTCTCCCTCAAGATTTGTTCGCACGTTTTTGTCTTGTTACAATTTATGGAAGAGTGCCTATAGACACTCTCCCCAAAATTGTAACAATGACAATTGACGGAGATGAAGTAATTTTACTTCCAAGATAATATGAAGGACATCCACAGAATATGAAGCCTTCAACTTTAGGTGCCTGCTGTTCAGAAAAAAAAACAATTACGGGCTTTCAGCGCTGTACCAGTTAAACGGCCTTTCTTGTGTCTTGATAGATGTTTAGAGTTTTGAAAGGCTATACATATTTCAATTCCACGCAATGTTTGAATACTTGTTAATGACAAAGAAGTAGTTTTTCCAAGAATTTTTACGTAGCCGAACGTGCGGTTCACCATTCCCAAACCCCTTGAACTGTCTGTCGGTTAGAGTCATTTTTTAACTTTTGCACACTGCAAAGCACCATCGATGTGTAGTACGCCGTAGAACACAGAGCCACCTTGCCCCAGCGTGTATATGGTGATTATATTTGTGTATCCAAAACATAGGAGTCTGCCTGATGGCCAGCAGTACAGGTTTACTTTATTCTCATCTCGTTCATATATTCGCACAACGTCTGCGTTATTTATTTATTTATGTATTTATTTATTAAGGTGTAACGACACTTTAACAGCCAAGGTCGTATCGTGTCGGTGATAGTTCTACGGGTGGGGGAAGCAGGAGTACTCAGAGAGAACCATCGACGTGCAGTACGCCTTAGTACACGGTATCATCGCGCTCCCGTGTGGACAATCGGGTTTAAAAGCCTTGCCTAAGCACACAACGCGGGAATCCTAATCGATCGCTCACCCATCCAAGGACTAACCGGGCTCGACGTTGCTTAACTTCGATGATCTGACGAGAACCGGTTACCGCAACACCACCACGCCCCCTTACGTCTGCGTTATGGTGTCCCACGAACGAAAAGGATAGTATATTTGTAGAACCTAACTGTGGAACCTAACCTCTCTCACTGCCGGTGTAAAGCCTAACGCTGTTTTTAAAAAGCTTATTACGTTTGCGAAATGCTTATATTGTCATGGAAACATATTCGTAGATTTTCACCACATTTTGGTTAATGGGGATGGGAGTGAAAAAATTAGGAATTTCCGCATAAAATAATTTTGCTGCGGTACCGGCGAGACAAAAGCTTCTGTACTGGTACAGGTTGGAGCATGAGGAAACCGGCGGTACTGGTACAAATACCGGCTGACATGCCTGATTATAAGGGACCTTGATGTTGAGTCCGCCGATTTGACAGAATCCTGATCGTTATAGTTTATAATGTCACAGATTGTTGTTATGCAATATGTATTTTTGTTTTGAAATCAAAAGTGTTGGCTTATTTCAGTCCAGTCCTTCTCTGATCTTTGAAATTGACATGTATGTGGCATTGAAGCATTTGATACTGGAGACTTAAGCTAGCCCCAAAGAACGAGTCAATATTGTATTGCTTTGCGACAGCATGCTCAAAGCATGCGGACGCTAGACAGCGTAACATAATACTAGCGAGAAGATAGACGTACTGGACGATGTCTATTTAACTCAGATGTGACTTGAAACCATATTTTCGAGGAACACAGTGCATTTTGAATTTTCGTTCACCGGAGAAGAAAACTGTATTACACGGAGTGAAAGCGAAGGGTCAAGATCGTTGAAATGCTCACATTGTTTTATGTTGTTCCATGATAGAAAATTAACTGACCTGCACTTACCCCACATATCAAAGAATCTTCAGCCACCTCACGTCGGCATTGAACATTTCCATCCAGATATGTCTTGGATCTATTCGCCAGAAAATGTGCACATGTTTTACAACATAGTTCCAGTGTGAAGGAGTTGTAATTGACACAGCCAGCTTCTACGCAACCGCTTTGTCCGTTACCCTGCTGGCAAACTACAAAACAAACAAAATAAATTATTGTGATGAGTTGACGGTAACATGGTCTGAGGTCTGCGGCTCGGAGCTTATGTTCAACCGAGACGCGAAGCGTCTCGGTTGAACATGCGCTCCAAGCCGGCAACCTAAGATCATGTTACCGTCAATCAACACAATGATGTATATGTTCCAATAAGACACTACCCATAGCCTAAAACCTACATCATGGATACACGAGAGGCTTATTTACTGAACTTGTGATCGTTAAAAGTTGCCTTGTTCATCCAGAAAAATGAAGTGGCTTGCTCAGTTGATGGAACAGTTACGAAATGGGCGACGACATTTCAAATATTTCGCGTTGTAACGTCAGACGGTAACATTTGCCACTTGAGCCGTAAACATAAAATGTACTAAGCGAGCGCTCGTCCAATCAGAGAAGGAGGGTTTTAGTCTTACAGGAAAATCATCAATTTATATGCGTCGTTGCACATTTTTGTCTTGCTCAGGATATCCCAAATCGTCCGACATAATAACACCATGAGTTTCGATCATTACGCGCGGTTGTTCGTCCGGCAAATGTGAATAGCAATTTTTGCATATGATGAGCAGCAACACTAAGCAAGGGCGGCTGATAAATACGAAATACCGCCAATGAGTATTGGAGGCCGATTATAAAGTACTGATGTCGAACAAAATTTGTGATTACATATATTAGCACTTACCATTAGGCCTATGAATGTGTTGCGATAGATTTTGATCTACGAGTGTGGATCAATTCCGAAGGGGTGATTGGAAAGATATACAGTTTTAGGTGTATTATAACCCCAAACCCAACGCAGTTTTCAATACACGTCTCTACTATTTTTAACTGCATTTTAGACTCACTGAATTGGATATGTTTTAAGTGAATAATCATGTTAACTGAGTAAGATAAACACAAAACCATTTACCATACCTTTCGTGCTAAGTTAACCTACAAACATCATATGGGTTTTAGATTAGAATGGAATAAACAACCAATTGAAGGATTATCCATTCTGACCGCCAAATAATTCCACGCATTTTGTGATCTATTTCACACTAGTACATCCGATATAAGCATTTAATCTATTCCATCTTGTTTTCCAGAGCTCTTGGAATGCTCGAAATTACAAGTCCGGACCATTGGGTCCAAAGAGAGATTGTCTTCCCAGGCATATTATGCACTCAAAGCGAATGTGGGTTGAATACCCACACTGTTCGCTAAAGACGTGATGCGATTTTGTGCTCAGGCTATCTAAAAGAGCGAAATATAGCCGAAATACCAGCACATTTGAATATTCTGATCAACAAGCAGCAGCATGATTCGATGTGCAATCGCTTGTTTGGATCTACATTGTCCAAAAGGCCAAGCGTGTGCGAAGGTTTGTCATGTCCACAAACATGAACTGACTGTCGCTAGGGCCAGCTACAACCGCTGTAGATATCGAAGGAGGTTGAACACAAGCAGAAAGTACAACAAATGTTTATTTTATAGTTTATTTCTGGTTTCTAAGTATTTTGTTTCGGTTTCGGAACATGATTGTAGCATAGAGCGTTCTTTCTCTCGATCGAATCGTAATACAGTTGCGGTCTGATTTCGATATTTTTACACCGGTGAACAGTGATTTCATGAATCAATTACTGCCGGATCAAGACGTAATAATGGGGGGAAATTGTAAGTTCTAAGGACTTACATATTCACGCCGCATTTGTTTCCTATAACGAAATGATCGAATGGGAATAACTTGTACTGTAATAGTGCGTATAACCTATTTTCCACATAGGACATAATAACATTGCTTCTGTTTGATAACTTTCGTTCTACATACGATGAAATACTTGCCACATTTCTGATCCAGCAACCGAGTTACAGTTCGATATCTCTGAAAATGTAGTAGTGGTTCTGTATGGAGCGCGGAGGCTCAGTGGTAGAGTGTTGGACTTCTATGCTAGAGGTCCCGAGTTCGATCCCCGTCGGGGACGACCCACGTTGTGTCCTCGGGCTAGGCACTTTATCCCAATTACCTACATGGGGGCACGATGACGCTGTGTGCTAAGGTGCACTGCACATCGATCATGCACATGTCTTCAACCGCTGTAACCCTGCTTGAGCAGAGCTTGAACAGAGTTAGAATGTTGAGGAGCTGACAGGTGCTTGTCGATGCCTGGTGGTTCTTGCTGGGTATTCCATCTTCCTCCAACTATAAAACTGTCATGGTCATGATTAGCTATTGTGCATATGTATGTGACCTTAACCCTTTACCTAACGAATCGCCCGCATCCGCCCGCGTAATATGCAAATTGAGCAGTTGAAAAAATTATTTTTTTCAAAATATTTCAACAAAACCATATCATGTGACCCCTCATTGGAACGAGCTCATTGAGCTCGTTCCGATGAGGGGTCACATGATATGGTTTTATTGAAATTTTTTGAAAAATTTAAAAAAAATGATATTTAAAATAATAAATTTTGATATCGTCTGCGTTGGGTAAAGGTTGAAGGGTCAAAGCAATTCACAATTAAGACTTCCCCAGTCGATGTTACACCCGATGAAAAATTACTCCTATGGTGCCGCGAACTAGGCTTGAAATCAGGGATAATGTAGCTGTGTTTTTTCGTTTGAGAGTCAGCGCGATGTCAGATGTAAAATTTACCCTGACAATTTTACATCAGATGAACAATTACATCTAGGTGCCAAATCGAAGCTCGATATACTTCATACTCATACTTGTCACTCCACTTTATAAATGACCACATCAAGAGTGATGGAGGATTTAGGTAGATAAATAGAGATTATTAAGACAGTAAAGTTATCTGGTTTGTCGTATTCAGGTGATCTGACCTCGTCAACGGCGTTTTTTAACCTGCACTCTGGACTGGGTGGACTCACCTTCCACTACCTCTGTGTATCTGACACACATCCAATTGGGAGATAAACGTCTCTTGTTGAGTTAGACATTCGGAAATTTGACTATAGAAACCATTTGTTAACGAGCCCCGAAAGGGCGAGTTAACAAATGGTTTTCCACAGTTAAATTCCATAATGTCTAACAAAACAAGAAACGTTTATCTCCACTGTAATTCCTGTCATTTGTTGGAAGGGAAAAAATTCTCCAAACCTGTTTTGTTTGAAGACAAAGAATACAATGTTATTTTCGATCTCGGTCTATTTGCCGTGATCGAATTTACAAGGTGAATTCAAAGCACCGAGGCTAACAACCGCTGCCGTAGAAAACAACTCCGGAGTGTGTCCGATCTGTAATAGGAGCGGTTTAGTGCCAATGCTCGCACATAGCGTGGATACAGACATGTTCTAAATTTCCCCGCTTCCGGCAATTAGTGCAAAGAATGAATTTACATAAGATTAGAGCACGGAGCCAACCGATGTTCAGCCAATATCAAATTACGGGTTCAGAAAGAACAACGAGGTCGAATTTAACTGATGATTTACATACAATGTTGGTTCGACAACGTTAGTCAAAAAATGAATTGGTGCATTTGTAAAACGACGTTGCTTTTCAAAATCTCCATTAATGGTGTCTAAATTTAGAGCATATTTTATAGCGCGGGGTGGAAGGAGCGGATATATTTCTAACCCAATCTCGTTTTAAATTTTCAGTATCATACTGCGTGCTCTTTGCCAGTGCCAGCCGTAGCACACATCTGATACTACTGGAGAGAGTTTATGATCGAAACTGTACACACTCTAAAATCAACCCAAGTCAACTGGTTGAGTGAATATGAACCCAATGGGCTCATATTCACTCAACCCAGTTGATTTGGGTTGATTGTTAAACCAACTTATTTTAGCCTGTAAGAAAACTAATCTCCGTGACTGCAAAATTAGTTGCTTCTAACTGAAGGTCGAGCGCATTCACAGTATACAAAACATTTCTGAAACACTTGTTGAGTTCTGATAATGCGGCCTAAAACACTCAGGCAGTTGGGGCCTCAATGGTTCGAAAATTCATCTTTACAGTAGGCACTTACCTTCAAGCGGGTCAATTGTCGGAACTGTTCTTCTTGTAGTAGTGATTTCACTTGTTGCAAAGCTAGCATTTGTTAAAGCTGTGGATAATGGGTGCGTCGATATTGCTGTTGTTGACGAGGTTGTCATTGTGAATACATGGTAACACGTACCACAACAATCCTTCAGTTTATCTTCGCTGTAGTTAGAACAATTGCTGAGCTGGCATCCGGCTATTTTATCTCCATATGTACAACCTGAAGAGATCATTTTTATTTGTGTAACCATTGCCGTATATATTTTTGGAGGACACGTGATTATCGTGAAAGCACAGGTGGGGGGGGGGGGGTGTAGGGGGGGGAGAGACCACAGTTCATAGTAGTTCAGAAGTAATTTATACATACATATATGGATAAAGATAAGGCAAAACATAACATACACCTAACCGGACAGTTGGAGCAGCGGTAATTTAATCTTGCAACCCCTTTGGGCTGACACCAGTCCCGTGAAAATAATACATGTAAAACATGCTCGCCCATTTCGCTGTGTACAGTATACAGTAGATGGCGATATGGCGCAGTGTGTTGTGGTTGGAGGGTTTCACAATACTTGGCCTGATCGGAACAAAAATACTGATCTCAACATCCGTTATGAAAATAAAATTACCAACGAAGTCCTACAACCAAACTAGGAAAATGAAACACGCCTATGCATTTATTTTCATAAAATACACGCTTTTTCTGCAAACAACGAAGCGAAGAATAATTTGTTTTGTATTGTCCTTGAACAATACGGATCACGAGCGCGGACTATTTAACTATTTCTTTTTTTACGTTTGGGATATTTTTGGCAATAATTTGTGATTTTAATATTATTTTGTAAACTGTTGGCGTGCAATAAATACAGAACAGCATACGCACTCGAACTGTCAGTTATTACCGCACTCGATCGATTTGGGAGGAGGGATAATACTGAACTCGAAGCCTTCGTCTTCTCGTTCAATATTACCCATCCGCCATAATCGATCTCGTGCGGTAAAAAAAACGACAGTTCGAACACGAATGCCGTTCTGTCTATGTATTTATAACAGTTTCACGAGGTCCATTATCTGGCCAATGCTGATCTGAAGGCGTGAAATGGCTCTGACTTGTTACCACCCTAAAACAACCCATGAATTCCAGCTGTACTACAAAAAACGTAGAGCTAAGGATTATCACATTTTAATTTGTACTAACTTGTGATTTACCCTCCATTTCATAAGCTGTCCCTTGTGGCAGTTGTTTTTTATAAAAATAGAATCAGATTTAATCTTCATGCTGCAAACGACTATTTATATGTGATGGAAACAATTATCGTTGCATTCGTTGTACAACGCAACGACGAACTGATCATCCCATCATAAAGTGCACACAGAACGCCAGATACATTTGGGGCACGAAATACTTGGTATAATTCGACAGAGGAGTGCAACCCCCTCCTCCCTCTCCCCTCCTCCACCATTTCCTCTGACAAAGTGGTAGGTAGCAACACATTGCATCTCTAATTTCGGTTGAACATTTTTAACCCTTTACCCAACGAATCGGCCGCATCTGCCCGCGTAATATGCAAATTCAGCAGTTGAAAAAATATGATTTTTCAAAACATTTCAACAAAACCATTCATATGACCCCTCGTTGGAACGAGCTCGTTCCAACGAGGGGTCACATGATATGTTTTTTTTTTAATCTTTTGAAAAATTTAAAAAAATGATATTTAAAATAATAAATGTTGATATCGTCTGCGTTGGGTAAAGGGTTAAAAAAATAAACACCAAAAAATATACAGGATATTAACCGTTTGTTTGTTTTATTTGTATTTTTTACAAAGATTTTACTTTTGACCTTTCTGAGGGTGATCCGGTCTGCTACTACCTACTGGGTGCTGTGTCAGTAATAGTCAAGCAGTGATGCATGACTCACTGATAAATATGAAAAAAAGGACTGATAAGACCGATAGGCAGAACGTGACAGAAACGCAAATGACTCGATGGAAAGTCCACCTTGTACGAAGATGATTACCCTCAAGAAAGGAGCTGAAGAGAAATAAGCAGATGAGCCAGCAGTAGACCAATAAAATACTGGAACCAGCAGCGAGTGGGTATAAACAATGAGAACCCCAGAAACTTCAGTACACGTATGATATGAGCATCAAGCGTCGAGGGACGTGTATGTAGCACAGCAAACACAATGGGAGTCTTAGTCATAATGGACTCTGCTAAACTGCGGGTGAAGCGATTAAATGACTCCAATACTACTTCGAAAGATATTTTACATCCACTCGTGGTCAAAATTCCGGTCCTCCAGATTGCAGAGTTTACGTCTAAGCATTAGATGCCCAACAAAGATGGCATCGGACAGCCCGGTGTCCCCTTTCCGCCAATTCACGTTGTATTAACCGTAGTGCAGTTGATTAGCGGCCTGCGATGAAAAAGGCTTGTGGTAAGAATAAAAGAGGGGACCAACAAACGGTTGCACCATCTCAACAATATCTTTTTCATAGCGACCCAGTTCCTGTCGCCTACCGAGGAAGGTTTCACATGTGATATTCTTTTAAGTTGTGAAAGCCATCATATATTTTCCCAGACAGGGATGTACGAAAAATAAAATAAAAGTTGTAAAACCTGATGCGAGCATAACTAGCCTCTGCACTACAAAACGGTTGAGCCCAGATCGATCTGAGATGAGATCAAACCATTTCAAAATTAGCACACAACTTTTCGGTTTCACAACAGGCACATCCGATGATGTAGCTGCAATACCAGACAGTCCCCATCCGAATTAAAAGCAAATAACGAAACACCTCCTCCGTAACAATTACAGTAGTTGGGAAGTTGCAGAAAGTTTGTTCAAATTCGGAGCACAAGTAATTCCACAACGAAACATTCTTACTGGACATTGACTTGAAAACAGTAACGATAATCCGAAATTCCATAAAATGCCGGAAAAATCACACCGCTGCCTAGAGAAATTTGCCAGGAAAATCTAGGATCTGGACGTAAATTGGCATCTACGTCACTCGTATCGACCGAACAGTTGGCGCAATCGACGTCACAGTGAGGAATTAGTAAACAATCCATACATTCATTTTTACCGCATAAAGTTTTAGAACGTAATTTAGGTGAAACTGTATCAATTATTTATGTATTTATTTATTTATTTAATTGTGTTTAGGGTCACATATTTCTGCACAATGGCTAATCATCACCGCGGCAGTTTTACGGGTGGAGGATGCCGGAGTACCCGGAGAGAATCACCGAGCAACGGCGAGCAACTGTCATCTCCCCAACATACTAACTCCACACAAGCAGGGTTAGCATTGGTTGAAGGCAAGTGCACCATCGACGTGCAGTACGCTTTAGTACACAACGCCACCGAACCCCCCCCCCCCCCCCCTCCACGCGGGCAATTGGGGTGAAGTGTCTTGCCCAAGGACACAACGCGGTTGCCGCAGGTGGGATTCGAACCGAGGACCTCTCGGCTTGCAGCCTGCACCTCTACCTACTGAGCCACCGCGCCCCAACTGTAAATTATATTACTCAAAGTTTGCTAAGCACCAAGTATATCCAACTATCCGTTTTACGTTTTAGTTTAAATATTGTTATGAAAAGTGTATATATTTTTTATTTAATTATATCTTTAATGATTTAAGTACAGAAATTAAGATTTTGTTTGTGCTTGACATTATTTTTTAGCTTCTGAATACGATGTGGAAAATGGATATTATTGGTAAGAGAGGAAATTTTTCAAATTTGCCAAAAAGTTGACGGAGCGAACTGGTATGGGTTCAGTATCGAGTATGAGACCCATTGTTGTTAATTACAGCTCAACAAGGCCTTTTCGTGCTCCCAATCAGGTTCCGGGTGGTCCTTTGAGGGATGTTGTTTCATTCTTGGTTGGACTGGACGGACTGAAATTTATCACCCATTGCACCTGCATACAATCTGACGTGGGCATCCAGGATCTGATCAATATACCGTTGTGCAGTCAATGTATCACGGTCAAGGACACATAGCTGTGTACGCCCATCCCAGCTGATGCCGCCGCAGACCATTACTGACCCTCCACCATAGCGGTCATGCTCAGCAATGATGGCTGCATGGAATCGCTCTCCTGGTCTTCTCCATACCATAGAACGCCTATCTGTGTTGTCTAGGCAGTACCTTGACTCATCTGCAAAAGGACAGGTCGCCAATTTTCTCTGGTTCATCCAACGTGATTCATGACCCATTCATATCGTGCCTGGCGGGGATTCTGGGACAGCGGAATGCGAATACATGGTCTTCTCGATCGGAGACCACCTTTGTGCAGCCTTGCCCAGATAATCTGCGTCGAAACATTTACTCCGGATGCATTCCGATGGTCACTGGGAAGCTGGGTTGCTGTTGCAAAGCGGTTCCTACGGGCCTGAATGATCAAAAAACCGGTCTTCAGCTGCAGATGTTGCTCTGTCTCTGCCACCACCATGCCGTCTTACTGGTGTGCCATACTGTTGAAATCTTGCTCAGGCTCTGGTAATCAGGGTATGGTGCACACCAAGGGCTTTACCAACCTGACGATGCGTAGCCACTTGCTCCACCATCCCAACAGCCAGCCACATTTCTGCTTCAGACAAATGTCTTCTTACATTTGCATTCGCCATATTCAGCCATTAAATCACAAGGGTTTGTGTTGAAATGAAGATTGTCATGTACATGTAGACAGTACACGAAAACATCATGGAAATCAAGGGGTACATGTTTTCTATGACTGTCACGAAAAGTCTGCCTGTCAAGAGAGCTAATGTAAACACTAGGGACCATCTCAATACATCCCTCAATCATATATCAACCAAAAATATCGCAAATATGTCACATGCAAATTTCACAATGATGTGTCAAATATATGGCGCTTAGCAAACTTTGAGTAGTATATTAGGGCCCGTACCTGTTTGCGACTGGAGATGAGACAATCTGTGCGACTGACTGAAAACAGAACTTGAAACGGTGGTTGAGTTTCCAAGAATGTGTATCGATTCGTGGCGCTTCATATGTGTGTCGAGTGTTGCTGATAGTGTTCAGACATCCCTTGGATGATCTGAAAGATGCTCACTGTAATGTTTGTTCAAGTGCCTGTTTTACAGCATGGCCACTGTGGACTGGTCACTTTTCACAGGTCGGCAAAATTTCCCCGAGCTCAATAATTTTAGTTTCCAAACAATGATTATGGGAATAATCATCAAAAATTTAATCAATGAAGCGCCGGGTACACCCGGTGATTCATTGTTTTATTTATTTAGTGGTGTTTAATGTCACATATTTCTAATTTTATATTACCTAGAAATCGCATGGGTGGGAATCACTGCCCACGAGTGGATTACGAACAGTCCACAGTGGCTGTAGTATAAAGAGGAAATTGTGGTTTTTTGATCCATCGCCTATTTCAGATTCATTCATGGCATTTTGCTTCTGAATCACAGTTTGCGGCATCCGATTGGAAAAGCTAGACGTGATGTGTTGTTGTGAGCTATGGTTCGTACAAAAATAATTGACTCCCAACATTGAAACCGGCGTTAAGACATATTTCATTGATTTGTTGTACAAATAAAAATTAAAAACGCCGACAAAAGATGATTACAAAAGGAGAACAGCTTGAAAATCAAAACAGCAGAGAGCCCTGAGATTATTTCCTCTCTTCTGCTTTGTTCTTCTCTTCCTATTCTTCTGTTCCACGGTTTTTTTATTCTCTTCTGTCTGTCTCTTCCTATTCTTTCTTTCCTCCCTCTTCTTCTCTGTTAGTGCTCTTCTTCATGTCCTCTTGTTCGTCATACGACCGTCGAATGGGAGCATTGTTGTGTAAAAGAGTCAAGTTCACCCCTAGATATAACCCTTAGCTGATGAGTTCAGAACCACGTAACCCACCTCGTGCACGGATAGTTCTGGTTTCAGAACGTCGATAGGTTATCCGTAGTCAATGTAGGATGCAACTCAACCAGCTCGAGAACATTTAAGACATCCTTGGGGGAGTCGTTTGAAAGCACGGGCTCGTCTTATACAGAACAACATTGCATCGGGAAAGGCTGCAGTTGTCCCAAGTGTTTATTCAACTTTTCATAAGAGAGATAACACTGAGGGGGCGCGGTGGCTCAGTAGGTAGAGGTGTAGACTGCAAGCCGAGAGGTCCTCGGTTTGAATCCCACAGCTTTGTGACCTTGGGCAACGCAATTCACCCCCATGGCGTTGTATATTAAGGCGTACTGATCGTCGATGGTGCACCCGTCTTCAGCCAGTGATAACCCTGCTTGTGTGGATCTAGTTTGTTGGGGAACCTGACAGTTGCTCTCCGTTGCTCGGTGGTTCTTTCCCGGGTATTGCGGGCTTCCTCAACCCGTAAAACTGTCCGACACGAGGTGACCCTGGCTGTCGAAAGTGTCATTAAACTCCATTGAATAAATAAATAAATAAATAAATAAATAAATAAATAAATAAATAAATAAATAAATAAATAAATAAAACGGAGGGTGGAGGTCGTCATAAAAATCGGTCTTTAACTCCAAATTAAGTGTTTCATCTCGGGACTTAACAAATGACTCTTTTACACAGTGCACTCCCTTTTCAACCCCCACCCCAAACACACACACGTCCACTCGCGTCGGTTTACTTCTGAAGCTCCATAAATACAAGTGAATTTATCTGCGAGTGAAAAACAACAGCGTGATTAACTCTCAACCCATTGAGTATTTACAAAATAGTATCACCAAATCTAGTCATGGCTGCATCTCAGCAGCCATGACAAGATTTTATGAAACATTCAGCTAAAGTGTACTCAAGAAATCATTGGGAAAAACGGCTATTCAATTTACGTGGTGAAATTTTTTTAAATGTGTCCAAATTATATTTATTTCAGTGGCAGGAAATTTTGAGCCCAGAGTAGGAATATCCGCCAGCAAAATGTAAGGAGTTAAATTCAGAACTGGGAGGACGATAGTAGTGACGACGAGTTGTCAGATGGCTGATCTTACCGATGACCTTCTGTTGGCCGAGCCCATTTGTTATGGATTTCCATGCAGTACTTCGTTCGTTGTTCATTTTAGTTTTTTAGAGGGAGGAGCACTTACCTTTTCTGCTGGTTTACATTAGGGTTCGAAAGAAAGCCATAGCCAATGTTTTATTTCAGTTAACCCTTTTCCTAACACGAAAGGCAGACGACATTTGCAAACAAAATTCTTGAGTAACTAATTTATTTCATTTTTTGTCTCAAAAACATAGGTTATGACCACTCATTGGAACGAGCTCGACGAGCGCGTTCCAAAGAGGGGTCATAACCTATGACAAAAAAGGAAAAAAATAATGACAATTAATTGGTGATTTTTTGAATAGCGCTGGTCGGTTTTGGACGTTACGTTGGGTAAAGGGCTACATTTGGAACTATACTTTACAGCTGTGTCTGTGATGTGTGGCGATTTTGTTCACCTTCGTGGCCAGACGAACAAAGTGTATCATTTTCTAAATAACTATTTATCTCTTTGTTTCTGAATCACGGGAATAAACCGATCAACTCTGACACTCTTGCACCTTGGAAACCGATTTTTCTCTTCTACCAAAAAGGCCAACAAATTGGTGGCTTCGATAACAAAATTTTCATTATTTGCTGTCAAATTATATCTCATGCTTTCTCGATGGTAACGACATAGAAGAAGAGGTTCAGGTGGAGTCCAAACTCTCTGCACACGTTTGTTAACTGATAGTATATTCCCAGTCAGTTCAGAGCCATTGATTGGTAGTCTAAATTCGTTACTTGAGGGAAGACCAGTTTTGTTTGGAACAGCTCATTACAGAAGACAGATTTGATTAAATTTCTACACGTATTATGGGAAATATTTGCAGGTTGCATTTTTCACATAGCGCTAAACTGTGACTGAAAATGAAATGCAAGGCAATCAGGCCTGAAAATAAGTAGTCTGACATTTGGAGAATGAGGTCCCCCGAGGGTGTATTTGATGATGCTATCCCATGCAGTGGGTCAGTTAATCCTCTGGGTACCTCTTCTTGTTTAGTTTTGAGACCCTGATTCAGATTGAGGTTCACAGAGGGTAAATTTAGTTATGCTACCCTGCTGTGCATGGTAGCATTACTAAATTCACCCTCTGGGAACCTCATTTTGAAGATGACAGGCTGCTTATTCTCTGGCTTGAAGGCGATGTCTATGTGTAGCCGTGACGGAATTTGCTTGGGCAAAATAAGTAAGAGTATGGGCAAACCAATGTTTGTTTGCTTTTTAACAAGTGACCAAGTGCTACGTGGATTCTCGATCTTCTTTCTAGTCCAGTATATATGAATGTCTTTTATTCAAACTGGAACTTCACTCAGCGCATTTTGCAAAATAAACAGTTTGTATCAGCTGTTATTTGATGAACATTAACAAATCTACCTCGGGTACACAACACTGGAGAGGATAGAAGAAGAGTAATGTACTTTCGCAACTGAGACGACGCAAGTCGAATAGCAACGAAAATCGAAGAATCCGTTTGTATACATAATTCCTAAACTTTCGGTTGAATGATAAAATTTATTACACGCCTGTTCTATGGATTATCCATCTACAGTAACACTGAACAATGCGCGAAATGAAAATCTGTTGGTAGACTATTTTTATAAAGAAGCGAAATGTCTCTGACATTTTCTACAAATCATGCAACGCAATTGCAATTTGAATCGTTAGCGATAGCTGAAAATAGTCCCCTGAGTTCCAATGTGTCTATGTGCTTTAGGCGCATATAACACATTGGAACTCAGAAGATGATATAGTAACAAGGGATCCCCTTGCAAATTTGGTTGTCGATAAAATGTGTTTTTTTTATGACAGTTGTCAAATGAATTGACGAATGCCATTCTAATAATTGTTTTATATATGTGAAGGCGTGTAATAAACAAAGAATGACACGCATGTGTGCGGTCTCGAGTTTCATCCTTCCACGATGGCACAAGTTCCATTTCGATTAACCCATTCACACACGCGTGTCCTTCTGTGTATTTACTAGATACTTACCTGTTTGGTAATAAGGGCGCTTGTAATTATCACATGTCTTGCAACAAGAACCATAAACACTCAGTTTGTAGCACTCCCAACTTTGTATCTTTGCACAATACGTCGAATAACTGTTTGCAATGCAGGCTGTTAAAATAGCAATAAAACGAACTAAATGCAGAACACTGTTGACTTGTTCCACAGATATACAAATTTTATATTCTCGTTGCGAAAAAAAGGATACTGCACAGTACTGCAAGTAAAATATCTTTCACATTTCAGAAGGTTTTGTCGGTTTATTCCACTGGATACAATGGAATAAGTATACTGCAGGTGAAATATATTTCATATTTCAGAGATTTTTGTCGGTTTATTCCATTGGATACATTCATGTAGAGGATATGAAATGAGTGTTTTTCTCATATGATATTTATGAAACGAGTCTAAGAATTTTCCGTTTGGGCGAGCCTCTGGCTAGGCCCAAACGGAAAATTCGGACGAGTTTCATAAATATCATATGAGAAAAAACACTTATTTCATATTCTATTTATCATATGACACACATATGCACAAATTAATGACTTAGTATGATTTTTTAACCCTTTACCTAACGTGTGTTGCAGACGACACTTGGAAAAAAACATCATCATGAAACTAAAAATGTTCATTTTTTGCTTCCAAAAGATAGGTTATGACCCTTCATTGGAACGTGCGCGATGCGCTCGTTCCAATGAGGGGTCATAACCTATCTTTTGGAAGCAAAAATGAAATTTGTTTGTATATAGCACTGGCCGGTTTTAGTCGTTATGTTAGGTAAAGGGTTAATGCAATATAACCCAACCTAAATAGGACAGTTTACGTAAATTCTCGCTACTGAAATTATGCAAATGTGACCCAGTTGTATTTTGTTCAGCCATTCAAACTGTCCATATTTAAAATTGACCAATGAACTCTTTCAACCCCAATTATGCAAATTATGAAAATATGGCCCAGTTGTATTTTGTTCAGCCAATCAAATTGACTAGTTTTGAAATTGACCAATGAAATCGACGGAAGGCTTTATTTATCACTGATTAATATGAAAGCACAATATCAAAAGGTATTTAAAGTGAACAAAACAGACGAGTCATATGATAAAATGAAATACGGAAACTGCAGGAAAAATATCTTTCATATTTGAGAGAGTTTTATTGGTTTATTCCAAAGAAATAAAGCAATAAACCTCTCGAAAATATGAAAGATATTTTACTGCTGTATACTTATCCCATCTTCGCGATGAGAATATACAATTTTCACATATTTTTTAAATAAAGCAACAATGTATTTTGAATCCTACTACACTACGGGACAACAAACAAACGCGCTAATGTAAAAAAGGTTGAATTGTGTCTCTTTTTGATAGCACCGATTCAGCTCGAAATATGCTTGCAGAACAAACTTTTTTACAATGCTGTATTTTCTGCTGTCACTTTGAATAATATTTCACATCAGTCTTAGGGGTACATTCAAAATCCAGGTCAACGTTCAGCTGGCAGGACAAAGTGTTTCGGGTCACTTCCATCTGCAACAGAATACTCGTAACGAGTTGGAAGGCACAGTTTGGTTTACGTCTCTGTTCTTGAGATTAAACACATTTTTGGCATACGCGGCCAAAGCAGACCCTGGTACTATTTTGAAATTTGAAACACGTTAGAATAGGATACACTCTGCAACACGAATAGCTAAAATGCACACAGTGTGCTCTTGGTTGTCAATGAACGTGTAGAGAACAGATGCGTGCTACAATGTATTCTGTTTCTATCAGGGTACACAATAAGGATTTATGGTGGGTATCACAGAATACAGTTTAGGACAGTAAACATTTAATAGAAGGAAAACGGGAAAACTTGAACGTCTCAGAACTGATGTTTCTATAGTAATGATACATCGTGTCTATTGTTCTTATTGTTCGGTGTCAAATTATCCAATTGCACTAAAATTTGGATTTGGTACCAAAAAATCTTCGTTGGTTAAAATTTTGGCACCAAATAAGATTCTTTCTCTTGTGAAGGAAACCCATCGCTACAGTGAAAAGCACAAGCGATGACGAAACAAACAAAAGAAAACATGCTGATACTTATTTTGTCAATAATGTGTGGAAACTGTGATCATACAAACTTTCAACGTTAATTACCAGTGAGTAGTAACTTGGCATTGGTTTTTCGTCAATAAAACATTGTAGATTATCAAGTTTACAAAAGCCTGCATTTAATTAGATAAATACTTAATCTTGCTGCGGGTGATTCGCGACAGAATGACGTAACTGAATAATCCCTTGTGTGAGGACTCGAGACCCGCAAAGCCCAGTGTATTAACAGTAGTTAGTCAATTTATCTGTTATTATCTAAGTGTATCCACATGTATATGTACCGACATCATTCCGTCTGACCATTCATTGAATCAGTGGCTTAGATTTTACTTTGGTGGCCGCTCTTTTCGCCTCCAGAGCATTTCGTCAGAACTTTTGTGTTTTGTCGGATTGTCCGTTCACTTTTGAAATTATTGCTAGTACATTTTCAGATCTCGATCAATTTATTTGGATCAGGCAGCGAAGTACACCGACCCCTTCCGTTGGCAGTTTAGCACCAAACCGCTTTGTTTGGGACTAAAATATTCATAAGGGCTAAAAATGTGGCACCAGACAGGTTCGGTCCAGCGTGAACACCGATCAAGTCAAACACGATACAGGAAAGCAAACAGCCCCCACTCACGATACAGGTAATCTGGACCTAATCGATCTTGTTGGAGACCGTCGAATGATTTTAGACACCTTATCCAGAAATGCCATGTTATACCAGTGTACATGGACTGATCAGTCAGTAGCCAGTGAGAATTTGACTCCTAAAATTCTGTTTGGGCTCCTGAATTTGAAATGAAGGTTTCTAAGTTGACTTGTAACCATAAGACTCCAGCTCCTCCATTGGTCGCTTTGGCAACCAAGACTTGAACTATTGTGAAAGGAAAAGTTATTGTGGTGTATAAAGTTACTTTTTCAGTCATCTGAGAATCAGCTTTAATTATGCCAAAGAAATATGTAACTAAATGTACAAATGTATGTCCTACTGTAATATAACGATAATTAATAGGGTGCTTGCTGCCCATATTTGGGCTTTATGCTGGTATGAAAGGGCAGCCACTAAAGCTTCATGTTCTGTACACGAACCTCATATTATCTTTGAAGTGAGACTATTTCATCTGTGTGGATTTGCCTTGTTACAATCTATGGGAGAGCGCCTTTGGGCGCTCTCCCATAAATTTGAACAAAGCAAAACACATGAACAAGTATTAACAATCATCAATAATTTAGCACTCTACGGTTAAGAAGTAAATCTGGCTTCTGCATTTCAAAAGTAAGCTCCAAGTCTGGATCTTATTTTTAAATGCTCAGGTCGGCCCCTGCCAGTGTATTTTGTGACAACACCCTAGTGTATATCATGGTAGACCAAGGTATTTATCAGATATGATTTTCTTTCGCAGAATTGCCCATTGTGAAACTCGGCTGATAGGCTTTCAAATCCGGCTGATATGACGCCGACTTCGGATGATAAGAAACAAGCTAGAATTGTTCTCGTGATGCGTTACTTGGTACAACCAATTTGTTTGCATCAAAGTAGTTAACGTTATTAGTCGAACGCAATCAGGACAATTGGCGCTGTCAGGCTTATTGAGCACTCCGAATGTTGCAGATTCCCTAGCGGGGAACGTTCAAATAGCTGAACAGGAAGAAGAAGAGTAAACTTCGAGCCTGGTCAAAAGAATAGAAAACAAGAACAACGTGAGAAAAATGTAACAGATCTGAGAATTTTTGTAAATATTTGCTTTGGTTGAATAAATAAAGAGGTTATTACTTGGTTATTACCATATCGGCCGAGATATCAGTCCTCAGTAATTTCACATCAGCCTTCGATCTGTAAAATTAAATCGGGCTGATATCTCGGCTGATATGAAACTAATCATGTAATAACGTCTACGTATTTTGGGGATTTTCTCTCTGCACACTAATGTCGGAATATCAACTTTTCCACCTGCAAATCTTTCCATAATGCAACAGGAAATTTAACCAATTCAAGATTGTTTGACATTGCACATTGAACTCTTTCAAACATTATTCAGTTGGTTAGATTTCTGTTTGTGTTATGTGTAAATCATTGTGTCGGGTGTTAGATCCATCGAGTACTTTTTATTGGGGTTGATGCGTGATAGTTAGTAGTAATCCACTGCCACAAGACGAAAGGGTCAAACAACTTATTCCTCAGGCAAACTTCAACAGGCTAATTGAAATCATTGTAGTTTATCATATGACTCGTCCGTTTTGTTCACTTTAAAACATTTGATATTTTGTTTTCATATTAATCAATGATAAATAAAGCCTTCCGTCAATTTCATTGGTCAATTTCAAAACTAGACAATTTGATTGGCTGAACAAAATACAACTGGGCCACATTTTCATAATTTGCATAATCAGAGTTGGGAGCTTCCATTGGTCAATTTCTAAACTGGAAAATTTGATTGGCTTAACAAACTACAACTGGGTCACATTTGCATAATTTCAGTAGGGAGAATTTACGTTATCTGTCCTTTAGGGTGGGTTATATTGTATTAATCTTTTACCTACAAGAAAAACGCCATTCTTTTTTTTATATTTTCACTTTTTGCTTCCAAAACATAGGTTATATGACCCCTCATTGGAACGAGCTCGACAAGCTCGTTCCAATGAGGGGTCATAACCTATGTTTTGGAAGCAAAAAATGAAATTTTTTAGTTATACGAGGATGTTTTTTCCAAGTGCCGTCTGCAACTCATGTTAGGTGATGGGTTAAAAAGTCATACTAAGTGGCTAATTTGTGCGTGTGTGTGTCATATGATAAACAGAATATGAAATGAGTGTTTTTCTCATATAATATTTATGAAACTCGTCTGAACTTTCCGTTTGGGCTCGCCAGAGACTCGCCCAAACGGAAACTTCTTAGACTCGTTTCATAAATATTATATGAGAAAAACACCCATTCCATATCCTCTATATATCTCCAGTTTCAAACAGGAATATCTCACATTAAGCTTTGTGCTTTGACCTCCACTGAATTAAAAACTTCAAAGTTATATGACATCGGCCGCGCCTATAAAATTGTTTACCTATTTCTATGAAACTCTATAGAAAGTACCATGTTCTCAAACTAAGTGTACTGGCATTGAAAAGCATCGAAACTAAGATTGGACGCTCTTTTCTAGTATTTACGACGACAAGTAGTGAACTGTCATGCCCACTGAGGAAACCCTTTCTATCCAGGTGGTAGATAAGATTGAATATCGGCGTTTCATCATACAAACGTCCATGGCCAGACTTCAAATTTTATTTTATTAACCCTAGTGCACATGGAGTAACGACATCGATCGCAATTTGCAGCAGCGACAAGTTCATTCATAAAAGCGACTGCAATGTCAACACTAAACGTTACATTCAAAACCTTTCTTTGACGAAGATTTTATTTTATTTTAATATTCCGGGTGATCATAAAAGATGAACACAGCTCATGTCTTATCTCGAGAGAGCTCTCAACGTGTCGACGTACAAGACAACTTACTTTTGTTCACCAAATGAGTAAAGAGCTATGCATTTCTGGCCTGTGGATTTAGGCATATTGAGATCTCGGCCAAGACGCCCCAAAACAGAAAAAAATATCAATTTGAACGAGATTCAACGAGTGTTGCAGTACAACTTAGATGATGAATTATTAATGTGTCTTTGAAACGCTGTGGTGGCAGACTTTGGTTTGACTGCATTCCAAATGCGCCTTGAACAGGTCATTCATTTGAAGGTATCAAAATATTCAGTGGTTCAAGTTACTTCAAAGACCGTGAAAAATCTAGGTTTTAAGTACAAGCAGGCGTGTCACAAAGTTCTATGTTATATTTAACCCTTTGAACCCGAGAGGATGCTTTTCCGACCCAGGAACATAGTACATCATACCTTCATTATGAATGATGTTTGTAAAGTTGAAGTGTGGGGTAGATCAATCAATATTTTCAACGCGCAGCCCAAGGCTGCACGTTGAAAATATTAATTGGTCTAATTGATCTACCCTCAAATAATAAATATGGACTCTTCCAACTGTTTCAGTTGAACTGACGTGGAAGATAACACCAGGGTTTAAGGCGTTAATACAATCTTGTTATATTTTGTTAAAACTTCCATTTCATCTCACGTCTGGCCTCTCATTAAATTTTGACTTACCTATAAATACAAAGGCTGCTGTTGGTAAATAGAAAAAAATAACCTATCCCGCAACAATATATTTGGATGCTTCAAACTTGCATATGTTGTGGTTATCCACGTCCTTACTCGTTCGACATTTATTGATTGCTCGTAACACCACAGTGTGGTTCGGGTGACATACAGATGCGGCGGAAGCTCGATAAAAGAAGAGGGGCACAAATTTACAACTCTATCATCGTTCGACCCATTGTGAAAAAGGTTACAATCGTATATCAGTAAATGTACCATGACTCGCTATAGTCTCTCGTTTAGATGAATATGCCACTCTATGGTCACTATCCTGTCCATTTCTTCTACTTCAACCATCTTCCAACTCGAAGGCCAGCCTTCGAGTTGGAAGATAGTTGTAATAGAAGAAACGGACCGAAGCAACCGAAGGTGGGATTCTTTTGCTAAATATTGTATGGATTTTCAAATAAAGTTACATGAGTGCCTGTATATTGACACGTGTATATGCGCCCATTTTAACTCATTGTGTAACTGCGAAACGTATATGTGGAAAAAATGTGGAGGAGCACGAACCCCTTGTGTTCCCCTGGCTCCGCCCCCTCTGGTGACATCACTGGTACAATGTTTCGGTAAGTCGCTTCGACATTCTTTATTGAAATATTATGTCGCTTCTCAGTTTCCGAAAGTCATCAATCATTCAAACGTTGTTGTGAGAAACCAAAATGTTTAATTGTCCTCATATATGGCTATTCATCTTGCACGTGCACAGTGTGCAAATTCTGAACCGTACCAAGGGCTTATAGTACAACACGATGCATTCAAATAGCAATATACTTATAGCAGTATTAGTTGCCAAAAGAAAAGTTAACTATTAAAATTAAAGGGATTTACGTGTTTGACAATGTGATAACTCGCCATCGTCATATTGTGAAAACTACTCTACTCACCTACAACTGACACATCATCTGAATATGTGCACACACCACCAATACACACCTATAACGAAATAAAGATTTATCTGTCTCACCATTAAATGTTCGTATGATGTCTCAAACTACTCACCCATCGTTGTTTGGTGTATATTTCGATTAGATCGTGATCTCGACGTGATACATTCATTCCGGTGTCACGAGATTTTATAAATAGAATATTTCTAAATAAATCGAAAAGAGGACAAATTCCAGAAAAAGCAAGCGAAAATATAATCTGAAATTCAATGTGCGCATATCTTTTCGAAGGTGGGATAAGTGGGTACTGTGTAGTGAGGAGGAATGTGAACAGAGAATTTTCGTTCGAGATTCTCGGTTCGCTTTTGTTCGTGAGACAGACTAAAGGCCAGTCTATACTGGACGCGAACGCAACTCCGACCGCGGTGGTCGCATTTGTTTTATTGACACCAATTTTAATGGAGTCGTTCATACTAAGGTCGAACACGAACGTGGCTCATTTTTTGTTCGCGCGAAAAACCGCGGAGATTGCCCCCAGAACGAATTTTTCGGAATTGTTCGCGCGAACAATTCTATTCAGCCAATCAGATGGCGAGGTCGAAGGGCGTACTGTGGCCTATCTGGAGGATTGTTTATTAACACTGCGAATTTCCGCGCGAATCATCGCTTTCAGTATGAACGATAATTCGCGCGGAAAATCGCGCGGAAATTCGCGGTGGTCGCCTTCGCGTACGCCTCCAGTATAAAATGGCCTTAACACTTCTCGTTTGGTCTGTGTACATATTGTACGCAAGAATTTTTGTTTTCCACTCAGTGTTATTCACGTGTCTTTATGAACCCCTTGAACCCGAGAGTGCCCTCTGTCTTCTGACCCAGGAACATGATAACGTCACAATATCATAAAGTGGAGTTCTAAGTAAAGGTGCGGATGACACCGATTAATATTTTCAACATGCAGCCCCAAGGCTGCACGTTGAACATATTAATTGGTACACCCCTAAATAATGAATATGAACACTTCCAGTTACTGCCAATGAACTGACATGGAAGATACAACCAGGGTTTAAATGGATAAACCACTCAGCAAAGTGGAATTGACTTATAGCGATTGTTAGCCTATATTTTTTTATTTTCTTCCATTTTTTGTTTAGCCTCGTTTTCAGGTACTTACCAAGAATATATCATCATATAATTTGTCAAACTAATATACCTTTACATCTAGTTCTTATATAGGGCTAAGATTTTTGGTTTTGCGGCTTTATCCAAAACGGCGCCCATTTTAGGTGTTTTTATTAAACTTTTATTTCAACTCGAGTATTAAAATTTCGTGCTCGAAATTTTGGAAATACATTTTCTAATACAACCCACATCTTAACTGGCTTCGACGTTTCTTGTGACGATCATGGACGTCCGAGTGACGCAATGCACATCAACGTCACAAAACAAATCAATTGCACCCTGTGTTCATGAAATCTTATTATGTCGTAGTCACTAAGCAAAAAAAAAAAGCAAAAGATAGTTGTTTTTTATGTTTTGATTTATAATTATTTTCGGCATTTTTACATTAGTTTTACACAACCTCTTTGTTAACATCATATCCCCTAGAGCCGATACAGATGCACATATTATTGTTATTATTGTTCACATTCTCCTAAGTGGATAGTTGAAGTCGTGAATCGTTGCAATTCTATCGGCATTCTCAGAAAATACTTACCACTATCGCGTTTCGTCCACCGAGGGGCGGAAAACGTCAAAATTATGTTTCGTTACACATATTTGAAATCAAGTAGCATAATAGTATCCCTGTCCCAAAAACAGAGTTGAATGAATTTTTCCCGATAACTTTTTAGTATTTATTGGGGTTTAACGAGACATTAACAGCCAAGGTCATATCGTGTCGGTAACAGTTTTACGGGTGGAGGAAGCCGGAGTACCCTGAGAAAACCATCGAGTAACGACGAAAAGCTGTCAGCTCCCCAGCATCGTATCTCCGAACTGCAGCACAGGCAGGGTTAGATTGGTTGCAGACATGCGCACCGTCGACGTGCAGTACGCCTTAGTACACACAGCGTCATCGTGCCCCCATGTGGACAATCGGGGTGAAGTGCCTTTCCCAAGGACACAACGCGGAAGTCCGAATCGATCGCTCAGACGGTCACCCATCCAAGGACTAACCGGGCTCGACGTTGCTTAACTTCGGTGATCTGACGAGAACTGGTTACCGCAACGCCACCGCGCCCCCACTCCCGATAACGGAGATATGACGTGAACAACATCGACAGTGCCTCCCACCCTCTCTCCTTGTCAACGTTCTAACCCCTACAGCCAATACAGATACACCTTCAATATTTCAAACGCACCCAAGGGAATAATTGAAGTAGCGCATCGTTGCATTTTAGTAATAGTGTCGGAAGATACTTAGCGCTATGACGTCTTAACCACAGACGGGGGTGGACGTCAAAAATAAATTTCATATCACGAACTTGAAATCAAGGGACATAATAGTACTCGTGGTCCCAAAAACAGAGTTTTAAAAAATGTGAAAATCCGACGTCTGATAACGGAGATATGCCGTAAACAATGTCGGGGGTATCCGCTCTCCCCTTGTTAACAACATTACGACTTGAACAGATACAGCTAAAATATTTCACATGCACCCAAAGGAATAGCTGACATCGTGCATGGCCGCATGGCTACAGAGACTGCAAGAAAATACCTAATGCTATGGCTTCTTTCCAATCGATGGTCGGAAAACGTCATAATTAAATTTCATTGCACGACCTTGAACTCAAGGTACATAACAGTACTCGTGGTCCCAAAGCAGAGCTGATTTGATTTAATTTGTAAGATAGCAGAGATATAACGTAAACAATCAATGTTGGGTATGAAGGAGTACACCCTCTCATTTGGTGACAGCGCTACCCGCTCTCGCACTACAAAACACTGCATAAAATATACGGCACAGCCGACTGAATGAATAATTGAAGGTCAGCACTGTTACGTTTTGTCCCCATTGCATGAAAATTATTGACGCTATGGTGTAAATCACAAATGAGGGTCGAAAACGTTAAAAATGAAATTCCATTACACGATGTTGAAACCGCCAGGGCATTTTAACACTCATGGTCCAAAATACAATGTTGAAAAGAGTTGAAACATTAGACGCCAGATACCGCAGATATGACGGAAACAATGTATGGGATGCTGATTTTAAAAGCTGGTGTTTACGTTTAGGAGAGAAACGTCTCATGTTGAGTTAGACATACGGGAATTTGACTATGGAAAACCACTTGTTAACGAGCCCAAAAAGGGCGAGTTCACAAATGGTTTTCCGTAGTCCAATTCCCGAATGTCTAACGAAACAAGAGATGTTTATCTCCATTGTAATTCCTGTCATGGTGAGAAGTGAAACAATTCTCCAAACCCGTTTTATTTGAAGAAAAACAATAAAAAAAATGTAATTTTCGATCTTCGTCTATTTTCCATGATCGAATTTACAAGGTGAACTGCGACGCACAGACGCTAACAACCGTTGCCATAGAAATCAATTCCGTGTTCGATATGTGATAGGTGCGCTTTAGCGCCGTTGCTCGTGCGTAGCGTGGATACAGGCATGTTCTAATTGTCATGCTTCTGGCAATTAGAGCGCTGTAAGAGTGAATTTACCTCCGATTAGAGCACGGACCCGACTGGCTCTCAGCCAATCAAGTGTCGGTCTCAGAAAGAACGAGGTCAAATTTAACTGATGGATTACAATCTCTTTTCAACCTATTTTTTAACATTTGTCCTTCCAATTTTTAAAATATAATCACAATGCACGTCAGACGTGGCCGCCAAAACGGCATTGGGCGCCAAAAATGGCTCCGGTGCCAAAACAGCGTTGAGCGTACTTCGTTGAATAACTTCTGATAATCGCTTTGCGATTTGAAAACCATCTAGTTTGTACTTCTTGTTTAAAGCTGCAGTCCGTGCTGGAAGAGCCTAAAGCCGTCGATTCTACCATAAATGTCAGTTGTGGTGTTTTAACAGTCCCATCGAGATAGAGTAATATATCGTTAAAATATTTTATTAAGCCTTCGAAGACACGATTATTGATCATCAAATAAATGTGATTCCTTTACCCAACGCACTGGTTAAAAAAAAATATTATTTTAATAGTTTTGTTTAAAAAAATTCAACAAAACCATATTGTGTGACGCCTCATTGACATCACTGCCCACGCCCGGATTACTGTACACAGTGACTATTCTGTAGCATTTAAAACAAAATTTAACACTCTCATCTCACATTCATACTCCAATAAAGCGGCAGTTAATTCATTTCAATTGTTATTTGCAGTAAACTGAATCGAATAGAGAAAAAGGCATGCTCGTTTAACATTTAAGTATCATGATCGGAAAATGACATTTTCAAAGAGAATTTCGTGAATAGGTTATTGTTTTATTTTTATCTCCGAAATATGCCTCATTGTCCTTTACTGGAATTGAAACTGCGTAACACCCTCACTGTTCCTCTCCCATTCAAAGAATATGCGGGAGAGGAGAGTTTCCTTCCGCTTTGACTGTAGAATGGGCTTCGGACGAATATATGCATTCGTGAAATGACTATTTAATAATATCTAATGGGATAGTTCCTTTGAGTGAAGCATGCCACCACACACTAGCTCTCACACGCATCGATTCAACAAACGCCATAACATTAGTAGCAATGGATGTCCCAGATAAACATTGAACTGATGCAATTATTAAGATTTATTTTAAAACGCATGCTTTGTTTTGAATGCTGAAACAATTCTCAGCAACAGGCAGCACACGAAATATTCCTAATCTGGCAGCAAAATAACGAAATTGTCCCAAGCAGATGCATGGAGATCCAGAGGCATTTTGCAACATACATAAAGCGCTTGGAGACTTAACATTAGTTACGGGGTACCTAGTTGGCGGATACGGTGTCATATGAGGTGAAGCAAGAACAATATTAGGTGAGGCTTTAGTTGAGTGTAATATTGTTCTCGCGTAGCCTAATGTGACATCATACCCACCACTTATACGTCACGTAACGTATTTACTATGCTGGCTTACAAAGTGTTTGCAAACCGTTTCATATTTTTGTTAAATGTTCCTATCAGCACTCATTTGTTTACAAAAGAAGGCGAATAGTGACTAAGTGCAAGGAGAGTAACCACAAAATCTCATTATTGATTTATTACCTCCGATGTTTCCATGTGCATTTATAATTCTGTTTGCTGTTCGATGCTTTGAACTGAAAACAAACTTACTAAAGTGCCAATTAGCCTAATTCAGACTGCGAGTGTCTCTATAAAAAACAGAATATCGGTGAATGACAATTAATATACCACCAGTTGGTGATATTATAAGTTACATGGAGTGTAGCTGGCTGATACATTTCCATACAAGGCGATGAGAGTTCATATCAGGTAAGGTGTAGCTGAACACTCAGAGACTTGTATAGAAAATAAAACGTATCGCTGCAAGCATATCTGAAATACCGTTACATATATTTACAGTCATTACCACCTGGAAAAGGTTAACATTTTTTTTTTAAATGTTCAAAAAATAACTTTTAATCTGCTGAGTAAACTGTAAAGAAAATGTTTGCTTCAGCATAAAAAGTCAATAGAGTTGTAAAAACAGCACAAAGAACTTTTATGATCACAAATAATATTTTCTGTCCATTTTTAAAAATATTTAATGTTTTAAATCAATAAATACGGTACCTTGAAAGAATTGTTTGGTACTTAAATTCTCTTATTTTGTGTTAATACAAATTTTGAAAATTCGAAGCTAGTGGACGTGCATCAAAAGAGTAATGGCGGCTACTCATCCGACATCAAATAATATCAGGTGATTTACCTGACACGCGGAACGCTCAGGTGGTTTTCCAGCGGACTGAATAGACAAACTAACTTTGAGGCATAATAAATTGAATTATTGTCGGTGTATTCCTGGACCCTAGGTCATGACCGTTCATGTGATTACCCCAACGGGCTGGCATAATAAATATTTAAAGCAGATTGACAGTAGTGTGGCTCCAATACAATTTCCATAGATTCCAAGATGTCAGCATGTAAAAAAATGAAATTGTACGTGCAAAACCTCCAGGTCGACTCCACAAGCTCACTGGACGATGTGAATCAACCAGTGTAATAAACTACTCACCATTCGCTCCCCACATAGTGTATATTCGTAAGCTGGAACAATCCGACATTGATTAGTGTCTCCACCTAGTCTACAATACATACGTGTGCACAATGATGTATAGTTGCCCCTGTAAAATCCCTGAAAATATTTTTTTAAAAAACCATTATCAACAGATGGACAGCTATTTGCTTACTATTTGCAACATTGCGAGACAGAAAATAGGTTTCAAGTTTACGACGGATTATGATTATGATATATTCTTCATTTCACTAAAACAATTAACGTTAACATTAGATCATAATCTACGTGTAACATCTCGTACTACAATGAATTGTTTAACCCTTCACCCAACGAATCGACCGCATCCCCCGCATAATATGCAAATTCAGCAGTTGAAAAAATAGTATTTTTCAAAAACGTTCAACAAAACCACATCATGTACCCCCTCTTCGGAACGAACTCAGCGAGCTCGTTCCAATGAGGGGTCGCATGATATGAGTTCGTTCAAGTACTTTTGAAACAAATTTAACCCTTTACCTAACATGAAAAGCAGACGACACTTGCAAAAAAAATTCTTGAATAACTAATTTTTTTCATTTTTTGTCTCAAAAACATAGGTTATGACCCCTCGTTGGAACGAGCTCGACGAGCTCGTTCCAACGAGGGGTCATAACCTATGTTTTTGAGACAAAAAATGAAAATATTTTGAAAATTAATTGGCGATTTTTGAGAATAGCGCTGGCCGGTTTTGGACGTTACGTTGGGTAAAGGGTTAAACAAATGATATTTAAAATAATAAATTTTGATATCGTCGGAATTGGGTGAAGGGTTAACAAAGCTGTATCCATTATGATATAAACACAAAATCACATTGTATAACACTTCATTGTATCCATTGGTTTCAATTCAACCAAAGTGCTGGATTAATCATTGGTTGCATATAGAAAAATGTGCGCACCGCTTGTGGTGGGGGTGGGTCGTCGCTATAAACAAATAATTTTCAACAACAACAACAAAATTCTCGAAGGTTTTTCAACTTTCCGAAACCTCGCAATCGTCGAAAACTTTTTGGTGAGTATACTTTGATGTCTCTGAAAAATACATATGTTGATGGCAATACAATACTGGCAAAATATTTGTGTTATTTTGACAAAATCAAGTGTCGAGATAGGAAAGTTGATACAGTTGTATTTGGTTTCGTTCCGTGCTTGGTGGGCGCCATGTCGTTTGATGAACCGAAGGCTGTTACACTGTGACCACACTCACTGCGTTACTGCTCTGAGTAGCTATTCAAAAGTCATTGATTGGGAGGAGTTACCTTTTCATTAACTGATGCCATCTCGGCGCGGTGGGGGCGGGAGTGTGCACATAGACAGAGTTCACGCAGTCGGTGGGAATTTAGCAAATTGCACTAAAATAGTTTGATTTGGCACTAAAACGTCTTCGTTAGCTGATGTTCTAGTACCAAAAAGTTTCTTTCACTTGTGAAGGAAAGACATTGCGGCAGTGAGGGGCACGATCGACGGCAGAACAGATAAAAATGTGTTTTAAGTCTTTTGTCAATAACGCGTTGGGTATTGTGTTTGGAAAAAAAACATTCAAGTGGTAATAACGTGTTGTTTTTCTTCGATAACGTATTGTAGGTTATAAACTTTGCAAACAGCTGTTAATTAGACGAATACTTCATACCATCACGTGTGATTCGCGACAGTATGAAGTATTTATCTAATTAAGTACTGCCTTTAGTAAAGACTCGCGACCCTTCTAAGCCCAATAAATTAACAGTAATTGGTCGATTAATCTGTTACAATCTAAGTACAACAACAGATATATGTTCCGCCATCATCCAGACCATTAATTGTCCCCCGACCCTTCGGGGGACTTTGTAATCAGCAATGTCCGTCCGTCCGTCCGTCCGTCCGTCCGTCCGTCCGTCCGTCCGTCCGTCTGTCTGTGCGTGCGTGCGTCCGTCCGTCCGTCACACCCTTGTCCGGATGATAACTTTAGTTTGGATGATTTTACTGAAACTAAATTTGGTATGTGTCTTACATGGGTGGAAATGCAGGTCAAGTTCGAAAATGGGCACGCTCCACTGATTTCTACTGGATTTATTCCCCTTTTTCGACTTAAAAAATACAGTTTTTGTGTTGTCCGGATGATAACTTTAGTTAGGATCATTTGATTGAAACGAAATTTAGTATGCCGCTTATTTGGGTGGAAATGCAGGTCAAGTTCGAAAATGGGTACGCTCCACTGATTTTTACTGGATTTATTACCCTTTTTCGACTTAGAAATACGGTTTTTGTGTTGTCCGGATGATAACTTTACTTTGGATCATTTGATTGAAACGAAACTAAGTATGTGGTTTAATTGGTTGGAAATACAGGTCAAGTTAAAAAAATGGCCATGCTCTGCGAACAAATTGCATCCTAACAGCTCCCTTGAATTTGCCATCTTGGTCGGGGGACCGGGGGCGTTGCCCTTGTTAAATCAGTTGCTTAAGAAATAACTGTTGTTTTCCTTCGGTTTATGCGACATAAACCGAAAATTTTCAGCACAAGCTTCATAACTCGCGTAGTACGCGAGTTATGGTTAAGCTTGTGCTGAAAATTTTCGGTTTATATCGCATATCGCATAAACCGAAGGAAAACAACAGTTATTTCTTATAATTTAATCCGGCTGTAATATTAAAATATAAAAACTATGTGTACGTAAACGAAAAACTTTTAATTTTCGCAAAAGACAACAGTCAAACTCAGGAAAGTGTGCCACAAACAGGTCACGTCAGTCATTGTCAAATTGTTTGTTGTTTTGATTTTCGATCGCAGACGACAGATATTTAGCACGTCACGTAACAATATCATTAAAAACATTTTTTTTAAGTTCCCCCAAAATCATGTTTGGATGTATGATCTTTTATTCGTCTCCCACTTCGTTATATTTTATTAAAGTCAATTGTTCCCGAGAAATTACCATTATATTCTCGCTGACTGGAGGCGATGAACAATCGATCATTCATCTTTGTTTACAAGCTTGTTATCCATCTATCAGTCTGCCGTCACGCCCTCGCGGTGACAATTGGATTGAGTAGGCGGGGCTTCCAGCGTCTTCAAAGTTGGATCGGATGTGTGCGAACATTAGATAGACATTCCAAATCATTACGTGATTTGGATTGCAGATGTCGCCTTTCTGCACCCAAGAATACAAATGGTGCGTTTGCTACAGTACGGCTGCCGTGGACTGGTCACTTTACACAAGTGGGCAATATTTCCACGGACACAATAATATGATTCTAAACACCAGGAATAATCATCAAAATTTTAATTAATGAAGCACCGAGTACAACCCGGTGCTTCATTTATTAAACATTTGCTGCATGTGATCTTTGTTACCTGGTAAATACATACGTGGACATCACTGCCCACGCGTGGATTACGACCATTCACATCGACCGTACTGTATACTGATAACAAGAATGTGATAGAGCGTTACTCTGTCCCCGTATCCTACAAATATTCGCTGCTCCACTGCATTCGCTGATGCTCTATGGACTGTCCTTATTCTGGGGAAGACGGAAAGACGAAACAAAATCTGTTGAAGTGAACACAACGTCTACGATGATGATGACGTGAAAGCTGTTACGCTGTGGCTACACTCACAGCCAAACATTCGTTGATCACTTCACTGATACGAACGAAAAACAATAGTTTTCTTGCTGGTGCTCTCTCAACGTCCGTGCAAAATCTTGCGCCGTTTGCAAATGTTTATTCAGAGTTGCGCAATGTTATTGAAAAAGACAAAGAATGGTAGGTTTCCATCGCATGTTCCATTACGGGGAAGCGGAAGAGGTGCATTTCCCGTTTCCTATAAATATATACCTACCAGGCACGTAGCGGCAGGGGTGGGTCGGGTTGGGGTTGGGGGTGTCTCGCCCCCAATAACCAACATAATTGTCAATAGTTTGAAATTCGAAGGCATACATTTAAATAGTTGGAAATTCAAAGAAACCAATTTTCTCCATGTTTTCAACTTTTCAGACTTTTCCGACCAGTCGATTTGAATTTTCAACCTGTGATCACAGTTTTTTTACGACTGCGATCGGCGATCGGTTGTGATTACCGGCTTTATTCCTTCGTCGTGCTCCGACTCTGGATTCCGTTCGATGACCGGATTCCAACATTTTAATTAACTGACGACTGACGTTCGAACGGGCAGTGTCAAAGTGATTTTCCAATCAAATTCTCGAAATTTTCCATTTTAAGAAATTCCTACTCGATTCTGTGATCGGTCCGATTTTTCGAATTCATCGTTCTGTTTCCCTTACAATAACTAGACTACACAGGGTCTTTAGTCTGACAGCTATTCAGCCAATACCTACTCCTTCCAACTGACTGGTAAGTGTAATGGTAAACTCGTGTATCTACCTGGCTAAAACCATTTTTCTTGTGGATAAAATGACTAGATTTAAGCCAGAGGGAGTCATCAGAATCCATCAAAGGGGTTCAAAAATTAAAACATTTTCTCGGGGGAGGCACCATCGGACCCCACGCCCCCCCCCCCCCTCTCGAACTAACGTCCCCCTCAGCACGGGCCTGCGCCCCTCGTGGCATGCCTACGGTATGCCCAGCTGGGACCCCCATATCCAGTTAGAAATCTTACTGATCACCCCCCCCCGCAACTCCCCCTCACCCCACCCCCATCCACTGAAGACCCTCTAGCTACACCCTGACACCTATGCATAAATATATTTATACACAGTCTGTTACCTATCTATCACACAAGCACACTAACCTTCTCATAGCCGACTTGGTGGGAGGGGGAATATCGTAAAGTTTATTGAAAACCTTATTTATACACAGTCTGTTACCTATCCATCACACAAGCACACATACCTTCTCATAGCCGACTTGGTGGGAGGGGGGAATATCGTAAAGTTTATTGGAAACCTATTTCGTTAAAAATAACTAACACAAGACTTTTAATATTATAAGGAGCCTTAAAGTTGAGCCTACCAAGTTGACTGAACCCTGTCCGTAACTATCTATAAATGTCTCTAATTCGTCCCCTGAGTTCCAATGTTTTCTATCTGCCTACTGGCACATAGAACACACTGGAACTCAAGGGACGAATTGTAGTAATGCAATATACAAATTTTGTTTTGAAATTACATGTGCCCTAAAAGTGGCCCAAAATAACAAGCCAATATCGTGTCGTGTTGCGCCCGCAGGCAGTTTGTGCGCGTGTGAAAAGCAACATAATATTGGCGAGAACGGCAATGTGCTGTGCAGTGCCTGCTTGACTTCCAAGTGATTCCCAAACCCTATTTTCGAGGGACACATTATATCCAGAATGTTACAGTACAGGATGAGCTAAACAGACTGAAACAAAAGATCCAAGGAGGTTGGTGTGTTTTCATTGCCTTTGTTAGATTTCTTTTGATAAGTGATAGAAAATGATATTAAAATGCACTTACCCCACATATCAAAGAATCTTTAGATACTTCCCTTCGGCATTGCACATTCCCATCCAGGTATGTTTTAGGTGTATTTGCCAGAAAATGTTCGCAGGTTTTACAACACAGTTCCAAAGTGAAGGAGTTGTATTTGACGCAATCACCTTCAACGCAACCACTTTGTGTGTCACTCTGATGGCAAACTGAAAAAAAACACACAGCACCAGTCATTGTGAGTTTTCGCACACTTTTGTCTTTCTCTGTATATCACCAACCGGTTACCATAACAATCACACGAGTTTCGACTATTACTCGATAAGCGTGATAAGCAAATTTTACTTTTTATGAGCAACCAGACTCAGCAGGTGATGAAAAGGAAATACCGTCAATTATTATGGAAGGCCCACGGCTGACAATTTTCGTCATAGAAAGAGATTTACTAGAAAGTTAGCTCCCCTTAATTTTATAAAGCTGCCAGTAAACGTGACACTAAGGGTATGGACATTTCATATAAAATTGGAAATTTCGAAATATTAGCGAATTTGTATCATCGAAGTGTACAACAAATTTCAGGCATTTTCCAGTAGAGTGGTATAAAAATACAAAAAGCTGGCTTTTTCACGATCAGTTTAAACGTTTGATTATTATGCTTTGTGGAGACTTATTTAAAAATAAGAAAACGCTAATTATATCAACAATGTACGCAACGTGACATTCAATACATAAGCTGTCCTTTCCATTAATATAAAATTCTAGGAGGTGAGCGTTGCGATTTTTTCCCTGGGAAGAATAAAAACTTGCAAATTACTGTAAAAACGCATTCGCAAACCAAAGTGTACAGTTACTTACTAGCTTCTTATTAGCTTGCCATGAAACGCCAAGTTTTCTTTTGTAACTTTTAATAAACGAAAACAACAGACAGCCCCGAGAGCTATCTGTTGTTTACGTTTATTAAAAGTTGCAAAAGAAAACTTCGCATTATTTTTTTTATTCCAGATGTCACAGGTGTTTTCTCAACAATTACTTGCTTCTTAATTGGACTTTCCTCGTCAGTCTTAAAGTTCAGGGGAGATAACTTTATCGAAAGTGGACTTTAATGACGAGATAACTCAAGGATCGATAATACGTGGTGATGTCCGACAACGTTTGGTGATTGCTTATATTATTATGACCGACTCTGTGTGTGACGAACGTCTATGTAGGAAATCTCGACACCATCAAGGGGTGAACCTGGCTGTCAAAAGTATCGTTAACCCTTTACCCAACGAATCGGCCGCATCCGCCGGCGTAATATGCAAATTCAGCAGTTGAAAAAATATAATTTTTCAAAAGACTTCAATAAAACCATATCATGTGACCCCTCGTTGGAACGTGCTCGTTGAGCTCGTTCCAACGAGGGGTCACATGATATGGTTTTGTTGAAATTGTTTAAAAAATTTCAAAAAATTATATTTAAAATAATAAATTTTGATATCGTCTGCGTTGGGTAAAGGGTTAAACCCCAATAAAGAATGAAATCGCGTGAGGTTTTTATTGCTAGTGGTAGTGTTGGATAGATTCAGAGGGATGGTTGGGAGGATACAGAGGTTACAGCATCCTTTAGTACACGTCTCCATTGTTTTATAACTGTGCAGAGAAGCCCACCCAATTGGATGTTTTCTAACTTAAATGTAGACATATAAAAAAAACAATTTACCATAACTTCAGGATAAATTTAATCTGTTAATTCAACTTTTTTAATTAAATAACCAAAGTATTGCTATCTATAGAATAATTCCTCCACGTGCATTGACCTATTTGGAAGTAGTACACCCAAGGGCTCTATAAAACAAGAGATATAAGAATAAAAGAGAAAGTTGATTGAATACAGGAAACTGATGACATTCCAGTTAATTCAATATTGCAGCTTATATAGAATGCCCAAAATACCAGTCTAAAAGAACAAGATTCACGGGGAGTATAATGGAGAAGTGGGATGGGAGAATGAAGGACATGTGGTTAGGGGGCGACTCAAAGGAGAGGGTTAATATACTAATCGGAGAGATTGAGAAGAATGGGGCAAGGGATGTCATCAAGCAGTTCGTCTCCGGGTGTTGGGAGGAGAGAAGAAACGCGGGAATAGGGAGGCAGTTGGTAGAACATGGGTAACCAAGGCCTTCTCATACGAGAACCGCGACAAATCAGCGGCCGGCCGAAGTGTTATTATTATTATTATTAGCTAAAAGAACAGTTTCCAAAGGCAAAATTGGCTATTCACTTAATTTAGTTCAACTGCACCATTTACCATTAGATCTATAATTTATGTCGATACATAAATAGCACTTACACACATCACTGTTTCAGATTTATTATTTATTGGTATTTCATGTCACATTCGACATCTGCGGCTCTATCATTATCGCACCAAGGACATGAAGCGAAGTTTAGTCAATCGTTTATACCACTGCTGCCTACTTTTCGGGACTTCCACCCCTGGCGATGGTTCTGGGTGCTATTTTACCAGTAATGCAAAACATTTTACCACAGTAAACAGGTACTGTCCCACTTCCAAGGGTTCCCATAACTCGGATAATACAACAGTAATTCAGTTTTTAGATATATATCTCGTCAGGGCGTACCATATTCGCCAAATTTCAAGTTACCTACCCACACTAAACTCACGATAATTTAAACGAAACATGCATAAAATTGAAAACATATTCTTAATATAACCCTAGCTTTTGGCTATTGAAACATGTACACCTTAATTCCATCCTTTGACACATTTGTTAAAACAAACAAAAGAAAGCACATTATTCAGGTGACATGACTGGCGGTAGGCCTTTAACCCTTCACCTAACCCGAAAAGCAGACGACACTTGCAAACAATATTCTTGAATCACTAATTTTTTTTTTCATTTTTTGTCTCAAAAACATAGGTTATGACCCCTCATTGGAACGAGCTCATCGAGCACGTTCCAATGAGGGGTCATATCCTATGTTTTTGAGGCACAAATTAAAAAAAATGAAAATTAATCGGCGATATTTGTGAATAGCTCTGGTCGGCTTTGGCCGTTACGTTGGGTAAAGGGTTAATGAAATAATCTTTCCAGGCCATAATCTGTTACATCTGTAGGACTCGACGACTGGAACGTCAGAAAAACATGCCGCAACTCAATCTGCTCCCCCATCCCTTTAAGATGTCGCCAGGTCAATCAACGCGGTAACCCCTTCAGGAGATTACGTCTGATGGCGAGAAAGCTGTTACACTGTGACTATAGTCACAGAGTAACAGCTTTCGGGTAAAAAAAAACTGGCATGAAAACTGGAAACACAGTACCAACTATCCCATATCGGCACTTGCTTGTTTTTCACTAATAACCAATATATGTTGTAAATATCCAATTTGTGTTGTTCCTTTTTTATAGTTCTTTTTTCACCTTTTTATATTGGCAACTCATGCTCATTGATATTTGCGGGCTGGAGAGGTGGGAAGACATTGCTGCATAGTCGCAGTGGTTTTAGGAAATTGATTAAAAACCCCAAAAATGTAAATCAAAGTATTTTATAAATTTTCAAAAGCGGAACATTTTGAAAATTCAAAACTTCAAGACTTTAAGAAAATAAAGCTGAAGATCAACCTTCCCTTCTGGCTAATTAGATTTACTCGTATACAAAGAAATGCATCTATTATTGTTAAGGGGGTGGATTATTGGGGAATATGTTTTGTCGCATGAAACATCACACGACTTAGATAAATCTCCATTTTTTCTCCGAGGATTGCAGGAAGACAGCCAATGGCTGTGTGATCTCCAAGCGATATACACATCTGTACTCTGTAACAAAGTATTGACCCGCACTCATTTTGTGTTTGCTAAATAAAGATCATATCATATCATATCATGTCATGTCATGTCATGTCATGTCATAATGTAATGTCATGTCATATGTCGTGTCATGTCATGTCATATATCATATCATATCATAATATCATATCATATCATATCATATCATATTATCATATCATATATCATATCATATCATATCATATCATCACATTACATCACATCATATCATATCATATCATATCAATATCATATCATATTATATCATATCATATCATATCATATCATATCATATCATATCATATGATGTACCATATACCATATCATATCATGTTATATCATATCAGCTGCACAATTTTCTAACAGTCCTGCAATTTTCGAGTCAAGATTAACAATAACATTTTGCCTTGATTTTTAGTTTTTCATGACAGATTGCAAGACGACTTTCAATCAGTTATAGATTATTTCACAATTTATTGGTGAGAGACATAATGTACTATCAATGGACGAAAAGTAATCTATGCGACTAAAAAGCATTTGTTTATAACATAAAGCGTAGCATATCCATATAATACGAAACATTTATCTAACATTTATTCAGGTCTGATAGCACCCAGACATCTGGGTACTTGTGGGTTAGGAGCTTCGTCATTCCATGTAGATATCTGTTCCAGTTGGGCAATATAAAATACTTCCACGTACTTGTCGTTCTTGCAGTAGTAACTTCAGCTGAAAAAGAACTCGTTTCCAAAAGTGTGGTAATTAAAGTGGCCTTCGGCGTGGTGAGTGAAGTTTGCTTTGAACTAGCATTTGTCCAGGTTGTGGATAATGGGTGTGTTGTTACTGATGTTGGCGATGTTGTTGTGAACATGTGGTAACACGTGCCACAACACGCATTCAGTTTCTCTTCGCTGTAGTCAGAACAATTGCTGTACTGACATCCAATTATTTTATCTCCATATAAACAACCTGAAAAGATTATTTTTATTTCTGTTACCATTGCCCACTATATATTTGGGAGGACATATGATTAACGTAAATGCACAGAGAGGCTGATACTACTGTAGATTAAAATGAAGTGATTATTAGTTATTTAACCCTTTACCTAACATGAAAAGCAGACGACACTTGCAAAAAAAATTCTTGAATAACTATTTTTTTCATTTTTTGTCTCAAAAACATAGGTTATGACCCCTCGTTGGAACGAGCTCGACGAGCTCGTTCCAACGAGGGGTCATAACCTATGTTTTTGAGACAAAAAATGAAAATATTTTGAAAATTAATTGGCGATTTTTGAGAATAGCGCTGGCCGGTTTTGGCCGTTACGTTGGGTAAAGAGTTAACGATTTTGTTATCCTTTCAAAACTTATACCTACATATTGGGGTAAAGAAAAAGTTGGGGACCCGTGACCAGACAACACAATAGACACCCAAGCGGACAGCAGGGCTGTAAGATTAAATTATTACTGAACCACCCGCACTAAAAATACAAAACATACTCGCCCATTTTGCTGTGTACTGCATTAGAGTATATGGTGATATGATGCAGGGTGTTAGGGCTGGAGAGTTTTGCTACCACGAATAAAAATGAATAGAAGTTATACAGATCTAATCCTTTCGTAAATTATGCATACAAATATGCGTGAAGCAAAGATTGGAAAATGGGAAGGAGACAGCACAACAAACACCTAAACGTCTTCGAATTTTAAAAATTTGAATTAAAACAAAAAATAAGAGAATTTAAGTACCAAAAATAATTTCAAGGTACCATATTTATTGATTTGAAACCTTAGCTACTTGAAAAATGGACAGAAAATATTATTTGTAGTCCTAAAAGTTCTTTGTTGTTTTTACGAATCCATCGATTTTTTTATGCTGAAGCGAACATTTTCTCTACAGTTTACTCAACAGATTAAACGTTATTTTTTGAACGTTTAAACGTGCTTTGTTAACCCTTTTCGGATGGTAATGGCAGTAAAAGTATGCAAAATTGCTGGTTTTTATTCCCCTTTTCATTAACCTTATTCCCGAATGTCATCGTGGGGTAAATTCGTAACGTAGTTAGCAAGTGACCGGATACGGGGATGGAACCTGGTCTGAAGGTTCTTTTCCAATCTCCGCTTCGCCTCACCTAGTACAAAATCTACAGATACGGTGCCATCCCGTGCCCAGTCACTTGCTGACTGTGTAACTACTAATGCTCATAAAATTGCAATAATAACACGATGGCTGTGTATATTCAACATTACCCGATTATTTCAGATATTGAGAAATGTGCTAGACACATCACGCCTGGAGTCTCGCCTACGTGTAAGAACGCCGTATAAGAACGCGCCTAATTGGTCGTTACGCATTTGATTGATGCCATGCATTATGACGTAAATGACATGCTTCGACACAAAGCTGTGTTAGGCAAAAAAGTAAATAGATCGATGAAGATGATATTTTTCTTCAAATTATAAGCTTCATTCACTTAAGGGGTCGTCCAACCTAACTGTGGTCAATTTTTTGACATTTTTCCCAATGCCTCAGAAACAGATAAGAGAAGTAAGGAAAGGCAAATTATATATCAAAATAATGAGTAAAGTGCATAGAAAAGGTACATATAATTTTTTTCAGGAAAAAAAGTGAATTTTAGGATTTTTAAAAAAGATTAATTTGCAAATGGCGTAAGTAACGAACCGGTAAAACCACAAAATAATCGGTAATTCGAAAGCCTTGTCCTCAATATAATGATAACATACTACAGACTCGGAGAAAGCTTTTTTTTGACACACACTCTGGTGGGTTTTGACGTTTGAATGTAATAACACCAACACAAATTTTGATGTTCCGGATGTGGCCATGTTTCAATGATGTTTTTCCGGTCATGTGATTACGATGTGGTTCTTGCAGAAATACTCAATTTGGGCAATCGTAAGAATGCAAGGACGTGATCACGCCCTTTATTTGTTTGAGACAATGTATGAACGAATTTGCAAACAGGTGACAGCAAATACTTGAGTTGTTAATGTCATAACTGCAAAATATGGTTCGAAATTCCCTCTCGTGTTTACAGGCCGTCTGAACTTTTTTGTTGACAAAAAATCTGAATTATTGCGCACTAGAAAGACAACATGAACCACTTGTTAAAAAATAACCGAGTGTATAAAATCGGAACGATACACATAAAATAAGGCAATATTCATAACAAAGTAAGCAGAATGCTTCAGAAATCACTTTTTCACGAAGTATATTCCAAGTGACCTGGAACTATATTGAGAGTGTTGATTTCCCCCCGATGTTGTGATGTTGTAAGTTACCACGGACTGTGTTGATGTCTGCAAAGGACCGATTGAAGATGGGTTGAAAATGATGCATTCGTGCTTTTAAATAAGGAGCGCTTGGACGATGCTGAGAATTTAGTTTTTTCTTGCAACCAACCATAGTAATACAAGCGTCGATCAGTGTCTTTTATGATCGTTTTACACTGACAAATGTGACAAATCTCCTTCACCGGAAACCATCCCCCAATTTGCATATCACAATAAACATAACCGCTGTCATTGAGTGTCAGCGTGGCCGTGTGGTCAAAACCGAAACGAATTATCGAATGCACGGTCAGTATTAGCTGCAATTGGCTTTTAAACAAATGAAATACACGAAATATTCGCAATTTCTTCATTATTCATGCCGAGTTACATTTTAACCAAACCACATGCGTTCAGTTTCGTTTGTCGGCATCAAACTGATATTGTTTGTGGTAATTAAATAGTACGAGAAGGCGAAGGAAGCCAAATATTTTCCATCATCTATTAATTAATTCAAACTGATAATTTCTTTTATTTTACTGAAATTATGAACTGATAAGGTGGGTGTGTTGCGATTATTATGCCCCAGACCTGGAAGTTGGAAAATCAAAGGTGCATCTAGGGCCGTGCAGTGGTGACCCCTGTCCTCTTAATCTTAGTCTTACCCATTCATCATTACATGTACCAACATTCTCCCTTGTATCTCAACCATTGCTACTCCAATTTGAAGGATATTTGGTGTTGTGATCGAGCATTATGGGGAAACAATGCCTGTGTAGCTGCTGTAGCATGTGTTTCTTCCCACATTTTTTCAGAGTTGTGGTACTTTTTCACTCTTTTCAAATTTTGTTTATAACTAGTTGGTTTGTTACAATTTGTTGCAAAGTGCCTGCTAATACCCTCAATTGTATTGCTACAGAATTTTCTGGTGAAGATTTCGTTCCTATTACTTATCAAGCAATAACCTAATAAATATTCTGTATAAAGCCACAGATCTGATGTTTGACACTTTTATCGGAGCTGTTTTGAAGGCTTATGGAACTTGATCAAAATGTTGATTAAGGCAGGACTTCTCTATTCACCCATTAATTGATAAATTAAGTGTTATAGTTGGAAGTAAGAAGCATGAAAGGTCCAGAACTAAAAGTCTAAAAAGAATGTTTTGCAATGTAACATGATTTTTGCAGATACACTTATTTGGAGGGTTACCTGTCTTATAGCGTTTGGAACATGTGTGGCCAGGATCTTTAAAAAGAAAAAAAGAGTTACACTTTGAGAAAAATAGGCATATGCCTTGAGTGCAGGAGGTAGAGTCATACAAGGAAGCGAGCCCCCCCCCCCCCCCTCCCCTCCCCCCCCCCCCCGGATTTTTTTGTGTCAAATGGAGCTCACTTGTCACCTTTTTGGGATTGCTTTGTGTACTGCGTTCTTGAAAAAAATATGTGAGACCCTCTGGATGTGCCCTTCTGATCTCAATATGTCAATAAGCCTCCTTGGCGAAAGTACATGATGCAATAATGGTTATGTAAGGTTGATTTGATGTGTTTTGAATAACAATGTACTTTTAAGTACATTAGATGGTTTATTGCAGTGACAGGTTACAGTTACCCTTATTTCTTCTCCAACAGATATCATGAGTGTATTGGTGTCCAAGAGTTAAACAAAGCTATTATAGTTATTGATAAACCAGACAAATTTAACAATTTAATCACTTTCAAATTGATGCATGGGATAAAAGGGGTTACAGTGCAAGGGGTTTGTAAATATATTTATTCAACTACAATGTATGACTTTGCAGTGCATTCTACATAGGAGAATATCATATTTTCTTTCCAAACCATTACAGTAACACATACATCTTTATATTGGGAGACACCCTTTTGTCCTTCCATACTTCTGCTCGACTCCTTCAAGTTGACCTTTGTTGAACTCCCCAAATCAAAACATAAACAAAAGAAAATGTCTGCCTCCAGTCAGTGAGCACTCCACTTATAACATTTGGTCTCAATCTTTATTACTTTCATGAATTAGGAAAAGATTTCTTCGAGTATGTACTTGAATGTTTATAGAATACAGCTGTTATTTTATTTTGAGGTATTTTATTGTAAAAATTTTGTTCTCTTACTTATGCCAGAGCAGACTTTCAGGTGGTGCTATTTACACATGGCAGCAGTTCCATGGCAAATTTCAGTTTCCACATGTTCTATGTTTCATTCCAAGCATTTTGGTATATAATTTATTGGGGTTATTCATTTTGGGACTTTTTTAGACTTGAAAGAAAATTACATGAAATTTGACCAAAGTTAGGTTGGACGTCCCCTTAACTCAACCTTTAATCGTAGCATAAATACAATACAGAGCAAAACTGCGGCAGAGAATTGGGGATAAGAATCAAGGAACCTTATTGAAGTTTGTCCTACATTTGAAAAACTTCAGCTCTGGCCGTTAATCTCGGCCCTATCCCATACTCCCTCCTTGTTGTGTTCTATACTTAAACAACTCGGCAGCCAAACACCGAAATAAACTGAAGCAAAATTATTTTTTTATTTATTGAAGAAATGTTTTTGCACGCATCATTTACTACCCGTATTAGGTACAGGATTAATAAATGCATACGTCATCAACTTTTATCACGTTTTCACGGGTATCTAACTGACACTATGCAGGCCTTAAAAAATTGTCACGATTAACGAGAATCAGTTTGGATTCCCACAAATTCCTATTGCAAGAATCTGTTTACAGTTCTTAAATATTTAGTTCTTAAATATTTAGAATTTGAGAGTTCTGTTATACCCATATGAGTGCGATACGTACATTGGCCACAGTGAAAAGCAATCTTCTATATTTATATACTTACGGAAGTTTAACCTTCAGTGACTCGGTTTCAATTTTGATGAGATTCTTGTCATACATGTACGTGCAGAACAAACGTTCTAACACCCAAAGTTCTTGTGGTATTGCTGATGGAAATTACAGTAACCTGGCCGTCGTGCCAAGTGGAGTTTTGTCACCTTATTATCAGTGTACAAAGAAAAAAAACGCTTCTGGCTTTTTAATGCCACTTTTAGAATCAATCTAGCACAGGAATCAAATGAACATTTCATTTTTTCTGGTTCTGATTCGCGCAAGCATTGTAAGCCCTACTTTGTGATGTGAAAACCAACATTTACCACTTGACAAGATCTGCCACATGTTTTCGACAAAATATTTGACACAACATCACCGCAACGATCGTGGGGGTCTTTCATTGGTGGCTTTCGGAACAGTGACATTGAAAAGTAAACCTTCGTTCCATTTAATAAATAGACAGAACGCGATGAGTGTTTGAATCGGTGGGTATTTAACATATGGAATTGGAATAGCGTAGTCGTATTTCGCGAGCGCCGTAGGCTATCGCGAAATATACTACGCCATTCCAACGAGTTATGTAAAACACCCACCGATTCAAACACACATCGCGTTCTGTGTTTATTACACATCCCATGCATTAAAATTCAGGTAAACAAATTTTAATTCCGATGTTTAAACCCAAAGGCGAAGAGTTCGTTTGTTTTGCTTGTAGCTGTACTAATCAAATAAATCAATGAAGAATCAAAAAAAATAAAAAATTATTGGGCGTGTTTATTGAAAGTAGTAGCACTGTTTCTATTCGGCTGGTGTCTATTCTCGCCTAACCAATATTATTGGTGGACATTACTGTTAGTAAAAATAGAGGTACAAATTTGGGCAGATTTGCAAAATAGCTGGGAGGAACATTTTTTACAAGCAGATCGAAGCATGTCAGGATGTCCGAGATTTACCGAAATAAAGTTAGCCAGTTTAGATATATGGGAATCCGAAGACGATTCAGCCACGGGACTGGGTTAATGTTCGGTTAGAAATTATTGTTTTTTAAATATTATCTCATTTTTGTTTAACTGAGTTTTTTGTGAACCGACTTTATTTTGCTTTGGACGTTTTTATTTTCACACTACACGACAGACGATCGATAATTATATAACGAAACTTGGAAACGTTTCGAAGCGTAGCTAATGACTCTACGGAAAGGAACTAGTATAAATGTTGCTGGGAAAAATGTTCCGACTTATACATCACCAGTTGAATACAGAAACATCAATATCATAGCAGCGATTCCGTTAAATACAAGGGTTTAAAGTTTAGTGGATTTGTAATAAACATACACATAGTCTCGGTTCATTGAACTCGAGCTTCTGCAAACAAAATGTTGGTCATGAAATATTCCAAGTTACCTTTCACTACCCCCCCCCCCCCCCCCCGATAACGTACCAGCCTAGAAACTTTAGTCAGACTAGGGACCTACTGAGGTGCCTACATTTGAATAGATATTGTGTATAGGGTACCCGGCGTATTTGATCAATTTCTTCGTTAATGACTAACGGTAAAGTGTGACCAGTATTGGTACTTAAGGGAAGCTGGAGAGTACTAATCCAACTGGGGTCAGCAGCCATCTATATGTATAGGTTAGAAAATAGCAATTATCGCCATGCAACCCGAGTGCGTACTTTCCAAATTGAAGTTATTAAACTGATATAGAAACAGATGATGTCAAATCAAACTTCGAAATGTAAACATGTCCAGATTCCTTTCCCTCCTAGAATGTATATGTGCTTCTTTTATTTCAACTACGCATGTTTGTGAGCAACAGGTAAACAATAGATTTTTAAAATTTTAATCAACTCCTTGCCTGTTCCTCATTGAATTTATACCACGCGACAAACTTCCCGTTGAGTTAAAAAAAAACGATTGCAGTCGATCCAATTTCAACGTGGCCATTATTATTACTGCGTGTTCCACAAAGTTGTATAAACGACAAACAATTCCTGTATACTCTGATGCCAGCGCGGTTGGAGGCGTGCGCGTTAACTGCACCCATTGGGGATTTATCTTGTTATTGCATCTACTCGTACGTATGTGAATGATTTCCGAACATGTTTTCCACGATACTCGAAAATTCAAGCTCAAGTTTGATATTAAATACTTTTTCACACGTTTTTTTTTTTTTTTGGCAAAATACACGCTAAGTTTGAAATAATAATTACAGTAAATATTGTTATCTTACAATCAACATGTATTTTGAGTGTATTAACTCCGCAGCTGCCGTGTGTCCGAATCACGACCCCATAATACAGATGTTTGTATCAGGGGGTCGGATACAAGCACTTTCCTTTCGCGTGAGTTCCATTTTTTTCTTTTTGTTCATCCATACAAATAGATAGTTCGTTATATATTCGTCTACATTCTTGACTTATCCCCGGGATATTGTAAGATAAAATGATAATTACCATTATGTAATATAATAATAATAATACTTTGGCCAGCCGCTGATTTGTCGCGGTTCTCGGACGAGAAGGCCATGGTTACCCCTGTACTCCCAACTGCCTCCCTATTCCCACGCTTCTCCTCTCCTCCCAACACTCGGAGACGAACTGCTTGATGATATCCCTTGTCCCATTCTTCCCAATCTCTCCGATTAGCATAGTAACCCTCTCCTTTGAGTCTCCCCCTAACCACATGTCCTTCATTCTCCCATCCCACTTCCCCATTATACTCCCAGTGAATCTCATTCTTTCAGGCTGATACTTTGGGCATTCTAGAAGAAAGTCTTCGACTCGTCGTGATCTGCCCTTAGAACCCGGAGCTCGACTCGGATACATATTTTATACATCCACATAATGGTAATAATCTCTATTTATCACAATAACTCAGTCAAATAAAAACAAATACATTTAAAATCCTGTATTTGTGTTAAAGCCAATTTACACCGTATGTTTCTTCATATCTGTCTAAGTGCATCTGCTGAAACATACCAGCTAAATTAGACATGTATAACAGAGCAATTAGGACGTATCCTATTTCGTCGGCTTTAGCAAACGCAACTAATCAACCAGCGAACAATTTGGGAGTCATATACATCAAGCAGGTTTGGTTTTATGTACAGTCTAAACGCTGACAGCACATCTGCTTTTTTATGTCTGTTAAAGGATACACATGCTTGGACATCACTACTCAGGTTTGGATTATGACCAGTCCACGGCGACTGTTCTGTATCGTACAGTGTAAATTGACCTCCAAGAAACGGGTTTGTAGTTACAGGTCAATATCCACCAGATTGAAATGATATGTTCAATTAATTATTTCCAAATGAAACAAAATACTGCATTTTGATTGGCTGAGAGGTACGGTGTAACTTGCAATCCACAGTGGCTTGTTTACACCGTGTTTAACCACGGTGTAAAAACTAGAATATACAAGAGCAAGTTTTATGGCTCAAAAAATGCCCATTTTTAATTATTAATTCATACCTTCTGCTCGGTTATGTTAGAACAAAAATAAAAATACAGGAAATTGAATATATATGTGCAATAAAATATTACAGATATGGATGTCATTGGAACTGGCCCATTGAGCCAGTTCCAATGACATCCATATTTGTCTGATTTTATTTAAGAAACTTGCAAAGTAAAAATTTTCTGTCAGTTTTTTCCCACAGTGTAGATTAAAGTATTAAGTACACCAAAATGCTCGGAAATAAATCCGTTATCCTTATGTTTTGCAGGGTGTATGGGAATTTACACCGGTTTGAGTTCCCAACCCGGTGTAAATTCCCATACACCCTGGAAAACACAAAGATAACTAATATTATCCAGTGGCAAGTCATGACTACCAATTGAAAAGAGAATACCACATGTTTTGTACATTAAAAATAGTTGTTTTTATTTCATATTATCACAATCAAATAGCCCATTAGCCGGAATTATCTTCATTAACTCGTTTAATAAACACACGACGTCAAAAGTCAACGTGATGTAATACAATTGTGATTGAGTTTGTTTCAGTTTATCTGATCAACTGATTTAAATGTTCTTAACCGAGCTCACTAAAATCAATCAGACCGAATAAAGTACATGTAAATTCAGTAATTAATCATTTATTAATATTATGCGTTTATGTACGTTGCGATGTTTTAATTGATTGTCACCCCTATTTATCTCCGTTGGAATTATTAGATGGGCGAGGAAGATCTAATTAAAAAGCATGTAATTGTTGTGTAAACACCTATGACATCAGTGCAAAATAAAGCAAAGTTTTCTTTTTCAACCTTAATAAACAAAACCAACAGACAGCTTTTAAAGCAAAGTTTCCGTGTGTTGATTTCCATAAACGAAAACAACAGACATCTCTCGGAGCTGTCTTTTTTCGTTTATTAAAAGTTTTAAGAAGCAACTAGGTAAATGTCACTTTATCTTTGTTTAGAGAATGTGTTTCCCAGCTCAAATTGAAAAACTCTTACCCCCAGGGTTTTATGTTAATGGAAACTATAGTGTACGTATTATATGTCACGATGCGCACACGGTTGAAAAAGTGAACAGAAGAAAAGTTACACAACATCAACAGATGGTGAGAACGCTGTTTTCAAAGCAAATGTGTTAAGTAGAGAATAATACTCAATTGTTCAAAGAGATTGCGGGGAAATGTAAAAAAGCTACGTTCTGCATTTTAATACTACTTTACAGGACTTTGCTCGAAGTTTGTGAAATAATGAGCACATCGGTGATACAAATTCAATAACAATGCGAAATTTCATTTTATATTTGAAATCCTCAAGCCCTGACTGGTAAATTTACCCTCAGCTTTAGGAAATTAAGGGAAGCTAATTTTCCTGAAAGTCACTTCCAATGAAGAAAATTACCAGCCACAGAAGGTTGATTTTCCGTGATGCCGAATGTTTTATTATTCATTTCTGCATTTTTCATGTTTCCATTACGTAAAGGGGTGTTGGTTCTCCCTGACATTAATTGGTGTTCTGTACCAAACCTCTCTGTCGTTCTATTATTAATATATCGTAGTGCTAATTATTATTATACCTTTTAGCACGAGATGTATACCTACCGGGCGGAAAGTACGGCATCTTGTAACTGTTGCATGCCACACAGCAAAAGTTGTAGGTTGTCTTCTTGTAGCACTCCCAATTCTTTGTTTTCATGCAAGATGTGGTATGCTTGTCTGATATGCAGTCTGTGGAATAACAATATGAATTGTATTTTATTACATTTATGGAGATTCTACGTGCTATAAACTCATAAAGTTTAGAAGATCTTCGCTGAAACAAACTAAACAATTTTGCTGGTGCGATGAAAAACGTCTTTCGTTTTATAATACTCACAAGTGTAAGTTTCCAAGATGTAAAGCTCGATATCTTTCGTGTGGTTGATCAAGACAAAATTGGTTTTACATTGCGAGATGATGCCTTAGAAATAAGTTATTCAGTCTATCAAACACAAAACACAAAATAAAAAGACAATCTTTAATTTTATAGTGGTTATCCTGGCCTTAAAGTTTGTTAGGATTCGCGAGAAATAGTTTTAATTCTCACGAATTCCTGTTCTTATATATTTAGAAGTTGAGAGTAGCGTTATACCCTATTGATTGCAACATATACATATGTCATAGTGAAAAGCAAAGTTCACATTTATATTCTTACGAAAGTTTAATCTTTAAGAACCCAGTCTCAGTTTGGGGGAGTTCTTGTCATGGATGTACGTGTTGTGTAGTTGCATGTAGCGTTTGGTTGTATTGTGAAGATGGAAAATTACAGAACCGTGGCAGTGGTGTCTAGTGAAGGTTTGACTGCTACTTTAAGACACTAGACACCACTGCTAAGTTAGGTTTTTTTACATTATTATAAGGATGCAAAGACTAAGAACTCTTCTGGCTTTTAAAATCCACATTCAGAATATAGGACAAGAAGTAAATTAACATTTCGAGCGAATCAAAGTTGACTCTTATTGGTTTTCTTGCGAGAATCAATTGTGCGAATCGATTCTGATTCTCGCATGAATTTTATGCCCTTGTTACCGAAATTATTTTATCACGCAATCACCATCAAATACATCATTTTCTAAATAACGCTCAGCGCACGTCCAGTGAATGCGTGACACTAAATGTCAACGTCAGCGTCGTAACATTTTGAGAGAGTTAGATTCGGAAGTTAAATTGTGTAAGTCTTCTCTTATATTTCATTAACTATTCATAAAATACGAATAGCAGACGAAATGTTGCAAAATATAAAACAAAATGCCATGAATAACTAACATTTTAAATTTTCCATCGAAAAATAGCTTATCGCCCCTCACTGGAACTGGCCTGACGATGGAAAGAGCGTATGTCAATAAAATAATGAGGTGTACGATATCAGAAGCAACGCAAAATTACTTAAATGCGTAATAAAATTCTTCGATGCAGATGAATGTTCAGACAATATAATATTGCAAAGAAACAAACAGATATGGGTTTGTTGAAATATTCGGAAAATATTGTTTACAAAATATAATAGAACTTTGCATTGTGATATCGTGTGCGTTGAGTAAATGGTTAACTATCATTATTTTAATATCAGATTTGATTTTTTACACTCATCAAAATGCTTGTCGTTTCGGTTGAAGCTGTATTCGGCTGCCTTAAACTTTCGCGATCCTCGGATAAACTTATTGAGAGCGTACATGTTCAGCATACAATGAAGACTGTGCATTTTGACAATTTAACTACGTGTTGTTCTAGTTTGAATATTCCAGTAATTCAGACACAAAATAATAAATGTAATGTAGTTCCATAATTTAATAATTATACTTTTGAGAAGTCGAATACTGAAATGAACAAGGTCCCTGGCAAATGGGTTTCGAAAATTTTAATGTTCTATAAATAGTGACGTAAACAAATCGTAACCAAACACGCTGTTGTATTATGTTGTTGCACGATACAGATTTTGTATCAGTGACCCCTGATACACACTGTATTTAGGTAATTACGGACTCAATACACACTTATTGTAAGATGAATGTTCTTACAGCCAAAAGAAAAATATGAAAGTTTCATATTGTTCTCTCTTAGTTGGTACTTACTTTCATAAGATGATAATACTTCTCCGCCAATCATAAATTTCCGGGCGAATCGAATCCTTGCTGATAATTACGAATCTTAACAAATATCTTGGCTCTTCGGGTTGTTCACATTGGAGCTTCTTATAACCGTACAATACAGTCGCCGTGGACTGGTCGTAATCCACAGTGAGGTCCACGCATGCGTTTACCAGGTAATAGAAAAATCTTATATTATTGCGTCCGTGAAAATATAGCCCACCCGTGAAAAGTGACCAGTTTACGGCGGTCGTACTGTAAATATTACCAGAATCCACTCACGTATTGTAATAGGCACCTCGAAGCGTCTGTTTCGGCAAAGCAAAAACGGAATATACCAGTTGGGAATCAAAGTAGTTTTGGAAACGGGTCTTTCCTGATCTTTTCTTCTATCATCAGGTCGCATGAGTTCAAGTGACTCTTGTTAGGTTTCTGGGGACAAGTTGATTCGATAACTGCTGAATCAGAGCGACTTGAATCGAAACGAATCATCTGGGCGATATGAATCGAATCGAATCTCGAAGCTTCGCGTGACCCTAGATCATAGCTTATACGAATTTTTATTTAAAATTTCCTTGAACAGAGGTGAGCAAACCGAAGGAATTGAGGCACGCTCTCCACACAGTCCTTATAATCTGTCCCAGTTCACGAGAATTGGTTTTGATTCACGAGAATTGGTTTTGATTCTCGCGATCTCGTGCCGCGAAAATCAATTTGAAGTTTTTTAGAATAAATTATAATTTGAGAGTACTCTTATACCTTTGTGAGTTTAACCCTTTACCCAACGTAACGGCCAAAACCGGCCAGCGCTATTCTCAAAAATCGCCAATTAATTTTCATTATTTTTTTCATTTTTTGTCTCAAAAACATAGGTTATGACCCCTCATTGGAACGAGCTCGTTGAGCTCGTTCCAATGAGGGGTCATAACCTATGTTTTTGAGACAAAAAATGAAAAAAATTAGTTATTCGAGAATTTTTTTTGCATGTGTCGTCTGCTTTTCATGTTAGGTAAAGGGTTAACCAGTACATTCCCCATAGTATTGATACTGATATTGATATATTTTATTCGCAGTATGCAAGAAACATTTACAGTACAGTACAGTAAACTACAAATACGATACATAATGAATATTTCAGAAATAAAGGCGAACATACTGCAGGGGATGACCAGATTGGCTGTCTACCTGTCATCCCCAAATAGTTAAAATCAAACCTCATATTTATATATTTGTCAGAGTTTGAGCCCTTAAGGGCCTACGCTCACTTTTAGTTGTCACATATATAGGATGTCGGTGTTCTTGCTGGTGGTAGTTACGGAACTTGGGGGCGCGCTGCAGTAACCGACTATCGTCAGATCACCGAAATTAAGCAACGTCGAGCCCGGTTAGTCATTGGATGGGTGACCGTCTGAGCGATCGATTCGATGCGATTGTCCACATTGGGGCACGATGACGCCATGCACTAAGGCATACTGCACCGATGGTGCGCATGTCTTCAACCAATCTAACCCCGCCTGTGCTTCAGTGCGGAGTTACGGTGTTGGGGAGCTGACAGCTGCTAGTCGTTGCTCGGTGGTTCTCTCCGGGTACGCCGGCTTTCTCCACCCGTAAATCTGTCGGCGACACGATATGACCATGGATGTTAAAGTGTCGTTAAACCCTAATAAATAACTATAAATAAATAAATAGTTACAGTACGTTGGGTACGGTTTCTAGTGTCGTCATGGCTGCGTATTTAGGTAGCCAAGACTGCACAAGACTTCCTTGCAAAGGCACAAAGTTACCTTATTATGAAGACGCAAAAGATAAGGAGAATTCTCCATGCCTTGTAGAACAATTTCAAACTCTATGACAAGAATCACACAAACATTTTGTGAGAGTCAAAGTTCATTCTTTTTTATTTTATTTTCAAGAATCCTTTGCAAGAATTGATGCTGATTCGCACATGAATTTTGAGCTATAATTGTCCTCTTTGGCAGCTAGCATTAATTTCAAGATGAATGGATCGTACATGTTCTCGTGTTTATTTGATTTTGTACATTTCAAACCACGTATAGCTTCACTTTCGGACGTGATAATCTTCCAGATTCAATTTTCAAGCGGGATGTATCTCCCTCGATTACGTACAGTATGGTCATCGTGAGAATGTCAAGATCCACGCGTGGGCAATATTTCCACGCCTACGTTAACAGTGAAACTCCGACATTTATTTATTTATTTATTGGTGTTTTAAGGTCACATATTTATGCACACTGGCTAATCGTTACCGTGACAGTTTTACAGGTGGAGGAAGACGGAGTACCCGGAGAGAACCACCGAACACCGACGAGCAACTGTCAGCTCCTCAACATTCTAACTCTGTTCAATCTCCGCTCAAACAGGGTTACAGTGGTTGAAGACATGTGCACCATCGACGTGCAGTAGGCCTTAATACACAGCGTCACCATGCCCCCATGTAGGCAACTTGGATAAAGTGCCTTGTTCAAGGACACAACGCGGGTCGTCCCGGATGGGGATCGAACTCGGGACCTCTAGCATCGAAGTCCAACAGTCTACCACTGAGCCACCGCGCCTCGAAACTCCGACATGAAGCAATGAATCGGCATCAAATTTTCCATGAATGAAGCACAGGGTATAATATGGTGCTTCTTTCATTGAATTTTTCCCGAAAACTACTGATTCTTGATTGAGAAAAGCACCCTTCGGCAACTCTGTCCAAGCGTGGATGTTTACCATTCTACGGCGACTGTACTGTAGAATGTCACGTGAGTTCATATACTCCGACAAAAACTCGTGCATTTCTGTAGAGGGCTCAGTAAGGCAATCGAACACAATGAGACAATTTAGACTGTGACAAATTTATGCATACAGGGTTAAAGGAGTTGGAGTCAGGCAAATGACTTACCTACGAGTGGCACGTTTTCTGAATATGTACATGAACCGCCAATGCATATCTAAAAAGAAAACATGTGTGTACATTTATCAAGTCTATATTTTCTAGCATATCTAAAAGGCAAAGGTTAAAATAATCTTATGCGAAACAAAACGAAATTATATGGTCGATTCCTGCATGGAAATAACCAGAAAGTTCAAAGAAACGCCAACCATATGTCCACTACGAAATGATTTAGTCCTGCAGGTGGCGCTCTGTTGAACCCAACGAATGATATATAATTTTTTATCCATATGCGAAAACGAAAGCTCGATGTACGCAGTGCGTTAATAAGTAGCTTCCCTCAGAATCATTCAATGCTAGCACTCGACCGGTCACTCCACCCAACACTTTCTGCTCATTCTATCATTCGTCATTTAACTTTTTTCAGATTCTGTTTTTGCCTAACTCAGAGGGGCAACATTCTATCGATTACTATCTTGCTGTTTTTATTGAAAAAAGTGTTCTTTCGCCAGATCAAGTCAAACGTCATTTTTCTGATTTGGAGACAGCTTACATACGCGTCAGCCTCCTGCTGGATCCATTTTCCAAATCATAATGTATGTTTTACCAATGTAATCTATATTTGTATCTGTGCATACTTGTTGGGAAATAAAATATTGTCAAACAAAAAACGAAATAAAACTTCCATAAACACGGGTCGAAAAAATGTCACGATAAAATATGCCGCTTAAGTGAAAAATGGTGTCATTAGCCAACACAACCAGTTTTCAACAACCTTTGCATTTTAAAAATGTGAAAATCTTGAGGGATGTAAAGTCACTAAGTAAACCTTATCTGTGAATATTAAGCAATCAGAATGAAGTGACCAACCACAAGTGGCAGGTGTTGAATCCAGATTGTTAGACACCAGAATAGGGTCTTTCGAATCGGGATTTCTTTCATTGAATCAAAACTCGAAACGAATCGGGGATTCTATGTCAGCATCGACATCCAATCCGAATCGAATTAGGAACACATTTTTGAACACGTTTTTTATTTTACCTAATTTCCATGCATATACTTATGGTCTGTGCGTCCCGTAGGTAGCACGAGTACTCGGGGCAGAAGCCACGAATTACATTGCTACAGCAGTACTAATAAAGCGGAGCCTGGGATTCCCATACTCCACTTTACAGTACTGCTGTTATAATGTAACTTGTAAGGGGAGACAAGCATGTCGATAAACTTATTGAATCGAAAAACCAATGTGCAATTACTTTTTCATTTCGGCGACACGATTATACCTGTTTATTTATTGTTTTTAAGGTCACATATTTCCGCACAATGGCTAAGCATGACCACGACAGTTTTACGGGTGGAGGAAGCCGGAATACCCGGAGAGAACAACCGAGCAACGGCGAGCAACTGTCAGCTCCCCAACATACTAACTTCACAAGCAGGGTTAGCATTGGTTGAAGACAGGTGCACCATCGACGTGCAGTGCGCCTTAGTACACAGCGTCACAGTGCCCCCACGTGGGCAATGGGGGTGAAGTGTCTTGCCCAAGGACACAACGCGATTGCCGCAGGTGGGATTCCAACCGAGGACCTCTCGGCGTGCAGCCTGCATCTCTGAAAAAGTGCGTCTATAAGTCAGCTTATGACAGTTATGACACTGAGAGGATTTTAAAAAAGCACTTCCATGCATTACTGCAGGTTCAGTGGATTCTGCAGCTCTATGGATAAGCTTTGCGTTACTACATTTCACGAATATTATAGCGCATATGATATCTGACATTTTTATTTGTGTGTTAATAATATAAAGGAGGATTTCTCAAGCAGCTGTCCAATTAAACGGGATTACCATTTGGAATCTCGTAAAAGCAGCTGAGGTTATGTGTTTTTAAGATTAGATCAATATATCGGTATATCAATAACTATCGATATTCCACCATCGCGCTTATTGGTTTAAAATCGGTTATATCCTTTAAAACTTCTCAAACCGTTCAGTTTTCGAAGTTTTATAAATTACCTGTCGAGAATTATGATTTTGATGTACAGTTTAGTATGAAAGATCACCACACGTCCATAGTCACGGGGATCTTATTTGACGACGACGACGATGATGACGACGATGACCATGATCAGGTAACGATGAGGATGACCATGATGATGACGACGACGACGATGATCGTGATGATGATGATGATGATGATGATGATGATGATGACTGATGATGATGATGACTTTGTTCAAGAGTATTGGGCCGCGGTGGCTGAGTGGTTACGGCATTGGACCCTGGCTGTCTAAAGTGTGGTTAAACCTAAATAAATAAATAAATATTCATCAGTATACAATACAATGGCAGAAGACAAAACGACAATAAATATAAATTGAACGAACCAGAAAGTACATACGAACGAAAGATTCAGATGGATTGGTTTAAATATAATCCCGAGTGACAAATATTCCAAATACGTCACAAAGGCATGCCTTCGACGAAGACATGCCTTGACGATGTAGTTCGAATATTAATCAGTGTGAGCTTGAACCATGGCAGGCGGGACAAATCAGGATAACAACTATGCCTCCCCAACCCCAGTCGGTCATCTTCTCGACACCATTGGATACACAGACCAAGGGGTTCTGTGAACAAGAAAACTCAACGCATTAAAATGTACACAGTTTAGCACAGTTCTACAGATACAAAATATGTTGGTTTATCACATGACTCGTCCGTTTTGTTCACTTTAAAACATTTGATATTTTGTTTTCATATTAATCAGTGATAAATAAAGCCTTCCGTCAATTTCATTGGTCAATTTCAAAACTAAACAATTTGATTGGCTGAACAAAATATAACTGGGCCACATTTTCATAATCTGCATAATTAGATTTGGGAGCCTTCCTTGGTCAAATTCAAAACTGAACAATTTGATTGGCTAAACAAAATACAACTGGGTGACATTTGCATAATTTCAGTAGGGAGAATTTACGTTATCTGTCCTATTTAGGGAGGGTTATATTGTATTAATCTTTTACCCACAAGAAAAACGCCATTCATTTTTGTTTATATTTTCACTTTTTTCTTCCAAAACGTAGGTTATGACCCCTCACTGGAACGAGCTCGACGAGCTCGTTCCAATGAGGGATTCATAACCTATGTTTTGGAATACTAAGTGGCTAATTTGTGCGTGTGTGTGTCATATGATAAATAGAATATGAAATGAGTGTTTTTCTCATATAATACTTATGAAACTCGTCCGAATTTTCTGTTTGGGCTCGCCAAAACGGAAAATTCTTAGACTCGTTTCATGAATATTATATGAGAAAAACACTCATTTCATATCCTCTATGTATGTGATCAACATATATTACCTATAGTTTGTCGGATACAATAAACACTGTTTATTACACACCCATTTAATATTAAGGTTTGTCCACGGCATTCTAGGATGTGTGATAAAAATAAACTGTTATTGCACACGTGTGGGATACAGATTTTGGCACTTTTTTAATGTAAGAATGGAACCAGTCATATTTCTGGGGATCCAGTACATGGACCCGTTTCGATGCGATGGGTCATTTATTTCGATGTTGTAAAGTGGATGTTCGCAGTCTGTAGTATCTGCGTTTATATTGTTTCTGAAGAAACTCATGTAATAATGACTGTCCGACCATCAAAAGAAACTTTCCAATTTATTTTCTTAACGTGAACAATACTGACTGACTAAATAACCCGATGGGTTAAAGTATGACATGGAAATGACTCACATACAGTTCAAACTGAAGAACAATGTAAACAGAATATGAAAGCGTCTATGAGTGACGTCATTTCGAGTGAATGACGTTGCGCGAGCAAGTTTCTAGGTCACCAAATCGAAATCCAAAACAATTTGCTTGTCGATATTCACTTGAATTCGTATGGATTCTGTACCCCTGTTAAAGGCTATAACACGAACTTTAATACATTTTGAGCAGGAATAGTGAACAATACGATAATTTCTCTTGGACAATAAGGATATAAATTTAATTTACGTGGGATTAATTGACAATGGCTACTGTAATCTTGACTAAAATCTTAACCAGTCTGTCAGTGTCATTGTCAACAAGTCGAGTAACAACAGTCGCAGGGAATTTGGAAGTCAGATAAACATGTGAGTTTATTTTATAATTTCTCATTGATGGATTTTCCGAATTTACACCTATTGTTTTTTGTGAATGTGTGGTAACTTTTTTGGTGGGGATCACATCAACCGTTCAGATTTCGCGCTGTAAAATTGAGCCACAAAAAGACGGTGAACTGTATTTCAGATGAACAGTGTTTCGTCGATCGAAGTGGTGACGCATTACAATTTGCAAGTTGAAACTTTGAATGGAAGTTCAATCAGCGTACGAAATAACAATAAGACTGGTCTCCTGCTTGTGAAGAATAATTTGGATTTTTGTCTTATTCTATTTCCTTTACTTCTCAGAAGGATAGGTTAATTCTCACTTAGTATTACTGTAAAAGGCCTGTTTTAGAAATTTGCGAAGGTGTGTAATAAATACAGAACTGCACAAGCGTTTGAATGGGTTAATGTTTATCGCACACGTTTGGTTTGGCGCAGAATACCACTCGAGGCTTCGCCTCTCGTGGTATTATTGCTCCCAACCAAACTCGTGCGATAAGCATTAACCCATTCAAACGCTTGTCGGTTCTGTCTATATATCGTAACAGTACTATCAATGCTCAGCCCTACACATTTGATACTACGAGCATTTTCAAATACGTTATACCCAAAAATAACGTTGTTATGTTTTGAAAACTGGAGAAGGCTGAAATTTAATTGTAAATTATTGTGACAGAACCGAGGGTGGGGAGCGGAAAAAATTGCGTGAACATAGGTGGGGTGGGTGGGTGGTCAAATGCCTAAACAGTTAATGCAGTTTTTTTTCCTTTTTCACTGTTATGGAATCTTTTGTGCCCCAAACATTAACAAAATGTCACCAATTGACCATATAAACCCATTTAGGAGCATTATTAAGAAAAGTTACATCCTTAATATAAAAAATGTTGGAGAATTTCACTAAACACTGAGTACAGGGTGGATGGGGGGGGGGGGGGGGGGGGCTGATATTGAACGGAAAAGAATTTCTCCCAAAGTCGACTAATATATCCATTCACAACATAATTCATTCATAATTAGAGTTTTTAATAGAATATTCTTTAAAATGAAGCATAGTATATATAATACTGTCTAATGAGTCCTACTGGCAAGCTGGGGCTGATTTCTCAAAATGAAAAGAAATGAAAATATTAATTTTTATTTCAACAAAAACAAAAATCCGATTTGACAAAAATAAAAAAACCTTTTTGATAGCTATCATGCTGTGCATTGACTTCGTGTACCTGTCACACAATATAGGGCTGATTTGCCGGTATTGGCAAGAATAATCTTCTGAAAATCGCAGGAACCTGTGCATAAATTGTGACGTAAACAGGGAAATCCTTCGTGGTATTACTAAAATATTGCGTGGACTACGGCAAGTGCGTACCACGTAAATGTGCATTACGCGTTTTGATTTGGCGTTCGAGTGACTAAGTTTTGTACACAAAAACGTATAAGAAGGGGGGTCCCAATAATGTCATGGATAAAATATACAGGAAAGGGAGGGCGGGTAAAAAGTCTGCAAAGTAAAAATGTCCACCTATATTGACGCACCCCCCTCCCCCCCCCCCCCCCCCGACAGAAGTGTATTCACCAGATGGTGCATAAACTTTGTTCAGCCACTTTACAGAAGTTGCCTGAGCACTGAGCTGTATACTTTCGAATGGTCATATCGCTTCATTCCTGCCCACCAAGCAGTGTTCACTCTGTCGGGTGCCAAATTAGCCAACTGCACTAAAATATTAGATTTGGCACTAAAATGTCTTTCTTGGCTAAAATTCTAGCACCAAAACGTTTATTTCATTCACGAAGAAGAGGCATTGGGCAGTGAAGATCAAGATCGATGACGTGACAGTATAAATATGTTATTTCTTATTTTGCCAATAAGGCGTTGAATATTGTATTTGGGCAAACTTTCAAGTGGTAATAAAGTATTAGTTTTCTCCAATAAAACTTTGCAGGTTATCAACTTTACAACAGACTGCATTTAATTAAATACACACTTTATACCGTCGCGAGTGATTCGCAACAGTATGAAGTATTTATCTAATAAAGTACTGCAGTTTGTAAACATACGCGGCCTGCTTGGTCCAGTGAATTAACAGTATTTATTTATTTATTTATTTATTTATTTATTAAGGTTTAACAACACATTAACAGCCAAGGTCACATCGTGTTGGTGACAGTTTTACGGGTGGGGGAAGCCGGAGTACCCGGAGAGAACCACCGAGCAACGAGGAGCAGCTGCCAGCTCCCCAACATCGTAACTCCGTACTGCAGCACAGGCAGAGTTAGATTGGTTGCGCACCATCGACTTGCAGTACGCCTTAGAACACGGCGTCATCGTGCCCCCAGGTGGCCAATCGGGGTGAAGTGCCTTGCCCAAGGACACGACGCGGGAGTTAATTAGTAGATTAATCTGTTACAATCTTACGTGCAACAATAGGTATCAGGTATATGTACATTCATCATTCAGACAATTAATTGAATCAGGGGCGCAAATATAACTGAGGTGACCTCCCTGATCAAAGGATTTTGTCACAACTTCCGTTTTCTGTCGGATTTTTTTCCATGACCAATTATTCGTTCATTGTTGAAAAAAATGCCAGTCCATTTTTCAAAACTTAATCAGTTTATTTGGATCAGACAACGAAGTACATCCCTCCCCACTAGGGTTTCGGTACCCAAACAAACCCAAGAATGGCTAAAAATGTGGCACCTGACAGTTTCGGCCCAGGGTGAACACTGCCTGTCAAGGCTTAAGAATATAGACTAAACACATCCTGACACCGCCCCTTCGTGAAAAGACAAGATTTATTCGATTCCAAAATATACTAATATACGAATCAAGAAGCCGATTCGATGTTGATCTCGAATCAGGCCATTGGACTTTGCATCAAATCGAATCTTCGAAGCTTCGCTGGGAACTACTCCTAAAACGTTAGCCAGAAATAAAACTTGGAAAAGTGCGTCTATAAGTCAGCTTATGATAGTTTAGCACAGCTGATGACACTGAGAGGAATTTTAAAAAATAGAACTTCCATGCTGTACTGTAGGTTCAGTGGATTCTGCAGCTCTATGGATAAGCTTTGCGTTACTACATTTCACGAATATTATAGCGCTTGTGATATCTGATATCTTGATTTGTGTGTTAACCCTTTACCCAACGAATCGCCCGCATCCGCCCGCGTAATATCCAAATTCAGCAGTTGAAAAAATATTATTTTTCAAAAAATTTCAACAAAACCATATCATGTGACCCCTCGTTGGAACGAGCTCGTCGAGCTCGTTCCAACGAGGGGTCACATGATATGGTTTTGTTGAAATTTTTTGAAAAATTAAAAAAAATGATATTTAAAATAATAAATTTTGATATCGTCTGCGTTGGGTAAAGGGTTAATAATATAAAAGAGGATTTTTCAAGCAGCTGTCTAACTAAACGGGATTACCATTTGGAGTCTCGTACTGTCATAAAAGCAGCTGAGGTTATGTGTTATCCTGACACACACAAACTAACAGTTCAGAAGCCAGAACAAAATATACCACTAACCTTATGTTCGCCACACAGTGTGTATTCAGAAGCTTCCTTGTTTACGCAGCTAGCGGACGTCTCGAGTCTGCAGTACAGTTTTGCACAAATTGATGAGTAGTTGCCCTGATAAAATCCCTACAACGAGAAGACGTTGGTTTAAACATATTTTATTTGGCATAAGAAGGTTGGAGAACAAGGTATACAACTCAATTAATCCCCATTCCTGAAAAAGAATACATATTTGAAAAAGCGGCATTACAATATGTACAAAATAAAATATTAACCTGAACGGCTAATTAAAAATGCAAAATTGTTAAAACTATCATGAGTACAAGAGAAGTAGAGAAGAAGAAGGAAAACGGTAGTTAGATTATCGTCAGGGCCGTTCTGTATTTCTCTTCTTTGAGTAGTGTGATTCGGGCAGCTGAAAACGCAATGTGCAGCATCCTCTTTCAGGTAACCACAATCACACTGAGAAGTTAAAGAGATAAAGTTGAGGAAACTGTCATGGCATAAATCATTATACCTGATGCGCAGCTTTAAATATAAAATATTCCCTCTTCCATTTCCGGAATAGAAATATCTCGGGGGCTCAAGTACGGGGTCAATACACGAAATAGAAAACTTGAATTCACTCAAAGTGGTGGCGTTTTGAACTTCTAGGGGAAGGTTATTCCATTGTTCAATGGTAGATGAGAAGAAGGGATTTCTGAAGTGTGCAGTCCTGCATTGGTACAATTTTAATTTGGAAGGCTTTCGACAGTTTGGTGTTAGGAGTTCCAATAAAAAAAACTCACAGATCCCAACATCACGAGGCGCGGCAGTTTGTGCTTTACCATTGCCCCTTGTGTTTTCACACCTGCTTCTGCAGCACTCATTTATCTGATATCTTGGTAGAATTTAAGTCATACCTTGTTAATGTTTTACTCATACTCGCTGTTTATTAGCCACAGAACCACGATTGCAAGAAGTCGTACGGGTATACTTTTATATAGAAACCTATGTCTAATAATGTCCAATAGTTTTGTATATAATTTGCACAACTGTATCTGAATAAAAAAATTAAAAAACAAAAAAAAAGGATTCGCTGTATCCTTCCACTTAAATAATTTTCCAACCAATTTACAGGTGTACCACATTCACCATGTTGCTGAAGTTTGTAGATAAGACCCTTGTGACACACTCTTTCTAAAGCTTTAGCTGTATCGCAAAGCGGCACAAGCAGCAAGGTGATTGCCCAAAGAGTGGCAAAGTGTGTGGGAGAGTTCATAGAGTTGGTATGTCGTACTGTGTCCAGGTAAAACCTCGATTGGTGTTTATTTTTTTAGACCATTATCATAAACATGCGTGAAATCTTTTCCTATTATTGAAAGTAAAGACATGTGTATGTAACCTTTGTATTCTGAGGGGCCTTTTTGTTTAACAAGAGGCATTAAATTTTCTTTTTTCCATCCATGTGGGAAGATTGCGCTATCCACACATCTTTGGAATAGCTTTTTCAATGAAACGGCTACCGACTTTGCGGTACCTTTGACCATTTTAACACTGATCATCATGGCGATGAGCTTTGTTGGAAACTTAGTAATTTTATCGCTCATATTATATCGCTTTCCTCAATATTGACGGAGGATAGACGTGCACTGGTTCTGTAGTCAAATTCATGTATGTCGTGATAATTGTCGTTAATCGTTTTATTTTTTAGGAAAGTTTTGTTGAGAAGTTCCGGCTTCTAAGGATCACCAATAAATTAAGTTGGTAGGATTTGTAAAGTTTCCATCATATAGAGGAGGGGGGATTCGGCTGTTTTCAGGTTTATTGAGGAGATCCTTTATGACATGCCAGATCATCCTTGGGGAGGGAGAATTGGACAAACTTACTTCGATGTTGGACAAGGATTTCTGCTTCGCATACTTTTCATTGTTATTCACTTTATTTCTTGCGCCCTTGTATACATTCCAATCAATAGTGTATTTGATATTAAAGCCCTTTTTCTCAAGCGATGGCCACGCCTAAAGTTGGAACGGAGCTCCGAATTAAACCAGTGTTCGTCTCTGGGACGGGCAGTAGTCGTTAACTGCGGAATAGATTCGCCGATTATATATTAAGATAGTATTTACCAAATTCTCTCTGAGCGTTATTAATATCATCAGTATTGTTGATTATATTCATCCACATAGTTTACGAAATTAATATGTTGGCCTTGTCAAAATCCGCTTTTTTATAATTACGAACGACTCTGTAGCAAGGACGTCTGGGGGCCGACACAAAATTAACATACGATTTTATCAATGGCCCTAAAATGAAGTTGACAATAAAGGTACAGACAATAAGCCATTTTAACAAAACACAGTCAAGCCCTTCGATTGTATCAATACAGGTGGACTTGTGTTCACCAAATGTTACAGTCGTATCTGGTTAGCGCTATTTAGAAAACGGCTATTAAAATTTTATTATTTTATCCTTTTTTGGCATTAAACATAGCATATGACTCCTCGTTGATCCGAACTCCATGGGTATTACCCTAAAGTAGAGTTTCCATATTGGTGACGCAGTTGGACAGGTGTTCCAATGTGTCCCTTCATATGTTCAAGTAAAGACGACTGTTGAAGATATAATGATGAGTTGTTTCATACTCTCCGCAGACACATCGGGGCAAACTCGGAAGGAAATATGTAAATTATTCCACGGTCTGGCTGTAGAGGGTAAGAAGGAATTTAGGTGAGAGCTGTTGCGGCAGTGGGGACCGTTTATGTTATCAGTATTGCGGAGCGGGTATTCGTGAGTAACGAAGGTTGGCGGGGGAAATAAAGCTGACATGTAACCCAGGGCAAGGTAATTAAGACTTTACCAAACGTAACGGCCAAAATCGGCTAGCGCTGTTCTCAAAAATCGCAAATTAATTGTCATTATTTTTTTCATTTTTTGTCTTAAAAACATAAGTTAAGACCCCTCGTTGGAACGAGCTTGTCGAGATCGTTCCAACGAGGGGACATAACCTATGTTTTTGAGACAAAAAATGAAAAAAAATAGTTATTCAAGATTTTTTTTGCAAGTATCGTCAGATTGTCATGTTAGGTAAAGGGTTAACCATTTTGAACTAGATCTTCTGGATAAGTTTATGCTTCTCGCTTCGAGTGAGAAGTGTTTCACAGTCTGTTTAGGCTAATATAGCGAGGCTCCAAATGAACTGCATGTAGGAACAATGCCTGAGGCTGCATTTTTTTCTGGCTTCGAGCATTCGTCGTGGTTGCATTTGTCCCATATGGTATCCACGTATTCCAATAATGGGCGTTTGGCAGTCGTCTGTAGCACTTTTGTAACGCTTTTGTAAGACAGGGAGGGCAGAGACCTTCAATTAATCAATCTTTTCTAGGTCGTCGGAACTAAGAGTATCGATTTTACTAAGCTGGACAGCTGTAGTGTCTTTGGAAACGAAACCTGACTGGAACCTTGTCAAAAAGCAATTCATGTCAAGACATTCCCGTCTTCCTTTCCTATAAAACTTTTGAACACCTTACCATCACTTCTCAGGAGCGAAATTGGGCGGTAACTTATTACAAGGTTACAAGAATCCTTTTTTGAAAATTGTCGAAACATTTGTCTTTTCTATTGCGGTGGAAAAATGGTGGAAATATTGATTTAGTGAGGCAGTGTTTGAACATTTCGGCAAGTGGTTTTGCTGAGGAAGAACAATATTCCTTCGGTGTGTGGGACTAATATTGCCTGGCCAGCCGGCTTTCGAGACTTTAAGAGAATTTATGAATTCCTGCTCATCTCCAGGTTCAAATAAATCGAGCAAATAGTCATTGAAGGTCTGTGTTATAAAAGATAGTGGCATCCTCGTGGGGGAATTTTGGTATATCGGTTCGTTGATTTCCCAAAAGTACTTAAGGATTTTCTATCAGGAATGTGGGTGCTTCAGAGAACTTTAAGGGTTTTTACCAGGTATGAGGGGACGTCGTGTTGGAATTCCGAGTGCTTTCTTCTTTGATGAAGTGAAAAGCTTTAGATTCCCTAAGGCATGAAGTTGTTTCATTTATTTTCTTGCAATAATTAAGCCAAACTATTTAGGTACCACTGCGCTTGGTCGAACAATTAAGGAGGCGCTTGCGCTGACGAAAAAACTGTCTTATTTCATTATGCAGCCAACTAGGTTCGTTAGGTCGTGATATAATTAACTTGGCGGAAATGTATTGATTGGTCAGTTTATCGAAACAGCTTGTTAGTCTGATTTCATTGAACATCCACCTAGGTTCGTTAGGTCGTGATGTACTAGCTTCGCGGGTATGCATTGATTGATCAGGTTGTCGAAGTGACTTGTTAGATTATCAACAGTATGGACGAGTTGGTTCTGAAATCAAACATCATCCCTGTCTGTTTTCCTGATACAGTTCTTAAGGTTTGTAAAGTCTGTTTGCGAGAATAGATATATGCATCGCTTGGCACTCACGGAAGGCTTTTTTGCGAATTTAGGCTGGGTCGTTATTGGGCGGCGATAACGAATTAACTCGCCAGTGATTGGGTCACCGACATGCAAAGATACAAACACACGAGCACATTTACATGTGATTAAGTCTCGCAACGAGCCTGGCGTTTTCGTAAAAAGTAACTTTGAAATATATTATAATGGCCCAAAGGATTCTGGACAGGGACATTACCAGATTTGAGTAGATCATCGTTAAAGTCATCGGTTATTATTTTATGGGAAGCGTTTTATTACCTAAGGTTCTTTATACGGCAGTCGAGCTGAAACCTCCGGGTCTCAAACCCCCTATTTGACGGCCGGTAAACGGCTGCGAGGCGGTAGGTTTTTTAACAGCAAATAGGTGCAACCAGATGCTCTCGAGGTAGACAATTTCCAGATCAGCGTAGTGTACGAAGTTCTTTATGTTCTTCAAGTTGACAGCTGGGAGCGCGGTGGCTCAGTGGCAAACTGCTGGACGTCTATGCTAGATGTCCCGAGTTCGATCCCCGTCCGGGACGACCCGCGTTGTGTCCTTGGGCAAGTCATTTTATCCCGGTTGCCTACTAACGCGTACTGCACGTCGATGGTGCACATGTCTGCAACCGCTATAACCCTGCTTGAACAGAGTTAGAATGTCGAGGAGCTGACAGTTGCTCGTCGATGCTCGTTGGTTCTCTCTGGGTACTCCGGCTTCCCCACCCGTAAAGCTGCCACGGCCACGATTAGCCATTGCGCACAAGTATGTGACATTAAACACCAATAAATAAATAAATAAATAAATAAATAAATAGTAGACAGGTATACCACCATCCATTGCAGAGTGGTCTTTCCATATCGTGTCATTAAATCCGTGCATTAACATTACTATTCTGGAGCCATGATTCAGTAATCACACATATTCCATGGTTACCGAGTTTGCATCTTTAGATATCTAGTTTGAATTTTAGATTTTGGATATTCAAGTGGAAACATTTAAGTACTGTCAAGCTGACGCAATGAGAATTTTCTGTGAATGAGTTACCGTGCTGGATGGTACTGAAGACTGGTGAGAGGGCGCCAGGTTGGGTTCATTATCGCCAGATAACAGAACACTAACATAAAGCCAAGAACAAATGAAAAATAATTATGTTGGATGCTGTATCCATTAAGAAATGTTGGTAAAATGCGAATACCTTCTTGTCGAATGAATTACGTCGGAAACATACATGCAGACTGGTGGGGAGGTTTGAGTCGGAATATATACTTACATATAGTAGTGTTTCAAGTGTCTGTCTCCTTGTGTATTTTTCAGCTTTAACGCATGGTAGGCCTATACAAAAATACCACCATGGAAAAAAATGCATCTTGTCTAATATATTTTGCCGAGTTGGTGATTTATTTGTCATGTAATTACTGTTATCAAAGTGGTGACCTCGACATGAGTAATCAGTTTCGATGAGTGCAGGTACAATTGCTCTCCTTCTGAATCGAATGATCGCACATGCCCACAGATGCTACTGTGGCTGATACAAATTTTTATCAGTCTAGACGTTTTAGCTTACATCATGGGAAAATCGATTGATTGTCATGGTGAAATAGTATTTATTTATTTATTGGAATTAACAACACTTTCGAAAGCCAGGACTACCTCGTGTCGGGGTCGTGTTGTTTGGGTTGAAGAAGGAGCCGGTGCGATGAAGGTGGTGGTGAAAATCAGGTAAAGAATTAGTCGCTTTAGAAAAGTAACCTGTTTTAGCCTTTAACACCTTCCCTGCCGCAAACGGCTCTTGTCACCTATTTTATGATGATTATCTGCACGTCCTGGTATGCGCAGATCAAACCTGCCATCTGTTTATTGTAATTAATCGGGGGTACGATCACGCCGTGTACTAAGGCGTACTGCACGTCGATGGTACGCATGTCTTCAACCAATCTAACCCTGCCTGTGCTGCAGTACGGAGTTACGATGTTGGGGAGCTGGCAGCTGCTCGTCGTTGCTCGGTGATTCTCTCCGGGTACTCCGGCTTCCTCCACCCGTAAAACTGTCACGGTCATGATTAGCCATTGTGCATAAATATGTGTCCTTAAACATCAATAAATAAATAAATAAATAAATATTGTAATTAATCAGGTGATTCAGTTCCAGGAATGTTATAAATTTGATTAAACTTTCTCGCATACAGGCGCACATATAGGTCCCCCAAACATAACTACAGAGGGCGTGGCAGTAAAGGGTTAAAACCGAGAGGCCGCTTTTCCGCCCAGGAACATGCGTCGTCATAATTTCATTAAGTGGGGTGGCTGCTAAGGGAATGTGGGGAGTAGACCACTTAATAGTTAAAAGGTACTGCCACCTTAAAATATCAATTGGTCCACCCCAAATAATGAAATGGACTCTTCCAATTTCTGCCATTGAACTGACATGGAAGATACCACCGGTGTTCAAAGGATTACAAATGAACTTGCGTTTTGCCTTACCAAAAGAAATAGAGGTTTTCTAGGATAATCCTGTTGGGCCAAGAACTCTTTATGTAGTCATGATAATTTCCTAAAATGTAATGCCAGACTGGGCATCTGTACTGTTATGACAAAGGATTGAATTGTCATTGTTTTGGCACAAAAAAGCCAGCCTGGCATCAAACTGTTCTGTTCAGTGTGAAACTGCCGATAATGGGTATTATACCAGAAAGACGTGGATAAACCAACCTCAGGGCCAATACAATATAATTTAATTTTGTATATTTAATATCCGATTTGTCGGCATACGATTTGCTGATGTTAGATTTTCATAACCTGATGAATGTGTTTTCCTGCAGTAAGGATATTTTTGCTTTGTCCCCGCCCACATGTCCGAAAAAGCAGCAAATGTGGGTGTGTGCAATTAAGCTGTATTTGTCCAAGATGAGCTGATAAATCTTTGCATTTCATACACCTAAACAATCATTCATAATTGACAATTGAAATGTGAGTCGGTGTTGAAAGGCTACATTTCATTATAATACTGATAAATTAATTTACAAATTAGTCATTGCATCATCACATGAGTTGCTCTTCCGGGTTTCCCTTTTGAGTATTCCAGGACGTGTATTACTCTGTTGTGAGAATAAGAAAGCTGTACAAAGGTTGATAAGGCAGCAGTGATTTAAATGACAGGAGCCTTTACCGTCTCATGCTACATTATTACACAAACAAATATTCTAAATTTGATTATAATAATTGAAATGAATTGTCTGCCGCTTTATCGGAGTATGGATGTTTGATGAGGGGGTTAGGTTGTATGAAGTGCTACGGTTACATACTTCATACATCGCAACCGACCCATGCCACATTTATACTCCGATAAAGCGACAGCTGATTCTTTCAATCCTTATATGAATTATGGTGATAAAATTGCTGTTGTCATTTCGTTGAAAACAGCATACCTCTATCACCCTGAAATACACTTCACACCCGGAGACTGAAACGTTTAGGCAACTATGAATATAAGGTAGTGGTCAGTATTAATTTTATTCCAAGGCCCACAGGGCCGTGGAATTATATTATTACAATTATTCCCTGTGGATACAAAACCTACCCTTCCCCACACGTTCATGGTGTAGACAATATTTAACGGAGTGATATCATGTTAGAATACCTTGTCAAAATGTTTTGTCCTCTTCTTGGCTGTTTGTTGTGGCAGACTTCTTGAGTCCTTTTTGCAGCTGAATTATTTCGTTATCGCCTATTTGCAATTCCCGGAACGCGGTGGTGCAGTGGTTGGAGCATTGGTCTTCAAAACGGAAAGTTCACGGTTCGATCGTAACCCGCAGTAAAAGTAACTGTGTTATGTCATTGGACAGTGCACTTTATCCCGATTGTCCGTGTGGGGGCACGGTTACGTTGTGCACTAGGCCGGACTATGTGTCGATGGTGTTCCCGCCTTCGGCCAGTGCTAATTCTGCTTGTACGGAGTATGCAAGTTGGGGAATCTAATAGTTGCTAGACGCTGCTCAGAAATTCTCTCGGGGTACTCGGGCTTCCTCCCTCCGTAAAAATGCCCCACATAATGTAACCTTGGATGTCTAAAGTGTCGTTAAACCCAATAAATAAATAAATAAATAAATAGACTTACAACTTCGCATAGAGTATTCTTACTTTACACATTTGTGAAATATATATACAGTACGTGAAGAGTGTATTATCACAAAATCACCTGCAGAGTGGAGATTCCACCCAAGCAATAATTGCAAATTTGTTGTAAAGCATAATAAGCACAAGGAAAGTTCCAGCCAATGGAGCGCCGGATTGTACCCGGAAGTCCATTGGCTGAAACAATGTTTATGTTTTTTGTCCCCATGTACAGAATTTGAAAGTGATACTTTGAGTGATAACTCCATTCCCCGGGTGATTTAGTTACAATCTACTATCCATGCACTATATGTATTTGTAATTTTTTTTGTTTGTGTATACTGTAAATAAAGAATGTGAAACTAATAACTCTAAGCACACTTACACCGCATATTGAAGATGATTCGCCAATTTCCCGTTTACACTGTAAATTTCCGTCATGGTATGTTTCTATTTCACTCGATAACATATGTGCACATGTGACACAGCACAGTTTCAGTTTCATACTGTTGTACATTGAACATTCCGTAACATTGCAATTATTCTTCGACTCACCGTATAGACAACCTATAAAATGAAAAAAATAGTCAATAAGTGAATCTCAGAAGCATAAAACGTCGATTCACATCCGGCTCCTTCCAATCGTGGGTCTTAAGTACAGAAAGTAAGAACGGATGAATCATATTCTGGCGATCAGAAATTGATCTGCGAAGTTTGAAAGCTGTATTTTAATAACCATGGAGTTGTACATGTCACATTGTCGGCGCTTTTAGCTCTTAACCCGCTGAGAAATTGTAAGATATTTTTTATCAAATCTATTTGATAAAAATTTCATTTAAATTTAAATCAAGAAATCATTGAGGAAAATCTCCATTCAATTTACAGGATGGAGATTGGATTAAGTATGCCCAAATTATACATATGCCAATGGCATGATAAATCCAGTCCTGGCAGGGATGATCCTCCAGCAGGACGCAAGGAGTTAAAGAGAAAATGATGAAATTTGAAGTAATGTAAAAACGTCAGAATCGGCGCTATCTCGAGAAACAAAATATAGCTGTCTCCTACTGTTTGGACTCAACAACATACTGAAATTTCATGAATACCAGACCAAGACGAATTGTTCCGACTTCTGGCCGTATGACGTCACTTCAGGGATTATGAATTTCTCTGGAGTAAACACATTTTAGTTATGGTTTTTATTGGAGATGGAATATACAGAATGTGAAAGGTGGGAATGGGGTGTGGGGCCTTGATACTTACGTTAATATTAAATTGAAACTTTGAAAATCGAACATTTTATGTCCACATCGCTCTCATCGTAGGCAGAATTTCTCATTAGTGTGCCGTGAGTGTGGCTTAAGGGAAAGTACCAGACATTTTGGTCTGACGAATAACAAAGAAAACAGAAAGAAAAAAAAGCTGGCGATCGCTGCAAGATATTTCAACAACGTTCCTTGTAATTCAATTTATTAAAAGTGTTATAACAGTTTGACTAAGCTGGCAGCCTATTAGCACCTTTGTAATGTAATAGATTAAACCGTTATAACTGTTTAGTAAACTGTTATAGCAGTTTTCTAAACTAGTAAAAGAATTTAGTTAAATAGTTAAAACATTTTGTAAAATTATTATCGTCCCTGCGCGCCTTCGTCGCGCTAAAACCTTTCATTCATTCAAAATTATTAAATTGCAATGAGGTAATACGTTGCCGTACCGATCTCGCTAAGCTGTTTGAAAACTAAAATGGATGATATGAATCACTGGCGTTTAACAAGCTGTGGTAATTAACCAGGAGCCAATACTATAAAACTTTTACAATTGAACTTTGCAGAATTGTATTTTCTACCTATAAATACAGCTGACTAAAATGAATCATTAGTATTTTTAAAGATATGGCAATTTGCCAACTGGCAAATTGCCACATCTTTGAAAATGCTTATGGTTCATTTCCACCTATTCAAAGTCTAGGATTGTCCTAGAAAATATTGTTCTAGAAAATACTCTTGTAAAAATTTTATAGTATTGGCCCCAGGACTAAGACTATTAAATATCTACAATTGTAATTTTTGTCTCTAACTACATTTTGCAGACATTAATTATTAGCGTTTTGAAACACGTATCAGTTTACTGGAAGGTAAATTGCTACGTCTTACAAAGCACTAATAACTCAGTTCGGTCATTTATATTCACATGTACAAAATAAAATTCTGGAAATACAATTGTAAATGTATATAGTACTGAACCCTGGAAGTACATGTCTTTAAACTGCTGATGCTTCCCTGGCAGTATGTAAATTGTCATGTCGTTAAGCTGTTGTTACTTCTTTTTCGGCCTTTATTTTCAGTTCACAGGTGAAAATAGAATTCAGTAAAATACAATTGTTAAAATAATACAGGATTGTTCTCGCCTCTTATTGTTTTCATGGTGAAGTACAACAACTTTGAACGGAGCCTATTGCTTAAAGACCCTACATATTTAACAGTAGTTTTACGATTTAAAACTTGAAGTCAGTGGGTTTTCAGACTTCAACGGCATTTTGAAAAGGCATTTTGTGAAGTACACACACTTTACAAAAAGTGAAGCAACCAGTTTATCATATAGACACAACATTTTCACTCAACCTTCCCCACAATCCGTCCATACATTACTCCGTTTGAATATGTTTTTTTCTGATTTGTCTTTCTGTGACTTATCCACGTCTATTCTGATAAAGTATAAGATATAATTTGCTCTATCTTCTTTTCCCAAATAAATAAGACCACTCAATAAAAAGAATTTATGATGCTCGTTCCTCTCAAAGTTTCGTACACGGTGATGAAAATATTCGATATCCGAAACAATTTAATTAAAAACGTTTATTGGATTTGAATTTGAGTCGAATTCGGACAGCCAAATATGGAATTTTCGAATATGGTCACGAGAGCCATGCAGAAGGTATTGTTTGTGTTTACCTATAAACCCGATTAACTAATATTCCATATTATTTTGATTACCATCTCATATCTGTTCAGGTTTGTGAAGTTAATAATAAATATAATTGTTGAGAACACATGGGTAAGCATGCTAGTGCTTTATATGTTCCTTCTGAATTACAAAAAAAAAATAAATAAAAGAATAGTTTTTATTTGTTGTGCCCACATTGGTAAGCGTGCTAGTTTCTTTTCATCTCTCTTCCAAACTATAAAAATATAATATACTTATTAAAATACCAAAATATCGTAACTAAAAAATAACTTAGGCCTTTTTCTCCATTAAAAATACAGAAATTAACTAAAAATTATTTAGAACTTTTCTCCTAACCCTTCAAAAATGGCTCAGGGCTTTTCTCCGCAGAAGCAAGTTTAGGGTTTTTCTCCTTAGGACTTATCTCCACCAGTGCTTTTCTCCACCAGGGTTTTTCTCCGTCCACCCCATGGCATGCCTTCGACGAAGGCATGTCTTGATGATGCAGTTGGAGTATTCCATCCGTCGCGACTTGAGCAATCACAGTCGCGACAAATCAGGCTTACAGCCCACCTCATCTTCGCGACGCTCCTTGCCTCAATATGCCACATTGATGACGTAGAAAAAAGTGTGCAATCATCTATACTCGATGTTCCGGCGCATATTCGATTCGAGTGGGTTTTTTTTTCTCTCAGGACGCCACTTTCACATTGCCATTTGACAGATAATCGTTGCATTTAAAGATTGAGAAAATTTAGAAAGAAGATATCTCGAGAAATCTATATAGAAAAATTGATTATTTAACGAAACGAAATTTACAATTCCTATTATTTCAAATCACCCAGTGACTGCAGTGAGTTCATATTTTTCTAAAAGATGGAATTGTTATCCTCTGCTTAAATCGAACCTTTGATGGGTCTTGCTTCCTGAGAGTATGAACATACGCCATTGATGCACATCTGAAAGATAAAACAATACAATGGTCAGGACGTGCCGCAGAAAAAAATAGAATGTTACTAAACCAGAAATAACAAAAGCTATTGATGAAAACAGTTTATACCCCCACTCTAGTGCTGGACCGATGAAGCAGAAATGAATTAAAAACAAAGTAAGGACAGTAACTCTATTGAAAAAATAAGGGCATTTTTTATATCGTGTGCAGAGATGGTTTGTCACAAGAATTACTGATACCAAATTTCATTTAATTATATCCATTCATAGCTGAAATATCGCTGCGTACGAAAATAACATGAACAATTGACAAAGTAAGGACGGTAACTCTGGTGACAAATACACAAGCAATTCTTTTATAACATTGAAATAGCATTCATTTTGTCACAAGGACCCCTCATACCACATTTCATTCAAACCCATTCACTCATTGCTGAGATATTTATGCGGGTGGAAGAAAATAATGAAAAATTGACCAAGTAAGGACCGTGCAGTTACAACTAGAAATCCTGTCATGAAATGCACACAAATAGTACGTTGATCTGCGCGTTAGTCTACGCGTTATGACAATAGTAAGGCTATCAAATTCTGTACACACGGCCTGTGCACAAGCACTGTTCCAGCGAATGGACCTCCGGGTATCTCGGAGGTCCATTGGCAGAAACATTGCTTGTCCTTGCTACGAGTAACCAGAAGAACCTGCAATGCTTTGGATGCTATTCGATACGGCAATTGCGCGCAATTCCTACACGCAATTAAGCGTAGATAAGCGCACAGTTTGTGACAGGACTTCTAGTTTTAACTGTAACTCTGGTAGAACACACGCGGCAACTTTTTTTATAACAGGCACATGAGCCGCTTATAACAAGGATCCATTGTGTCAAATTTCATTGAACTCCATGGATTCGCTGCTATGATAACGCTGGCGGACGGACGGACGAACCGACGAACGGACGGATAGACGGCGGATGTAATCCAGTAGATCCGAACTCTCGAAGATGGGGATATAACTCCAAGAAACAGAATTAATCGAGTCCTGATGTGATACAACCACTGATCTCAAAACAGTTGGATTGTTTGGGCACTCATTGGTTTCATAGAGAAATGTGTGTTACCTGCTGCCGCCATATCACGAGGCAAAATTGTTGTTCGAAGCAGATAATGCACAACAATATTTCTGTTTCTACATGTACAAAGTTCTCAGTTTTCTGACGTCACGCCACTGCAGATCGCGTTCAAAAGAATAGACATTGAACAAGTGAGAGATGTGTACTCAATACAAATTGAATATTTTCAACATATTTCAAAATAAGTGCCACTTTTGAAAAGTTGATACCGTGTTTCTAGTTTTAGTACAATGTAAAACACCATGACCTGCGATGAAGGGAAAGCCGTTACACTGTTACTACAGCCACAGCGTAACAGCTTCAGCGGCATCAACTGTCACCGCTGAGTGGTGCTATTTGGTAGATTGACTTGCCATCATCTTGAGGTTGACTGGCAGGTAGGGAGGAGTGACAGAGTGACAGAGTGAGTTGCAATGATTTTTTTGCGGACGCTACAGCAATGCAGTTGTATAGGGATCAGTGAATAAAACCGACTTTTTCGGAGAACGGGTCATCCGCTTCCATTGTTTTGAGCTTTTCGTGAATTCACTTATTCACAGATGAGCTTTGGTATCTCTCTCTCCCTCTCGCCATTCTCATGGGAGCAGCTTCTGAAAATTTTCGGTGTTATTTGTAGGAACTTTGCCGGACATAGTCATTATGAACTCCCCAAAAAGTTTTGACTCTTAACCTGTTACCCAACGTAACGGCCAAAATCGGCTAGCGCTATTTCAAAAAATCACCATTCAATTTTCATTATGTTTTTTATTGTTTTTTTCAGAAACATAGCTCATGACCCCTCATTTGAACGAGCTCGTTGAGCTCGTTCCAATGAGGGGTCAAAAGCTAGTTTTTTTTTAGAAAAAAATGAAAATATTTAGTTATTCAAGAATTTGTTCGTCTCCTTTTCGTGTTAAAGGGTTAAACAACCTTAACGGTTGGGAATTTACTAGAACAAACTATCTTTTTATGCATATGGCCTGTTGTAGAGATTATGTTCCCAAAATTTCGAAAGGCTGGGGTTCAAAATAAAAGGTAAAGAAAAAAACCCGTAAAATTAGCATCGGTGGCATCGGGTGTCCCAATTTGAAATGAAAAAAAAAAACAATGGTGCAGAACTGGACATTGCCACACATATGTATGTATGTAACAGAATCTTGTATAAACAGGCGTTAACCTGTTTTGGGTGATTCTCCTCAAAGCGTATAATTTATTTTATCCTAGGCGATATTTTTTCCCCTGCAACAAGGTCTGCGAAATGAGCGGCCAGAAAATAGTAATGGTACATTGAGTAGAGCCCAGTCTGCTGAAGACATATAATAACAAGAGTCCCCAGGGGGCCTGAGGGCGCTTACCTTACAAGGTAGACTAAATATCAACCCAGGCAATTGATTTCAACAAGTCGCATCTGCCCCTCCTAAGAAAAGCTTATACCAAATATCCAAAGATTCAGACTGGTGGATCTAGAACAAAATATTTTTAAAGAATATTCCTCGTATTGAACTAAGTTATAATTCGGGCTCCCACAGGGAGCCCAAATATGAACCCAGGAACTTGGCTTTAACAAACTTGAATCTCACCCTCTGAGGATGTTGCACACCAAATATCAAAACATTCCAACTGCTAGATCTGAAGAAGATTTTTAAAGAAAATTCCTCATTTTGAACTAAGTTACAACTCGAGCTCCCACAGTGAGCCTAAATATGGACCTAGGGACATGGCTTGAACAAACTTGAATCTCAACCCCTAAGGATGCTGCATACCAAATAGCAAAACATTCCGACTGCTGGATCTGAAGAAAAAGATTTCAAAAGAAAATTCCTCATTTTGAACTAAGTTATCAATCGGGCTTCCACAGTGAGCCCAAATATGAACCCAGGGACTTGGCTTAAACAAACTTGAATCTCACCCCCGCAGTACCACGAGTGAGATACGCATCGGTCTATTTTTTCTACATGTAGATTCCTGGTGTGAGAGAGGAGTTACCAATCCAATTCGATTGTGTGTCGACCGTAAAAGGCTCAGATTGCATCAAATCCTCGACGGGAGAACATTCTGGAAATAAAGGAGCTCCTTACATTTTGATTGCTTTGGAAATATCAAGCCACATGGGATGTTATCTGCTTATATATACTATTACTGTATGGTCTGTATGTGGACGGAAAGTTTTCAGAAGCATGTGGCATTGGAACTTGTGATCAGCGTCTTATCAGAGATAACACCACTGACCATGAAGTAACACCACTGACTTCCATTAATTATAAGAGTAATCATAAAACAATTAATTAATGAAGCATCGGATACAACCCCGTGCTTCATTAATTAAAATGTTGCTGCTGCTGATTTTTATTATCCAGTAAACGCATGCGTAGACATCACTGTCCACGCGTGGATTACGACCAGTCCTTGGCTTCAGTACTGTATGAGCCGATCGAGTGGACAGTGCAGGACACACAGACAGACTTACAATTGCTGTAATTACCCAACGACGTATAATATTACCACGCTCGGAGATGTAAACAATTTACTGTTGATCAATTTACTCATCCAATTGTCTCCCACAAGGTCGATCAGTGTGCAGGCGACCTCACCTCTGTAATACTACTGCACCCTGCCCCGGATATCCGAGTACAGGGATTCCTAGTACAAGGGATATGAGTCTTACATTACCTGGATGTGGCTGTTCTGAAAAGAACATTTATGAACGCAAACTTTTTATTCATTCAATGATAAAATACTGGTTCTATCAAGCAGTGTGAAGCAAGCAAATAAAACAAAATAAAAATTGTGCATCTCATCAGTGGATTCCATATAGCCTTCTACTCTCTGGGTTTATTCATAGTCTGTTGATGTCTTGACAGGTGTTCAGTCTTTATTGGAAAAGGATAGAAACCTCCTCCCTGATTTCACTGGCTCTTTGATGATTCGAACGATTGCATCTTGGCAATAAATGTTTTGATCTACCCTTTCTGGCAAAACATATTTATTCAAACCTATTTGTTTCATGCATTTAACAACATATTCGTCTTCTTGTGCATTTGCTGAAATGATTTTTCCAGGGTTGAGAAATTTGTCATATTCTACCATACAATAATGGCCCTCAGCTAATTTAACAGATTCTTCGCTGCCAGCAACTACAGGGGTCAAAATATCCTCCCAGTCAGATTGTGACATAATTACATCTTGGGTGTTGAAACATGTGCATTTTGTAGGGCACATACATGTTAGATCTCTGCACGTGATTTTCCCTCGCGTAAGAACGTTAACCTGGTGCAACTTCATGGTTACTGTAACATCTTTAATTCCGACAGCCTCTACATCAATTTCTTCAGATTTCTTTTCAACTTAGCATTCCGGCACAAAGTATAGATAGGATATATCTGAATGAGAAAGTATGTCAAACAATGCACGCTAATCGGGTATGTTTTTCCCTTGTTTAAAATTGTCAGCAGTTCTTTTAACAGCACCTCCAATGCCATCATGTACTCCCTTACCGTGTTATGACTCGAAAAAAATCCAATCTACTTTCTGAAATCCAAGATTGAAGGGGTCTCTTGACAGGAGAAAAAGTTTAGCTTCTGTCTGTATTGTGTTGTTGGTCCATCGCTGAAGAAAATCAAGTTTGTTACCTCTTGATGTTTCTGTTTCATTGTCAACAAAACTGGTTTTAAATGTGCCCATATTGCAGGTGGGTCATGTTTCCTACTATCAGAGATAGTGCAGAACTCTTGCGTAGCACTGTTGGTATATACCATTCCTGTATGAAGACCAGCTTGATTGTGCGCCAAAATGACTTGACTGCATTTCATTTGAGTGTTGACAATTGAAATTCTCAATGAAGTCAATGTGTATTAGTGCTTCATCTGCTGCGATGTTTCCATTTGAGGCTTTGTACAACTTATATTGGTGACGGATGTTGTGGACGTGACGTTTAAATTTTGTCATTTGATGGCTTAACATTGATGCTAGTTCCTTCTCTGATACATGCTTCTCAACCTTGACTGTTCCGTCCTCATTGATTGTATTTTCCCACTGGTGACAAATTATTTCATCATCAGACTGTTCTTTGCACAATGTTGTCTGTCTACCATTACATTCCTCACACAGATTTGTGGCACATTTTTCGGATTTTTTGTCGCACATCAGGCTGACCATGAGGTCGCCAGGATGTGTGTTTGTAGCAAACCGCATTGTTTTAGTTTCGTGGCAACCAATTTACTGTTTTCGTGAATTTTACATTGGCACGCATCTCTATCAGATGTCTTTGGCGCACCTACCCAAAAGGGTTTGAGACGACAGAATGCACTATACCCGACATTTGCGTCAGGAAATTCTATGTTGTAGTTCCCGTATAATGTCTCCATCGTATCACACAGAATTCGTCTCTGTTTCTTAATTTTGTGTTTTGTGATGGTGTTCCCCTTGCCTGGCGCAACACGACTGTGAAATGTCTTTATTAGAAAGCACGTCGCTGTCCCTCCCAGTCCGCTGTGTCATCTTGAGTTGTCGTTGGACAAACGTTTTCATTGTGTATTTAGATATCAGTTTTATTACACAGTCTATGTGATGTAATTTGCTTGTGTTTATATGAGGAGTATTCTTTGTACTTCTTGGAAATGTCTTCCAAAATACTAAAGTGGAAAATTAGATGCTTTTTAACGTTTCGCTGGTTGGTTTTAAAATTCCGAAGAAGTTTCCTTGTTTCGGTTCTTGGGGTATCTGTTTTGTTGCCCTGAAGCTTTTTTGCATACGGAGATACCTCACCCTGCATTTATTTAGTAGTTTCTGCTCCTCTTCACTTTTATTGGTCAGGTGGACTATGGTTTGTTCCTTTTCTCTAAGTTTTCTTTTCAATGTTCTAACTCTGGATTGCATTCTGAAATAATCAGTAAGAATAAAACGTGTAAGATTTTGAACGGTAATACCTGTTGGGAAAATGATGTGATTGGCAATGGGGTCCTCGTGACAGTTTTGGAAGGAATATCACATCATTAGAAGGAGCTTAAATGTTCATGTTATAAAGTATAAGGCCAAGGTATTGTTGAGTTGATCTCAGTTGAATACCAAATATCACCCAAACCCAATTACATTTGTTTGTGTTACATGTAACACAAACAAATGTAATTAGGTTTGGAGGATACACACAGCTGGCGAACTACATCCGCACCCACTAAGTGCTAACAGACTGGAAAAACATACAGAAGTGGCGTTTGGGTTATATATTGGGTTTTAACTAGACCAAGGCATTAGTTAGATGGGTACTGGCTGTTGCATACACATACAGGGGAAGAGAATCTGTGTCGAATGCTCAGGCGAAGCCGGATCAAAAATGGGTATGGATAGCCTTGTTTGTAAATGGATCAGTCAGCTGCTCGCATATTATTTTTGTGACAAAAGTAAATGTAAATGCCGTAAAAAAATATGGAAAGTATGGTCAAATACCCTTAATTGCGATTGGGCGTTTATTTTCACAGAACCGGCATACAGAACGCCCTGTAAAGTTTTCCAAGATATTGAAAATGTCAATACCTCACTTGATGTGAGTATAAAATTATTGAACAGTATTATTACCGATAACAATGACTGACACGGCTAAGTAATATTCTACTCAAAGTTTGCTGAGCACCAAGTATACCCAACTACACGTTTTACGTTTTAGTTGAAATATTGTTATGAAAAACGTATATACTTTTTATTCAATTATATCTTTAATTATTTAAGTACAGAAATTAAGATTTTATTTGTGTTTGACATTATTTTTTAGCTTTTGAATACGATAACCATGGAAAATGGATATTTTTGGTAAAAGAGGAAATTGTTCAATATGCCAAAAAGTTGACGGAGCGAACTGCTATAGCTTCAATATCGACTATGAGACCCATTAATGTTAATTACAGCTTGACAACGCCTTCTCATGCTCCCAATCAGGTTCCTGGTGGTCCCTTGTGGGATCTTGTTCCCTTCTTGGATCCGCATAGCACCAAGCTCCTGGACACCTCTTGGCTGGACTGGGCGGGTTGAAATTGCAAGCTGCAACTCATTCCAGACATGTTCGATTGGATTGAGGTCAACGGATCTTGCTGGCCAGTTCATACGCTAAATCCCCCCCCCCCCCCCTCTGTCGGTACTCCCCGACGGCATGGGCAACATGAGGACGGGCATTATCGTCCATCAGAATGAATCGATCACCCACTGCACCTGCATACAATCGTACGTGGACATCCAGAATCTCATCAATATACAGTTGTGCAGTCAATGTAACACGTTCAATGACACAGAGCTCTGTACGTCCATCCCAGTTGATGCCGTCCAAGACCATGATTGACCATCCACCATAGCGGCCATGCTCAGCAATGTTGGCTGCATGGAATCGCTCTCCTGGTATTCTCCATACTCTAGAATGCCTATCTGTGTGGTCTAGGCAGTACCTTGACTCATCTGTAAAAAGGGCAGGTTGCCAATCTTCTCTTTCTCTTCCTCGTCTATCCAACGTGGTTCATAGCCCATTCATATCGTGCCTGGCGCTGGTTCTGGAACAGCGGAATACGAATACATGGTCTTCTCGATCAGAGACCACCTTCGTGCAACCTTGCCATGATAGTCTGCGTCGAAATATTTACCACGGATGCATTCTGAAGGTCACTGCGAAGCCTGTTTGCTGTGGCAAAGCGGTTCCTACGGGCCTGAATGCTCAAAAACCGGTCTTCAGATGCAGATGTTACCCTGTCTCTGCCACCGCCATGCCGTCTTACTGGTGTGCCATACTGCTGCTATCTTGCCCAGGCTCTGGTGATCACTGTCTGGTGCACGCAAAGGGCTTCACCAACCTGGCGATGGGTAGCCCCTTGCTCCACCATCCCTACAGCCCGCCACATTTCTGCTTCAGACAAATGACTTCATACATTTGCATTTGCCATATTCAATCATTAAATCACAGGGGTTTGCGTTGAAATGAAGATTAAATACGCTATACATGTCAGGTACATATAGACAGTACACGAAAACATCATGAAATCAGGGGGTACATGCTTTCCATGACTATCACGAAACGTCTGCCTGTCAATAGAGCTAATGCAAACACTGGGGACCATCGCAATACATTCCTCAATCATATCCACCAAAAATATCGCAAATGTGTGAAAACAAAATTTCACAATGATGTGTCACATATTTGGTGCTTAGCAAACTCTGAATAGTATAGATCTAATGATAAACCTTTTTTAAATTTGGTCTTCTTTTTGTTAGGGTGGTGGTGATGCATGTAACAAAATTAAGTAATATCATTTTGGAGGGTGTTGCCAGGAGTGCGGAGCCGTGGGGGTGGGGGTTGAGGGTATGGGGCACAAACTCCAATAATTTTCCAGTCGAGACATTATTTTGTGGATTGGAGATTTAACCCTTTAACTAGCGTAACGGCCAAAACTGGCCAGCGCTATTCTCAAAAATCGCCAATTAATTTTCATTATTTTTTTCGTTTTATGTCTCTAAAACATAGGTTATGACCCCTCATGGGAACGAGCTCATCGAGCTCGCTCCAATGAGGGGTCATAACCTATGTTTCTGAGACAAAACATGTAAATAATAGTTATTCAAGAATTTGTTTTTGCAAGTGTCGACTGCTTTTCATGTTAGGTAAAGGGTTAAATATCAGTTCGCTCTTGCGGGTAATCATGTACTCTCTTACAAGACTACATTTTCGTCTTGGACTGATGTCATACACGCACTAGGTCTGATGCAAATGGGGGGGGGGGGGGGCTGTTGCTGATTGTGGTTATTGGGGTACCAGCATAGTCAATTTTGAGTGCGGTGCTAATTAAGTTGGGAAGCCCATGCATCACGAGCACTGCATGAATTTATCCACAAAGGTTTTTTTTTATATCTAATTCCCATAGATAGTTATTCCAACTGCGTCATCATGGTGTGCCTTCGAACTCTGAAGCATGCCTTGATGATGCAGTTAGAATATTTCTCTAGTCGGGATTTGTGTCGATCATGACAGTTGGGACAAACTGAGTTCACCGCCACCCCCAACCTGTCATTAAAACCTAACCCAAACGTCAATTCCCTGCATTATCAATTTAGAGTGGGGTGCTAATTAAATAAGAAGTTGCAAAGCAGCATGACCACTACAAGCATTTATCCACAAATTTCCAAAGTTTGTTTTCTATAATTCCCATAGACAATTATTCCAACTACGTCATCATGGTATGCCTTCGGAATCTAAGGCATGCCTTGATAATATTTCTCTAGACGGGATCTGAGTCGAGGCAAATTTGAGTTGGGGCAAACTGAGTCCCCCCTCAATCGGTCATCTTAGCAATGCCACCGGGTGTCGCGTTGTGTTTGTTTAACGGCCCTCGATGAACGCTAATAACATTCCATCATTTTAAAATTTCTCGTGGGGTCGTTAATATTCCGTTAGTCATCCAAAATTACGCTTTGTTACATTCTGATTGGCCACAACAACTTTGAGTTATAATAATATTAAGTACACCGCCTCGTATCTACAGTGCACACTCGGATCCGAAGGCATTCGGTGGGGAATGTCTTGAACTATTAGTACAACAGATTCTTCGCGCGGTCTATTCAACTCACGAATATTGACGGAAGCACAATTGTTAAAAGCTAGTGATCTCCATGTTGTACAGAAAACCTTTTGAATATGTGGCCAATTATATTATGTTTGTTAAGAACACTTAGTACACTGTTCTGTCCTCTATACTTGTTCTTTTTAGATTGCACGGTATCGCATTTTCGATTTTTGGACACAACTGAGGACACATTCAGGGGTCTCTTTTTGGCAGAATTATGTTTCACTCGCCCACGGACGACTGCTTCTGTGGGGACAAAACAATGCAAGCGATTGCGCATCTTGATCGTTTTTTCTTCCCGTGCCGTTTGCGGCGTTAGCATATCAGGGAATGTGTCATTTGTGTGCTAACCAAACCAACACGCAGCATTGGCTTAACTTGCGCTGCATGTTGTACCAGAAGTTTAACACTATTACATCATCCAGTGCACGTCACGATATCGTTATGTGTTTGGCGGGATACCTTTCCAAAACAAACTTGTAATAGAGTTACCCGTACTCATACTAATGGAAGGGAAGCAGACTATGCCCCTCCCCCTCCTCCCCCATACATTTACCTATTAGTGGCGTGTAGAATGTTGTGAACAATATGTGATGGTGCGTGCATCCACTACTCCCTTTCCCTGAATCCTGGGTCCGTTATCAGATATACCTCAGCGAACGCGACACAAACCTTGATGACTTTTCCGATAGCTGATCACAATCAACTGGTGACAGAGGAGGAGTTGATAGACTTGATAATGCAGCAGACTGTACTTTCTGTGTCATTCTAGATCATCGTTGGTCCTTTCTCCATGTCGCTGAACACTCTTTTCTCTTTCCCCTATATCATGTATTGACTTCCTTTTCCCTACTGCTAAGTCTGACTTATATTTTTCCTGCTTGGTCTACAAGTACTTGGCTCTTCTCTCGGGGTCTCTATCCCACCGGGCTCTGTAGTTTGCTTGGATGTGTGCCCTGGTCAGTTTGCTGGTTTTTGCCACAGTTTCTGTAATATAAAGGAAAAACAACTTGAATTAGATCACATATTCTCCTTGTAACTCGGTGATTATTTCAATAAACAAGATAAAGTGAAAGGAAAACATCTTATTTTTCATATATTGCCCCTGGAAAAGGAAGACAGTCAGTGGTGTTAGCTATTGGTCAGTGGTGTTATTTTCAGAATTAACACCACTGACATGGAAACACCACTGACTTTTCAACGACATTTAAAATTTTCTCCCCGGTTTAAGCTGGTGAGGTCGTCTGACTTTTTGAAACGAGAAAATAAACTCCCAAATACATCATTTACTGTTGTTTTTGTCCACAAAAAGTGATGGGTTGTGTCGTCATTCTGATTAACACCACTGTCGGAAAAAAGTAAAAAAAAATATTTACCTGTTTTGGGCGTCTTTTTTTGTAATTTTCCTCTTTAAATTGTGAGAAATAACAGCTTCACATTGCAAAGTCACCTCAGGAGAAGTCACTCCACTCTTCTGCTCTTGAATTGAAGTAGCACTCATCTTCTTTTGGTAACACCACTGACCAATTTTCCAGTTACAGATACACCACTGGACTGATAATGAAACGCGTAATCTTCTTGATGTTTCCCTATTTGTTTTGAGAAACAGGATATCTTGAATTCACTTTCAGGGCAATTTCACGGGATAGCAAACTCGTTTTATAGACTAAACATTGAGTTGGATACGGAGAATACCCATCTGCACAGGTAACATCAATGACTCCTGGTGAGAAGTGATTTAAAGAAATAAGGTCACATGGATCTGAGAAAAGGGAACAGCATGTTATTTGTTGGAACCAACTTTTGTTTTGAGAAAATCGAGATAAGTATCGGAATTGGTGTACTATTGCCGGATATTTTATTTTATTTTATCGTTTATTATTTAACGCAGTTGATAGTTTAGCACATGGAAAATGTAGCTGCAAGATATATTCGCCACACGATTCGACGCAAGCTCTTTGACCGCCAGACATATTCTATAAAGATCGAATGCTGTTATGGTTTGTTTGTTTATCCGACATCTCTTTACACAAAAAGATATAAAGATATTTTTTTCCAATTGGGGTTTAATGACATTTTCTGTAGCCAAGGTCGCCTCGTGTCGGAAAGTTTTACGGGTGGAGGAAGCAAGAAGACAAAGAGAGAACCACCAAGCAGTGGAAAGGAACTTTCAACCTCCCGACCATACTAATTTCGCACAAGCAGAGTTAGAATCAGCTGAAGACATTTGCATCAAGAACGCCTTAGTACACAACGCCACAGTGCTCCCACTTGAGAAATCGGAAATTAGTGGCTAGCCCGAGGACACAACACAGTTACCACTGGCGGGGATTAAACCCCGGTGTTTCGGTGTGAAGTCTAGTGTCGTAACCACTCCCTATTATTTTACGTTCACGTTATAGATATTCCGACCATTAAGTATTTAATTCGCTGTGAAAACATCGGAGATATTAACAGAATTTGCGGAACTGCGCGATGTAATCATAAACTTCATCTGTGACGAATCTTCACCCATTTAGTCAAAAAACATCTCTAAGAATATTGGTAAAATCATTACGGATTCGACCAAGTCAAGTTTCGATTCAAAAACTATTGCGTTGATTCAAAGAATGTGAATGTTTATGGTACGTTTTCGATTCAGCCGTCTGGTATATTTCAGTTGGTCAGAACAGCGAACCGACGATCCGCTATTCCGACCAACTGAAATCTTCCAGACAAATGAATGTTAACATAGGCGCTGAAATTTCCAAGGGCTACATTAGCTCCACGACATACCAGCGTTGGATTCCTAAGAAAATGTGACTGATGGCTTGTGAACTTGAATTTGATGGTAATCTAATATGGAAATAACTGACACTGATTCGTACGTGCCCAATGGGGACGCAGCTGTCGTCGTATATACCATTTACCGTAACTAGTAAACTACATGACTAATAGTATTACCTTCTTATATCCACACCATGTACCATCAGCTGGAAACACGCCGTTGCAGAGTCCTGGCTTTCCTGGAATTTCACATTGCATACGTGTACAAATTGTGGTGTAACTAGTTCTATAAAAACCCTGAAATACAAAGCAACAGCACAGTAATGGGAAAAGAAAGGGAAATATGCTTTATAAATAGGGAGGAATTTCTTATGCCGATAGTCGGGGCCAACGAATCACGATTTTTCGCTCATATCGAATCTCGAATTGAATCAGGTAAAAGGTTCGAAATCAAATCGAATCTCGCATCGAATCTAGTTTCCAATTGTTACAATACTAAGGTTTTTTTACTAGTACAGTGGAGCCCACTTAATTGGATATCTCTTAACTGAATAACACTGTTAACTGAATATAATTTTGCAACACAAAACCATTTACCATACCTCCAGTACACATTTGACCTGTTAATTTATTATCGGTTATAGAGTAAACTCCTGTTAATTGAATACAAATTCTTGTATCCTGTCGTGAAATTACCCTGACTCTCCTCTGTTTCTGCTTGCTTAGAGACCCATTTGGCCACAGTACATCTAATAAGGCATTTAAACTATTATATCTTGTTTGACAGAGCTCATAGAAAAAATGCTAAGTTTATCTCTAGAATACAGGAAAGTGAAACAATCCCTGTTAATTGAATACTCCTGTTAATTGAATAATTTTCATTGGAAAAGTGACTATTCAATTAACATGGTTTCACTGTACTACCCATCCCTCACATGAACCCATTATCATTGTGTGTCCTGGTTAGACCCTTTCGCACTATCAAACCGTCAGTACATGCAGATGGATTTATCACTGGTTTCTGAAAGGTTGAGAAATTTCTTCATAACGCAACAAGCGGTATTCTGTGTAGATATTCCGACATGGACCAGTCCATGGACGAGATGTACAAGGTACAATCTTTAAAATTGGAATGTATAAGACGGGTTTCTGGGGCATTGTCATTCACATTACTCGAAGTTATCGTTTTGAATGTACTAACAAAACAAATTTTGACTTTGCTGTTCTTAATATTCTAGCGGTGATAACTCATCTCGCAGTTATCGTCCCCAGAGTGGACTAATGCGCCACCTGCAATGCTAAAGCATTGCAGATGGCGCATGGTTCCACTCGATGGGCGATATATGTTGAAACCGGAGCCAATACTATAAAACGTTTACAATTGTATTTTATTGAATTGTATTTTCTACCTATTAATATAACTGAGTAAAATGAATCGTTAGCATTTTAAAAGATATGGCAATTTGCCAATTGGAAAATTGCCACATATTTGAAACTGCTAATGATTCATTTCAACCCATTTAAAGTCATAACTAGAAAATACAATTCAAGAAAATACCATTGTAAAAGTTATATTGTATTGGTCCCTGGACATAACGCGATCTCCGCTAGAGCTTTTTTGAAAATTGAAGGAATTGTCGAACTACATGTATCTTATCCAGTTAGGCTGTACAATTAATCTTGTTCCCCAGAATACGGCAAAATGTTTTGTTTTTTTTCTTTAGAAAGAATGAAGAAATGCATGAAAGCCAACGACTCTCGGAAAGTCGATAAATAACCTTCTGACTTTATAAGAACCTATTACAGTTCTTTTTCATCAATTTATTATTGCAACTTTGTTAGAATCTATATTGTATTGACGACATTGTAAGTGGCATTTTCTAACCGGATTCGATTGCCACATGATTACACGTGGTTGGAAAAGTGTGTGGAACAAATCTTCTTGTTTCACTCATATAAGAGTAACAATTGTGTAGTATTCGCTGCACTACCAAAGAATGTTTGGTAATAGTACAGTTAAACAAAGGAAACTGCCCCACCCGCGGGAATTTTCATTCGCCTCGTTTCTGAAACGTCCGTGCATATCCCGATCGTGGGCCAAATGGTCCACACCGATTACCGAACTCGATAGAGTTAATAGCCAAAGCAGAATGACATTTCTTTTCTTTTTCTAAAACATTCTATTTGTTTGTCAATTGCTTTTACTTAATTCTAAGAATTGACTTGTAAAGCAATGTAAAGTGATCTTTTTTAAACAGGGATTTTTATTATCGCGTTTTGCAAAAAGGTTTCGTATCAGAGTCGAGCTTTTGTTTCAAGGAAAATATAACGGCGAGTCGAAGACAAGCCCTCATATTCCATAAAACACAACTATCTCATATTCGCTGTCATTGCAGCTGCTGCCATGTATATGTTTGGGGATTTGTGTTTATTTTGAACATTTTCATTATGAGGATTCGTCACAGGCTGCGCTGTGAAATTTCCGGAAAGCCTATGTTTCCAGTTAGAGGCGTGATGTGCTGCAGGGGTAGTCGATAAGAGTATATTTGGGTTTCGAGGAGAAAAACTTTCATTAATTTGGTCAATGGCACTTTCTCATGGGCCGGGTTGGTAGACCTTGACACTTGTTCCAAACGTTGCTATTGAATGCTGAATTGGATGCCATGTAAAGTTGATGAAACATTTCTTTCTGTATTTCGTGTATTTGTAATTGAATAAAATTAAACTAAAGGTAACATTTTTTTTATTTGTTTGAAAACACACAATTTCTTTTCTTATCGTTCAATTCCAGTCAAGCTGCTAATATAACATTCCGTGTGCTACAACAGTGCGACCGCCATGGACTTGCTCTTTTCCAGGTGTGGACAATATTTCCACGAACGCAATAATATTAGATTTCAAACACTAATTACAGGAAAAGTTATCATAAATGTAATTGAGGGAGCACCGGGTACAGCCCAGTGCTTCATTAATTAAAATTTTGCTGTGATTTTTATTAACTGGTAAACGTATGCGGGGACATCACTGCCCATGCGTGATTACGACCAGTCCACGGCGACTGTACTGGCTCATACCTCAGTGCATACTTTTCCTTGGTTATTTTCAGTTTCACTTCGCCCGATTATGTACTAATACACTCCATTCATTCACTCCTAGTTCTCCGCTCTGATGTTTAAGTGATTGATATAGCAATGTTTTTAATCAAAGGCCTTTTGGAATTCCTTAATTGTATTAAATCGTACATTGTGTAGAAATTCGACAGGATTTAGCACGCACTTGTATTCGGAAGTTGCCTCTTAAAACATTCTGTATCGGTCACCCCACACACACACTGTATTCCCGGCCTGATAGAGATTTATTTGTTGTATAAATGTGAAGGCCTGGGATTCCGTGATTACGTCCAGCTTGAAATCTCTGTCGCATGGGCGGAGCTGAAATCTCCGTCGCATGGGCGGAGCTTCCCATTTTTAAACCAGTAGACTCGCTAATTGTAAGACAAAGAGTTAAAACAAAACAAAATATTTTTACTTACAGTACATAACCTGGAAGCATTCCCCAGTGCATATCGGCACTGTGCATTCGCATCTAATATCTGTCCAAAATATGGCGTTAAATATTTTGAAATATTTAATGACTTGTTGTTGTTGATGATGGTCAGGCAGTTACCATTTTGTTCTCTGCAAAAATTTAAAATAAAAAAAAATGATTGAGAGGTGTTCCGTTGTTCATAAACATTATTCATGTCGAATGAGGCTGTCGGGTGCCAATTTAGCCAACTACTCGAAAACTTTTTTTTTTGTTTTTTCGTCAATAAAATATTGTTGGTTATCAACATTGCGAGTGATTCGCGACAGTATGACGTATTTCTCTAATTAAATACGACCGCTTTGTCCAGTGGATTTAACAGTAATTGGTCTATCAATCTGTTATCATCTAAGTGCAACAACAGGGATCAATACTATAATTTTTTTACAACTGTATTTTCTAGAATTGTATTTTCTACTTATGAATATTCCTGACTGAAATGAATCATTAGCATTTTAAACGATATGGCAATTTGCCAACTGGCAAATTGCCACATCTTTGAAAATGCTAATGGTTCATTTCAACCCACTTAAAGTCGTAACTAGAAAATACAATTCTAGATAATACAATTGTAACAGTTTTATAGTGCTGTGCCCGGGTACATGTTCCGACATCATTCAGACCATTAATTGAATCAGTGACACAGATATATCTTAGGTGATCGCCTTTTTGTCTACCGACGATTTCGTCATTCGTGTTATGTCGGAAGTCTTCTGTGACAATGGATCATACTGTTAGGTACACCCTCTCCCTTCCCATTAGCATTTTGGCACCAACGTACTTTGTTTGGCACTAAAATATCCAGAATGGCTAAAATTATTGCACCAGACATGTTCGGTCCAGCGTGAACACTGACGAAGACTTTGACTATGCACAGAGGGTACCCACAATTTTCAAATAGATACCAAAAACTGTTGGGCAACTAAGTACGAATAATGGCATATTATCACGCAGGATGAAAGAACACTCTCAGCCCGTTGACTGAAAGGATCCAGGTATGGAATAAAAATATACAATTAATTTTTGTTCCCGCCCACGAAAACTTTGGGGGAGATACTGCTTCGTTTGTCCGCCTGTAGACAGAGTTGGTTTCCGCTCTTCAATTACATTTCCACTTGGTCTATCAAACCAAAACTTGACACGGCAATTGGGTAGGATGAGAAGCAGATCATTATAGCAAATATCAAGGTCACCGTGATCTTGAACTTGAAAAGTTTCCGGTAGCTATTTCCGTTTTCTAATTAACATTTCGCTGTGCCGATAGAAACCAAACTTGACTTGTTGTTTGGATGTGATACGATGTACAAACGGAGTTATTGTGGAGACATTTGTGCGAAAACAACAGTAAATTCTCAAAGAGAGAGTTATGGCATTTTGTACGTTTAATGTAAGGCATGTGATTGAGGCAAAAGTTCAAGCGATTTTTTTTCAAGTGTTGTCTGCTGTATCTTTCACTCACAGCCGAACATACGATTTGTCGTTCACTGATATTTTACTGTTAGTGTATTCCATTCGAGTGCATGCAATATCTCAAGAAGATAGAGTGAATGCCATAGACTAATTCACCACATATCACGCGTCGCTTCCTTTAACCTTTATAACAGTTGTTTTTTTTTTTTTTGCATAATCAGAAACGGGGTGCATTCCTGTACCTTACCGAACAATAAGAACAATTTTCATCATACCAAAGGCAGAGAGGTTTTTACGAAACAGATACACACAATACAGTCATTGTGGACTGGCCGTAATCCTCGCGTGAGCAGTGATATCCACCCATGCATTCACCAAGTGATAAAATTCATCAGTAGCAACATTTTAATTAATGAAGTACCGGGTTATACCGGGAGCTTCATTAATTAATATTTTGATGATCATTCCTATAATTGTTGTTTGGAATATAATTTTATTGCGTCCCTGGAAAGTGGCCAGCCCACGGCGGCCGAACTGTATGGAAATAATCTGAGCTGATGGAGGGAAAGTAGACCTTCTCAAAATGAAGACATTTGATAGAAAGTGTAGCACCGAGGACAAGACAATATTTGATTCATTGAGCGACAAAAACAAAAATAACAACTAAAAATATATCCCTTAATTATTATTGTCTATGGATTATCGTAATGTTTATTTGTTATAACGGCATTTCGACTGCACCGAATACGAACAGTGGTCATTGCTTCGATAGAACATTCCCACTGACTCCATAGGTCATAGTTACAATTACGAAATCTGACTAGTATATTATATCTGGGCCGGGTCAAAGGCTCGGCCAAAACCTAATTTATTTGATAAGTTTGCGACACATTGTGGCCAAGGTCCTGGCGATTAAAAGAAAACAGAATCGAAATCGATTAATTTCTCGAGGGAAAAAATCGTCATGCATATAAATTATACCCCCCCTCCCCCCCCCCCCCCCCTTCTCTGGAAAAAATATCACTGAGAAAGACTTAATTGGCCTAAAGGGATAATTTTACTCTTATTACGGCGCATAAAAGCGTCGGCATCTCTAACTTCCCTTGCATTGGTTCCGCTCTACAGTTTCGCACTATTGCACAGGGGTGAAATTCTAAACATAGGGCATATGGTGAAACTAATGCCATGTAAATTAGAGATATATTTTTGTATCAGATACGTCATTACTTTAGGCTAATTGTTGGTACAAGAGAATTTGAAGTTTTGGTCACAGAGTTGGAGCCTGATGCATGGGGTAAATTACCAGAGGAATTATTAGAAACAGTGGCTTCGAACAAATGACTATTTTTTTAAAATGTCATTTTTACACGGAGGTTACCAGCATGTAACTAAAAAATGAGACGGAATTTTTTTTTTCAGATTCTAGAAAACTTTCTGGTTTCTGCTCTCAACCGCCTGTTGACTTTAAAAAAAAAAAAAATTGGTCTCCGTTTTATGGCCGTAAGATAGAGTTTCTATACTTGTTTGGGGATTGAAATAAGCCAGATGAAAAATGCAATAAATGGAGCATTTTATTTTATAAAAACTTGGCCAGTATCACGTTAATGTGTGTGGAAATTATCACCCCGATTGTAAAGTTAACTTACGTGAAACCAAATGTGAATCTGATAGCGAAATAAACTGGGATTTAGGGATACCGTCAACCCCCCCCCCCCCCCGCCCCTCTCATCCCCACGACATAATCCACACCGACATAACCACCGCCGACAAATCCCTCTTCGACAAAATCCCTCCGTGACATAATCCGTCCCTGACAAAATCCTTCCTCACAAAATCCTCTTTTTATTACATTTGTTTGCTAGCACTTAATCAATGACGAAAAGCATCAGCACATTGTCAGTAACAGGAGAGTTGAGTAAAAAAGTAGTCCAAATTGTTCCTATCTGGCCACTTAGCCAGAAACAAGAGCTGGACTCTGATACATTTGTATACCATGATTATCTGTTCTACTATACATTTGTATACCATAATTACCTATTCTACTATATATAAAAAGCCAATGACATAATTTTAACTTTACACTCCAACCGTGGGGAACACGCCAACAATGGGATTTCAATAGTAAACATTTACACATACAGTGGAATTACATCCAAGTTGACCTTTGGTGACTTCGCCTTGAATGCAAACTTGTCTAAATTTATCACTCGACGCCTCGTGAAGAATGAAATGAAACCCGCAATTATCTATTGCGCTTTTAAATACATTTACCTCAAAGGGCACCAAAAATTAACAAACACACGTTGTCTCATGTTAATAAAGCATCCATAACTCGAAATAGTATGTTATTATGTTATTAAAATGAAAAAGACCCCGTAATTTGCGGTTTCGTTTTCTATTTCGTTTCGGCGATAAAATTGCCAGCGTAAGTACTTGGTCTCTTCAATGGCTCGTCTCAGTCAACCCTGCTAAGACAAAATCATTTCTATTCCACTATGGCAGTAAAGAGGAACCAGATTATCCAACCTTAATCTTTGATAGTAATCCAGCCTCATTCACTGAAGATCACAAGCACCAGGGATTAATTCTCCAATCTAATCTAAATTAGGACTCCCAGATAACTGAAATATGCAAGAAAGTCAACACCCGTCTACCTTTCCTTCGCAAACTGAATTCATTTTGAACAGAAAAATATTGGAACAAATCTATCTTACCGTTATCCAACCACTACTAGATTACGGTGACGTAGTGTGGGACTGCGCACCCGAATATTTGACTAAAAATCTTGACAGACTACAGCTTGACGCTGCGCGTATCATTACTGGCTTAACGCGATCTGTCTCTGCTGAGCAACGTCTGGCTGAACTCGGATGGCTTCCCTTTTGAAGCGCCGTGAAAAACACAAATACTGCATACTTTTCAAAATTATCAACTATGAAACTCCAAATTACCTCAGCGCATTGTTACCCCCCTCGAACGCACAAATTCTCAGTGTATAATCTTCGCAACCCCAACAGATTCACGTATTATCCGGCAAGAATGGAGCGTTCCAAAAATCCTTTTTCCCACCCACCACAAAAAGCTGGAACAACTTACCAGCCTTACTCACCGGAGCCGCAATACTAACGGAGTTCAAACAAACCTATGCCCAATTGAACTGTATCCCCAAACTACCTCTTTGCGTCCGTGTTGGTAAAAGAAAGGCCAACATTTTACAATCAAAATTGCGTAATAACTGTAGTGACCTAAATAATGACAAGTTCAAAACTATACTTTGGCCACTCCAAAGTGTATGTATGGTAATCCCTGTGAAAATGCTCATCACTATCTCCTGGTGTGCCCTCGATACTCTGATCCCAGGAATACACTACTCGATTCTCTTCGAGATTTTGGAATAACATCCGAAATCGATCTTTTGTACGGTAAACCCACACTGACAACAAAACAAAACGAACATATCTTTCTGAAAACCCAAACGTTCATCCTAGCTAGTGACCGCTTCAAATGAGTCATTATATTCTCGGTCTGCCCTCTCTCTTGCACTAGACGAAACGTTCTATAAGCATCATATCCCTTACCCTTTAACTTGCCATTCAAGAGCTTCCGAAGAGAAAGTCAACTGTGTCCAGGCCTATATATTCCCCGAGTCGAGCCCCTATTACGTACTTGGCTGCCTGTTTCAACAACTTACATTTCAATTGTAAATAGTGTAAATCCCTATTCATTTGTGAACCAATCTATATATCTTGTAGCCGCATCTATGTATTGTTTTTCTGTTGTATTTATGGAGAGGAGTTAACATAAGTTGTATAACTTGCACTCGAATCCTTTTTGCAAATTTATGGCAAATAAAATATTTTTAAACTAAAAAACTAACATTTGGTACACCAAGCTACTATGGGTACATTCTATATGTATATATACATAATAGCGATACTATATATTTATCGTACAAGGCTAAATTTAGGGTTAGCAAGATCAGGGTGTATAGATCTCGATCCACCAAAGATTGTTTGCTTTAAGACTGGACTTTTATACTAACCGATCTGCTCTAAGTCCCAACCTGCATCATACTGGAAGTCTATATGTATATAAACATAATAGAGATAATATATATTTATCGTACAAGGCTTTAGGGTTAGCAAGATCAGGGTGTATAAATCTCGATCCACCAAAGATTGTTTACTTTAAGATTGGACTTTTATACTAACCGATCTGCTCTAAGTCCCAACCTGCATCATACTGGAAGGCTATCTGTCATTCGCGGTTGTAAAACCATAGCCACGCATCATTGCATGTATTGCCCGAGAATTAAAAAATGATGGACCCTTCTACAATATCAGATCAAGTGTGTAATTCTGGGTGGTGACTAAACGACATCGGGGAATGGTGCATGCCCTGTTTAGCGTAAAATTACTCCATAAAATTATCTTGTGGAACCACGATTGAGGTTCTCATGTGTTTTGAAACGAAGAGATAGTGGTTTTATTTTCTGACCCAAAATGCTTCTCAGTGGCTAAAACAGTATCGCGTGCATGATAAGAACCAGGCGTTCAATCTCCTTTCCATTCACCCGGTGCGCACCAACGTTTCTTTTATACAAGCTGTTATATTTATTGCTTACTTGTTCAATGATTTCAACTTTTCGAGAAAATAGTTGATGGAACAATTGGAAAACATCCACGGATGCAAAGCCCGTTCATCAATTTTTGGTCCTGGCAATGAGGACATAATGTAAGTGTTATTGCTGTTGCACAGATTTGTGTCGCCATCATGCTTAGCTCCAAGACTGAAAAAGAATCGTTAGCACGCAAAACAGTATTTATATCCACAATATATTTTAATTTTAACTCTTTACCCAACACACATTATATCAAAATTTAATATTTTATATTTTCAATTTTTTTTCAAAAACTTTCAAAACAAAACCATATCGTGTGACTCTTCATAGGAACAAGCTCGAGGAGCTCGTTCCAGCGAGGGCTCACGTGGCAAGGCTTTGTTGAAACTTTTTGCAAAACAATCTATTTTCAACTGTTTGACATGTAAATTACGCGGACGGATGCGGCCGAGTCGTTGGGTAAATGATAAACAATATTTTTTTCAAATAGTTTTGTACAAGTAAAAATTACAGAATAGAATATCAAAAACGAACAATACGAGATAACACGTATGTACCAAATAAATATAACTAAGAGCAGATTCGACTGAAAGCTTACCGTTTATGTTAGTCGTCTCCTCGGGTTATACACAACATTACACAAATAGTTATAAATGAGTAGATGGGCCCATATATCCCAGTTAGGGGGCGGGACCCATAGTAGTTCACCGGATTTAGTTAATCTCGATGCCAGCCGGCGCCCCCTGTCTGCCACCGATCCAGGATATCTCTCCCCTACACACGAAGCTAGGTTCATTTGGAGAACCTAGATCAGTAGCGCTGTTGGCAAATAAATTAATCTTCATCCCCATTTCACCTTATATCGTTACATCCACACACACGCAACAAAAGTACAACTTTAAATTTGTTCACACAATGGTAGCATTAGTTTCATAAATTTTTGAAAACAATGCTGAAGCAACAGCAACGATTTCTGGGCCGAGTGGTTTGAATGGGCTGCTGCATGTACATCTACACTCGGGAAGGTAACGTCGTGGGTGGATCGTTAACATGGATGTAGATTCGTTGTTGGAAAGAAATGTACCACTTCCATATGTGGATTCAGGGTAGTCTATAGAATCAGCGCTTCCACGATTTATGCTTCCAAAAAGCTTATCAACTTTTTTATTTCAAGTCATCCAATAAACGTATATAATTTATTTATTTACTTATTTATTGAAGTTTAATAATACTTTCGACAGCCAGGGTCACCTCGTGTCGGACAGCTTCACGGTTGGAGGAAACCGGTGCACCCGGAGAGAACCACTGAATAACGGCGAGCAATTGTCAGACTTCATAACGTACTAACTCCGCTCAAGCAGAGTAAGCATTGCTTGAAGATAAGTGTACCATCAACGTGCAGTACGCCTTAGTACACTGCTCCACCATGCCCCCACATGGGCAGTCGGGATTATGCCTTACCAAGGACGCAACGCCGTTACCCCTGGTGGGGATCGAACCGTGAACCTTTCGGTTTGACGTTCAATGCCGTAACCACTGACACACTACGCTCCCATATATATAATTACATAATCGTGTTTATATTTTTCCTAATGTGACGACGAAAGACGCCAAGCGCAATTCATGGAAGTCACCTTTTAGGTTTATTTGGGTTTTTTAAACTGATATCTCAAAAACATAGCTCATTGGAATGAGCTATCGTTTTGCGGCAAAAAATGAAATTGTTTTGCTATTCAAAATATCTGTTAGCACGTGTCGCGTGAGCTTCGTGTTCGGTGAATGATTCAGAGTGGTGTTGGGGGTGGGGAGGGGATAAGGTTGGATGTTTATCCACATACAATTTCCTGAGTTTTCTTTACATGTAAACCCCAATGACAACTATTCCAACTACCCCATGAAGGCATGAAATCTAAGAAGGCATGCCTTGATGAAGTAGTTGGAATTTCGAATGCATGCCTTGAGGATGTAGTTGTAATTTCGAATGCATGCCTTGATGATGCAGTTGAGGTATGGAATACATGCCTTGGTGATGTAGCTGGAATTTCGCATGCACGCCTTGATGATGTAGTTGGAATAATTGTTCATTCGGGACTTGAGTCATGCTATCATATACAGTATCGGAAAATTATTTCTACAAACTACAAAAGTGAGTTCTGCTTTTGCATGGAAGTGGGACTGAACACGTGGATGACAAATTACTGTTCTTGTGCGCGTGTCAGATGGAACTAACTTTTTTAGCTCGGCTTCTGTTTCCTGAATGTATTGGTCCTATTTGTATATGCTTATAGTCTGTATGCATTTCAAAGCAAACGGATTGCCTGTGGAGTTTTGTGGTGGTGCTTATCTCCATTACGGGGCTCACCGTCGCGGGTGCATCAACTCTGGAAACGACCCAACGTACTACAAAGCAGGCTATAGGTCCCTTGAATAGTTTACCAATCGCAATACGGCAATGTATGACAATACTTCATAGAACGCTCTCTGTTAGAGTTGTCATTAAATCTCAAAAGCTTGTTTGTCATTAAATAAAAAAAGAAAAGTAAATGTTCCTGTAGTTCCTTCATTGAGTGAAGTGTATTTATTTATTGGTGCTTAAGGTTACATTCGGAATCTATGGTTATATCATTACCGCAACAGGTATGAAATCAGGCTCCGCCAATCGTTTATACCTTTGCTACCTACTTTAGAGGATCCACAGCCCAGACTTTGGTTCTGGGTCATATTGTACCAGCCCAGCTTATTTATTACAGTAAACAAGCACTACTCTACGTCCCGGAGTTCCTACGTAAAGAGTGTGTGTGTGTTGAAAAAATAATTCAAAGACAAACATACTGTTTATAACCAAATAGGCCTGGTTCACAATCTGCAGTGGCCGTGTGTTTTTCGTGGAAAACGTAAGGACGAACACTGGGAAAGTAATAAATCAATTTCATCGGATCTCTCCGTATCTGCCTTATTCTTGTAGCAATTTCTTTTGGTGCAAAGCTCTCTCGACACTCAACTAAAATATTGTGCAGCTCACATAACTGCGGTGAAAAAACAATAAACATTGGAATTCATACCGTAACTAAATGTGTACTGCTACCAATGTACACATGTCGAGGAGGTATCACCCAGGTGATAAATCAAATTCCTTTTTATCATTAAAATAATACAGGAGATGTTTGAAATTTTGGTACAAACATAAACATCGGAATCTTCTGGATATCTCTGCTCAGTTCATTAAAGAATCATTCACAGCTTCATATCACATGTATCTTCTCCACCTTTCAGCGGAGGAATTAAAGGATTGTTGGCCTGTCTTAAACAGTTTCTGCACTTTTCTAATTTTAAATAAACAAAAGGTTTAAAATACATATATTGGATGCTAGAGAGACAGGAGTTCGCGGATTCCGAAAAAAATTAAGAAACTAAAAATGATCTGTCCAAGCAAAAGACGAAGAAATTGTTTTTGTGGTCGGTTTCAAAATATACCTTCACACAGAACGAAACAATATATAAAATTATTTCTAAACGAAACAAAATACTGCTATTTGATTGGCTGAGAGTTACGTTGTAACTTGAAATCCACATTAGCTTTTTTACACCGTGGTTAACCACGGTGTAAAAACAAGAATACAAAATAGCAGGCTATATGGTTAAAAAAGTACCCATTTTTAATTATTAATTCATACTTTCTGCTCGGTTAAGTTAGAACACATAAAAATACAGTAAATTTAATATTTATGTGCAATAAAGTATTACAGATATGGGTGTCATTGGAACTGGCTCGTTGACCCAGTTCCAATGACATCCATATTTGTGTGGTTTTATTAGGAAACACACAAAGCATACATTTTCTGTCAGTTTTTGCCCACAATGTAGGTTAAAGTATTGAGTACACCACAATTCTTGGAAATAAATCCATTATCCTTGTGTTTTTAGGGTGTATGGGAGTTTACACCGGTCTGGGAACTCATGCGCCCTTCGCCTCCTAATGTATGAGTTCCCAAACCGGTGTAAATTCCCATACACTCTGGAAAACACAAGGATAACTAATAGTATACCACAATGGAAGGGCTATATAACATTTCCAGTTCCAGTGTTATGAACAAGTGGATGATATATAGAAGAAAGGAAAAGTTTCTGATTCGAGAAGCAAGAGCAAGAAAACCCAAAAAGTCTAGCACGATATGAAAGAGCACTTTTCAAAGTGCGCCTGGAAGAGCAACTTCTTACCCACAATAAACGCGATCGAAATAAATATTTTTTACTAACTGGTGATTAATGTGTGCTTTTACGCATATATTTTGAAGACAAAATTGAGATTGAAGTATTGTCTGGTTTTTGCTTTTCATTTTATATCAAAATAAAATATGTCATTTATTTTGGCAAAAAAAAGCAAAACAATGTGTTATTAATTTTGTCACGGTGCTGTGTTGCTGTGTGTTGAATTATTAGTGAACCTCTGTTCAAATGCTAAACCGATTCGTATTTTTGCCGTAGACTGAATTGTGGGCGATAACACTATTCCAGAGCATAGTTTTTTACCTGTTGGCGCACAGTATGAAGCACTGGGGAAGATTTTGCTGGTGATGATATTTATTACCTGGTGAACGCATACGTGGACATCACTGCCCACGCGTGGATTACGATCAATCCACGGCGAGTGTACTGTACCATGTTACCGAACACTTCTTTAATTAAAATTGTGCTAATGATGATTAAACTGAGTTGTCCTCCTTGGACTAACTAATACCGTGTGGCATTTGGGGTATTGTAAACATTACGATTTGACTGGACAGCACATTTCAAAATTTGTACCAAGGGAGAACACACGTGGACCCCATCAACCTACCCAGTATAGGTGGGTTGGTAGAGTAAGTCTCTATGGGTGTTTTCCCACGCGAAAAAAATGTGCATGACCTCAAGTATGACATGACAGCCAACATTGGCTTGTACACTGCACATTACACAAAGCGACGACACGAACATTGGACATTGAACACATCAGTCTGTGTTTATGATAGTGGGTTTATTTGTGCGTGGTGCAAGTAAAGTGACCAAAATACTAACCTGTGACCTAACTCGTGTGCTGCAACTTTTGCAAGAATGAAATCGAATTTATCTTCTATAATTGACTGTCGATGGAAACTACATATTCCACCAAGAAATCCTAAACCTAGAACAGAAACAGAAACATAAGATACACTAGATCTACTTTACTGGATGTTCGATATATTTTCGGACGCAGCAGACTCGAAACCTATTCTTCATTGAATTGCTAACCCTGCTTGTGCGGAGTTAGTACGTTGGGAGTCTGATAGTTGCTCGCTGTTGTTCAGTGGTTCTTTCCAGGTACCCCAGCTTCCTCCACCCGTCAAACATGCGGACACGAGGTGACCCTGATTGTCGAAAGTGTCATTGACCCTTTACCCAACGTAACGGCAAAAACCGGCCAGCGCCATTCACAAAACAATCTCCAATTCATTTTATTTATTTTTTTCTTTTTTTGTCTGAAAAACATAGGTTATGACCCCTCTTTGGAACGAGCTCGTCGAGCTCGTTCTAAAGAGGGGTCATAAAATATGTTTTTGAGACAAAAAATAAAAAAAATAGTAATTCAAGAATTTTGTTTGCAAGTGTCGTCTGCTTTTCATGTTAGGTAAAGGGTTATACCCAATAAATAAATGAATAAATAAATAATAAGTAAATAAATTCCCTGTATTCTTTCCTGATTGCAACGAATCCTTACATTTCTTCGAAGATAGTGACCTTTTTTATAGGACATAGCTATTTATTGCCGCGATATAGTCTAAGACACTAATGTGGCGTTAAGCACCAATAAATAAATACATCAAACGGCGTGGATTGGAATGAGTTACCGCGTTGATTGGCTTGTCATCTTCAGGACGGGGGGGGGGGGGGGCAGTTTGGGGGGCGACGTTTTTCGCTGACGTTCCAGCAATCCAGTTGTACACAGATGAGTGGTCGGGCCAGGAATGGTTGAAACGTTCTTGCGATGGGTAATAATTTAGACCGTTTCCGCCTAGAAGTTTAGTGAAAGATTAATTTACACATTTATCATATGAGTCGTCCGTTTTGTTCACTTTAAAACATTTGATATTTTGTTTTCATATTAATCAGTGATAAATAAAGCCTTCCGTCAGTTTCATTGGTCAATTTCAAAACAAGACAATTTGATTGGCTGAACAAAATACAACTGGGCCATATTTTCATAATTTGCATAATTAGAGTTCGGAGCTTTCATTGGTCAATTTCAAAACTGGACAATTTGATTGGCTAAACAAAATACAACTGGGTCACATTTGCATAATTTCCGTGGGGAGAATTTGCGTTATCTGTCCTATTTAGGGTGGGTTATATTGTATTAATCTTTTACCTACAAGAAAAACACCATTCATTTTTTTTAATATTTTCACTTTTTGCTTTCAAAACATAGGTTATGAACCCTCATTTGAACGAGCTCGACGAGCTCATAACCTATGTTTTGGAAGCCAGAAATGAAAAGTTTTAGTTATACGAGGATGTTTTATCCAAGTGCAGTCTGCAACTCAAGTTAGGTGATGTGTTAAAAAGTCATACTAAGCGGCTAATTTGTGGGTGTGTGTGTCATGTGATAAATAGAATATGAAATGAGTGTTTTTCTCATATAATATTTATGAAACTCGTCCGAATTTTCCGTTTGGGCTCGCGAGAGGCTCGCCAAAACAGAAAATTCTTAGACTCGTTTCATAAATATTATATGAAAAAAACACTCATTCCATATCCTCTATATATTACATGGGATAGGAATCAATTACCGCGATCAGATTTTAACACTTTTACTTCTCGAACTTGACAATTTCAACATCGTCCGATGCAGGTAACTGGGACTGCGATGGCGAACAACGACAATAACTCATAAATCTGCACACAGTGTGAAAAGACGAAAGAATAAATCAGGGACGTGTTGATATAGTGGTTAGTGGACTGGCTCAGCCCCTCTCCAATTCCGCCACCTATTTTCAGTAGTTAGAATGTTGAGCCTCAAACCATCAACTGTTGGTAATTTCATAGATTTCGTGGATTTTTTTCTGTGGCTGTGTCTGTTTCTAATTAACATTTAGGCATTTTAGCCACACTTTAGAGCGCTTTCTATTTGGAGTCAACACCTCGACCTTTCAGGCTTGAGTGAAACAAGGCCGCATCATCTGCAATGCTCAAGGATTGCAGATGGCGCCTTGTTGTACACAACAGACAATTTCCAACACTAGAACCCAAATGGCATGGTCGTATATTTCGAACACAAGGGGAGAAGTTGCTGTCAGTTGCTTCAGCATTTGGAAACTCGTAGGCAGCAGTTAGGTATTTCTCCCTCAAGAAGAGGGGGAGGGGGTGCAAATAATTTTCCCAAAAGCAAAGAGTATACCCCGATCAAGACCATCACTCACACCTGAGAGAAATCTCGTCTATATACACTATTTATATGCAAAAAAGCGCCCAATCGGATTCAGTGAAGAAGACGATCCTTTTTATATTAGCCACAAGGAGGACGCCTGTCACTACTTCACCCGACTTGTGGTTTAAACGGCAGAGAGTTGGTGAAAACCAATTATCGACGATAATGTCCAAAATGGCTAGAAATGCGAATTTGTGCATGAAATTAACAAACACTAGTGCCAGGAAGCAACACATAGAAACTTTAGAGAAATAAAGAGGACCCAATTGACAATGCAACTATTTCGGGACATAAACATTTATCTACCAAAAATAATTATTCACTCATAGGAGAATCTGAACAGGGGAGGTGTTCCAGGCTGTTGAGTACTACCTCGATATCAAGTATAAATGCACTCACCTCACAACCAGTAATCCAGATTCAAATGTTATTCAGAACTTCTTTTCTTGTAGTTCCACAACACGCGATATTACGAAAGTTCCGAGCAACAACGTCGTTTTCCAAACATAGGAAAGCTCCAGCACACTGAATGTAAAAATGTGTGGCGACTCCCAAATGCCAAGGAATCCGAACAATTTGTCGAATACTTTTTGCCATGGAAACCACATACAAATAACAAAGTTTAATATCAATTATAACACAAAGAATTAAGGGGACGTCCAACCTAGCTTTAGTCAAATTTCAGGTAATTTTCTTCCAAGTCTACAAAAGACCCAAAATGAATAACCCCAAAACATTATATACCAAATGAAACATAGAACATGTGGAAACTGGCATTTGCCGTCGATCTGCTGCAATGTGTAGACTGCACTGCCTGAAAGTCTGCTATGGCATAAATAAGAGAACAAAAGTTTACAATAAATTACCTCAAAATAAAATAACAACTGTATTCTATAAACATTGAAGTGCATACTCGAAGACATTTTTTCCTAATTCTTGAAAGTAATAAAGACCAAATGTTATAAGTGGATTGCTCATTGTTTGCAGGTTGGCATTTTCTTTTGTTTATGTTTGGATTAGGGGAGGTTCAACAAAGGTCAACTTGAAGGAGCCCACTAGAAGAAATATGGAACGACAAAAGAGTGTCTCCCAATATAAAGATTATGTGTCACTATGGTGGGTTGGAAAGAAACTATGATATTCTCCTATGTAGAATGCACTGCAATGACATACATTGTAGTTGAATAAACTTATATTTCCAAACCCCTTGCACTCTAACCCCTTTATGCCATGTATCAGTTTGATAGTGATTAAATTGTTAAATTTGTCTAGTTTATCATTAAGTAACACAACTTCTTTTATTCCTGGACACCAATATACTCATGCCATCTGTTGGAGAAAAAATAAGAGTAATTGTAACCTGTCGCTGCAATAAACCATCAAATGTACACAAAACTATTGGCATATGGAGATCAGGAGGGCACATCCGGTAGGTCTCCCAGTCATAGGTGTTCACCTATTTTTGCAAAGAAATCCCCAAAAGGAGACATGTGAGCTCCATTTGATACGAAATGTCCGGGGGGTACCTCCTCCCATGTATGTCTGTGCCTTCGGCACTCATGTCATATGCCTTTTTCATCAAAGTTTAACTCTTTTTTTTTCTTTTTGAAGATCCCGGCGACACACATGCTCCAAACACTATCCGACAAATAACCCTCCAAATAAGTGAAGCTGCAAAAATCTTATTACATTGCAAAACATTCTTTTTAGACTTTAAGTTCTGAACCATTCATGCTTCTTATTTTCAAATATAACACTTAATTTATCGACTAATGGGTAAATAGAAAAACCCTGTCATAACCAACATGTTGAGGTCGAGAAACCTCAATAACAGCTCCAATAATAGTGTCAAACATCAGATTGGTGGCTTTACAGAATATTCATTAGCTTTTTGTTTGATAAGTAATAGGAACAAAATATTCACACAAAATGTTTTGTTGCAATTAATTCAAAGGTGTCAGCATGCACTTCCCAACAAATTGTAACAAATCAACTAGTTATAAATAAAATTTTCTAACTCGAAAGAGTGAAAAATGACCATAACTCTGGAAAAACTGTGTGGAAGAGACACACGCTACAGCAGCTACACAGGCATCGTTTCCCCATGATGCTCGATCACAACACCGAATATCAAGGATACAAGGGAGAATATTGGTATCGTCGGACAGAGGTCTTCACGGCACAAGATGCGACATTTACTTTCCAACGTCCAAGTACGGGGCGTAATAATCACAACACACCCACCTTATCAATTCATAATTTCAGTAAAATAAACAGCATTATCAATTTTAATTAATTTATAGATGATGGGAAACTATTTGGCTTCTGTCGGCTTCTCGTACTATTAAAACAAACATCTGCTGGCAGTATCATGCTGACAAACGAAACTGAACGCATGTGGTCTTGTGTGACAGGTTAAAAAGTATCTCGGCACAGATACTGAAGAAATTTCGAATATTTCGTGTATTCCATTTGTTTCAATTCCAATTGCGGCTACTTTTGACCCTGGATTCGATAATTCGTTTGGGTTTTGACCATCACGGTCGGTCACGCTGACCGTTGTTATGTTTATTATGATATTCAGATTGGGAGATAGTTTCCGGTAAAGGAGATTTGTCACATTTGTCAGTTCAAAACTATGACAAAAGACACTGATCGACGCTTGTGTTGGTATGGTTGTTTGCAAGAAAAAACTAAAATTCACAGCATCGTCCATTCGCACCTTATTTAAAAGCGCGAATGCTTTATTTTCAACCCATCTTCAATCGGTCATTTGCGGACAACAACACAGTCGCGACAGAGATCCATGGTTACTAGGAAGTAAATAACTTCACAACATCGGGGGAAATCAACACGCTCAATATAGTTCCAGGTCACTTAGCATATACTTCGAGAAAAAAGTGATTTCTGAAGCATTCAACTTACTTTTTATGAATATTACCTTATTTTATGTGTATCGTCCCCATTTTATAGCTTCAATTAATTTTTTTATAAGTGGTTCATGTTGTCTTTGTAGTGCTCAATAATTCAGATTTTTCATCAAAAAAAAAGTTCAGACGGCCTGTAAATACTGGATGGCGCTGAGGGAACATCAAAGCATATTTTGCCGTTATGACATTAACAACTCAAGTATTTGCTGTAACTTGTTTGCAAATCCGCTCATACATTGTCTCGAACAAATAAAGGGCGTGATCACGTCCTTGTATTCTTACGATCATCCAAAATGGGTATTCCGGAGGCGGACGTGATTGTTCTCTGGACAAAACATGGTTCCCAATGTGATAAATAAAAACGCTGTTGTTTTATTTTTAATAAATATTTATTTTCCAAATAATTTAAAAATCCACACAACAACCCAAAGCCCCTAAATAAAATATTCCAACTGATGAAAAATATTCAATGATAGGAATTCAGCTCATCTGAGGCACTGAAGTATCACTCACACCTATCAATATGTTCGTAGGTTACGGCTTCTCATTCAACTGACATTTTGGGTGCACAAGAGGTGTTTTGCGATAGAAAGTATGGTTTTCTCTCCATTTTATGTGAAAAAGCCTCGTGTTTAAAACCCTTATGCTACTCGTGGTTTAAGTCTGATTACCGGCCCTAGTACCTATTTATTCTATATTTTAGTGATCGTAAAATATTGAATATTGTGAAATCAAGATTGTGGAATCAATGAAAATAAACGATAATACCATCTCAGAATCAATGTCCATGCATTTCTAATTTGACTGGAGATATTTTGTTGTTCTGTGGGTAGAATTGTGGAAAGATAATTTCGACCAGAAGCACTAGTTCGTCGCGATCCACTCGAATTTTTCTGTCCGGTTTTGACACCATAGTAACAATCATTAATCATAACTTCTTGCATACATGTGCATGCTGTGATTCGCGAAAGCCTCAACTGCAGGTGACACGCACAGTGAATGAAAACTGTATGTCTTGGTTATCATGTTCTTTGTCTTCATCTGTGTTGGAATTCAAAATGAAAAGGCGCCTTGCAACGATCACTGTTAGTGTTCTGCCTCAACGCTTACTTGGGGGGGGGGGGGGACTTAACCCTTCACCCAACGCAGACGATATCAAAATTACTTATTTAAATATATTTTTTCCAATTAAAAAAAAACAACACAAAACCATACCATGTGACCCCTCATTGGAACGAGCTCGACGCGCTCGTTCCCACGAGGTGTGACATAATATGGCTTTGGTGATTTTTTTTGAAAAATAATATTTTTTATCAAACTGCTGAATTTGCAATTTACCCAGGCGGGCGGGTAGGTCGATTCGTTACGCAAAGGGTTAATCGTGCACTTCTGATACAATAGGGGTTTGCAGTTATTCGAAACACAAATCGAATTAGTTCTACGATTCGATTTGATTTGTTATTGAATCCGGGACATCGAATATTTTTCAATCCTTTCACGGGCGTGTTCATCCGCAATCAAAATGGTGCACTTTATTATCATAATGTAGTAGAACATTTTGCTGGTGTTCTGATCCTCTAGACAGAATTCGTTCAAAATCGGTAAAGAGAATGATCGCGCGTTAGGGAAACTGAGCCGAATTGTTATTTGACAGTAGGCCATCACTCCAACGTTTGCATTTACCGGGAAGTAATGAAAAGAATACCTACAACGAAATAACAAATGCGATTCGGCTTCCTCCACACGTCGTCAGTCTGATATTTAAATGGGAAGTCTATGATTCCGTATTTCCTTCCAGCTAGCAATTTTCCGTCGCACAGACAGGGCTTCCCATCGTGGGTTTGGTGGAGTTGTCATTTCCTTCCAATTCGATTCCAATTTCGGTTCGAATTCGAATACCTTGCTTGATTCAATTGCGGATTCAGGTGGACCCAACATTTTCCGACTCTCCGAAACAAGGAACAAAATGTCTTCAGCCAATATCCAAACAAAGATAAAAAGAAATTCTACACGCGAAACTCTTAAAGTGAGATCATTTCTGGTGTATAAAGTAAGTCGAAGGGCATCCACATAATACGAAGTCGTTTATTTGAAGTATCTACACTTTAGAATAGACACAAAATACGGGTTTTAAGCACTCAGCCAGTTAAATAGAACAATGCTAATCTACAAGAATGATAAGTTGAAGAGTTTAGGGTGGAGAGTAGAAAGTGTGTGATTTTGTTCGAAGACTGGAAGCAGCTGTCCAAGTGTGTAAGTGTGTTGTTACAATTAAGAAATGGTACCTTGTATGTTCTCTCCTTTGTATCTTAAATCATACCTGTAACACAAAAGCAAAGCGTTGAATTAAATAGTAGATGGGGAGTAACTGTGGATTTGGGTACTTATTATGTGAGAAAACAGCTTACTTATACCAATATTCCATAGAGTTCGGAGAACTGTCTTCAGTGGAGGAGGTTATTTCCTGATCCAGAAAGATAACTATTTCAAAATGTTATGTATAGGTGTTTCTTTTTCCTTAATTCATCTATTTATCGACTGGGGACTGTAGATTTGTCCGACTGCTAGGCCCAAATTGGGGACTTTTACGAATAATAGAACTCGCAGTACGAGAAAACAGCGAGCAGCTGAAAGTAAGTTTCGGATATTCCGAATTCACTGAAGAGTACAAATAATGTCACTCGCTATTTTTGTACCGAAGACTTTTTGAAAGCGGAGAAAGCTACTTACATATGTTGCGTTTTCGAGAAGTTTATTTTATGTTGCGAGCTCCGTATTTCACCAAATGAGGTACCATTGATTTTTTAAAACCGAAGCGCATACGACGTTTGAATTGTTCAGCTCAAATTTAAAAAATAAATAGTAAAACTAGTGCTAATATCAAAGGGTGATATTTTTAACCCTTTACCCAACATAACGGCCAAAACCGGCCGCCGCTATTCTCTAAAATCGCCAATTAATTTTCATTATTTTTTCATTTTTTGTCTCCAAAACATAGGTTATGACCCCTCATTGGAACGAGCGCGATGAGCTCGTTCCAAAGAGGGTTCATAACCTATGTTTTGGAGACAAAAATGAAAAAAATTAGTTATTCAAGAATTTTGTTTGCAAGTGTCGTCTGCTTTTCAGGTCAGGTAAAGGGTTTTAACGCCAAGCTTGTAGTTGCCCTGCTTTGCCCAGTTTAATTATCCAATTTCTAGTATCGTGAGTTTTAAAAATGTGTTCTGCAGCTGAGTGCCCTAAAGTATGAGGAAAAGCTCGACCATTGTTCGATCAATAACAAAAGCCGTGTTAGAAAAAAACTCTACAGCTGGTCGCATATCGGTCGCTCCAGTTGTGTAAAGTAAGAAATTTGAATTCCATTTCTATTTCGGAAAAAATGCCTGCCTGAAATAATTATTTTTTTTTATATTACGTTGACATACTGAAAGATACCATATTTTTTACAGTACTTATGTTTATTTCTATACACAGGACACCTCTACCCAGATCCCATATAATTTTGTCTCGCAATCCAAGATGGCTACAATTTAGTTACTAAAATATTGCGAAATTAGGGAAGACTAAATAAACATGGCTCAAATTAGTGATTTGTGGTTGTCTGCTTACACAGGGAGTAAATCTTCTGATTGACGTTCCTTAGTGGTCATTATTAGTTAATTTTGTATGCGGCTAATGCATCACTGTCAGCCTCTGTGTTGTCTGGTTATCACACCTCTTTCCAATTTATCAGAGGAAAAAATACAGGCTCCACGGACTGCACAGAATCCGGTTTATTGTGAGGAATCCCAGCTCTGGTCTCGGAGAAAACCATTCAAACCTATTGAAGTACAGTACATGAAGAGTGCATTATCACTAAATCACCCACAGAATGGAGATTCCACCCGTACAATAATTGCAAATCTGTTGCAAAGCATAACCAGCACCAGCAAAGTTTCAGCCAATGGACCTCCTGGGTTAAACCCGGAGGCCCATTGGCAGAAACATTGCTTGTGTTTTTTGACGATATGTACAAAATTTGAAAGTTATTGCTTGGGTGGTAACTCCACTCCGTGGGTGATTTAGTTACAGTCCACTCTCCACGTATTGTAAGGCTATCTATTCTGCGAGAATGTTGTTCAATTCTGATCGAGGTGACTCTGGCTGTCGAAAATGTCGTTAAACCCAATAAATAAATAAATAAATAAATAAATAAATAAATAAATAAATAAATAAATAAATAAATAAATAAATGTTGTCCAGCGTTATGTTGTAAAATCCGAAAATGTCGAAAAGGGAGGAGTAAACGCATTTTTTGAAGCTTTTTTTTTTTTTATTAATAAAAACCAAAACAACGTCTGCGCCGGCATAAAAACAGGATATCACAGCAAGGACCGGTGCAGAGCGGTGTAGCAAAGATGAAAAAAAATGTACAAAAATCACCTTGGAGAAGCAGGCTTGTCAAAGGGAATAAAGGGAGATAAACCGGACTACACAATTAAGTGGAATAAAAACCGGGCTACATTGAATTTAAATCATTTCCATAAATTTCGAGTAATTTTATTACTACGCACAAGTGGAATGAAAAACGCAATTCATTATTATCTGAAACTGAGCAAATATCAGAGGTCTGATTCCAATAACGGCAAAAGACATCCCGAGAAAGACGATAAAAATCAACAAAAAGTCGAAAACGAAGTTTTCCAAGGAAGGATAAAAGAATTACCTGGGAATTAATTGAAACAACAGACTCACTGTGCAATGGATCATTTCGTTTGAACTATATAACTCTAATTGCTTCGGTAATGAGACAAAATGAAGACGCTTTAGCAAAAGGCGAACAAGAGATAGGAAGCATCAAAAACAAAATTCTGACTGGATTTGGAAGAACAATAACCCCGGTGAGACCTGAAATCCAGCGGGAAACGAGATCCCACAAAGGTTGAACCAAAGGACAGTCACAAACGAGATGTTTGTTACTTTCAGCAGCGACATGACATAAATATCATTTGTCGCTAAGACGTAACCAAACAATACATGTAGATACAGGAAGAATATTATGTACGATCTTCCATAGAGTACCACGTGAAAAGGGGTCAATGAAAGCATGGTGTAGATTTTTCCAAGTAGAGGCATAATCTACAGAACGATTTTTTGCAACAACCCGAGGAGTAACAGTATTATGGGAGAGCATAAATAATCAAATATAACTGTCGTTTAGGGGCAGTGAGAAATTCATTAATGTCATTATTTGACTTAAAAAGTCTAAATGCTAACCAGCATTCAGTATAGAAAACTGGCTTCCAAATAGAATGGGAAATATTATTTGATGCCAAAGAGGAATCAAAATGACGCAAATGAAGGCCCATCCAATACTTGGTAAATGACTTCCACCTGGCCATGCACACGGTATCTAAAAAGGATCGTAGATGACGTAATCTAAGATCCCGAATCTTGGCTATTACATTAATAACCCATGCGCCCCTTTCACTTTTGGATAGATGCATGGTGTACCTACCAAGGCGTTCGACGCCACGACCACGAATACCCCAAATAAATTAAAAAATTGCACGTTGGAACAAATTAAGGTATCGCACACTCATTGGAATAACTGAGCACACATACCACAGTTTGCTGGCAACATAACAATTAGCCAAAACTACACGTCCAAAAAAAAAGGATACAGAACATGTTCGAAATAAGCGAAATGGTGATGTAATTTTCAAATACAGTGTGTGATAATGATCATCCATCTTGAGGGATGTGCCGAAATGGATTCCAAGAATTTTCAGATTGTCCACCCACGATATCCCAAAGGGATGATCCTCACGAGTACTCCGTTTCCAAAAAGAAACCTTTAGTTTTCACCATGTTTAATTTTGAACCTGAATCTCTTCCAAAACGATTGCATAAGTGGAACAACCGTTTCATGGAACTATCAGATGTTAAAATACAGGTACTATCATCAGCGTATAATGATATTTTAACCTCATCAGAGGTACCTGGAATGGACAAGCCCTTCACCTCAGAGTCCTTCCCAACCTGAATGGCAAAAGGCTCCAGGCACATTATGTATAACAATGGATATATACTGCAGCCCTGACGTACCGATCCAGTGACAGGAAACGATTTGGAAGGTGAACCGTTCACAATAACACTAGACGAGATGTCACGATACAACAGTTGAACCCATTGTAAAAATTGATCACCAAAACCGAATGCTTTTAGAGTTTGAAACAAATATTCATGACATACCCGGTCAGAAGCCTTGGCCTGGTCTAAACTAATGAAAGAACTTAACAAATTCTCTCGCTCGACATAGTCAAAAATATTTCGCAACAACTGTAAATTATCAGGTATTGATCGCCCAGGAACTCCACACGTCTGATCGGGGTGAATAATAGAGCCTATCACCCCTCCCAACCGATTCGTGAGAAATTTACTAAGAACCTTGTAATCCAAATAGAGGAGACTTAATGGACGATAATTAGATACTGCTTCAGGATGAGTGAGCAGGATTTTTTAGAAGTAGTGTAATTAAGGAGTGGCGTTGGGAAGAGGGCAACAGGGTTTCTTTAAGGCAAATATTATACAAAATAATTTTGAGAATTTCGCTATTTTTCTACACCTGTCTGCTAAAAAAGACATGTATCACTAGAGAATCTTTATTATGCTCTCACATGGTGAAAAAATGAAAGTTTATAGGAGTTTCTTCTAGACCAGAAGTGGGATAATATGCCGAGTACAGTGCAACCCATGGCGTTCACACAGTTTTCGTAGCTAGGTCCGAATGGAGTCAGGTGTACGGTCACCGGCGTTAACAGTGGAGCAGCATTCTGTTTAGGAATCAGGAAAAGGCACATCTAGGAATGTTAATCAGAAGCTGTACTCTCGCGTTAGCAGGGAACAAAGAATATATCAACTAATTTTGGCTGTTTTTGTTTAGTCTTCCACAATTCCACGGTATTTTTCCAACTAAATGGCAGTCATTTTGGAATTTCGAGATAATGGTATGTTGGACGTGCAGAAACATGTCTCGTATATCAAAATAAGTACAAGTTCCGTTAAAAAACATGGTCTCTGAGGAACATCATCGGGATAGGAAAATATGACTATTTCGCCCGGCCATTTTGGACGCCAACTTGAAAATCTGAAAATGCCTAGGGTTTACAGAGTTGAACCATTTGAATTCGGAATTACATGGAAAAGATAACCTATAAACGGCAATGAAATGCTTTATACGTCATTTGGCCGTGGTACCCCGTATGGCGCACAGACTAACAGAAGAAGAACTCCCAACCATTCCTTTAATCAATCTGTTGTGTTTATTTTGGACAGAATTAATTGTAGTGTCGATCGGTATCACTTGACAGAGTTTTAATCTTTCCGAGGGGGGAATCCGGCACATTGTCATAAACCGAAAATATGCGAAACGGCAAACACGAAGCACTCCATACGTATGTTTTCCGCGATTTTCAGGACAGACGATATCCGGTATTTTTCACATTGTATATTATGCTAATGACTGGTGAATTCTACATCAAATGATACCAAACCTGACCAATGTAGCAGGCCTTAAACAGTTATACCTAAAAACATATTTTCCTTCGAACATTTAGCGGCCATCTTGAACGTTGTACTGTTGAATGTTTGCCGGCCAAAAGCTAGGTTCACGTCAACAGAAATGAGCGTGTGCTATCAACGTACTACATTATGTGTGCACCGGCAGCTTGCGCAACCACACTCCGATGAGGTAACGATTCATGCTTATGGGGATCAAAACAAAACTGAAAACGGGAGCCATGGACGATGTTTTGCTTTGTCTTCCATCTGATCAACGAAATGAAGATCAAAACAAGTAGCAAATCGTCGCATGAGTGCTAGAATGGCCTATGTCCCATGGGGGACATAGGACATTCTAGCACTCAGGCGACGAAATTAAACCAACGGATTGAGGGAACGCACCTCACGTATATCTTTTTCAGAAGCTTATACAGAGGAAATATTTGTGCAGTAAACAATGCCGGCCAAGCTCATCAAGAGTGTAATGCATTAGCAACGTCTGCTCAACAACGCTGGGTGTTTTGATCTCACTTGCAGGTAATAGAATCTTTGCGTGCTTGTTGAAAAATATTAACTCCACATTTATGTATTACATATTTCATTTTGCAAGTTTGTGTTCAAAATTAAAATTGAGGAGATTAATAGTACATTAGTTCTGGTTTGTCTTGTTTCATTACACGGTGCCCAGAAGATAGTTTAAAAGATGTATTTAGCAGTTGAGCGATCCACGGCCTGAGGAAAACCAAAAAGCAAAGAATGTAGAAAGGTTTTCACGAAAACGCTACAATATGTAAAGAGATCTTTCCGCTTGCTAAAAGTCTCCGTCTCAAAAATAGCGCGTAACAAAATTTATAAACTTCTGCATCAACCGATGTTTTATGAACCTCCTTGTGCCAGGTTAAGCTCAAGACTGTTGTGTACAGAGAACTACGGATTACGCGGCGTGTTTCAATCACTACGGGCTGTAACTCTATTGGCGCGATACGAATGTGGCATACGATGTTACAAAAGAATAAACAACTATTATTTTCCTCAGTGTCCAATTTCGAAATCGCGTGGTGGCTCTTATAGACGCTTACTGTAAAGCAGAGAAAACAGCAAATTAAATTGACTCCGGTGTCGAAAATAAAACATATAATATGGTATCATTTTGTCGCGGTGGTTCGATTCGTTTGGCCGTTTTACTTTTCTAGCGCCGTCAACATTTTCGTGCACTGTTTACATTTGACAATATCTGAAGAAGATGACAGTTTGATATAACAAATTACGTACATATTGCTAGTTTGAAATATAAAGAAAAAGTACGCATGGTTCAACTCACAATATCAGCTACACCAAGTGTATTCACTCCTCCCTATACAGTCCAGTCGCCGTGGACTGGTCGTAATCTACGCGTGGGCAGAGATGTCAACGCATGCATTTATCAGGTAATAAAATCATTATCAGCAAAGTGTCATTTAATGAAGCATCGGGTTGTATATTAATTGAATTTTTGATTATTATTCCTATAATTATTGTTTGGCATCTAATATCATCGCGTCCGTAGAAATATTGCCCACATGTAGAAAGTGACCAGTCCATGGTGGCCGTACTGTACAACTGGATAGTTCATTGGTCACATAATTATTATAGAGATGCGTCTCATCCACCGCCATCATAATTGGGAGGGTGTTGTTATAAATAAACAATGTTCAAAAAATAAAATGTTTTGTAGGTTTTCAATTTTTCGACGCCTATATATCGTTGGCCGCTCTGTAAAGAGTATATTTTGATTCTGCGAAAAATGAATATGTTGAAGGTGTGTAATGTTTGTTTGCGTCAACACCAATTGAACGATTTCAAACTATTTTAGTTATTATTAACAAAACAAATATCGTGCTGTCTAAACTCATTTACGTCTGATGATGTGAAAGCTGTTACGCTGCCGACACTATCGGCATCCAGTTTTTCTCACCAATTTCTTAGTTCTTACTTGGACCTTCCTCGTGCGTCTAATAATTTCATGAGAGATAACTTTATCAAAAGTCAATTTTATAAAGAGATGGTCTTTGAACGTTTTAGTTCTTGCTTTATTATAATTGAAAACATTTTTTTTTTAAAACGTGTTATAGTTATACTCTCTAAGGCTGCAGCACTTTACTTTTACTCATATTGAGATCGCATAAATAGTTAACGTTCATGTGTTTTAGTAATCTGCGCCGGAGTGTAATCTGCTTCTAATCTGCTTCAAGTGTTGCAAAATTGGCAACCCTCTTTGGTAAGGTAACAGGCAAATAATTGAATGAACATTCCCATTTACACTTGTTCCATCCCATTCAATGATGTATTTCCACGTAATGTTGAAGGAATTTGCGTTGGATGAGGAATGTGATGTGTTTTAGTTACCATCCGCATTGCTAATTATTTTTTCCAAAAAAATGTATGCAGGTAAGAAAAAATCGTATATAATTTATGCAAAAGCGTTTCATCCTTCTCGTCCCAGAAAGCTATATGTATATAATCTAAACACATACTTCGTAACTAACATCGCATGATCATGTGGTGTAATCTCCGCTCCGTTTGTCCAGGTTCTAAATGCTTTAAGCGCAACCAATCCGTCCAGCTCATCTTTCGTTGTTATTTTTACAGTATTGTTTATTGTCCAGTGGGAATCAACGGGATCCTAAAGTGAGAAAATAATTACTTTACTCGTATTTAATGTGGAACAGTACAAATATTCTCGCACCCCTGGGTGCGTGACTTTAAACCTTCGGGATTTTCATGTACAGTAGTAATAAAATACGAAAGCTGAATGTTTACATTTTTTGTCCGAACCAGTTTGAGAGTTTCACAATTATTCTCTGTTTAAACCCATTTCAAAATGAGAAAACGGTGCTTTCACAATCTTTTGATGTTCTGTAACTTGTTTTTCTGTTATTATATCAACAGTGGTGGATCCTCACATATTATGCAGACATTATCCTTTCCATTAACGTTTTACCTAACGAATCGTCCGCATCCGCCCGCGTAATTTGCAAATTGAGCAGGAGAAACTTGAAGTTTTCAAAATATTTCAACAAAACCATATCATGTGTCCCCTCATTGGAACGAGCTCATTGAGCTCGTTCCAATGAGGGGTCACATGATATGGTTTTGTTGCAATTTTTTGAAAAATTTAAAAAAAATATATTTAAAATAATATGTGTTGATATCATCTGCGTTGGGTTAAAGGGTTGATGCAATAGTCCGGCAAATAGTTGATCATTTTTTTTTTTGGGGGGGGGGGGGGGGGGTGGGAAATAAAAACTTGAAAATTACTGTTAAAACGCATTCCGTAAACAAAGAGCCGGAGCGTGATGTCTCAGTGGTTACGGCTTGGACGTCATACAGAAAGGTCTACTGCGTTCACGCGTTATGTCCTTGGATAAGGAACTTCAACCCGATTGTCGATGTGTGTGTGTGTGGGGGGGGGGGGGGGGGGGGAGGGGGGCATGCGTACATAGATGTACTGCCCGTCGATGGTGCACTTGTCTTAAACCAATATTTAGACCTGCTTGTGCTGAGTTAGTACATTGGGGAGTCTGGCAGTTGCTCGCCGTTGCTCGGTGGTTCTCTCCGGCTTCCTCCACCCGTAAAACTGCCCGACACGAGGTGGCCCTGGCCTTCGAACGTGTCATTAAACCCAACTAAATAAATAATGTTAGTAGTTCTACATGAAGTAAAGCGTGTGTGTGTTATTAGGTGGGTGGGGTTGCTTTTTGCTAAATTCGGTCGAACATCTGTCTAACATCACACGGCAATCTACCCTGTCGAATTATTGTGCACAATTAAATTCCCTAATCTATTTTATCCACTGCTGCTCATCAACGATACTCACTGTTGTGATAATTATTCCCACTGGTCGTATCTTTATTCTGGGTTCTTTGAGTTTCTTATAGCGTGCATCCATCTACAATAAACAGACCTGTTTGTCAATCATCGTGGTTAGCACTTCCAACCCTAAGTACAATACGGCCATCGTGGATAGGCCAATTTCCACGGATGGGCAATATTTCCTCGGACGAAATAGTATTAGATTCCAAACAATAATTATAGGAATAATCATCAAATATTTAGTTAATGAAGCTCCGGGTACAACCCGGTGCTTCATTCATTAATATTTTGCTGATGATGATCTTTATTACCTGGAAAACTCTTACGTAGGCATCACTGCCCTCACGCGTGGATTACGACCTGTCCACAGCGACTGTACTGTGTATGCATGAAGTTAACCAAAACCAAGGCGTGTATTGGGTGGAATCATGGTTATCTGCGTTGTGTCCTTGGGCAAGATACCTAATGCCGACTGCCCACGTGGAAGGCACTGTGTGCTGAGGCGTACTGTATGTCGATAGCGTACTTGCCTTAACCCTCTACCCAACGAATCGGCCGCATCTGCCCGCGTAATATGCAAATTCAGAAGTTGAAAAAATATTATTTTTCCAGAAATTTTAACCATATCTTGTGACCCCTCGTTGGAACGAGCTCGACGAACTCGTTCCAACGAGGGGTCACATGATAAGGCTTTGTTGAAATTTTGTTTCGAAAAATTTGAAAAAATAATATTTAAAATAATAAATTTTGATATCGTCTGCCTTTGGTAGAGGGTTAGAGTACTACTAACTCTGCTTGTGCCGAGTTAATACGGTGGAGAGTCTGGCAGTGGCTCTCCGTTGAACGGTGATTCCTCTCCGGGTACTCCGGCTTCCTCCATCCCTACACGAGTCCGACATCATGCGACCCTGGTTGTTGAAAGAGTCGCTAAGCCCCAATAAATTATATTCATGTTAGGCAACATGTTACGAAGTTGGATCCTATCGTAAGTAAAAGTTGTATGATGCCGAACACACGATACGAGATCAGCAGATTGGCATGTGTGTTTTTCGGCCATTATTTCGTAGAATTTATTTTCCACACAAATAGGCAGACACTGGAAAACGGAGAGGGTAAAAATGACTAACTGCAATAATAAAAATTAGCAGAATAGCATCAAACAAGCTCGAGCGGACAATAAATACCATCAAACAAACTCGGCGTACAATAAATATTGGCATGATGGTCAATACAATTGGGGTTGAAATTGTAAGGAACCATGGAAACAAAAGCTTTGAGATTGTATTTAAACTGTACATCGGTTTTCATCTCAACTTGTATTTCGTGTGAAGTGGCGTCAGAAACGGGTTCGTTCAAACATCGCAAAGAACGGCAAGGAAATGCGTAAACCGAAAAGCATCGAAAATAAGCTGCAGACTTTTGAAGAGCAAACTGTCCAAATGAGAACACAACGAACCGCAAAGGACAGAAATGAAGCCAAAACCGATTCATAAGATTAGCTGCATATCATAAACAATTACAATGAGTTTCTAAAAATGCATGTTGTTGTGTGTTGTTCATTTGAGAATAATTAAATTGTTAATGTTGTTATATGTTTTGGGTCCAAATACTCAATTCCCAGCTGGATGAAAACGTCATGACCAAATGTAATTCATTTTCCAATGAATACATTTGGTCGAACTTTGACCCGCATTTACGGTAGAGCGCAGTTGACAGAATGTAATTCGCGCAGTGTTTGGGCGGGTTTATAACTTTTAGCGCCTCTCGCAGTGATCAGTGATTATAGTTTACTGATATGTTAAATAAATTGTTTTGAACATTTCAAGTTTCGTTGCGAAAGACGGCAATTTGACAAATTTGGGTCAATGCCGAAAACCGGCGCTCAACTCAGAGTTGTGCGCTTTGTCTTTTGTGTGAGGGTGGTTTTTCGCCCGTTCGTTCGTACATGTTTTATTTCTTCTTTCTGCTTTGTTGTTTGGTAAAAAGTAGTTTAAACAGTTACGGAATGTAATTATAAGAATTGAATGCAATTTTTATAATCTTCATTGGAGTATGAACGTGGGGGAATGGGTACAAATTGTATGAATCCCTTCGGGATTCATACATAATTTGTATCCATTCCCACAGGTTCATCCTCCAATAAAGATTATAAAAATTGCATTCAGTTCTTAAAGGAATAATGAAAGCAAAATCAGTACCTAGGTAAAAATCGTGCCTCTTGTATCTATTTGCTACTCATAGAAAGTAATTATTTTTTTAATTAACACTTTACCTAACAAATCGACAGATCCACCAACGTAATTTTCAAATTGAGCTGTTGCAAAAATGTTCTTCTGAACATTTCTACAAAGCCGTACTAGTGATCCCTCATTGGAACGAGCTAATAGAGTTCGTTTCAGTGAAGAGGTCTTTTAAATTGTCTAAAAACTTGGAAGAAAAAATAATTAAAGTAATAAATTTTGAAATCCTATGCATTGGGTAAAGAGTTAATCTTAACACGGAGCTCAAAACAACGATCAAGAAAACCGAAGCCAAACGCAAGCATAAAAATAATATAGCATATTAAGGCTAAAATAAAAGTGTTTTGATTCTCAGGCAATCCCTCATTGAATTTAAACCCCCTCATTGGACATTTTGATTGTCTTTCAGTGTCTTCCAATATTGGTACAAACTAAGGGAGACCTGATCGTTTTTACATCGTTTGACTGATGCATATTTATTTGGTTGTGTCTCCAATATGTTTGCCTTGTTACAATTTATGGGAGAGTGCCTGCACTCACTGTAATTGTTTATGGTTCATATGCAGCTAATCTTATGAATCGATTTTGGCTTCATTTATCTCCTTTGCGGTTCGTGGTGTTCTCATTTGGACAGTTTACACCGAAATAATATAAAGCCTTTGAATTGCAGGACCTACAATTTGTTTTTAGAGGAATGTTTTATTTTACTAATTAAAAATTAATTTATTTGTATAGATATGCCCTTTCTATATTTTTGTGTGTAAAAAGACAGCCGAAATCTCTTCCATGTTCGCTCACTTTTTCCAAAGAAAAATAAAAATTAAAAATAAAACACTCCCTCCCTAACGGATTTGAAAAACCAAATTGCCTGAGAACCAATTAATTTATTTTGTGTGGCCTAAAACTAACTCTTTAAAAGAAAGATTTTATGCATCTAGGCATAAATTCCTACAAACACATCAGAATCACAAACTTTCGCAGATTCATATTCAGTTATTATCCCAGATGATTCATACAAACTGTTGCTTCCCATCTACCGACTGAACACTGTAGCTGTGTGAATCCAGGAAGTTTAGGTTTTTAAGATTCGGTTCCAGGAAATGTTTCGGTTCTATTTTTCTATGTGCTAAAAACATATAGCAAATAACACCTCATGTTCCTTAACTTGGACATAATCTGCAATAGGTTGTATAACAATACTTACTACAAAAAGCCCTTTGTGTAAGAATCTCCATTGGGTTCAGCCTAACTTCCCTTTGATCATTTTAGGGGTTTTAGGGGATCCGTTGCAAAATATATCGAGTCCAAATAAAATATAACTTAGGGTAACAAAGGAATACAATTCATCTAATCCATGTTATGCTCTCATTGTCACATTTTCTCCCTTGGAGGACGAGTCAATAAGGGAGAAAGTGTGACAACAGAAATATGGTGTGTTCGCCCCTTTGTCGTAAAGACTCAGTGGCACATGTCCTATGAGCCACATCTCCAGTTCCCGTCCAGTAAAATAGTTGAACCGGTTTATGTTCCAACACACTAAATCCGTTCGCTGGTTTTAGTTGGGTCTTGTGGTTGTGAAAATCCGGAACCGAACCGGAAAACCAAAACACCGCCCAGCTCTTCAACCGTTTTTAGTCGAGTTGTAACGAAGTCAAACACCATTAAAAGTTTCATGAAGGCGGGCGGGCGGGCGGGCGGGCGGGGCGGGTGTAAACAATTGATTGCCGTGAAATAACTTTACTCCTATTCAAAGCAGACCTCAAAACTTACAGATTAGATGCATTCGTGAGCGGGGAGTGTGTTGATGCGCAGGTTTGTCGGCCAAATTCAAGATCACTATTACTAAAAATAGCATGCTTGGGTTTCCGATTAGAAACATTAGTCGTATGTATCACAACACATCTAAATTTGCATAAAATACTCGCAAATGGAAGGAGATAGACCCTATTGATTTTGAAGTCGATAGCTGCAGAGTCAAAGATCATCTCAAAGTTTATCGAAAAGGTTCCGCTCTGCAGTTTCGCACTATTGCAACTTAAACTTCTAAAAATAGGGCATATGGTGATACTAATGCCATGTAAATTGGATATATATTTTTAGTATCAGATATCTGATTACATTAGGCTATTTGTTTGACAAGAGAATTTGAAGTTTTGGTCCCAAAGGTGGAGTCTGATGCGTTGGGGTAAATTACAAGATGAATTATGGGAAACGGTGGCTTCGAAAAATTGGCTATTTTTTTAAATGTCATTTTTACGCGGGTTTGTGAGTGGGATAGTGGGAAAATTCTGCTCTTGAGGCTGCTGGGAGACTGAAAATTACTGGTATTGGCATTTTTATGATATTTTGCAGGTTGAAGTCTTGCCTTTGACAATAAATTATTTCACTCACATTCAGATTGTTTATTTTCTACTTAGTCAGATAGTATTTTTTGTTCTTAGTGGATTTGGGAAATGTAATACATGTTATGGGTTAGATAACTAAATTATAGAATGTTTGCATTTGAAGTGAGTGCAAGGCGTGTCATTTTTGGAAATGCCAGGAAAACTGTGGAGCGGAACCAAATTGGTTTCTGGTCAGCAATGATTGTTGTATACGTCACGAGCTGTACAGCTTAGTTGCTCTTATCGAAGGGGAAGTACCCTATAGATACTACTGTATGCAGCCATAAGTTAAAGCTGATGTGTTTTGTTTCTAGAATAATAAATCGGTTACCGGGAAATAGCTTTGTTTAACCCGTTACCTCACTGGAAAGGTAGGCGACAGTTGCAAACAAAATTCTGGAATAACTAATTGTTTTTAATGTTTTGGCGTCAAAAACATACGTTATGGTCCCTCCATTGGAACGAGCTGAACGTCGTGGTATGTATCTGACAAACTAAACGTAGAAATCTTTAAGAACAAGATCATTTGATACTGTACCGCCGCCACAGATGGAAATATTCCCACGGACGCAATAATTTGAGATTACAAACATAAATTGTAGGAATAATCATCAAAAATTTAATAAATGAAGCACCGGGTACAACCCGGTGCTTCATTAATTAAACTTTTGGGGATGATGATTTTTAATATCTGGTACACACGTGCGTGGACATCACTTCCCACGCGTGGATTACGACCAGTCCACAGCGACTGTACTGTGTATACGTCTGTAAAGTTTGCTGTGAATCACCCCCATTAGCCTCCATGTAGATATGCCTGGAACCTTTGCAAATCCTTGAGACTATCTTGTTGTGACCTATCTTGTGGTCCCATGTAGCCTCTTAGGATGTCCATTGCTGTTGTATTGCCCCTCTGCGACCCCTTTGGATGTCGTTCGCGGTCCTTTGACTCTAAGTCAAATTTAAGATATCGCCATTCCCCACGTAAACAAACAGTAAGTTTATTCTGCAGACCCTTGTGGAATACCTCACACGAACGACTCTCTTCATCTAGAAAACGTGATGCAAATTGAATGAAGAGTGCAAGAAGAATACTTACTCCATTTATTATAGTTGAAAAATAAATTAATAATGATGACTGTGTTTGATTCCATACATCTTCTTTGCTACCAGCTGTAACAGTATTATTCCAGCTGAAAATGTTTCAGAAATAAATTAAAAGAAAAATAATATCATCATGATTGGATCGCCCTCTAATACAAATGTAGGGAACTGGATTTATTTATCTACACAACTGGATTTTCTTGCTACGTAACAGTGGCGTAGCTGGGGAGGGGGGGGGGGGGGGCTGAGTGGGCACCCCTAATATATTAGTGATACCCCTCCTCATGTGATGTGGCCTAATTATTGATGCCTTTCACAATTTATTAATTATGCACACAAACAGGATAGAGGAGTCAAGGAAATTACGGGGTTTTTTTCTCAAATTTCAAAATGCCCCCCCCCCCCTCTCCCCTCCCCGTCTCCAGCAAGAGATGGAGTACCCCTCTTGTGCTCGCCATTATCTCGCCGTGATTGGGGGGTAACCGCTACGTTCAGATCGTTGAACTAGCCCCCCCCCCCCCCCCCCCCCCCAGATATTACTCTTGCTCCCTTAACTTTGATATCCTGACTACGAGTCTGCTACGTAAACGTCGTGCCACCAAACGTCATCGGCTGGGCGACTTACTGATTGACTTAAAGCTATCTATCTTAGGGAGATGGTAGTTTGAATGATGACATTTATCGCTGACGTTCTCTCAGTCCAGTTGTATAGAGATCAGTGAGGGTGGGGGAGGGGGCTACATAAAATGATCTTCCCTAGCAATGGAGATAAAATGATGATTTCTTTCAAAATCGCTCTATTTTACCACTCTACGATTGATCGCTAACTGGAATGAGTTAACACTAGCTGGTTGGATGAGTAATTTATTATGACAAACAAAATGCTATTTATTTTCAACTCTTCGCATGTTTAGTCTTAGATTTTAAATTTAAACAGAAATTATATTATTTTTTACTTAGTGGCTGAAGTTGATACACAAAACTGTGTCAATCACATCGGGCGGGCGTGATACTACTTTATCAACTGCCAAACACAAAACTTCATGTCCCACGCGTTTCATCGTGTCTTGTACACCCGCGTAGCATTGGCGGATCCTGTGGGGCAAGGATGGCGCACCTGGCGTCACCGTATTTTTTTAATTCAATTTCTTGTTACAAGAGTTGAGAACAGGAGTACTTGAACTTTTCCACAACACACAGACCCCCACTACTCGAGATAGTGAATACTCATGTGTTATTGCGGATAATACCTAATCGATGCATAGAGCTTTTGAGTCATTCGCGGGTCTCCAATTGTTCTATTGTATGAGCCGTTACAAATTGGTATCCAACGACTAGGGCGTTTATGCACGTCCTAAATCACCGCAATCCATGTTTCATGAGTGTCGATTCTGTATTCGTCAATATGCTATACATGTCGTCGCCTGAGTGCAAGAATGTCCCCAAGCACTCAGGCGACGATGTATGTGTATTTTTTATTGGCATTTGAAAGAAAAGGAACATCAGCATGGAAGCGACTAAAATATAGCAGCACTTCACTCCGCTCGTTAATTAAAATACCATAAAACTATTTATCTTTACGTCTAAGCACATGCGTTGTTAGCTCGCCTGACTGAAAGTCAGGGTACAGTATTGTCATCACATGTTGTCCGTTGTTCGTCATCCGGCGCCCTGCGTCCGTTGTCACGCGTTAAGTTGTGTTTAAGTCTTCTCCCCCAAAACCACTAGACCAATTCAAGCGACCGGTTGTGTAACTGATGGTCCCTAAGGGCATTGCGTTTCTATTTAAACCAATGTGCTGTCCCAATGCGGAGGGAGTGCAGGAGAAAATACCGCAAAGTTTTTTAAAAATCGTCTTCTCATGAACCAACGGGTGTAGTCATTCCATTTTTGTTATACAGCTTCCTTTTGAGGTATAGATCTAGATTTTTCCAAACGAAGTTTGTGGAAGAATAATTGTAGTCGTCCTGGGAGGGGCAAGTTTTTAGGACCCGCTCTAAATTTCTATTTTTGGTATGTGGTATTATTGAGTTATACGTACTTGATTTATGCAATAAAATTCCGTGGGAAACCCAGGAGCTAAAATAGAAATATCTTCAAACGCCCATATTTCCCAAACCACACGGAACAGAGAACTGTTATTTGGTATGAAGCATTCTGAGGACCAGTAGTATGGACTGGTAAAACAACTGCGACCGTGCCAGGGTGTTCTGTAGGCGGGGGGGGGGGGGGGGGGGCATCGAAAAAATGCTGAGTTAGCATATTTGCAAAACATTTTCTCCAGAACCACTGATCAGAATAATTCGATAATTGGTAAATATAGAGCATCCAGGGGGGGGGGGGGGGGGGGGAGGAGGGGTCAGATTACTAGTTTGTTAAAATGAACCCCATTGGTTCATTTTTGGGCTCAACACAGGAACCGGAATGTTAATTTAGGGCAGTATGGGGAATAATCTTTAAAAATCTTCTTCAGAACTACCAGTCAGAATCTTTTAATGTTTGGTATACATCATTTTTATGAGGATCAGATTGACGATTGTTTGAGTCGAGTCCCTTGGTTAATATCTTGGCTTCCTATGGGGGCACACATTTTAATTTAGTGTAATATGAGGAATAATATGTAAAACTCTCATTCAGATTCACAACTCAGAACCTTTTGATATTTGGCATACAGCATCCTTAGGGAGGCTAGATCTTATTTTATTCAAATCAAGTCTCTGAGTTAATATTTGGGCTTCCTATTGGAGCCCAAATTTCAACTTAGTCCAATATGAGGAATAATATCTTTAAAACTCTCCTTCTCCATAAGAACCAGTCAGAATCATTTCATATATGACATACAGAATCTTTACAGGAGTTGAATTTAATTTGTTCAAATCAAGTCTATCGGTTGATAATTTGGCGCTCTAAGGGAGCCCGAATTTTAACTAAGTGCAATTTGAGAAATAATCTTTGAAAATCTTCTTCTTCCGACTACCAGTCAGAATCTTTTGATATTTGGTGTACAGTATCCTTTGAGAAGTCAGATCTCAGGTTGTTTAAAGCAAGTCTTTGGATTAATATTTGGGCACCTGAATTTTATCTTAGTCCAATATTAGGAATAATCTTTAAAACTCTTCTTGTCCAGGAACACCGGTCAGAATCATTTATTATATAACATACATAATTCTCACAAGGGTTGGATTCAATTTGGTCAACTCAAGTCAATAGGTTAATAACTGAGGTATCTAAGGGGTGGTGGGGGGGCGAATTTTAACTTAGTGCAATATGAGGAACAATCCTTGAAAAAACTTCTTCTTAAAATGCACCAGTCCAGTCAGAATCTTTTGATGTTCGGTACACAGCATCCTCGGGGAAGTCAAATCTGAGGTTTTTAAAATCTAGTCTTCAGGTTAATATGAAGGCTCCCTATTGAAGCTCGAGTTTTAACTTATTCCAATACGAGGATAATCTTTAAAAAATATGCTTCTTGGGGTACAATCAGAATATTTTGATATTTGGTATACAGCATCCTCAGAGTGTTCAGTTTCAATTTGTTCAAATAAAGTCCCTAGGTTAATATGTGTGGTGCAAATTTTAACATCATGCAAAATTGGTAATATTCTCAAAATGTTCTTATCCTTTACCACCAGTCAGAATCTTTTGATATATGATATACAACATCTTTCAAATGTGTTCAAGTTAAGTTCCTAGGTTGATAGCTAGACTCCCTAGTTTTGCAGTACTAATTTTATACAACAGTCCCAGAAGGCTGTTGTTTAAAATTATTACAAAACCTCTATAGGAATACGAAATAGGAATACGGAATGTATTTGTCCAATCGCTATAATGTATGCGGAAATCCCATTCAGGGGCTTTGTATTGTAGTTGTAGGTATTGTAGGGACAGTACTAATTTAATCCAACAGCCACTCACCGAGGTTGAATTAAATCATTGCTGCACCCCTTGCAAATACGAAATACCTTCGTCCAATCGTGATAGCAGTACTGTGAGCGGAAATATAATCCAGTACCTCAGGATTGTAGTTCGGAAGGTTCAGTGCTAATTTAGTCCATCTGCCGATCGGCGATATTTGGGTAAATGATCGCTTAACCTCCCCAAATATACGTAATGGACTCACCTAACCGCTATGTCCAGTACTGTAGGCGGAAATTCTATTTCGGAACTCAGGACTCAGAGCTTTAACCCAGTGTCAACAGGGTTGTATTTTTAAAGTCGCGAAACGCTCGTTCACAATCCAGCCATGATTCCGACTTTGCCTCCATTTGATACAAGTGTAAAATAGTAAGTGCCGATGATTGTGTTTCATTTTTCCGCTATAGTGGGAAAAAAACATGTTTACAGTTACAATAATTCTCTGACTTACAATTTGTACACACTATAATCCAGGACTAAAAGAAGCTCCACTGTGTAAACAGGATCAGTCTCCCTCTTATCTCTACTTCGTGTGTCATGATTGCTTTGAGGAAAATCGTCATCTGAAACAACCAATATCGTTATCAGAGAGCTGGCATTGTCATTGTTATTCTAAAAGCATTTATTTTATTTTAGTTCGTTTTATCTCCACCAAAACAAACGGTAATCCCACTTACACTCGCCAAATGTGGTATTCCACTTCCAGCATCGCATTCCACTCTCAGTGATGATGGACATGTTTAACCCTTTACCTAACGAATCGCCCGCATCCGCCGACGTAATATGCAAATTGAGCAATTAAAATTTGAAAAAAATAAATTTTCAAATTTTTCAAAAAAACCATATCATGTGACCCCTCATTGGAACGAGCTCGTTCCAATGAGGGGGTCACATGATATGGTTTTGCTGAAATTTTTCGAAAAATGTCAAATAATGATATTTAAAATAATAAATTTTGATATCGTCTGCGTTGGGTAAAGGGTTAACATGTTTTGAAAGTAACCACGGATTAATTATAAAGAGTTGTTTAGGGAAAACAAATAAGAAGGAAATGAAATAAATACTAATGTTCACTGCTAGGATTCGAATACAATTTTATCCTCTGGTGGGCCGCGCGGATTATTTCACTAGGCTAACGCCCCGTGAATTAATCATACACGCACACCATTCGAGGATAAAAATCGTACTCGAATCCGAAAAGTGGACTATTGACTATTTATTGTCTCAAACGGAACCACATGTAACTGGATATTTCCTGTAATTCAACTATTAATCTCAGATTGTCTTTCAATGAAGTGCGCCAAACGTCATTCGTGAATTACAAATGCTATATAGCACTACCATTAATAAAGTGAAAAGAGAATTCCGATCTCATCGCGACAATGTCGCGATCTAGAGCCAATATTATAAAACTTGCAATTTTATTTTCAAGAATTGTATTGTCTACCTATTAAGATAATTGTCTAAAATTAATCATCAGCATTCTAAAAGATATGGCAATTTGCTGACTGGCAAATTGCTAACTTTCTCGTAAATCTCTTCCAATGACAAAAATAAATTGTCAGCCATTTGAATGAGAAGCCGAAGGCATTCCGCAAAATTCCTATTATGTTCAAGTTTGTGAATTGGCACTCGATAATGATATATCTTTACATAAAGGGATTCACAAATTCAAATAAATAGTTTACTCAGTTACCAAACATATTATTCGTTCTCTAACCACGGAGTTACTTCATACTAATGCATGTCGCCTCTCTCGTATCCCCCACCTGCACGTGAACTTTTTCATCACTGCAATCGTCACCGTTCTCATAAGGGCCACTTCCTGACACTTGCAGGTAACTTATGCTTCCAACCCTCTCTATTGTTTGTTAGTTGCAGATTTCCTGCTATTTCTTCGGCCATCTTTTGGCACTAAATAATATTCAGGTTTGAGGAAACTCTCTCCTTAGTTTTTGAACTGACAATGCCAAACTCTGACATGCGAAAAAGTTTCGTCATGTGACGATTCAAATGATGTTATCGGATTACATCTAGTGAACCAAACTTGTCCCTCGTCGCACAAATTGGTCGCATTTCTAACATCCTGGTACTTCACAGCCCGTTCAAGTGTAACACAGTTTTCTCTGTGGCCATGTTGTAATTCATTTTGTTTACATGAATACCCCGTTCTCCTTGTCAAAGATGCATTGAATCTAAACCAAGAAGGTCAAACCCAAATCTGAAAACCTAACTTCAGAAACCAATCATCATAAAGCAAATATACAAAAGAACACAGGTAGCCAGGGATAGTAATATGACACACAATTATGGATTGTATTGTAGAAATGTCTTCCATGATACTCACTTCACCAGATATATATATATAAAAAGAATAAGTCTGAAATAAAAAATCTAATATTTTGAGAAACCATCCCACATATTAAACAACAGAAGTACATATATACAGTGCGTGGGGAGTGTATTATCACGAAATCACCTGCAGAGTGGAGATTCCACCCAAGAAAAAATTGTAAATTTGTTGCAAAGTTTTACAGTCACAAGTAAAGTTCCAGCCAATGGACCTCCGGGTTGAACCCGGAGGTCCATTGGCTGAAACATTGCTTGAGTTTTCTGTCCATATTTTCAGAATTTAAAAGAGATACATTGGGTGATATCTCCACTCCACGGGTGATTTAGTTACAATTCATTCTCCACGTACTGTAGATATAATAAGCAGATAGAAGACCAAATTTTTATCTAAACTTGTTCCAATGATACGCCTTTGAAATTAAAACCCTTTGTGAATCTTCATTAAAAAGTTCAAGATCAAATTTTAATCTTAAAATTCTGAAAAGAAAATCCAAAATTTCAAAAGGTATAACTGCATAATAATGGCAAAACAATACACACATAAAAATAATTTCTCTTTTACATAATAAACAGTATTCAAGGCGCTCTTCGTTGAAGCATGGATCGTTTTACAAGTTTTATATAATAAATTAGTTACCATTCTGAATACACTCCTCGTCGAATGTGAACGACACGACACTCTCTTTAATCCTATATTTTAAAGCAGAGCTTTTGCTTTCGATGCCGTCTGCGGGCTGGATTGTATATTCTTTTCCATCGGATACGAAAGAGCCATACTGCAAGAAAATTAAAACCGTTTTGTCACAAAACGTAAGACATTATATTTAAACCATAGCTCAAAACCAACGTCGAGGTTTCGTCGTCTTACCGTAGCGTGTTGCTTGCAATGCATCAAGCTATCAGGCCAAAAGTCAACTTCTGTTCTGAATTCGACGCTGTTATGGGATGTTTATTTACCCACTTCTCATGGAGTTTAATGCAGATGACCATTGATAAAATGTGACGTGCCTTTACTTACAAAGACATATAGATATTCTCTCACGCTCCAAATAAAGATATTCCAATCAACACGTATTTAATTCTCCATCAAGATATTAACATAAATAGTGGAAGTAAACGGCGTAATCATACCACTGCATAGAGGGTATCTATGCTGTTTAGTGAATATTGGGAATTACCTCACAAGTGTGGAGCTGATAGTTTTATTTTTCACGAGCGCTTGCGCGAGTGAAACATAATATGTTCAGGTTCACATGAATGACATAATTCTCGATATTTAAGACTGCGTATATTTTCTTTTTATTATATGCTACGTGACATTTTACTGCACAATATTCAGCCCAATTCGACTGCAAACAGTTTCAAGACAATAACAAAAGGCTGCTGATCGTTCCTTCAAGGCGACGTTCAAGTCGTCATGCGTCGAAGAGTAACGTCATTTAGGAAGCTACTGAACAAATTCGTGTGGACCTGAAAATAAAACTATCAGCTCCACACTCATGAGATAATTCCAGATACTGACTAAAATAGAGTGATTTTATTTTTTATTATATGCTACGAGACATTTTATTGCACAATATTCAGCCCAATTCGACCACAAATGTGTACGTTTCAAAATAATAACACAGATCAGCTGATCGTTCCTTCAAGGCGTGATGCGGCATTAACGTAAAGTCATTTAGGAAGCTACTGGGGGTGTATTCCTCGATGTACATCGAGTCGATGGATATCGAGAAATATCTTTTAGATAATTTGCGATAATTCACAGGCTAGCATATAATAAATAGAGGATATTCACGAAAAGTTGATGAATACCGAAAATATCTCGTGAGTGGCTACAAAGAAATATGAGGATCTTCACGAGCGACGCAGTCGCGAGTGAAGATCCTCATATTTCTTGTAGCCACGAATTTTCGTGAATTTTCTTTTTATTTAATGCTCTACGACTACAAACTCTCCAATTTGTGGCCTTTATTTGCCATTAAGGCGCAAAATTTATGTGCCGAACCGGCGTCCATACAAAAATTACAACAACCAAACTCCAACCATTGGAATGTGTGAATATCCGCACAAAAAGTAGTCCCGTCTTATTTCTCCCCTAACTTTACGATTTACCAAGGCTGGCGAATTGAAATAATCGCAATGTGTTTCGAAGAAATAGAACAATAACAAAAAACACCACTTTCTTATTTTCAATAACAAGACACGTCATTTTATTTTTTTTGAACTCAATGCACTGAAGACGTGTGAAGTTGAACTGAAGAAATTTGAAAGTGATTTCGGCTTTTCGCTGGAAGTGAATGAGAAAGTCAAACTTTGAAACCGCTGATTTAATGAATTGATTTAGTCACTGTCACTATCAATTATTCGAATTCGTTTGTATTTGGGACTCTGGAATTCATTACTGATGTGCTGACTCGTTTAAAGTACATGTGATTCGTCATCCGAACCTACGATGAAATATCGATTTCTAAATATCATTTTGATATTTCGTTTTGCCGACCGACAGGGGAATATGACTTAATTTTTCAGCGTGAATTGATGCCTGAGCATTAAATAAAAACAAATATTTTGAGTTTTCATTGATAATGGTAAATATTATCAAAGATTCGGTCAAATCAAGTCAGGGTTAAGGGACATTTCTTGCGCTGATTCAAGGAAAATAAATAAATAGAGAATTTTGATTCAATCGGATGAAACATTTCTGATGGACGTTTATAACGCGAAACCTCACACAAAATGACACCGTAAGCTGTACAGACGGTAAAGTATATTTATCGTTGCGTGTGCATCCCTTCGACTGGTAGAGATGTTGGAAGGTCATATTAGGTATCGAAACTTAAAGGCTTCATATGTATAGATGTGCAACATATTATCTTAAGTTAAATTATTCCATCTGCATAGTTTTGCCCTTTTATAATGCATAGGAGAGTGCCGATAGGCACTCCGATAAACTATAAAAACTGTAACGAGCCAAAGACTCGTGAACAGATTCTGCAGGACAAAAGGCAGTGCATCCAAAGTTGTCTGGATAATAATTCATTTTATCGATTTTATGGGAATGGACAAATTAATTATAAAACAATATACAGTACGTGGAGAGTGTATTATTACTAAATCACCCGCAGAGTGGAGATTCCACCCGTGCAATAACTGCAATTTTGTTGGAAAGCACAACCTGCACTAGCAACGTTTCAGCCAATGGACCTCCGGGTTAAACCCGGAGGTCCATTGGCTGAAACATTGCTTGTGTTTTTTTGTCGATATGTACACAATTTGAAAGTTATAGCTTGGGTGATAGCTCCACTCCGCGGGTGATTTCGTTACAATCCACTCTCCACGTACTGTACAATACAGATTGTGTTGAAAATGATAAGCATTGATTGACAATATGTAGGAAGTGAAAATATTATTGGCCCACTGCAACATATTTTAATACTCAGATTTTTTGCAATTATGCAAATATATTTTTGTGAATTCAAATGTTTATTTGCACAATATAACGTAATTTGTAAGTTGGAAATTTAATTTTTGGTGAATAAGCGCTCTAAAAACTGTTTGTGGAATACCTAGTGCTGGACAACATTTCTCTTCCACTGTCCACATCAGAATATCTCGCCATATCATTGCGATGGGGTAACGGATTCAGAATATTTTCCAGCTTTTGCTATTTAGTCCATGTCTCCTTTGTTAGTGTTTTAACCCTTTACCCAACGTAACGGCCAAAACAGGCCTGCGCTATTCACTAAAATCGCCAATTAATTTTCATTATTTTTTTCATTTTTTTGTCTCAAAAACATAGGTTATGACCCCTCTTTGGAACGAGCTATATACATAATAGTTTTACAAGCATAACAAAATTCGTTGTACAATAAGATATTTTCAATACCCATACAATGATATGACACATTTTCTTTTTGTATACCAGTAGGGAAAGGCATAGCCAGATTGGCTGTCTTCCTGTCCTTCCCTATAGTAGGGGAAATAAAACCAAAGAATCCCTAGAATGGCGGAAATAACCCAAAGGGGTATGTGGAGGCAACATTGTTTTCTCTGTCTACCAATCCAAAGTTCTTCTAATAAATCATGGCTTTTGTGCAAAATATGTTAGGTGGTCAGCGTAGGTTACAACACAGTTCTCTCCGATTGGTCTCTAGAGTTATTGCGGTTAATTAGAACAGAAAAGGACTGATTTTACAAAAGTAACAACTCCACATTTTGAAGTAATAAAGACCAAGCCGGGAGACCAAATAGGACAAGATGCCAGACGATTGTTCCCATTGAAGATAGATCATGTACTGAACGAAGACTGTTTGGTACAGGTGGTACATTGCAATGCCTTTATTATTCGGATATTCCTTGTTGAGTCAACAGTTTTTCTGATGTTCTGTAACTTTGTTCCGTTCATTTTTTCAACAGTGTACGTATTGTGACATATAATATAAATGCTGTCCTTTCCATCCATTACTATAAAAGTCTAGGCGATAAGACTTGCTAGCTTTTTGTCCTGGGAAGAATAAAAACTTACAATATACTGTAAAAACACATTCGCTAAACAAAGAGCCAAAGTGAACATATAAGTGTTGGTAGGTGTGATACTGATATTTATTATATTTCTACTGCTTTTTCCATTGTAAATAAAAACCATATTCTACTCCCACGACCTCAAAAGTGTTATTCAACTCCCACGGCGAAATCCTACTCCCAGTCATGTTTTTGTGTTCATGCGCCGATTTTTCTAACCGTCAAAACAAATTGAGCGACCTTGGGAAACTGCTCTTGGATGACGCAAGAGGGTTGTTTGAGTTGCAGATATTATCAGGGAAATGTAATAAACATATTAGTTCACTGCTTGGAGTAACGTACGATGTTTATTCTCTCGTGGGATGCGGGGATTATTTTCACTCGGCTAGTGCCTTGTGAAAATAACCTTCCGCATCCCACTCGAGAATAAACATCGCACGTTACTCCAAACAGTGAACTATTGTCTATATATTCTTAATGACGGATTAAATAGTTGCTTCTAATTGGCTTGCCACAACCCCCCCCCCCCCCCCCCACGTTTTCGTCTAGTACTATTAATGAACGAAAACAGCGGACAGCTCCAAGAGCTGTCCGTTGTTTTCGTTTATCAAAATAACAAAGGGAAACTTTCCTGTATTTGCTAATGATGTCATAAGTGTTTCCTCAACAATCACTCCTTAACCCTTTACCTAACGTAACGGCCAAAACCGGCCAGCGCTAATCTCAAAAATCGCCAATTAATTTTCATTATTTTTTTAATTTTTTGTCCCAAAAACATAGGTTATGACCCTTCGTTGGAACGAGCTCATCGAGCTCGTTCCAACGAGGGGTCATAACCTATGTTTTTGAGACAAAAAATGAAAAAAATTAGTTATTCAAGAATTTTTTTTGCAAGTGTCGTCTGCTTTTCACGTTAGGTAAAGGGTTAAATGGATTTTCCTCGCTCATATAATGATTTCAAAAAGGATTGTTATTATCCTTTATGGGTGAGGTGTATGAAATGGGGAACTTTCACCCGAGGGCAAGATATTTGGACCAGACACGAGGCTTGCCGAGTATCTGGACCGAATATCTTGTTCCGAGGGTGAGATTTCTCCATCTCACACCCAACCCCATCAGGGATAATTTTTCTCCCCCACTAAAACACCCTAATATCATCAAAAGTAGTCCAGGGGCACGTGCAGATATATCGAACAATTTTGTTGTCCATTTCTGAAAAAAAACTGATTTGCTCATAGGACAGAACGCACAAAAAATTGTATATACCACAGGTATATACAACGAAATTAAATCCCAACGCCGGCAAGACAGCGGTTAAAGATTTGTAGCGAAATGACACATTTCGATGACGTCATATCATGAACTGTGAAATGTATTCGCATAACTTTTTGACGGGAGTTTCGCGCAGTTCTCTCCACTCACAATGATGTACACCCAAAAATTCATATAAGAGAGTCAATTGTCCTTGGTTTAGCGGTCTGTGTTTTTATTTCTATTTTCTTCGATAAAAATTCGTCTGCTAATATATCCGAAACGTCACACAACAGTTCTGCGCTCATTAAATATGCTAATGAGTCGGTCACGTGGGTCATGTGAGATAGATATCTATCCCACATGCCTTCTCGCATGAGACACGTATATCTTGCACCGGCAGTGGGGGAGAAAACTTTATCAAAGGTCGATTTTCATGGCGATATATGTCAATAATGCAGAAATGTAAGCAAATTAAATAATTTAAGATTTTGTTATAAACTTACAATTTTCATTGAATTATTCCGCTGTGAACCAGTGTAGAATATGTTGACAACTGCACCATTCTCCACATTTTGATACGCTTCGATATGTTCCTGAAGTGAAATATAACATAACGAAGGTCAAGGTGCACATCCTAGATCCCAGAGAATATCAAATGTCGGGTCAAATCGAATTCCATATATCACCAGGTAGAGGCTTTCAAATAGAATATCAAATCTCACCGCAATTCAAGTTGTTAAACATGTTTACTTCTGGTAGCAGTGTTTTATACGAATCATGGCAAGTAATGGAGGACTTCACGTAAGTGTTGTTTATCATGGCATGACTAAAATTTCACAGTATAAATTTCAACAGCACTTTGTTTGTTATTTGTTCGACTTGGTCGCAATTCGAAAATTGCAGAATGCAGTACTATGGTCAGAAGAAGGGATCTCTGGTGACCAGATCTGCGAACCAGTCGTTCCACATTTAACAGAAGTGGTCGAGATTCCACTAAAAAAGTATCAGGACACAGTCACGATCTATGCTCGCTTTTCTAATCACTGTACTGTGAAAATGAGAGTGAAAAACTGATAACAAAACCGTGTATCAGCATATTTTGTCTGTCGAAATAGTTCTATGTCTGCCAGTTGTATACTTGATAGGTGAACTATAGATATGGATTTTCATTTGATAAGTGCTCTGGAAGAGATGGTTCCATCCCTTGCAGGCGTAGTTTTATATTTCTGCAATATTATCAAAAAACGAGAATTTACAGATGTCAATGTGTCACCCAACTACTGTTATTGGGAGGTGATACCGAACATGTCATCACAGGTTGCTGTTTGAGTGACAAGAACAGACACAGCTTTGTTGAAACTGGGCAACTCAAAATCAGGGGCGTTGTTAACAGGAGTTTGGGTGTATGTGACACACTCCCCCAATAATATTTCTAGTCGGCAGATTTTTGTCAGGGTTGGTGTTTAAGATATCAATGATTAGTAATCATGTACATTCTTAACCCTTTACCTAAGACGAAAGGCAGACGACACTCATAAATAAATTCTTGAATAACTAGTTTTTTTATCATTTGCGTTAAAAACATAGCTTATGGACCCTCACTGGAACGAGCTCAACGAGCTGGCTTGAAGCAGTTTATTGTTGTAGAATTGAAACAAAATCATTTTCAATTTCATCTCTATCCACACACAAGCTCATACTGGTAATATAGGATTCATTTTATTACTTCGGGCAGTTCTCCGCGAAGTCTTTTTACAATGAATTTGGATTTGAGGTCTGTCTCAGTCGAATAAATAAATAAAAGTACAAGAAAACCTTTCGTCAACTTTTGACCCATTTCATTTCACAATGAAACTCCTGGTACAACGAATCATAGATTCAAGATGCATCTGGGTTCAAACATCTAGGGACATGGCTTGATATTTCGCATTTACGATTGTCTAACAAACAACTTTTACGGAAACTTATACCATAGTTCCTGGTATCGTCAGTAGTAGTAATGCCTGCAACTGCACTTTTCAGCAAAAGTAACAACGAAACAGTGAAAAACTTGAGAAATTACAATGTACAGCGATTTCTTTGTCAATGTCGGTTTTCTGCATATCATTAGGGACATTTGGACATACAGTTAAAACTTGAAGTTTTGTCACAAACTCTGCGCTTATCTAAGCTTAATTGCGCGTAGGAATTTCGCGCAATTTCCATATCGAATGGCATCCAAAGCACGGGAGATTCTTGTGGTTACCCGGAGGTCCATTGACTGAAAAATTGCTTGTGCGCAGGCCATATGATAGCCTTACTATGGTTATAACACACAGGTTACGCGCAGATTGCGGCGATCGACGCGCTATTTGTGCGCATTTCAGTACAGGACTTCTGGTTTTAACTGTAATGTATGAATATGTTTAAATCTGAAGTAACAATGTCCATCAAAAATTTGTTGACATATCTCGATTCATCTTTGATGTCTTGTATTATGCTCTTCATCAAATGATTGATGGAGGATATTTGAATTAAATTAGCCGAAACATGTAGAATATTTGGTGCTTCGACACATTACAGAACATGTGTCTACAGGTAAAATAACAAATACATTACGAGTTCAAATGATGATGTTAAAGCAGAGGGGGGGGGGGGTCTATTCTTTTGTTTGGACAATAAAACAAAATGAGACGCACAAGTTGACATTAGGGACCCATTACTTGTCTCTAAACTACGCTTAGAATACTGGGCGAGTGTATATCATTGCTGTATTGAAGCTACGTTAATCACTAGTTTGGTCGGCAGAAAAAGAGTAGGAGGAAGCCGGATTAACGACCCTCCATCTACTAACATTCGGTAGCGCATTGGCTCAATGGTTACGGCATTGGGCTTCAAACGTCCACGGTTCGATCCCTATCATGGGTAAGTAACTGTGTTGTGTCCTTGGACAAGGCACTTAATCCCGATTGCCAGTGTTGTGGCACAGTTGCACTTTGTACTAAGGCGTACTCCGCATAAATGGTGTACTTGTCTTCAATCAATGCTAACAGTGCTTGTGCAGAGTTAGTACTTTGGTTAGTGTGACAGTTGCTGACCTCTGCTCGTATAGTCCTCCCTGGCTTCCTCCACCCATAAAACTATCCGACACGAGGTAACCCTGACTGTCAAATATGTCGTTAAACCGCAAAAAAACTAACAACTCTATAAACTAAATAAACGTTGTCATTGGAACAGAACTATACAAACTTGGAGAATTATCGTTTTGGTCGACTACCGTTCCGAAAATAGGGAATATGGAGACCGATTTTTCGTTCACTTATATTTATAGAACTCAGACAAATATTAATTTTGACGCGAAGTGCATTTTATTCCTTTGCTCACTCTCACATTGCCATACAGTAGTATACTTTATAATGGTGACAATGTATTGTGTGATTTGATTATGACGGCTAACTACTCTGGTGCAATACATTGTTGGAAATGCTCTCTGAGCCCCTTCCAGCAGTGTATTATGTCATAGCTTATTATCGCATCGCTGACATGAAATTGACTTCTGGGTTCTAGAATGCTCATAACATACCAGTGCTCACTTACATCGGTTGTTCATATCCGCATCATTTTTCCTTTTCTTGCTTAGTGGACCTGAAAAAAGGTTTACCTGAAAAATGATCTGCCCGAAAAAAGTGATGGTTAAGTGTCCATGTGTAACCTTAATTTCTAATCTGCACAGGTCTTTCAGAAAATAAATATTCAAGACATATCTTATGGTTCCTTTGCAGACATGAGGAAGGTGGAATGAGGGACTATAGGCTTTTGGTTTGGTTGTTTGATTGCGTCAAGTTCAATCCGCGATGGATACCTGGTCAGCAAGACTATTTGAATGAGACTGCTCCATGGACAAATAAATGATCAATGCACCACTGTAAAAAAATAACAATCAACCACGCTCGTTACATCATTTATCATCCATGTGCAGTGCTTAAAAAGCGGAGCTCGGATTAGAAAGAGCAAATCAGAAAGCAAAGGCGGTGGGGGACTCTTAAGATGTAAAGTCGAAGCTAACCAAGAAAGAGGATTATTTGGATAAAAATGATGCTAATAATATACAAATCTACGCTTTGTAAATGTATTAATCTTTACTGTTAGTAAATCTAGCAATGCGATATAATCTAGATACCTGCGAATTCCAACTGCTTGTTATTTCCACGACTTGTCCACCACTAAGTACACTGACCGGCATGTCTGTTACAATGTTGTTTCTTTCTAATGTTAGCGATAATTGGTGTCCTCTTAGAGGAAAGGAAATATCAATGTGGTCTATGGATCCATCTACTGACCTGCGCTGTCGCCCATTGAAGGAGATATGTACGCTCACCAGTTCTGAAGCACAAATTATTAAAATTATGCTAAACCAATGAAGATATTGCTGTGGCGCGTGGTGTGGCATGGGTGAAAATGTGTGAGGGAAAAAATGCAAGCTGTCGATAATTTATGTCGATTTTGAAAGGAGTGGCGCGATAGTGTGTCCGCTGGGGCAACATGGATGAGATCGTCCCAGCACTCCAGCAATATGAAGTTGTTAAGCGCTAAATTTAAGGTTGTATTTTCCAACATGACGTGACCCTGGCTGTCGAAAGTGTCGTTAAACCCAAACGAACGAACGAACACGAACGAACACGAATGAACCAATAAAAAAATAAATAACCACTCACCTTAGTATAATCTTGGCGGTTCCCATGGGGAAATTTAAAATCAACTGTTAATGGAGCGATCTGGTAGCAATAGTGTTCTCGGGTATTACAATGCGATGTATCTCGAAGCTCGAATCTCTAAACTCTCGGGAGGTGTACCTCCTCTTGCTGTGGTCCTTGGCATTTTCGACAGGGTAAAATAATCTAGTACCAAAGTGTATTTGGGCTAGCAGAAATGTTCTCGACGTATTGCAAAATACACGAGACCCATCACATAAACAGGCTTCGAACGTGGTATCGTTAGCTATATACCAAATGCTGTTACGTATTGTCTAAAATGCAGTCATTTACCTGATTGAATGCTTAAGATCTTTCCAACAATTAATCGGTGCTATTGTTGATCTGTGCATGCCTGAGTGTGCATTTCATCATAATAAAAGTGTCGATCAGCGACACGATCGTAAATATAATAACAATAATGCTCCAGGTGGCCATCAAAAATGTGATTGCGGGTTTTACATGAAAAGAAAATGCAAACTAATAATATTTATTTGTTTATTTATTAGGGTTTAACGACACTTTAACAGCCATGGTCATATCTTGTCGGTGACAGTTTTACGGGTGGAGTAAGCCGGAGTACCCGGAGAGAACCACCGAGCAACGACGGGCAGCTGCCAGCTCCACAACTTCGTAACTCCGCACGAAAGCACAGGCAGGGTTAGATTGGTTGAAGACATGATCACCATCGACGTGCCGTACGCCCTAGTACACGGCGCCATCGTGCCCCCATGTGGACAATCAGTGTGAAGTGCCTTGACCAAGGACACAACGCAGAAGTCCGAATCGATCCCTCAGACGGTCACCCATCCAAGGTTTAACCGGGCTCGACGTTGCTTAACTTCGGTGATCTGACGAAAACCGATTACCACAACACCACCGCGCCCCGCAAGCTAATAATAGGCCTACATAAACATCAATTTGGTGGCAACATGAATCAGTGTATATATTTTTGTAAGTGAGATATCAACAAATAATATTCTAGAAAATGTGTGCACTTGTACATGATTTTATCACCTTGACGGAGATGCGCTCCTGGACACTTTGGGAAAAGTCAGGCAAAAGAAGTATGTTTTCATTATCCTTTTGCACCACGACATCCCCTTTGGGGTCGTTAGTTTATCAAGTATTTTTTTTTTCACAAGGCTGGGCCCGCGACTGAAATGATGGATCGCCCGCACTAACGCAGTTGCCCATAATTCGAGCAAAGTAATCGGATTTAGCCGACCATAACCTTTCATACCTCGAGGGATTTGAACGTAAACATAGTGATCTAGGAGACGATCTGTGTTGAACTGACAGCTAGTCTAGCTGAAACAAAATGGGACTAAGGCTTAATAAAATTAAAAACCTGTTTCTCAGGCCCTCCCACATGGCTCTCTTTTTATGACCAATAAAAACTTGAAAAAATAAAAATTAAATGGTTTATGTCTGATATTTTACACAAGTTAATAAAATTGATAAATTTGTCCCTTGAGTGCAACAAGGCTTTGCAATGCTTTAGCATTGCAAAGCCTTGTTGCACCCAAGGGACGAAATGCACCACCACCCTTGCTATTCTGTAGATTATGAGGCCTAAAACATAAAATAAACCAAGAATATGAACTTCTGAAGGCAAAGAAGTAATTACAAAAATAAAATATAAAATAAAAAAACACCCGCCCGCATGCAATTTTACAAAACTTGGCCTGAGAAACAGAACATCTACTATGCGTGGCCTAATATGACGGTATTTCTGTTCATGGTTACTATGCTCATATCTCTGCACTGGATAGTTTGAAATCTAGTTATTGAAGCTTGATTGCAATCATATAAAGCTGAGTTACAGTAATCTAATCAGGTGGCGTTGAAAGCATAAACTGGAAGCTTTGCTATCCCCTCGTCGATCACCGATCGCGCACACTGGATATATTTGCATGTCCTATAACCTTGCAAGATATGCTTATTTGCAGCCAGATTCCTTCCATGACACACCAAAGGTTGTGAACCGTGATCGATGGTTGGATCATACTACCTCAACCTTTAAATGTGCACTGTCACATTTCAGTAAATGGCCCGGGATACCAAAGTGTATGGGCTTAATGTTAATCAAAATCAGTTAATGAAAATTTGATATGAAAAACATATCTTTCCGCCTGTGCTATTGCATCCATATTGGATGTAACCTCGAAACGCACGTAAAGTTGAGCATCCCCAGCATAGAAATAAAATGATAGACCGTGGTCTATGATTATGGATTACATCACTCAATGGCAGGGCAGATATGGTACTGAGCAGAGACCCCAGCACAAACTTTCTCCGACAACGCCCTTGACAGTAACCCACAAAGTTTTATCAGTCAAATATCACTTGAACCACTTTAGTTGCTCGCTCTGGTGCTCGTGACGATGTCCCGGTGTATTCAAAAGCGCGACGTGGTTGTTGGTATCAAACGCCCCGCTTTAGTCCAAAATGACTAAACATGAGACCTTGTTCCGATCCATGACCAGAAGAATGCTGCTCTGCACTCGAGTGGGTGCCGACTACGTTCTACAGAGGATCTGTATACGGATTGAAACTCCTCTGAGACACCAAAGAGTGTTAGATGATCGCGTATTTGAGATGACACAACACGTTCATTGAGCTTGGAATAGTTATTCAGTATCCCTATGTCCAGGCAAGACTTTTAAAAAGAGGCGTAACAAGGGCGTCCTTCATGAAAAACTGGAACACGCTGGTTGGTAAAGATTTTTTGGTGATTTCGACAAGCCACATCAAAAATTCCGAAATTCAGACATACCTCCAGCATGGATATCGCTGTGAAATATATGTGAACTTTATGCCCACTTTTATATAAACAGAAGAGTAAATTATTCATATATTATATCTCACTTGACTTTCCCTCCCACTAATTGGCTGGGAGGTACTAAAATATTTAGTTTTACCAAGTAGAGTCCCTCTCACTCAAAGAAGATGAATACCGCATCTCAAAGCATTGTGACTGGTTATCCACAAGACATTTTAAAATAATTTCCCGTTTATTGGACAGGGATCAAGGTTGTGGGGTTAATGGCTTCCTTCAAAAATACTTCAAAGGCACCCTTCCCACACACAAACATTTCTTCCCCAACCCCTCCTTCCCAGCTATTTTCCAATACGAAACTCGATTTGGAACAAAACGCCCGTGCCGAGGTGATTTTTTGAGAAGAACTGCCCGGTGCCATCTCCAAGTATTGTCAGTTGTGGCTTTCGAATTTGTTTTTTAAAGAACTTCAAGCTTATTGAACGAAAGGGCAGGGTGGCTACACCTTAGGACTGAGATATTCATTCGAAAAATATTGTTGGAATACTACCCCACCCGTTCACACAAAATAACCAAAGCAGAATGTTTAAATGTAGGCTACAGGCATACCGCGAATTGGGAGAAAATATTCATGCACATATCTCGTCTAAAAAAATCGAGGGTAGATGTAGCATAACAGAGATGGTTTTAAAAAAGTATCTCTAAGTTTGGAGGTGGCATAACACAACACGAATATTGAAACATTGAAAGCAGTGAATCACAGTTTAACACCCTTCACTCTGATGTCAAAATACCAAAGATTTCAGGAAGCTGTTTTTTCCCATAATGCATCTAGAAATTTACCCAATTCAATCTCGTTTGACAGAGCTCAGTGAGCTCTGTCAAACGAGATTGAATTGGTTAAATTTCTAGTTGCATTATGGGAAATTTTTTCTGTCTAAAATTTAGATATTTTGACATCCGTGCGCAGGGGGTTAATAACGAATTCCGCATATTAGTGGATTCAGTATATATATACACTTCCATTTTTTGTCTTCCAAGTCATTTGAATCGACCTGAGAATTCAATTCTGCATGATCTGTGGCAATTATCGCCCCAATATACACGTGCGGTACATACCGTTCCCGTACCCCTGATTGGTCGAGTTAAATTGCTGCTACAAGTTAGCTTGGCCAATGAGAGTGAAGACTCTAAATTGTAGCTACAAATCAATAAATTGTATTTACCATTAGCTAAATTGCTGTTCAATTTGGTAAATTGTAGGTGCAATTTAGCTGAACTGATGGTACAGTTTAGTAAATTGTAGCTACAACTTAGCTAAATTGCAGGTACAATTTCCCAAATTGCAAAAAGAGCTCGTTCCAATGAGGGGTCACATGATTTGATTTTTTAGAAACATTTTGAAAAGTATATTTTTTTTCAACTGTTAAATTTAAAAATTAAGCGGGCGGATGGGGCGATTCGTTAGGTAAAGGTTTAATATATTAATTATTGCACAGCATATCGTAGTCTGTGCCAAAATAGTTGGCCTCCAGCGCGTGAACTATTCTTCCACGAGACTCTATTGTGGCATAACCAATCCCAAGCACTGCAATATTTATACTATAATTGTGGAAAAACACTATTTTTAGAATGTCCTCATTAAGGCTCGGCGAATATTCGAATGCGATTGAATCGAATACGGAATCGAATACTGCTCACTATTCGCGAATCGAATCGGATATCGAATCGAATTTATTAGAATGGTTATCGATAGCGCTACTGGGGAAAACATCGTGTTTCAGTCCAAACATGACCACGTTGGCCCATACTCCCTATTCCATGTACCTGCGACGGATACATCCGTCGCCGGCACATGAAATAGGAGGTACGAGCGACGGTTAAATCCGTCGCCGGCACTGAATGGGGAGCTGCGTGAGATGGAATCCGTTTTTAAGCTGATATGTGTCTATTTTTTAAAAAAACGCTTTCCTCACGCCGATATCCAGTGCATTCCTACAGAGAGAAAGATTGCATGGATAAACTCGTTGTTTTCTATCAGTCAGGTAGTTTTCAAACCACTGAAGGGGTGTTCCCGAGATACCATATTGCTTTAACTTGAATATAAGGCCAGTATGCCAGACTCTGTCGAAGGCCTTAGAAATATCGCAGAACACACCGCAAGTAAATAGTTTGTTGTCTATTGCACAGCACAAACTGTGGTATATTTCTATTAATTCGTAGACTGTACTGTTCTGTGGGAGAAAACCGGCCTGGTATTTGTAAAAAAGGGAGTTAGTATGGAAGTAAAGGTACATATACTTAAAAACGACTCGTTCCATTATTTTCCCAATACAAGGTAACAAAGAAATAGGTCGATAATTGTTTACATTGGAGCGATCACCCTTTTTGAATATGGGAATTATATTTGCTTTTTCCACTCACTTGGGAATATGCCAACCGACAAGGACTTTTTGATTAAAAGAAAAAGGGGCCTGCAGATACTATGCCTAGTTTATTTTAGTAATCTATGACCGATGCCATCATGTCCACTTGCCTTTTTGGCGGGTAGCAGTTTTATTATGTCATTTATATCTTGTTCAGTAAAAGTTATATCCGATAAATGGTGAGCGTTTTTAGGCTCGAAGGGGGCAGGTCATGACCAGATGAATCTACTTTACTATTTTCTAAGAACGTTCTATTTAAATCTTCAGCTTTTTCGCCTTCGTTCTCAATTACTTTTGTTTCATAATCGTTCTGTAACTGGAGGGGAGGTATTGCTGAATCATTTGAGAAATTATTCAAGAATTTTTTAACAACATGCCAAAACTGTCCACGAAAAGAATGTATTGTAAGGGATTCGTCTAGTTTGTCCAGATTGATTTTTTGGCTACTTTTTTTCATATTATTTACCTTATTTCTAATAGTTTTATACTTTTGTCACGATATTTCAGTGTTCAATTTTTTGGCCTTCACTCGAGCCCTGTCTCTCTGACGTATTGCCCTTCTGAGGTTACCATCGAACAAGGGTTTATCGCGTTTGCGGATTGTTACCACGTGTTTTGGAACACAGTCTTCAGCCAGCTGGAGGAAAACAGAGTTGAAATTTTGGACAGAAACGTCAATATCAACAGGATTGTTTATTAGCTGTTCCCAGTCGACTTCAGTTAGTAAATTATTCAGTTTTTCAAAATCGGCCTTTTTATAGTTCCAAATTATTCTTTGTATAGACCTGTCATGTCGTCGTGTTACCGATACATCTACATAAGTAGCTTTATGATCTGAGAGACCAAAGTCCAAAGTGCCCGAGTCTCTTACCTCAACAACATCACTTATCAGTACTGGGTCAAGTAATGTCTGAGTTCTATGGGTTATGCGTGTAGGTTCATTGATCACGTTCGTCAAATTATATCTAGTTATGATGTTTTGCAGCGGGCCATTAGATTTGGAGAGGTCACAATTGAGGTCATCAAGGATGATTACAGACGGAGTTATTGACTGAGCCTTTTCAATTTTGTCACTAAGTGAGTTCCAATAGTTTGGACTGCACAGGTTTTGTGATCTATAGGTGACACAAAGCAAAAACCGAGACACCGTACCGACCTCAAACCATAAAATATCATCGTCGAACTGCAGTGTCTGTAGCCATTTGAAATAAATATCATCAGAGAAATACACTGCGATACCACCACCATATTGATTTCTATCTCGCCTTATGGGGTTTTGAAAGCCAGGAATACGAATGTTCAAGGTGTCAAAAGACTCCTCGATATGAGTTTCAGTCAAGCAAACAATGTCATATTCATCCAGCATATCTTTTAAATCATCGATTTTGTTGCGAATGCTTTGTATATTGTAGTGAAATATGTTAATAGTCGAATGTGAGCTGCATCCTGTGCTATCTCTGGGCCCAGGGTTCAGTGCTATGTCGCCACATAGTTTGATTAAAAGACTTACAACAAAGACAGTCTCTATAGAAAGTATAGAGGCTACTGAGCCTAGCCAAAATAAACTAATGCATGCATTTATCTTAGAAGAACGTTTAAGTTCGCATGTTGAACATAAAACGCCACAGAATAGACCCACTGTCGCGCGATACTGATTCAAGTTAATATCCATACTTTTGGAGTGAGAGCTTAAACAGAGTAAATAGAGCGACAGCGGATCACACCCGTAGTGCGTCTTCCCATATATGCAGGGCTATGCCAGATTCTGCCCTTGCAGCATTTTTGCGGTGGTATGACATTGGTGGAGACAGAGTAGGTCAGTTGTTTCTGGATACTTTGGTAGAGAAATTGTAGAAAGAAAGAAGAGCTATAAAAAGTAAAATAGAAACAAATAAACAAAGTTGCTGGTAAGTACATAAGTGACCAATATTCTAAATTGATGGCAGTGGAAGTAAATGTTGTTAGTTGATTAACCCTTCAACACGGCTAGTGGAAAAAAGACAAAAAAACATGCCTCTAAGCTAGATAGCGAGTTGAAGGGTTTAATATTTTTGTTATATACTACAGGGCACGCTGTGCAAAGGCCGCCCCGTAATGGATGCAGCGCGGGCACTGTTCAGGATAATCTTTCTATGTTTCAAAACATTATTGATTGATTGATAGGGGTACTACACCTTGGAAATAGGGACCTATTGTAGCCCAGTGGGTTAATGTATGTGCTTCCTCCACATTGTCGCAAGTTCCGATCCAAAGCACCAACACATGTTGAAAAAGGAAATTGAAATGAGACAGGGAAATATTAATAGAATGAAAAACGTTTGGTTCTGTCGTATTCATTTAACCGCATCACATACAGGACCAAAGCGGCATCCACTTCGAGACAGCCTTAAGGGCCTATTTAAGTAATGAAATTTTGTTTATTTTGAAAATTCTCACCTCTGATATTCCTTCAATTCAAATTAAATGTACACAAAATGTACATCAAAATGAAGGTTGGGATGTATAGAACACGAAACACATGTGTAATCAACTCATAGAGTCGACTGTAGGCACCACTGGTTCCTGGAAGTCTGCTGCCGTATTCGCACCAGAACTGATAATTTAATAATATTTCACGAAAACAACTTGTGACCAAATGTGCTTGATATATCCAAGAACAAAGCTAGGGAATAAAAATTCTTCAAAACACGGCGACAGAGCTGCATTGGGGAAAATTCCAAAGCCTTTGCTTTTGTTTACGTATGAGTATACTTTCGATTTCCGGTCGACGTCATCGGACAGAAAAAGCATGTAAAAACAACGCCGTCTAAAATCAAATAATGAAAAAGATCGCCTTCATACAGTATACTGTTATTAGATAGAGATTGCACAGTTGCCATATTCAATGCAAGGTATCATGATACCTGTTGAAATTTCTTAGAATTACGATTTTGGTTTTCGATGGAAATTCGTGGTAACGAATGATTTGTGCATGTCTGTCGAGCATGGAAACCATCTTCAATAAAAAATGCAGACAGTGTTGTCCTTTTCCAAAATGCAGTCCTATCGCTGTATTCGAAAGTGTTTTGAATGCCTAGCTTTGTTCTTGGATACATGAAGCACATTTGGCCACAAGTTGTTCTGATGAAATATTATTTTATTATCAGTTCTGGTGCGAATACGGTAGCAGACGTCCAGGAACCAGTGGTGCCTAGAGTCGACTCTATGAGTTGATTACATATGTGTTTCGTGTTCTATACATCCCAACCTTCATTTTGATGTATACTTTGTGTTTATTTAATCTGAATTTAAGGAATATGAGAGGTGAGAATTTAAAAAAAAACAGAATTCCATTACTTATATAGGCCCTTAATACCGTGAGAGTAAGATGTGTTTGTCGGGGAACATTGTGGGTTTTTGTTCAGACTGACTTTGAGGTATCCACACAAGAGAGTACAAAGCGAGCATAAAATAGTATTAAATTATATTGCTCTGGATAATCAAACAAACCTAATAAATTATGTCACGACCAGCAGTGGCGTGGCAGTGTTTTTTTCTTCAGTCGGTCATCTGATTAGGGAACAATTATAAAACAGTAACTGATGTCACTGTAGCTTAACCCTTTACCTAACATGAAAAGCAGACGACACTTGCAAAAAAAATTCTTGAATAACTAATTTTTTTCATTTTTTGTCTCAAAAACATAGGTTATGACCCCTCGTTGGAACGAGCGCGACGAGCTCGTTCCAATGAGGGGTCATAACCTATGTTTTTGAGAAAAAAATGAAAATATTTTGAAAATTAATTGGAGATTTTTGAGAATAGCGCTGGCCGGTTTTGGCCGTTACGTTGGGTAAAGGGTTAAGGTGCTATATGAGTAAGGGAAATTTGTTTACTTTGAAATTCCCACCTCTGATATTCCATAAATTCATATTAAATATACACAAAATATACATCAAAATGAAGGCTGTGATGTATAGAACACGGACAATACATGCCATCAACTCGCAGAGTTGACAGCAGGTATCAATGGTTCCTGGAAGTCTGCTACCGTATTCGTACCAGAACTGATGATAAAATAACATTCCCAGGAATCAACTCGGTGTCGATGTATTTTGTTATTTATTATTATTATTTATTGGTGTTTAAGGTCACATACTTATGCACAATGGCTAATCGTGACCGTGACAGTTTGACGGGTGGAGGAAGCCGGAGTACCCGGAGAGAACCACCGAGCAACGACGAGCAGCTGTCAGCTCTCCAACATCGTAACTCTGAACTCTGCACCGCAGCACAGGCAGGGTTAGAGTGGTTGAAGACATGCGCACCATCGACGTGCAGTACGCCTCAGTACACAGCGTCATCGTGCCCCCATGTAGGCATTCGGGGTGAAGTGTCTTGCCCAAGGACACAACGCGGTTGCCGCAGGTGGGATTCGAACCGAGGACCTCTCGGCTTGCAGCCTGCACCTCTACCAACTGAGCCACCGCGCCCCCATGTATTTTGTTACGGTTAACAGTGATGGCAAATAATTTTCGTCATTGGGAGTGGGAAAGTTTGCTCCCCTTAATTTCCGAAAGCTATGAGGTAATTTAGCACTACGGATATGGGAATTTCATATAAAAATTGAAATTTGGAGATGTCAGCGAATTTATGTCATCGACGTGCGCATTATTTCACCAACTTTAAGGCATTCTACTGAAGAGTGGTGTAAAAATGCAAGAACTGGCTTTAACAATTTTTCCCCAATCAGTTTGAACGTTTCTCTATTATTCGCTGTTGAAACCAATTTGAAAATACGGAGACGAGGTTTCAAGTATCTATTGGTGTTCGGGAACATTTTGCTGTTCATTTTTCAGTGGAACGCTGTTACTTGAATAGCCACTTTGCCAAGGGAAATTATTCAATTATCATGTGTATTCAATTAACAGGGATTGTGCCACTTTTCTGTATTCTTGAGATGTTTATTAATTTATTATTTATTTTATTATATCTTGTCCGGCAGAGCTCCACGAGCTATGTCAAACAAGATATAATAGATTAAATGCCTGTATTTGATGTATTGAGGCCAAAAAGGTCTACAAACAAGGAAAACTGCTGAGAGCCGGGATAATTTCTTGACTGGTTACAAGATATTTTATTTAATTAACAGGGGTTTACTCAAAAACCTTTATTCAATTAGGTCAAATCGGTACTGGAGATATGGTAAATAGTTTTGTGTTGGGAAATTATATTCAATTAACGGGGTTATTCAGTTAAGGGATATCCAATTAAGTGGGCTCCACTGTATCAACAATGTGCGCATCGTGGCATATAATACAGCTAGCGTCTAATCGTTTTGGGTGTGATGATCGTGCTCATGGGAAAACTAATAACTTGCAAATTAACGTAAAAACACACTCGCAACAAAGAGCTAATGTGGACCATTTAGTGTTTTTTAGGTCAGATACTGATAGACATTCATACTGACGGATTATCATCTGTGAACTGGTTGCATGTAATTAGCTTGCCACAAAAGCCAGGTTTTCCTTTTGTTGTTTTGCATAAACGCAAACGACAGACAGTTTTTTAGGGTGGGGAGCTGTCTGTCGTGTTGTTTGTTAAAAGTAACAAAAGCTAAACTTGACTTCATTTCATTTTCTACTGATGTGTTGTTTTCTCAACAAGTACTTGCTTCTACGTTGGACCTTCCTCGTCCATCTGATAATTCCAGGGGAGATAACTTTATAGACAGCCAAGTTTTATGAGGATATCAATCAGAGATGTACGACTGCGGAGCCCCAAAAAAGTTAACTATCTTCTCTACGAATCTCTTTTCAAAACCTAAAGAACTGATATCCGTTATGCCGATGGGTTGCAATAAATACACAGAACGACATACGCGGGTGAATGGGTTAATCGATATGTGCCAACGCGGAAGGACAGAACGAGAGGCCGCTGGCCTTGAGTTTTATCCTTCTCGATGGCACAAGTGCCATATCGATTAACCCGTTCACACGCGTGTGTCGTTCTGTGTTTATTACACGCCTTCACGTATATTAAACAATTATTAGAAGGACACTTGGCAATTCATTTGACAACTATTAACACAGACAACACGTTTTATTGCCAACCAAATTTGCGAGGGGAACCCGTGTTAATATTTCGTTCCCTGAGTTGCAATGCGTTCTATTTGCCTACTGGCACATAGAACACACTGGAAATCAGGGGACGATTTTCATCCATCGCTAGGGATTCAAATTGTTGTAATTGCGTTGCACGATTTGTAGAAAATTCCAGTGACATTTCGCTTCTATTTAAAAATAGTCCGTCAACGATTTCCGTTCCGCACATATGTGCGGAACAGATTGTTATTTTCCGCACGATTTAGTGTTGCTACAGATGGGGATTTCAGAGAACAGGCGTGTAATAAAGGACTGTAAAGCTAGAGGAAAAAATGAAGGAATGTTTGAAGGAAGGGAAATGTTATTTTATATTCTCCGACGTGTCCAGTGGCAACCCCTTGTAGTGGAGCAGTGCCTGTCTACCTTTGTGAACAATTTCAGCTTTAATGCTAAATGACTCGGTAATCAATGCCAAGAGTGAAAGTTCTCTAGTATGGGGGACAGACGTATAAATGATTGGTTAAACATGACTTCATACCGATATTGAAATCATAATATCGTCTTTGATGCTAAAGGTGACCATAATCACCAATAAATATATAAATAATAAAATACACGCAATTCGTGGTCGAAGGACGGGGGCATTTGCTCCACTGAATTTAGGCCACCCATTCCCTTCTACTCCATAGGATCGCTGTATTAACGTGTAATCATTTAGTAACGTAACGACCCTAAACGGTCAATGCCCTTGAAAAACAATCTACTGTCAGTATTTTGCTTTCCCAGTTGTTGCGTCGAAAGCATTCCTTTGGATCTGGCATTGGACGAAACCGTTGAGCTCGTCCCTATGAGGGTTCGTGAGCTATTTTTGTTTTGAAGCCCAAAAATGGAAAGGGTTTTGTTATTGACAATTTATGCTACATGTACAGTCTATCTTACCTTCGTAAATGTAGTCTTTGCCTTCTTCATCAGCATATGAACCAAGAGTAACATAGGAAATAAATGGAAGTAGAGTGCACATGTACTTGATGAACATATCGATTCGATGGACCAGTGTATACCCTCATCAAAGCTATTACATCCACAGAATTTGGTTTTGATATATTGATAGAGTATGTTAATTTACATCATTCGGAGGGTATGATACAACCATCATATCTGTTTATCACATCCATCTTCTCTTTCACATTTGGGAAACCTGAAAACACCTGTAATAAACAAAAGTAAAATAAATGTATAAAAATAATAAAACATTCCACTCGCCTACCAACGTTTCCTTCAGCAGTTTATGCCACATGAATGTTTGTAATACAGAGAGCTTAACTCCACCCAGCAATCGCTTCCTGTGGTTTGGGGTACTTTTGTCATTTAAGATATGGAATTTGAGAATAATTGTTCACAAGTGCATTTTCTTGCCCTTTCTAAAAGGTTTGAAGATTTTGGTGGTCATCAGCACATGGTTTAGGGTAACAAAGTTTTCAAGAGTTATGGGGATCGGTAATAAGATAATTATACAGCCCTGTGGGGCTTTAGGATGGCATTATCACTAGCACTTTCTACTGTCGCAAAGTGGATTCATCCAGGATTTGTAGACAGTAGTGTCGAGTCACAGTATGACAGACATAGAAAATATTTGTACAGAAATGGTTTCAACGTTTTCAGGTTCTACGAACATCCCTTATCGACATGGATGGCTTGATTCGGGCTCGACATCGAATCATCTCCCGTATTTGCATATTTTCGAATCGAGTAACCAATATCTTTTCACGAAGGGACGACGAGAAATAAAAGCCTTTAAATTTGTCGACAGAATCGTGCGACTGAAATGAAAGAAAATTCGGTTGTTGCGTTTTCTCCTCAATCAGAGTATCGGCTTGTCTGCATTATAAGTTACACTGATACGACAGTACTTATAAACAGGAGGAACCCCGTGCTCCAGTACTATTGTATCGATGTAATATGTAACCTCTGTAAACGGGAACTCATGCAGTACGGCCGCCGTGGACTGGTCCTTTCCACGGATGGACAATCTTTTGACGGAGGCAATAATAATATTAGACTCCAAACACTAATTATAGGAATAATCGTCAATTATTTAGTCAATGAAGCACCGGGTACAGTACAGTCGCCGTGGAGTGGTCGTAATCCACACGTGGGCAGTTATGTCCACGCATCTGTTTACCAGGTTGTAAAAATCATCATTAGCAAAAATGTTAATTAATGAAGCACCGGGTTGTACCCGGTGCTTCATTAATTAAATTTTTGATGATTATTCCTGTAATTAATGTTTGGAATCTAATATTATTGCGTCCGTGGAAATATTGCCCACGCGTGGAAAGTGACCAGTCTACGGCGACTGTACTGTACCGCCCGGTGCTTCATTTATTAAAAATTTGCTGCTGATGATTTTTATTACCTGGTACACGCAGGCGTGGACATCACTATCCAGGCCATGGCGACCGTGCTATATACTGCTGTTGCTGTACGCGCAAGCTGCAAGGACATGCATTCTATTAGATTATTTGGCACAATAAAAATTGTTGCACGCAATTTCCGATTCGATTCGATGTCGATGATGGCATCGGCCCTCCGATTCAATTCGAGATTCGATTCGCGGATAGACATTTCGATTCGTAAGGTCCGATCAGAATGAATAAATCCCAGGTAAACAATCAATGGAACAGTATACATACGTTGATTATCAAACTGGAATTTGCAGCTGGTCATGTGGTCCCAAAAGCATCCATTCACAAAAAAATCGTTGAGTCCGTAAGCAAACGTATTTAACTCCACCACAGCTTCACAACCACCGCCTTCAGTTCCAGTCACTTGAAAGACAGTTCTAAAAGAGTATACACATTACTTAACAAGCGGAGAGGTTTTTGTATTACTTTTATTATTGCGTTGAAATGGTAAATTGATTGCTGTACTGTCTTTTAGAAATACAGAATGTTGCTGTACAAAGAGAATTTTTTCTTATGGCGAGTTCTATCGATTCCTTATCCTATATGTTTATCAACAATGAACAATGCTGAGAGATCGCACTGGTTCATCTTCTCTTTATGAAAATACAGAATTCACTTCCGATATTGAATAAAAAAAATATACGAGTCCTTTTGTTAGCTCAAGAAAAAACAAGTTTGGAAATATGTGAGACGAAATTAAATACCGTTATAATATAACGATCGAACATTCACATTGTTTCCTATTAAGAGCCGCAAGAAACGTCCAGATACGCGGCTAGTGATATGATTTTTTATTTGCCAAAGTTCAACCCTATACCTCGAAAAATTCCAAAACACCTGTCACTGCCTATTCCTTGAAATGTCTGTCTATTCTCCAATGTATCGCTTCTGGTCTCTGATTGGAACGAGCTCGACGTGCTCGTTCCAATTTAGTCCAGAATACACATGGAAGAAGAAAGCAAAATAATCGTGTAGTGTTCATAGAGTGCAGCGTATTTTCTCTCTGGGGGTTAATGTTTGATCACATATATTTTAAATTGGAACACCTGCGGAACATTCGCAAATACACGACTTTTCTTATGCGGCCCTATTTCAATAGCCCCGTTTCTCTATTCAGAGTACCTCAGAAGTCTCCTATCGGTTTCGATGTCGAATGTTGAATAACTGTTGATATTGCTTGAATCACCTTTGTTATTGAAGAGTGTTTTTTTTTTGTATGGCTCGAGTATACAGGTACTGAATGGTGTGCGTGGTGAGTACACTTTACTGGTGACATTGGCGGATAGTTGTAAGCAGTTTGGGTACATAACGTTTTATTGTTGTTGTAATTGGGAGTGAAATCGATAGAAAACTTAGTAAGTATACACTGTTTACTCGGATGTTTAACCCCTTCAAGAATATTGTCGAATTTTTAAAATTTCAAGCAGTAAACATTTCCTTTAATGCAAATAAAAAGGAATTACACCAATACAATCTTATTTGACAGACTTCATTGAGCTCTGTCAAACAAGAGGGTATTGGTTAACTTCCTCGTTGTATCATAAGAAAAAATAACTACTTGACATTTGGATTGTTTTAAACTAGTATTTAGAACGCGAAAGGCAGCGTTCCTGGTTTCCAGTCAAGAGATTTTAAGTTTAATAATTAAAATTACAGCTGTAAAAGTCTAACAAAATGCTCTCAGGAAATGTGTCCTTGGGCAAGTCACTTAATCCCGATTACCCACGGTGGCGCTGTGTACTAGAGCGTACTGCACGTCGACGGTGCACTTGTCTTCAACCTATGCTAACCCTGCTTGTGTGGAGTTGGTATATTGGGAGTCTGGCAGTTGCTCGCCGTTGCTCGATGATTCTCTCCAGGTACTTCGGCCCTCCATCCACAAGACGGTCCGACACGAGATGATCCTGGGTGTCGAAAGTGTCACTAAACCACAGTACATCAATAGATAAATCTCAGAAAATGGGATGAAGATATCTGGGAAGGGTTGACTACGCGATATCATCATGCAGTATAATATTGTTAGAAAAAGTAATCTCTTTTGGGGTAAATTCTGGGAACCTCGAATCATACTTGTAAGGTATCGGGGGGTTAAGGATTTGAGCGTAAAATGACACAAGTAGACAAGAACAGATCATGTCATCAAGCAATGTATTTGGGAGGGTTTTCAGTGGGCTAACAATAGCTAAACATCCTGTACAGTTAAAATGGGTGAGATTCGGAGTGTTGATTATATGAACTTCAAGCTGTTTTCTAGAGTCAGAGGTACATTTTGTTTCCCGAATTCTGTTCGGTATAGTGATTTATCCAACAATCATAAAGATTTTGGCCCGAAAACCACGAGAAACGGTATGTATCATATAATGTATTCCGATTCCGTATCACATAGATGACTCATTCTGATTCCTTATCATATAGACGACTCGTTTCCGGTAACGCGACGGGCTATCATAAGAGGCGTTTGAATACATAATATGTGCGTTTCAGGGATCGACTCAGCTGATCTCTTACAAATCAAAGCAAAATCACTTACAGTTAGCGACAGTACTATTAATATCCAACGCCCCCCACGCTCAATAAATAGAAACTGAACAATTCAATATCACACCCTTGTAAATTCAAGCGTATTATCATAGGAAGTGGCACTGAGCGTGAAAACTTGAGAAAACAACTTTGAAAACTGAAGTGACAGCGTGACTCATTATTAGAGGGCACAACAATATAGTTCCATAAAATATGTTTTTTTTTTGCTTTTTCTCGCCAAACATTATGTCCGAAAACTTTATTAATAATTTAAAATTTAATCTGTTTATGTGACAGAATTGTTAGATAAATGAATTATCATGATAATGTGCATGTCCTGTGATTTGTATCAGATTCGAGATGGCGTCCAGAATAGGATCTCAACTCGCCGGCTTTAATTATCATGATAATGTGCATGTCCCGTGATTTGCATCAGATTCTTGGTGGTGTCCAAAAATAGGATCACAACTCGCCGGCAAAGCCGGCGAGTTGAGATCACATTCTGGACACCACCTCGAATCTGATACAAATCACAGAACATGCACATTGTCATGATAATCTGTATATAACTCTTTCATTGTGGAAGACCATTACTGCGTATCGGAACTACGTTCGCTCTCCCTTATATCACGTTTCCGACAACTCAGTAAATATTTGGGCAAACCGATCGCGGAAGGCATTGACTGAAGAGTTCATACTCCTACTGTCCGTTCGAATGGGTTTGAGTTTGAAAAGACCATCGTCATGATTAGTATAGCTCGCAAATTTAATGCATTCTGGGAGATCTCATAGGGGATTTCATGTAACGCCATAGTCAGGTGACCCAGTTACGACATATGGTGATGTTATGGTAGCTGTCGTGAATGTCCATGTTGCGGCGTCATCACCATGGTGATACGTGTTCACAGTGCGCATGCGCAGCGCGAGCTGTTTAGGTGATGCGTGTTTCCGTCTTCCATTTTCTTTACTGACCACGCTGTTTCGGTTTCTATGCTGGCACATGGTTGTTATGATTCCGAAAGGCTTCTAATCCGACGGGGTTGTGTTTGGAGGTTGTGCGTGATTCAGATGAGTAGATCTAATTATCCGAATGGACCTGACTATCTCCCCAAACTTCCTGAATCATCGATTTTGCCTATCCTGTCCGACATCGGCACATGGTTGCGATGGGATCTACATTCCAAATAGGAAGAGGTGTGTTCGGAGGGCACGGTCGATTGTATAGTTGTACTTTTTAGGTTCGAATTTTTCCTCAATTCCTGTTTACTTCCAAAAAAGTACCCAAACAGACCGACAACTACTTTACTTGTTCGGATTATTTTAGAATGCACTGCTTGCATCCATGGGTCTGCGAGTTATCTCATTGTTTGTGTACACTCACTTTCGTTCACTTGTTCTGGAGTACACCCCAAAGGCGTAGAAAACCCTTTCACGAGGAACAGTTTTATCTTAGTGTTACTATTTTAAGCGTTTCGGGTCTGTTATGTCTAGTTCTGACCTTATTCCGGGTACTCCTGCATTTTTTTCCTCACGGAATATCTCATGCTTCGTTTATACAGATCATGCAATCAGATTAACTTTCTACTATCAGATTACTTTTCAGCAACTACCAACTGCAACTAACATTCAGAGTGCTCCATTTCGCTTAATTCAACCCACTATGACCACACGAAGTATCTAGACAGATATGTTCATCTTTCGTCGTGTGATGGCATGGATGCCACGATATAATCCATCAGTAGGGTTTACTCTCAAGTCCGTCTTATCCTCATTCGATATTTAACGTTCATTGGACAACTTCTAAACGGCATGACATTTGATGAAGTCATCAAAAATCGTGAATTGAGGGGAGTAATTACATTGATTGATTTGACATCATCTTGGGGAGTAGAGGGTGGGGCAGTTTAAGTGGTGACGTTTTCGGGTGACGTTGCAGCAATCCAGTTGTATAGAGATCAGTGGGTCTGCTGCAGGTACTTGCTCTTAACCCTTTGAAGCTGGTGGTATCTTTCATTTCAGTTCAATGGCAGAAACTGGAAGAGTCCAAATTTATTATTAGTGGGGTAGACCAATTAATATTTTCAACGTGCAGCCTTGGGGCTGCACGTTGAAAATATTGATTGCTCTACCCCACACATTCACTTTGAAGCCATCCTACTCAATCAAATTATGAAGGACCATGTTCCTTGGCCAGAAAAGAGGCCTCCCGTACTCAAAGGTTTAAGGAGCCATGTGTGGTATTTATCCAGATAACTCGAATGTTATGGATGAACAAAGCATTGACATACAAACACAGCCCCACAAACAACAATTCGCAAATAGCCAAATGGGAGGAATGTGCTCTGTGACGTCTGTCGTAATAGTTATTTAAAAAACATGTTCTCATGTTCTTAATCTTATGATCTATCACAAACTGGATGCTTCAAATATTTCAGTTTCGTCTCAAACAGGTTCGAGGCAGCATGTCGATAATCTCGTGATTCACGCTTGACCGCACCTCTACCTGACAATGTTTAACAACCCATTTCGGAGCGTATTTACTCTCTTCGTGAAATAATATCCCTCTGAAATGTGTTCATGGGCAAATCAACTACAAATACATAACTATTCGTAGAGTATCTTTCTCTTAGCACATGCACGTGTTCACCTTTTTAATGCGGAACCCCTCGTGACATATTTTCTGGAATACTTGTCTTGAAGTCCATAGTGGAACCTATACTGAGGTAAAAGAACGAACGCAAGCACGAAAAATGACGAAAGGTCGGCGTATACGAACTGTTTATCACCATGGTTAACGTTATGAGAACATCAGGCTTGGCTATTCACTAGGGTCAAGGAAATCACACATTTTCGGTTGAAATTGAATCTCGAATCGTGTCAAGTATATGATTCGAAATCGAACCGAACCTCGAACCGAATAAGGGAGGTCTTGGAAATGACCGATTGGGGGGGGGGGGGGGGGGGCTGTGAGCCAGATTTATTGCGGCTGTGATGACTCGAGTCCCGACTAATAAAATATCCCAGCCACATTACATGTATCAAGACATGCCTTCGTCGAAGGCATGCCTTGATAATGTAGTTGGAATATTACCCAGTAAGGATTACAGTTCAAAAACGGGAAGCGATGCGAGAAATTCCGGTACTAGGCACTGTATAGGGCTAGCCGTTGGCAACACTTCGTCATTAACATTGTTTAGGAACTATACATTACTTCCAACGGTGGTAGTGACTAGCAAAACAGGAATTAGCATGGGCGGTTGCAAGGGTGCAGACGTTATTTATGTTAATACAGGAGAAATTACACTTAGTTATTATTTTCAGCATGCTTCATGTACAATTTGTATCTAAACCAAACGTTTTGTGAGCCGACATTTTGTAGATTACTGATACCCGGCTTTTTCTCGTGAAACGATTCGAAAAGAAACGAATCGGGTAGACGATTTCGAATCGAACCGTATAGCAACTTCAGATTAACAATCGAATCGAATCGAATCTCAAAGCTTCGCAGGGCTCTACTATTGACAGACAAAATTAAGTCGTCATTCAAATTTTTAATGTTTGACACAAAACATTGCTAATCACTCTTCAGTGGAACGAGCGCGTCTCGTTGTTTCAATTGTGGTCATTAACTGTTTTCGACGCAAAAAAATGAAAAATGTTTTCTTATTAAATAAAGTGTTTCCGAGTGACATGTCTAATCGCTTTAGATAAATGTTTTAGGTCGGCTTAAATATGCGTTAGTCTAAGGAGTATAAAGATGTGAAATGGGGATCAAAAGATAAAACTAGAGCCCACAATGGGCTGGGGGTTAATGAAGGGGGGGGGGGGGGTATTTTATTGGCTTCTGGATCTACCTAATAGTAGGAGATGTGGTAAACGTGTCCCGTAGGCAGGACCACGACCCAGGCCCCGGATGTGATGCCAGAGCCGTGTGAGCAGTTAGGCCATGTTTGGTTGTCATGATAGCCCGCATGAGCGGAAATGAAGTGGCGTCATCACGGTGTTGATATGTGGTGTCAGTGTGCATTACAGCACGTTTTGTTAAGGGGGTGACACTGTTTCCGTCGTTCATTTATTTCACTTGAGGCCGCCATCTTAGTTTTCTATGATGGCGCCAGGTTGCTATGTAATTGATATCCTCTATTAGGATAGGGGTGTGTTCTGACAGGGCTTCGTTTGAATGGGGGTATATCGAATTACTGAACAAGGATCCAGAATAAAAATCGACCTAAAATTATCGAAACGGACTCGGCAAAACCGCTATCTATGGTCCATAAGAGTATCGTGTAGTGCTATTGAGACCGAGAGGTCTCCATATATGCGTTCAATATGTTGGAAGTACATTTAATTACCCAAATGAACACAACAACTAATTATTACCTGGTTCGGATTCTTCCAGAATCACTTGTCAACTTTTACAACACGCACTGCCCATGCACACTGACACCACGTATTACCATTGTAATGATATCACAACATGACTGGTCATGTGGGCTAATATGACCACCCAGCATGACGTAACTGGTCAAGTAACTATGACGTATCATCCCTGCTCCTCCTATTTTGTGCACGTTTATCATATCACCTACTGCCATTGGGTAGCATAATAAGTTACCCGGGGAACGCGGTGGCCCATTGGTTACGGCGCTGGACTTCAAACTGAAAGGTCAATGGTTCGATCCCCGGCAGGGACAGTTTCGTTGTGTCCTTGGGCAAAGCACTTAATCTCGATTACCCACGTGGGAGCACGGTGGCGCTGTGTACTAAAGCGTACTGCAGATCGATGGTGAACTTGTCTTCAACCAATACTAACCCTGCTTGTGCGGAGTTAGTACGTTGTGGAATCTGATAGTTGCTCGTCGTTGCTCGGTGGTTATCTACGGGTACTCTCTCCACCCGTAAAACTGTCCTACACGATGTTACCTTGGGCTACCTAAAGTTTCATTGAACCCCGATGAATAAATAAATAAATAAATAAGTTACAGATTGTCCCCTTAGACCTGGAGGGAAGCGCTATCCTAATATTCCTATAGGCCGCACAGTATAGGATACAATGCGAAATAGAAAATTCTAATCTGATTTGTTTCTGCATAAGTTATTGAAAACAATAGGCATTGCGTGCAAGTGATACGGTTAGCTGTGTGCAAAACAGTTTTCCGCCTCTTCATTGACACCTTGCTCAACTATTATTCATAGTTATGTCATGGCCGAGGACCCTCGTCTGGATTAGTAGGACTCGATTCGTGCGGTGAGTGGTGCAACAGAGGAGATACATGTATCCGGCAGAAGGGTTGCATTGTGCGTTGTTTTAAAACGGAAATTTAAGTACGCTGGGTTGGGTAAGTGTGTGTACAAGGGCATAAAATAGGCTCAGATAACATTTAATGACTGTGTTATTCTCAAGTTGGAAGTATTTTTTTCTTTTTGTTTGATTTTTTCTGGGTTTTTTGTTATTGTTCGGTTTGTTCTATAAGACTGAATGTGTGTTTCCACGCACCACTTTGTCTTGCGTTTGAAATAAGAAGATTGTAATACAGAAATGAGTGTTGAGTACTTCAATATTAAATCTACTGCTTGACACACCCAGTTTGTACATAATAGTTTGAGGCATAACCCCATTAGGACAAAATGAAATATGATCACCTGATCCGGAACGTAACTTTGAGGTTATTTCGTGGTTATTTTCATATCAACCTACATATCAGCCCCAGGTAACTTCATATCAGCCTTAGACCGAAGGTCTCCGGCTTGATGTGAAATTACCTCAGGCAAATATCAATGCCGATATGAAACGAACCAATTAATAACCTCCTTATTTATTAACACTTATTAATAAAGAGACTATTGCCACCTATGGTATGATGATTATCTGTTCGTTCCGGTGTGCGCAGATCAAACCTACCATCTAATTAATTGTTGGAAAGGGCTCAGAGATAGGTTCAAGTATTAAACTTCCTCGCATAAAGGCGTACATAGAGGTCCTCCATATATGGCAAAAGTGGGCGTGGCAGTGAAAGGGTTAAACCAAAAACAAATAATTACAAGAATTCTCAGATTTGTTATAGTTTTCTCTCCCTGTGACTGTTTCTCAATCTTTTTGCAAGGTCTGAAGTTTCCTCTTTATCTACTCTTAGTTCAGCTATCCGAATGTCTTGGCCCCTCTCACTGGGAAAGTCGCGACGTTCGGATGGCTAAATTACCTCTTCTCCCACCTCGGTGAATCTCCTCTTACGGCTCTGAATTTTAGATAGCGACGAATTTTCCGTGTAACTCTCTTATAGTTCACTTCAACCACTTAATCCTAACTTGTTGCCACTATTAATTCCTCACCAAACAGAACTACTCCCGATAGCCTAGTAATCCCAGTAGTATGTAAGGTATGAATCGTGCCTGATTACCCGGACTTTTGCCAGAGCAGCTAGTGTTAAATTCCCATAGGAACCGGACTTTTTTGCCGGAGTAATTTTTTCGTTGCAAAATTTCGGCTCCATGAAGCTAGATCCGACAAGTGGTGTAGATGCTGTATATAAAGTATGCTATGGCATGTATAGTGATAAATGTACGCATGGGACTATAGGTATATAGTATGGGTATGTGGTGGAAAATTAATGGTGAAGATGGATTTTCTTGAAAGTTTTTCCCGCGAAACGGTTGACGTTGCTATTGACGTCGTACTGAAATGAGTCCAAGAGTTGTTCGAGGAGTCACTCGAACGAGCAATTGCTCGTTGGCTCATTTGCTCGCTGGGATTCGAGTCATTCGAGCAATGACTTTTCAGTAACTGCTCGATGGCTTATAATGGATATTTGGGATAGGTATGTCTTGTGATTTTGGCTTTTATTATACAGAAGGGAGATAACTCTGCATACAGATTATGGGAAATCAAGCAATCTAATTGGTTAATTATAATTTATATAAATGATCTAGATAAATGAAACAACAAGAGTACTCGGAATTGGGTAGGAACTACTGGTATTACATACCACCTTACCAGTAACAGGATTATACAAAGCATTTGGTAGGTTAATACTATCAACGGTTAGGATGGGACCTACAGGGGAATATACCAACCATACTCTGCTGCCGTTCTGTATTACCAGGCATTGACCCCACCCCAGAATACCGCTCAATAATATGAAGCACCTGGTGGATCATTCGTACCAAGGGCCAGCAAGAGAACTACAGGGATATGTACAGCCTATGCTATACTACCGTTCTAAACTACCAAGCATTACCCCCACCCCCACAAAATCACTAAGTCTACCATAACGTACTACATATACCAGCCATATAATAAAACAAAGCAATCGGTTGGTTAATAGTACCAAGCACTAACAGGGGCATATCGGTGTATATACCGCCATACTATAGTACCGTTCTAAACTACCAGGCAGTACCCCTACCGACAATACCCCCATGCCTAGCATTGCATACTACCTGTACCAGTCATAGGATAACATGAAGCATCAGGTGGATTAATAGTACTAAGGGCTAACATGAGATCTGCAGGGGCCCACAGAGGTATATATTGACTATACTATACTGCTGTTCTATACTGTCAGGCATTACCCCCACCCCCACTCCAAAATTCCACTTGACCTGCCATAACGTACTACCTATACCAGCCATAGAATAATACAAAGCAATGGGTTTGTTAATAATACCGAGGACTAACAGGGGACCTACAGCGGTATACACATTGCATCCTATGCCACCCGTTCTAAACAAACAATTATAATACTGCCCGACCTGACACTAAACTACCAATACCAGCCATAGGATAATGCAAAGGATTCGGTAGGTTAATAGTACTAAGGGGGTAATAGGCCAACAGACCATTCATCCTATACTGTCCAATTTAAACCACCAAGGACTATCTTGCAATACCGTCCTGGCCGACCATGCATTACCCCCCCCCCCCCCCCCACAATACTGCTTGACCTAGCTATATATAGGATAATATGAAGACCCAAGGGCTAATAGGATACCAACATGGATATATACCGCTACTACCATATCACCCCACCCCATACGAAAAGTCCGACATCAACTGACCCGAATTACGTTATGTTAGATTGTATACTGGACAACAACAGCGGTCAGCATCTCTATGACGTCGCGCGCGTATCATGACGTCACGACGTCAATAGCAACGTCAACCGTTTCGCGGGAAAAACTTTTAAAAAAATCTATCTTCACCATTAATTTTCCATCACATACCCATACTATATACCTATAGCCCCATGCGTACTATATCACTATACATGCCATAGCATACTTTATATACAGTACCTACATCACTTGTCGGATCTAGCTTCATGGAGCCGAAATTTTGCAACGAAAAAATTGCTCCTGCAAAAAAGTCCGGTTCCTATGGGAATTTAACACTAGCTGCTACGACAAAAGTCCGGGTAATCAGGCACGATTCATACCTTACATACTACTAACCCCGATTATACTAATTACTTGCTTTCGACGAATAATAGTGAGCGATTTCGCTGCAAACAAAATGGCTGCGTCTGTTGACTCATCAAGGAGGATACCTCTAGCCTGGTTAATATCGGCCACGATCCGCACCACTGAAATCACATCAGCCGAGTTCGATAGAGGACAATTCTGGGAAAGAAGATCATGTTCAATAAATAAAAATAAATATTGATGTTTTGTTGTTATGACAAAGCTGACAGAACCTCACAAGTTCAAATGAAAATGCAAGAGCATTTATTCTGTATTTTTCCATAATCAACTTAACAATATTTTTTGTGAATCCTGGGGGCTAATGCTATAAAACGTTTACAAATGCATTTTCTAAATAGTATTTTCTTGTTATGACTTTAAATGGGTTGAAATGCCAGTTGACAAATTGCCATATCTTTTAAAATGCTTATGATTCATTTTAGTTAGTTATATTAATAGGTAGAAAATACAATTGTAAAAGTTTTATACTATTGGCTCTCCTATTCTTTGAGGTAAAATGCTGACAACAAACACACTGTTAGAATGAGTTCTGAAAGAACTTTCCAACCCTGTGCCACTGAGCTACATTTCTTCATGTCATTTTGAACCCTTTACCTAACGAATCCGTCGCATCCGGCGGATTCGTTAGGTAAAGGGTTCAAAATGAAAATGAGGAAAGCATTGTCAAAGAGAGACCGGTTCTCGTTAGATCACCGAAGTTAAGCAACGTCAAGACCGGTTAATACTTGGATGGGTGACCACTCAGCGATTGATTCTGGTGCTTCCAGCACTAGTGGCTGGTGTGCGATCAGCGAAGTTTGAGTGTGCGACGTTGAATCAAATGAACGTTCGGACTGTTCGCCAGTACTACACAGTCCTCACCTTACCCAGGTGTAAAATAGGGACCTGTTGAGGATCTGCGTACCCGTCTGTGGAGCACCGACAGTATGCTCCGTTTAGTTGAGCTGAGACTGTCATGGAATGAACACAGGGTGTGTACGACTATGATTTGGGGTAATATGTAAGTCACAGAGCACTGTGGTGGATTATAGACGTTTACATTGCGTTATTATTATTATTATTTTTATTATTATTATTATTATTATTATTATTATTATTATTATTATTATTATTATTATTATTATTATTATTATTATCCTATGTAATTTATAAACTGAGCAGTTGCAAAAAAGAAACAAAAAATTTAACAAAACCACCTGATGTGGTTTTGCTGAAATTGACTGAAAAATTTTAAAAAGAAAACAAGAGTTAAAATAATAAATTTTATATCGTACGTAATGGGTTAAGGGTTTGAACAGTTCCAGAAATAGTCTTATCTTTTCATTTCATTCATATTGGATCTGAATAAGATAGAAACATATTTCAAATATCCTCTAATGTTAAAAACAATTATAAAAATAGTTGTCTTGCAAATTCACAAGTTCTTTCGCCAGGTTTTTTTTAAAATGTTGCTGGTTAACTTCATGGAGGACGCTACCAAAATGTGTGTTATTAACGTGTGACACATGCCATATGTATAATTAATTCATATTATTTTGCAATATTCCATATATGTAATGAATTTATATTATTTTGATATGATAGAAGATAAGAGATAACATTTTTTACAAGGTGAATGGATTTTTACTTTAACACCCTTCACTCTGATGTCAAAATACCAAAATTTTAAGAAGCTGTTTTTTCCCATAATGCAGCTAGAAATTTACCCAATTCAATCTCGTTTGACAGAGCTCAATGAGCTCTGTCAAACGAGATTGAATTGGTTAAATTTCTAGTTGCATTATGGGAATTTTTTTCTGTCTAAAATTTAGATATTTTGACATTAGTGTGTAGGGGGTTAAACAATGTGTATTTCGTAGACTCAAAATGTAATAAAAGTTACAAGATATGTGGATTCGACAATAAGCATGCAAGCTTATATTTAGCCGATTCCACTTAATGAGCATATCACAAGCAGACAAATATGCGGCAAGAGGACAAACAAAAACGAAAATAATATTTTGAAAAAGAAGCTGTGTTGTGTTGTGAAAGCAATAATCATTGACCCCAACCCAAGGAAAGCAAACCCATTGGCAGCACCACTAATATCATTTATACTTACTCATTATGAGTGGACATTGTCAAGAACTGACGATAGGTCGTCCCTTGAGTTCCAATGTGTTCCATGTGCCTACTGGCACATAGAACACATTGGAACTCGGGGGACGAGGTATTGGACGTTGATAAGCTGTGTACAAGATTCTGTGATATCACTAGCTTTGCCGTGGGCAGAGGGGACAATCCAGGGAGTGGCAGTATGAAATATTTTCGTAGCGAGTATGAACTGTTCAACTTGGTTGAAAACAAAATGGTTTTCCTCGAAGGTTAAAGTTTTTGATCCGAATACCAGCGCGCCCGAATCAAGACCATCAGGGAGCGTTCCAAAAAATTCAAAACGTTCGTCAGTATAAAGTGGACAAATGAGTAAGAAATGCTTAGTGATTTCAATTGCACCACGGGAGTAATTGGGGAAGGATTTCAAATGATTGTCACACAAGTGTGCATTAAGTTTACTACAGTTAAGCCGCAATCTACAGTGATATATTTGGCCAAGACGAGATTTGGATTGTTGATAAAAACATGGAGGGAGACACTTGTCCCTAATGAGGTGCGCTTTGAAGTTAAAAAGTTTTCGTTCTTCTCTGATATGATTAGCGACGTCATTTATATTTTTGTTGTTGGTGGTATAAATGATGTTTGGTAGTTCAGGGTGCGACACCTTGGAACACGAAGGTTGTTACTCGTCCGCAGGTTGTATTGCGGACTGGCTGACATCAAGGGAGGTACTTTGCTTCCAATATAGGGTGGTACTAGGTTATGATACATTTTGAAAAACTAAATCAATTTATGTTTGTCACTCCTGGAGCTAAGAGATTCCCAACATGTTTCAGTATACAGACGACTTTCACTTGCACTTGATGTAGCCCCAGTAACAATTCGGACAGCTTCTATTTGATTTTTTTCCAGATTGTCTGAGTTGCTGACAGTACAATTGAACCATACAGTGTCTGCATATTCCAATAAAGGTATCACGAGTGAAACATAAATCTTTTCTAAGCTTTCTCGGTTGAGGGTGAATTTCCGTTTTCTCATCATGTCAAATCGGGACCATGCCTTAGGACACATGTAATCAATATGACTGTTCCACATACAATCACTATTAAGAATTACACCCACATTTTTATGCTGCTCAACCTCTGTAATTTGGACTTTGGACATAGGAAATGGGGGATGATGGGTGGTTTCTGCTTTTCGTATAATTAATTTTGTTTGTGTTGTTTTGTGGATTAAATTCAACCAGCCACTGCTGGGCCCACTGTTCAATTGTTTTTTAAGTCTTTGCTTAAACTTAAAGCGGCTTGTTTGGGGTCTTTGAAGATTAAGTAAAGGGAAGTGTCGTCAAATAATCAAATACTGCTAGTGAAGTTTAATGTTATATCATTTATGAAAACAAAGAGCAAAATGGGCCTTAAAATAGACCCCTGTGGAACACTTGAGTTTATTTGCTGCCAAAAAGAAAAGTCTGAATTTACAACTATCCTCCGTTTCCTGTTAGTTAAATGAGATGTGATAAATCCCAATAAATTCCCAGTAATACCAATCTGTTCTAGTTTATAAAGTAGACCTACCTGCCAGACCTTGTCAAAGGCCTTGCAAACATCACAAAAGGCAGCTCTGACATCCTTGCTTTCATCAAGAGCTCTACTGGACTCATCGTATTGGATCAGTTAGTTGCTACACTGTCGAGTCACTCTTGGTGAGACCCGATTGGAATTGTGACAATAAATTGTTTTCCAAGAGAAACTGCTAAATTTTGTTGAAAATGCATTTTTCAAAAACTTGGCCGAAACAGCATGTAGGAGAAATTGGGCAATAGATGGAAACTGAATTTGTTAGATATTTTGTTTGTATTGGGCAGACATTTGCCAATTTCCATTGTGAAAGGAAGTAGAATCGAGTTAGTAAGTGTAACCCTTTACCTAACGTCACGGCCAAAACCGGCCAGCGCTATTCTCAAAAATCGCCATTCAATTTTCATTATGTTTTTCATTTTTTGTCTCAAAAACATAGGTTATGACCCCTCGTTGGAACGAGCTCGTCGAGCTCGTTCCAACGAGGGTCATAACCTATGTTTTTGAGACAAAAAATGAAAAAAATAGTTATTCAAGAATTATTTTTGCAAGTGTCGTCTGCTTTTCAGGTTAGGTAAAGGGTTAACAATAACGTTGGCAGTTCAGCGAGACTAGTACTACATTCTTTAAGTAACCGATGGCTTAGTAAGTCTGGTCTAGAGGCTTTAGATATTTTCAGTGATTTCAAGGACAGGTACATCAGTTATCCTATACAAGCAGTAGAGAGTGTGGGGCGACCAGGAAACAGCGGAATGGGTAGGGATGCTCGTGAGTCATCAACAATGGAGATAGTACTGTGTCAGTATTTTATTTTGATAATTTATTTTTGAAATTTTGTCGTCGTTATTTCCAATAATATGTTTAAGAGTGCTCCACTGGTCTTTAGGTTGCGTGTTGGAATAATTCAGGGTATTTTGTATTTTCTCTTCATATCTTGCTTTCGCTTTCCTGATAGCTGAAACCACCCGGTTTCGTTTGGTTCTATGTTTTTGCAAAGGTCCCAGTTTGTCGTTTCAATTGGAAATGCAGTAAAGACGTTTTCTCCGATGAATTAGAAGACACTCTTTGCAATACGTCCACATCGGTTAACCCTTTACACAACGAATCGCCCGCATCCGCCCGCGTAATATGCAAATTCAGCAGTTGAAAAAATATTATTTTTCAAAATATTTTAACAAAACCATATCATGTGACCCCTCGTTGGAACGAGCTCTTCAAGCACGTTTCAACGAGGGGTCACATGATATGGTTTGTTGAAAATGAATTTTTTGGAAAAAAATGATAAAATGATATTAAAAACAATAAATGTTGATATCGTCTGCGTTGGGGAAAGGGTTAATTTCTCTTGACGGTTATTACTTTGTTTGGTATATATATAGATGCATGCTGAAGTACTTTAGATGTCACATTATCAACTACTGTGTCCAAGCACTCGCCAGAAATAAGTGAGTCCCATTTGTCTTCTGTTAAAGTGTTGTTTAGTGCATCATAGTTTCCTTCATTGTATAGCCATATACGACGCTTAAATGATAGAGAAGGGGTGGACTGTCACGCCCAATATTAATCAACACATGGCAATGGTATCGAACTAAATCAGGACAGAAAAAGGACCAAGAACTTCACAAGCTAGCACATTAGTTGTGCTATTAGTCCAGAAGAGTAGCCGAGTATTCAGTAAAATACGTTGGATCTATTTTTAACTGCTCAGCCCTTTACCTAACATGAAAAGCAGACGACACTTGCAAACACAATTCTTGAATAACTATATTTTTTCATTGTTTGTCTCAAAAACATAGCTTATGACCCCTCATTGGAAGGACCTCGACGAGCTTGTTCCAAAGAGGGGCAATAACCTATGTTTTTGAGACAGAAAATGAAAACAATAATGAAAATTAATTGGCGATTTTTGTGAATATCGCTGGTCGGTTTTGGTCGTTAATTTGGGTAAAGGGTTAAGGTTGAGGTTATTGGCTATATCACAAAACTTTCCACCACGTAAATGCAGTTGGTTCTCTTTGAAATCGCCTGTAATCACTGTGTCCAAAATTCCTGTGTCTTTGGCTTTGCCAATGGAGTTGAGTACCAGGTTCTATAAAGTAGGATCGGAACTAGGGGGCGATAAAATACTCCTAATAAGGCAGGACTATGGTCAATAGTTAATTCCATCCATAGATACTCAACACCGTCAACTTCAAGATCAATCCGTGGATTGAATAGTATCTCGAATTTAATATAAATTGCTACACCGCCACCCGTAGTGGGACGATCCTTGCGCAGTGGTGAATGAAACCCGGAAATTGTATGTCAGATGAAGATTCAGAAGGTGCAAGCCACGTGTCGGAAAATGCATATATGTCGAAGCTGTGTGACTCGCAGTGAAGAATATCTATTTTTGATTTAAGACTGTACATTAGGATGGCAGAGGTTGACTGCATTCCCTGCAGACTTATTATTCTGAGATATTAGACCAGGGTTCAATTCGACATCCTCAGACAAACATAAGATTGGTAAACCCCAGAAACAGAAGCTATAGTACGTGTAGAGTGTATTATCACTAAATCACCCGCGGAGTGGAGATTCCACCCAAGCAATAATTGTAAATTTGTTGCAAGCATAACAAGCACAAACAAAGTCCCAGCCAATGAAACTCCGGGTTAAACCAGGAGGTTCATTTGCTGAAACATTGCTTGTGTTTTTTATCCATATGTATGGAATTGTAAAGTGATACTTTGGGTGTTAACTGCACTCCGCGGGTGATTTTGTTACAATCCACTCTCCACGCACTGTACATATAAAGATACAGTAGTACTAATAAAGTTAGGTTTAACAGGTTGGGTACACATTTTTTAAGAATGTAGAGGTAGCTGGGTTAACATTCTTGTAGTAGCCATGTGTAGGTCAGTGAGGATAAATAATAACGTAATAGCAATACATTTACTACTAAAATGGCAAATTAGGTTTACTAGTAATACTCAAGGTAAGTCAAGAACATTTTTGGATCTTCGAGCACTTGTTAGAAATAAACCCACTCGGGCTCTATAGATAGCAATATCAGCCATCAAGAGGGTCACATGTCAGGACTATCACATGTTCGAAGTGAGTGAGTCCTGTTCCAGATGTCATCAATGGGCACGGATTCTGGGATACGGTCAATTTAACATTGTTAACGTCCATGAGACGGCCACATATACAACAGGAATTTGAGATTGGAATGTTCTTTGGTGGTTTGCGTTAGGATATTGTGGGGGGAAAGAAAACAAGGTAGCTGGATATGTTCCATAAGGAACGGAGCAAATTTATATACAAATCTGACGAGTAATGGTATAATAACACTGGTGAAGTTCATATTTGAACTACACCTTCAGATATTTAGCGATGAATTTATGACGCTAACGCAATTACATGAAATAGACTATTGTTCTGGGAGACGAGATTGTGTTAGATCGGAATCAGTAGCTATTGGGTTAAAACAGTTTGATTACAATGTATTGTCAGTACACATGGCTCATCTCACCCGGGAGTTGCAATGGATGCAGCCCACAGTAGCAGTAAGACCAAAGAGGTTCACACTCATAAGACACGCCATTGGAAACGGGGAGTCACATGCCAAGAAATAGGAATATTGGAAGAGCAATACCTTTACTTATAACTTTGACTGATGTCCTAATGATGGTGTTGGCAGTATTACAGAGTACATTGATATGACTACATTCTATGCTCTCGTAACACCAATCGTAGTGGCAGGTGATGACATGAAAAGGTTAGAAGGATTAGAGATTTGTATCAGATAAGGCAACTCAAATGGAGATGAAAAATCATAAGGAGTTTTTTAACCCTTTACCCAACGTAACGGCCAAAACCGGCCAGCGTTATTCTCAAAAATCGCCAATTAATTTTCATTATTTTTTTCATTTTTTGTCTCAAAAACATAGGTTATGACCCCTCGTTGGAACGAGCTCGTCGAGCTCGTTCCAACGAGGGGTCATAACCTATGTTTTTGAGACAAAAAATGAAAAAAATTAGTTATTCAAGAATTTTTTTTGCATGTGTCGTCTGCTTTTCATGTTAGGTAAAGGGTTAACTGGTTGAATGCTAGAAACCACAATCAGGTCTGTCATAAATTGAGGGTACCAGTGCAAAATCCAACATTTTGCTTGCCCATCATTTCGTATTCAGTCAAATGTAAATAATAATTTGTTTATACAAATTTCTTCTGTTACAAATTATTGGCGAGTGCCTATTGGCACTCTCCTATAATTTGTAATAAAACAATTTTTGATTAACAAATTCAGGCCACCAAAAATATTCTAGCCCTCAACATATTAAATAAATATCTATTTTGAAAATACATATGATAATGGTGTCGCATTTCGCGACGAGAATAACAATACTGTATCAATGTATATGACATATTGCATCGCAAATCGCGATGCGATACCGCTAAGATCAGACTCTATGTTAGTTCTATACATTTTGAATTTTGCATCCGAAATAAATATAACGAAAGCGGGCAGAAAAATCGAATGCGCCGCTGCCTGAGAATCAAAAGATTAATTTTGCTTTGCCTTGTTGTTATTTGTTATAATCAGTAATAGTGGATATTGGAACAAACAGTTAGGATGATACGGGTTATATATTATATTGTCAACAAATGCACAATAGTTTAAATGTTTTAATGTAGTTATTACACGACTTTGGTAATCGGACTATAGTTTGCTGGTGCATGAGAGAGGTTTCACATCGAAGAGGTGGTTCCGAAAGTATTGATAGGTAAGACTTCGAAATTCCACATGTGTCACGAAAGATCTGGAAGAAGACATACGGGAGGAACTAATTTCCTGAACCTTGGTCGCAGTGTAATGTCGAGAAGCTCGGTCTTTATTGGAACCAAACCTGTGCGATATGCCCTTGGCTGCGGATCTTCTTTGCACAGCATGAGGAGATGGAATTTGGCAAGGAAGACCCCAACGGGCACCATAGATATGTGCGATAAGTAATGTGAAGATAAGTCTAAAGACAGTATACATATAAACTGATATGCACAGACACACCCATTTTTGGTATTCCTACACACATATACAGAACATGGAGAGTGGATTGTAAAAAAAATCACCCGTGGAGTGGAGTTATCACCCAAAGTATCACTTTCAAATTATGTCCATATGGGTGAAAAACGCAAGCTATGTTGCAGCCAGTGGGCCATTGGCTGGAACTTTGCTTGTGATTGTTATGCTTTGCAAAAAATTCGCAATTATTGCTTGGGTGAAATCTCCACTTTGTGGGTGATTTAGTGATAATACACTCTCAACGCACTGTACGTACATATATGTAGCTTTTACAATGCAGAGAGTTTACCGTGAGAGAATAACACAATCTGGATGACAATGCAGTCTACCGCTGATATTAATACCCAGACACTGAATAACCCCTTGCTACTATCACTGACACCAACATTAGTGGCTAGATAATGTTTGACAAGAAAATGTTGGTTGGGAAAAGCTAAATACATAACTGCACGTATGCAAAAATACGCGAACACGTGCACCCACACACGAGCACAATTGAAAGCATTTCAACAGTGTTAGTAATCTGATGAACGGTATCGTCTAGCATTTTAATGAAAATGACTCCGTCATGAGTCCATGTTCCAGCTACTTGTTTGTCTTTGACCATGACGCGCCCCCTCCTGTCAAGAGCTGCGCGATCCTTACTGAGGTGCTCCTTGATAAAAAACGTTTTTCGTTAAAAGCCCACCCTTCAAATGTTTACAGCCTCTATAAAACCTGTCTCGCGATCTTGGCAAATTTAACAAGTATGGACTTTGTAGAGCTGATTTGTGGGGGGAGGAGGGGGCAGAACGATGACTCCTCTCAATGTCAAGTTGACGTGGAACACCCATTGCATTGGCAAGATCTACGATTAAATTGTCAGCGTTTTCAGTCGAAGATTCAGGCATGCTGTTGATCCTCAAGGAGTTGCGAATGCCGTACTCATGTAGGTCATCAATAATATTTTCTAAGCCCACAATTTTTCAGTTTTGGTCTTCGATAACTCCTTCAAGTTCGCTAACACGGCGATCGAGACTTGTAATTCGATTTCCAATCTCAGCTTTTATTGACTTTTTGATCAGGCCTTCAAACATGGGAAAGAGGTAATGAGACACAGCGCTATCTCTTATGTGGCTTAAGACGGGTTCGCGCTCGTGTGAGCAGAGAATGGTATTGCATCTAGCGGCTTATGACTATCTCCTTCGAGACTAATATTACTAGTGTCACGATCACTGCCAACTAATGACGGGGAAGCTTCTTTAAACCTTTACCCAACGCAGACGATATCAAAATTTATTATTTTAAGTATCATTTTTTTAGATTTTTCAAACAATTTCAACAAAACCATATCATGTGACCTCTCGTTGGAACGAGCTCGACGAGCTCGTTCCAACGAGGGGTCACATGATATGGTTTTGTTGAAAGTTTTTGAAAAATAAATTTTTTTCAACTGATGAATTTGCATTTTACGCGGGCGGATGCGAACGATTCGTTAGGTAAAGGGTTAAGGTGCTATATAAGTAAGGGACATTTGTCCACTTTTGCAATTTCCACCTTTGATATTCCATAAATTCAAAATAAATATACACAAATTATACATCAACATGAAGGTCGGAAGGTACAGAACACGCAAAAATATATGTAATCAACTCATAAACTTGACGACAGGCGCTACCTGCTGCCTTATTCGTACCAGAACTGATAATAAAATATTTCCGGAGAACAACTTGTGGCCAAATGTGCTTACGACAGCCAAGAACAAAGCTACCTAGACAATCAAAACACTTTAGGAGGCAGCGATAGCACTGCATTTGGGAAAAGGACAACACTGTTTGCACTCTTTGCAGATGCATTCCCTGTTCGATGGACATGCGCAAATCACTCGATACCACGAATTTCCATCGAAAAAAAATGTGACTCTAAGAAATTTCAACAGGTGTCATAATACCTTGCAGGGAATATGGCAACTGTGCAGTCTCTATATAACAATAGTATGCTGCACTGAGGCGATCTTGATGTCAGACGGCATTGTATATCGATGTTTTTTTCTGTCTGATGACCTTGACCGGAAATCGTAATAGACCTGCAATATAAACAATGCCGACAGTTTGGGAATTTGCCTTCACGCCGCTCTGTCACTGCATTCTACACAATTGTGATGTCCTAGCTTTGTTCTTGGATATCTGAAGCACATTTGGCCACGAGTTGGTACGAATACGGTAGCAGATATTCAGGAACCATTGTTGTCTGCTTTCAACTCTGTGAGTTGATTTCATATATATTTCCTATTCCTTACATCACAACCTTCACTTTGCTGTATAATTTGTGTATATTTAATTCGAATTTACGGAATATCAGGGGTGGGAATCCCAAAGAAAACAATTTTCCCTTACTTGTATTGGCACCTTAAATTTTTTTGTTTCTGGTCAAGGAATCTCACACTATCACTCGAAGACCAGCGTCTTTTGTCCTTATTAGTCGCAATAAAACTGGCCATGGTATGATGATACTGTCTACATAAACTTCACACTGAAAAATAACGATTCGTAATGTAAGGACAGATTTTACTCCAGAAGTGTGTTTCGAATGTTTATGTTTGTTTTCCACAACAACACTGGGGCAGATTAGGAAACTGATCGAGTTTTACATTCATGTTTCGAAGTATGACTAATAATCAAGAGACAATGGGAAACATCAATTGACAAAACTATAACAGTACTGCTGGTCCGTATTCAGAAGGTTATCGACGCATAACATTGTAGTCAAGGATCAGTAACTCATGTGTGACTCATGTTTTGTACGTACAGAACACTGACTCCAATTATTACGGCCAACTTACCGTACTGTAATAGACGAAATACTGTAACAGTTCAAATGCTAACACAATTTTCAAAAACGATCAATACGATAAGTAGGAGTGCAAAAAAGAGGGTTAGTTATCTTTAATTGTCTTTACATACTCCCGACTACCTCATGATACACAAGACACGAGTACAAAAATTGCAGCAGTGAGGTTTAAAGGACAAGAAAGCATACATACTAAAATAAACTCGCTCGTCGAAGTCCCAGAAATTATGGATGTCACATGTTTGTCACACAGGAGGCGAAATATGGAGAGTTCGATGCATACATGCCTTAAATCCCAAACAGTGATGTCGAAATCCACGTAAGAGACCACAAAGAAATGGACACACAATCGAATCACCAAGTCACAACATTTGCACGTAATTCCGAAACTGAGACGACTTCTCCACCCACTTGATAACTCAGCAGTAGCTGGAGGCGAAACGAAGAGACACTAATTCCACGCCATTTTGTTCTCAAACAAATGAATGGGATTTTGTTAACATTGGAAGAAAATTCTGCATTATGATTTGTCAAACAGACTTTTTGCAAAGGTGTTGAGGTTTAAGGGGAAATTTCTTTGGAATAAGGGGAAGTACGAACACTATTCACTCAAATTTCAGAAGTTCTTGCTACTCCGGCAGGGTCCGCAATTTTACTAGTTCTAGTGCATGTAGTTTGGAGGATTTTTTTTCCAGAAAAAAAGAAGATGACAAATTTTTCAACATTATACCCATACAGTATTTATTAAATGCGAAATTGAAACACAAATAACGTAATTTCTTAATCATATACGACAGTAGGACCTGGTGTCAATAATTTATTCCTAATCCAAATTGAACGTTAAAAGGTTTGTCACACGTCATTCATATTCTGATGAACAGCTTCAGCCAACTGAGTAGTATCCACAAGCCGTTGAACAAGACACTTTGATTTTCGCCATTTTGCAAAGTCCGATGGCGGCCCATGGATCACAATTCCATACCAGTTGGTACAGGATCCATCTGTAATTATTGAAAGGTCGGCAATGATAAAATCGACTTAAGTGGAATTACTGGTCTCTATAAAACTATATTTCTGCAACACTCATTGGCCACACCTACAAAGGTAACTCATATGCCGCCATTCTTTTGACAGGAAGAGGGGGGGGGGGGGGGCAATTTTTGCTATAAATAAATGAAACAAAACAGAAAAGAAATGTCTCTAATGTTTTAACTTTTCCGGTACTTCCCGATCACCAATTGCTTCTCAATGAATTTTCTTTGATGTGTGCGAAAAATGAATATGCATTTAGGAGATAAACGGCTCTTGTTGAGTTAGACATTCGTAAGAGGTGAAAACATTTTCCAAACTCGTTTTATTTGAAGAAGAACAATCAAAAAATTTTATTTTCGATCTCGGTCTATTTGCCATGATCGAATTTACAGGGTGGACTTCAAAGCACAACCGTTGCCATAGAAAAGAACTCCGGGTGTTCGATAAGTGGAGGAGCGGTTTAGGGCAGCTGTTTGTGCGTAACGTGCATATGTTCTAATTGACCCCCTCTCTCTCTCTCTCTCTCTCTTTCTCTCTCTCTCTCTCTCTCTCTCTCTCTCTCTCTCTCTCTCTCTCTCTCTCTCTCTCTCTCGTCAAAATATTATTTGGACAGTATTTATTGGATTTCATCAGGTGTCATCAAAAAGTTAAATCCACTGACAACAATCTATACAACAGCAATTTGTTTGGCAGAACTCGATATTTTAGGGTGTATGGGCATTTACTCTGGCTTGAAAACTGATAGACCCTTCGGTTTCGCCTCATGGTATAGGTATCACGGAACTAAATGTTTGGTTTGTTTCGGATATTGCATCATAGTCTGAAATAAGCCTCCTAGAACAAAAACTTATTGCTTGAGAAAACTGTTAATGCATTTTATTAGATTTTTACATCAATACTGAATATTCCACAAGATAAAAGAGATTTTTGGGGTCTAAAAAATTCATTTAACTATTTGTGTATTTTTGTTGGGAATTCCCAGAAAAAAACTGAGTTCAAGGACGGTACTTCACTTCCTGGTGCATTTTTTCTCTATTTGTTGCATGACCCCTCGTTTTCTGGCCAGAGAAAGTTGTGTGAAGCTCTATACTTTATGTCGGTATTTAAATATTTAATGTTAAGTGATGTGATCATATTTGTTTCCACATAAGTGTTATAATGGTCGCCTATGGAGGAAATATTTAGTTCTGTGATACCTATAGAAATGCGGTATTCCTGTATTTCCTTGGTGATAGTTGCTAACAGAATGAAGCTGCACTTGCATTATTGTCTATTTTCAAGAATGGCAGCAATTTTGACAAGCTCAAAGAAAGAATTATGTTTAGATCATCAAGGGAGGGGTGTGGGCATGCTTGTTTGGTATGGAGGGGGGCAAAAAACAGCCTAGGATATGGGATAATTAGGGTAACATGGGGTATTATAATACTTCACTGGAATATGTACACAAAACCATGTGCATGGCTGTCAATGCACTGACGAAGGACGAAATGCCACATTTTGGTGTAAATGGACAGCAGCTAGATGTTAGCTACTTGTGTCATCAGAAGCTTTGTGTTGAGTCTGGGCACCTAGTTTTGGAGAGCCATTTTACCAATGAATGCAGGAAATTGTGTCCCGAAAAAGGTATTTGTTTGAATGAACATACCCCTGAATGTATTTTATAGGTTATTACACACATTTATAAATAATAATCAATATATGGCCACTTTCAGCATCTAGGGCTATATCTTCAGACAAAGTGTGAATTCTGAGGCAAAATCCATGGCCGGTTGACTATCTGTTTGAAAAAATGTGTTCAGAGTGGCAAAATTAATCCAGGCTTCTCAATTAGTTGAGTTAACACTTGTTAAACTATTTCATTTTGTATTAAAGTTTCACACTATGCCACAAGTGGACAGGATAGGAAGAGTGTGTGTGTGTGAGTGTGGGTGTGGGGGGGGGGGGGGCAAGCAGGCATCTACAAGAATGAAATCTTACCTGAAAATTAAAATTATTGCTTGTGATATTTGTGGTGATGTTTCTTATTTTTTACTTTTGCTATGGCTCTTTCAGCTTTGGCTTCTTCTTGGCAGGCAGGCAGGCATCTATGTCCGTCCGTCCATCCGTCTGTCCATCTTCCTGCCCGCACGCCCGCCCGATCGCCTGTCCGCCTTAAGCCCGCCCGCCCGCCCGCCCGCCCGCCCGTCCTCAGGAAGGCAGACAGGCAGGCAGGCAGGCAGGCAGTTATTCAGCATTTTTCATCTATTTTCTCATTGCAGATGTCTAGCTCAGATTTTAATCTTGACAGTGGGCTTAAGAGTTAGAAGACCTTCCCGGCCTCTTCTATTGCTGCCGTCACTAGAAGTGGACTTGAAGTAACCATATCCTGTTTTTCTTGTGTGAGTCTTACATATTTTACTACATTTCCAGGTTTTGCACTTGTAGCAGCCACACACTTGGAAATATTGCAAGGCGGATAATTTTTCTGAAATGCAAATTTTCTCTGATGTGTCCTGCGATTAAATTTTAATTTTCTTGCACTGCACTCATTTGGAGAGAGAATTGAAAAATTATGCTTAATAAATCCTAAAAGTTAGGTAGACTTCTCAAGGATTATATCACTCAAGAACTGTTACACTTATAGTTGTGTTGCAAGTGTGATTTGGGTTCTTGAACTCAGCATGTGACTTTCTGTGAAACATCCTCACACCTGTTAGGACATTAATCACCAACCCATCGGGTGGTATACCTTTCTATTTTAGTAAATAGATAAAGTATACATGAATTATGATATCTGGAAGGCTTTTAGATGAAAGTTGTACTTTTCAACAGCTTTTTAATGAATGATACCTGTGTAAATGTTTCTCTCGGACATAAATTACAGCTATTTGACACATAAATCACCAATTGTTTCTCGAATTGAGTTCTTCTATGCAGATTTGGGGCTTTTATCGGGTAAACTGGATAGATTCCAGAAAAAAAACACCAATTGGTGAACTGTTCTGTCAAATAGTTTTGCAGCAGAATCAGGATAAGTAATGAAAGCGGTATTCTGAAATTTCCAAATTGTTTGGCCTTTTTTCACAATTTGACAATTTTTTTTTATATTTTTAATCTTTTTGGATGAATAGAAGCCAAATCTTGTATTTCAGTGTAGAAATGATTGTTTTATCTTATAAAACAGGAAAAATAAAATTAGGGAATGGGTGAGGAGTATTATAGGTATCGCGGAACTAAATATTTGGTTTAGAGTGATCTGCCTTGAAATGTTGCACTCGGATATTACATCATAGTCTAAAATAAGCCTCCAAGAACAAAAACTTATTGCTTGAGAAAACTGTTAAAGCATTTTATAAGATTTTTACATCAATATTGAATATTCAACAAGACAAAAGAGATTTTCTAAGTATTTTGGGGGTATAAAAAATTCATTTAATAATTTGTGTATTTTTATTGGGAATTCCCACAAAAACTGGGTTTAAGGACGGTACTTCACCTCCTGGTGCATTTTGTCTCTTATTTGTTGCATGACCCCTCGTTTTCTGGCCAGAGAAAGTTGTGTGAAGGTCTGTACTTTATGTAGGTATTTAAATATTCGATTTTAAGTGGTGCGATCATATTTGTTTCCACATAAGTGTTATAATAGTCGCCTATGGGAAAACATTTAGTTCTATGATACCTATAACAATTTTCAAACCAATCACATATCCTACAATATACACGAATGAGTAACATAATTTCATGCTCTTCTGGGAAAGAAAACACTTCGCAAGGAAGTTGTATTAAAGTATTCACTAAATAAGACATTATTGTGTGATTTGTTAAAATAAAATGCGCCGTCTAGTTTTCACCCAAAACCTCGTTACTCATTCAAGAAAATTATCTTGCTATACATCGATTTTATAAGGGTATTTAATGTAGAAAATATACTTTGAACTGAACATTTTCATGCTCTGAGGTAACAGAACATAACGTTTACTGTTACTGTGCCTGATCCTAGTTTAAGTTAATTTATAAAAATCAAAACGAATATTTTCAAACAATCGTATCATCAAACAATGAGTTGCATTTAAAGCATTAAACTTACTGATTTTGTTTACAGAAAATTTTGTTTTAGCTTCTCCCAACGAAAAGTACACAGTAAGTTAACCCCTTGAACCCTCGTGGATTCTTACAGGTCGGTTCAACAATACAATTGGAAAAGTCCATATTAATTATTTGGGGGTAGATCAATTAATATGCCTCTCGGCAGCACGTTTGAACTATTGATTAGTTAACCCCAGACACTCATTAAACAGTCATCCTACTTAATTCAATTATGACATATCAAGGCCCTGACTCGAAAATGTTCATGCACTGAGATAACAAAATGACGTTCACTGCACGTGGTCCATGTTTAAGTTAATTTATTAAATCAAAACGAACATTTCCAAACAATCATACTATTAGATACTGAGATGTCTTTAAAGCATTTATAACTTACTGATTTCGTTTACAGAAAAAACTTTTTTTTAGCTTTCCACTACGAAAAGTACACAATGGTTTAACTCTTGCATATTGGTGGTATTTCCAGGCACGATTTAATAAATGCATCTGGAAAGTCCATATTAATTATTTGGGAGTAGACCAGTTAACGTTTTCAACGTGCAGCCTTATCCTTGGTCAACCCCACGTGGACAATCATTGAACAGCAATCCTACTTAATAAACTTATGTCTTATCAAGGTCCTTACCCGAAAAATCGGTCTCTTCGTGTCAAAAGGCTTAGGATGAGGAATTCTTGGTGCCGATATCCAATATCGAGAATTTGAATTGTCTTTGCAGATTACTATAACTGTTTAACCCTTTACCTAACATGAAAAGCAGACGACACTTGCAAAAGAAATTCTTGAATAGCTATTTTTTTTATTTTTTGTCTCAAGAACATAGGTTATGCCCCCTTGTTGGAACGAGCTCGACGAGCTCGTTCCAACAAGGGGTCATAACCTATGTTTTTGAGACAAAAAATGAAAAAATAATGAAAATTAATTGGCGATTTTTGAGAATAGCGCTGGCCGGTTTTGGCCGTTACGTTAGGTAAAGGGTTAACTGTCAAGGTGATAGCTCAAAATTGCGATTTTTTGTTTTGTTTATAAGTGTAAATATGTTCGTTAATATTTCTGTCTGGGTTAGATATGTAAACCGTAAAAATAGGTGTATGACGGACCCCGAGAACCGATTTGTCACTCAAACTCTGGTAAATGAGCATGAAAGTTAATGTCCATTATGGCGCACTTGTTGAACGCCGATGGGCTATCTGATAACGGATCAACAGTAAGAAAGACAATATTCTCCTGAAACCTGTTATCTATGTACATGTAATTATGGCCAGTTAATAGCTAATTATTGGGAAACAGTGCATCACACATGTACTGGACACACACCCATATTACGCATCTATCCTGTCACCGAATGTCACGGAGATACCAAATTTCGAGTCTTATCGGGGGATTTCTCGAAAAATTCATTTCAGCCAATTCCAGCCGGAAGGTGTGTAAGGCTGTGGGTCGTTGCGAGTAGATGAGGAGGTCCCATGCTATATGTTAGGGGAGGTGCCGCATCGGTGCGAAAATATAGGCACGTTGTGATGTAGGGAGCCCACAGAGCTCATATTTAGAATAGGGGCAGTCGCGGGCCAAATCGGTTGCCATATATGAGAATAGGATCAGAAACACGAAGTACAAGCTCAGGGAGCTAATTTGCATTTAGGTAAACGTCATTACCTGTTTCAGAAGGGAAGCCATACAAAGGCAGAGTAGGCTTTGACTGTATGAACAAAAGTCTGAGACAAACGTAAGGGAGAGTTTTACCCCACTGGTGGCGACTGCTTGTGTGAAAAGCGTCAAGTAAAGTGACAATAAACTAGTGGTCGTGCGACGGCAGTGGTAGAGTGACATCCCATCACTTGTTGCAGGAGAGGCGTCCCGATAAAGTGACAATACGTTAGTGGCCGTGCGACGGCAGTGAAAGGAGTGAAGTGAATGGCCGATCAAGGAAGAAATACCAGCGAAAAGAAGGAAAAACTAACGATAACAGAGAATGCGGGCCCGCAAGTGACTCAAAAACTGTGTGGGCAGGGGGTGATTGGCGTTTTGTTTTCTTATTCTTTTGGATTCCATGTAAGTCACATACTATCATATTTTCTTTATGTAGTAAAATTGTTAACCCTTCAGGATAAGAACCACCCCAACAAAAGTGAAACGGGGGGGGGGGGGGGGGGGTCGTTACGGCGAGACATACGTTCACTCGCGGATACAGGCAACACTCCTTGAGTTTCGGCTGAATATGCAGCGTGAATCTATTTCCCCCATCAATGACAAGGCCCGGTTTCCGACATTAACTATCTAACGAACTATTTGTCAAGGTGATAGCCAAAAGTTGCGATTTTGTTGTATAAAAGTGTAAATATTTTCGATAATATTTCTGCCTGGGTTAAATAATGTAGAACATAAAGATAGGTATATGACGGACCTTGAAAACAGATTTGTCAAACTCTGCAAATTAGGCAGGAAATTTAATGTCCATTATGGCGCACGTGTTCAACGCCAACATGGGCTTCTGATAACAGATCAATAGTAAGAGAGACAATATTCTCTTCTGTAATAATTATCTGGGTAATTTAAGCCAGTTAAAATCCAATTGTAGAATACAGTGCATCACATAAGTTCTGGACCCACACCCATATTACGCATCTATCCTGTCTCCGAAATGTCAAAAGATACCAAAATGCGAGTCTTTCAAAGGAACTTTAAAGCGAGTGTTAAATTAAGCTAGATCTAAGCGGCCAAGTTCAAGAGAAGCGATTAACTGAGAATAAATGTTCTGGCTATCTAAATAAAAATCGGCGGATTTCTCGAAAAATTCATTCCAGCCAATTCTAGTCGAAAGGTGTGTAAGGCTGTGGGTCGTTGCGAGTAGATGGGGATGTCCCATGCTATAGGTTAGAGAAGATGCCGCATCGGTGCGAATGTAAAGGCACGCTGTGGTGTAGGGGGAGCCACGGAGCTCATATTTAGAATAGGAGCAGTAGCGGGCCAAGTCGGTGGCCATATATGAGAATAGGATCGGGAACAGGAAGTAGGAGCTCAGGGAGCTATATGTATTTAGGTAAACGGCATTACCTGGTTTAGAAGACAAGACATACAGAGAGGTACTCAGAGAAGGTCCGAATTTAGCCTTGGCCGTCGAGGGTCATAGGCACCGAGATTGAAAGTCCGCGTATTGTCGTAATCCAGTGAGGGATGTAAGGGACCGATAATAGTTTGTTAACGATTGCGAACCGAAGTGGCATAGTAGCCAAAGAAGTAAAAGCTGTAACGTTGAGGTCCAGAGACCGTATTAAGAGCTTCAGTAAACGCTGGAATAGCTCGCGAGATAAGATAGTTTTAGGCGGTGCGAGAATTGGTGATGTTGAGAACACTTTGCAGAATATTTTTATGTAAGCTTTGTTAAGTATATATCTGAAGGCGAAGAATAACTTAACCCCGTGAGAGCCAGGCAAGGCGCAAACTGATCGCGAACTGTGGTAGGCGCCAATTGAATCGTGATTGAACGGTGAGAACACAAGCAGAGCATTATATGAGTTAAGCCCGACCGACGGCGAAGTTAACCCTGCGAGGAGGAAACTACGAGAAGTGAATAGACACTCTGTATTTGTCACAAACCGTGAGAGGATGAAGATGATGTGAGTTTGATCCAGCGGACACAGCTAGACGTGGGAGATGTCGAGGGCCCTAAAGAATAAACTTTTATCCGCGTAATTAGTGTATTCTTATGGATAATGTTGTGAGTAATTTGTTTCATATTATATTTCTTCGTACATGTAAATAAATAATCTTTCAGTGAATTATCGTTGATCACCCTTTGGCGTTGTAAGCCACATGCACCTTCAGGAATCCTAAGAGTCCCAAGCGGATAGGGCATTGATAAGGTGGCAAGGTTTACGTTCGAACTGGGGTGCAGACGACAGTCACTGGCTGTCGGCTGAGCACTGATAAGAACATACATTTTCCTCCATCAATTTAACCCCGTAATCCTGCGACACTATTTTAACAATCTAACTAACAGGACTGTTGATTCAGGCACCCCTTCCCAACCCATTGTGCCCAAAGCACTTTACTGAGCTGCCCCATTTCCAAAGTGCCTATGGTCAATAGTCCTCCCCAACTTCTGATAGGCTTCCCTCGTCCTATGTGCCCAATCCCAAAACAGGCACCCGGCTTGTGTAAACAAATAAATTAATTTTCCCACCAAAACTTCTGCCTCCACCAGTTTCAATTTCCATTTCAATTTCAAGTTTAATTTTTAATTTTATCATTTCAAACATGGCTTCCCAAAGCTAACCAAGAATGGAGACCCCCACCAATCCCCCACCGTCCCCTCTCCTGCCATCTAAATAGCAGTTTTCTGTGATTTTAAAGCCCATTTTCTAAACTTGAGTTTCAAATTTAATTTTTGATTGTATAATTTCAAACATGGCTTTCTTCAACTAACAAACAATGGAGACCCCTCCAACCTTCCATTCCCCCTCCCTCCACCCCTACCTAAATAACACATCTATTATTTTGAGTGGTAAAGGGAAGCATAAACAGGTCTGGGGACTTTTAGCATTGGGTCATGACCTCGATGTCGAGGTCAGACCTCGAAGTCCTTCTGAAGGGGCTCGTCTTGACCCTCATATACTACTGTGTGGTATACACACGGACTTCATTCCCCACTTATTAAAAATGTTACATGAACGATCATACATTCCTGTATGCACTAAAGAAGCATACACACACCATCCCATCTATTCACAAGCACAAAGAGCCACACACTCGGTCTTGTTTCACCTCTTTAGTGAGGACTTGTTGGGGTTTTTGTTTTGTTATCAGTGATGAACAAGTCCCCACAAAGCCGGGATCACTAATTATAACCCACTGCTTTCTTTGCAGGTAGTCTCCCAAAAAAACAAATCAAAGGAAGTCTTTGTGAAAGCCCATACACTATTGTTTATATTCTCATAAATTCGAGAAGACAGCCCCAACAAAATACCCCTCGATCCACACGTACACTCACAACCGCATTTCCTCGTTCACAAAAGCACTGACCAATGCTCTCACACACATGGATGCACACACTGACTTGCAGACCGAGTCCACTTGCAGCTTGGTGCCAAAAATGTATGGGGTACTCTTTCACGTCCATACTCAAAGGTTGTTATAATCTGACGTTCTAAATGGTATTTTCTGAATCAACTTCAGGTTGTTTTTGATATAAAGGATCTCTAATGAGTTTCATAAGACGTTTCTACACAATGTTCACTGAACTCGACCTGAGCGAGTTTTGTCCTTCGATATGCCTATGTGTATATAAGAGTGTGTGCGTGTTGTGTTTGTGTGGGGAGGAGGGGGGGGGGGGGGGTCTGGAAGGGTGCAATTATCCGGCTTGTAAAGGGATTCGCTTTTAGGAAAACATGAACACCTACCTGCTGCTTTGTAAAAAAGTCCGGTGTTTCAAACGACAAAGAGATTGCCCTGAAGTCGAACTACCACAGACACCATGCACCGTTTTGGGAATGTGAGTTCAATATAAATGCTATGTCATACCACGCATTCGGCGAGAGAATAGAAGGACTGCTTCGTCCTTAGGGCTGTTAACTCTTTCGCTGCGATTTTGGGAGCGTGGATTTGGGAATTATTATGTAACAAGTAAAATGTAACAAGTAATTACATTTATTAACTTTTCTCAACGCTGAATTCTGAATGAGACTGTCGGGTCTTTCGATTTTCCGGTTCTGGTCCGGCTTTTGGAGGAAACTGTAAAACCGACCCGTAAAGCTCTGAAAAAACGACCATTCGGTTTTACGGTGTTTGTGCATGAAATGATCAAACAACATGTACATCACTGGGACGTAACTGGACTAGCGGCCTCTATGGACTCTCGTAACGTCTATCCGGGAGGGGGTCGAGTACATCATGTTCTCATTGACAAAATACAGTACGTGGAGAGTGGATTGTAACTAAATCACCCGCGGAGTGGAGTTATCACCCAAGCTATAACTTTCAAATTTTGTACACATCGACAAAAAACACAAGCAATGCTTCAGCCAATGGACCTTCGGGTTTAACGCTGAGGTCCACTGGCTGGAACTTTGATTGTGCTGGTTATGCTTTGCAACAAATTTGCAATTATTTCGTGGGTGGAATCTCTACTCTGCGGGTGATTTAGTGATAATACACTCTCCACGTAATGTATGACCTTCAGAACACAATTCTCCTCTTCACATATAAAGTACGCATGAAGCAGTCCCCAGCTTACATTGCTAATCTAGTAAAACCATATATACCGAAACGCCCCCTCCGTTCCACAAACCAAAATCTTTTAGAAGAGAAATCCTATGTTCTCGCTAGCTACGGTGGACGTTCTTTTAGCTATAATGCTCCTAGACTGTTTAACATGCTATCAGAATTTGTCAAAACAGCCCCTTCTTTGACAGCATTTAAATCTAGATAGAAATCCCATTTATTTAACAAATATTTTTAAATCCTATGTTGGTCATCATTTTGTTTATGAGCAGTGTTGTAAAGCGCCATGGAACTTTTTTAATATTGTGAGATGTTTGCGCAAAATAAAAGTATATTATTATTATTATTATTATTATTATTATTATTATTATTATTATTATATCGATTAGATAAACTTATGTATTTGATACCCGAATTTATGGGGTTTTTTTACTCTCTCAATAGGCTAAGCATCTGATTTCCACGAAAACTTCTAAGAATAATCAAAGAGAAGTTCGGATGAACCCAGTGGAGATAATTACAGACAGGGTTGTTTGTGATGAGTGGTGTCGTACAAACTATTTTGTTTTTTCCAAGTTGGGGAGCCCAGAAGTGTTGGCTACTCTATGTTCGTGTTCTTAACCCTTTACCTAACGAATCGCCAGCATCCGCCCGCATCCACCCGCGTAATATGCAAATTGAGCAGTTGAAAAAATTAATTTTTTCAAAATATTTCAACAAAACCATATCATGTGACCCCTCATTGGAACGAGCTCACTGAGCTCGTTCCAATGAAGGGTCACATGATGTGGTGTTGTTGAAATTTTTTTGAAAAATTTAAAAAAATTATATTAAAAATAATAAATTTTGATATCGTCTGCGTTGGGTAAAGGGTTAACACATAGAAAAACTGAATCGAAACCAAGTCTGAAAAACCAAAAACATTTGCGCAGCAGAGAGGAGTTAAGTTACTTGCCATCCAAGCAAGATTTCTCAAAACATTCCACTTTCTCACTATTACTTCCCGGACAACTCTTGCCTCCTTGGTGTGCAGATTGATTGTCGTTTGTCCTGGTTCGAGTTTTCCATCCGATTCCATAGCTTTCAGGACAAGATAAAAACGCAATGCAATAGAAGTTACAGCGTCACTGGTGTCTCCAGGTTCTGAGGTCACCAGTGTAATTATTTTAGAGATCGTAATTCATCAGTTAAATTTGACCTCGTTGTTCTTTCTGAACCCGTAATTTGATTGGCTGACAGCTGGTTCTTTCCGTGCTCTAATCTCAGGTAAATTCACTCTTACCGTGCTCTAATTGCCAAAAGCGGGTCAATTACAGCATGTCTGTATCCACGCAACGTGCGATCTCCATTTTCTCCTATGAACACTTACGTCACCCGACTCACGAATCGAACTCATTCTGTAAATTCGTTGATGGCAAATGAACCGAGCACGATTGTTTTGATTGATTTTCTTCAAATAAGACGGTTTGGAGAATTACAATGAAGATAAACTTCTCTTGCTTCGTTAGACTTTCGGCAATCTGAGTATGGAAAACCATTTTTAACTCGCACCTCTCGATTGAGCAAGATTTCGTACAATGATCCAAGAAAAATGAATCTCGATGTTATTTTAAATTCAGTTTTCTGGAATATTTCAGTTGGTTTCCGATCAACTGAGGTTTTCCAGACGAACGAATCTAAGCATTGGACTATTCAGGGCTAGACCGTTCGCAGGTCAAAGCAGCGTCGAATACCTTACAGAATTAGACTGGAGGCTTGAGAACTTGAATTAACACCTCCACGTGGTAATGTTTGACAAATATGATATCGTAATTTCCTGGTTACCTGGACATGGTGATATCTCCGGCAGCATCAGGACAGACAGCGTAGCAAATACAGACCTTAAACAACCCTCTCACAGATTTGTTTGTATTCCTTTCCGTGATTTTGAACCACATATTAGTACGTGCTCCATATATATGTAGCATAATAGGGTGGAGCCACAAATAACAAGCTTTCCCGCTCCCGACATACAGTACGTGGAGAGTGGATTGTAACTAAATCACGCGCGGCGTGGTGTTATCACCCAAGCTGTAACTTTCAAATTGTGTACATATCGACAAAAAACACAAGCAATGTTTCAGCAAATGGACCTCCGGGTTTAACCCGGAGGTCCATTGGCTGAAACCTTGCTGGTGCTGGTTATGCTTTGCAACAAATTTGCAATTGTACCTTGGGTGGAATCTCCACTCTGAGGGTGATTTAGTGATAATACACTCTCCACGTACTGTACTATTACTAATAATTATCCGTTTAGTGACCAACGTAGGAAAGATCTTGTGTTTCTGACACGATGTCACGGTGGTCACACAATACCTGCACATTCTAATCTCAAGTCCCTCTTATCCTCATCCAGGTATTTAACGGTCATAGAACATCAATTAAACGCCATGACATTTGATGAAGTCATCAAGTATCGTGGATTGAGAGGCGTTATTACGTTCACTGGCTTGACACCAACTTGGAGAGAAGGGGCGCACAGTTTTGAGTGGTGACGTTTTTATGTGACTTTGCAGCAATCCATTTGTATAGAGATGAGTGGAGCCGCTAAAAGTAATTGCTCAGGAGTGCTGGCTGGTATTTATTCAGATAACTCGAATTATGTGGACGAGCAAAGCATCAAACATACAAACAGCGCCCCACATCTTTCCCCACAAATAACAACACGCAAATAGCAGAATAGGAGGAATGTACTCTGTCGTATTAGTTATTTGAAAAACATTTTCTTAATCTTGTAATCTATCACAAACTGAATGCTTGAAATACTTCAGTTTCGTCTTTAGCACGTTCGAGGCAGCATGTCGACAACCTCGTGCATCTTGCTTGACCGCACCTCTACCTGACAATTTTTAAACAGCTTATTTTCGAGACTATTTACTCTCCTCGTGAAATAATATCCCTCTAAAGTGTGTTCACGGGCAAATCAACTGCAAATGCACAAGTTTTCGCGGAGTATCCTTCCTTAGCACATGCACGTGTTCACTCTTTTAATGCGTTGCCCGTCTTGCCATATTTTCTGGCATGCTTGTCTTGAGGTCCATCGTGAAACCCATACTGAGGTATCAGAACTAACGCAATCACGAAAAATGGCAAATGGTTGATGTATACGAACTGTTTATCCCCATGCTTAGCGTAATGAGATCATCCGTCGTGGCTCTTCATTCACTAGGGGCCCGCAAATCACACATGTTCGGTTCAAATCTCATCTAAAATTATGTCAGGTACAGGAATCGAATCGAACCTCGATTCGAATCAGGGGCGTCCTGAAAATAAGCGATTGGAGGGAGGGGGGGGGGGGGGTTGGGCGTACCCCGACTAAAAAAAATACCCCAGCCATACTATCAAGGCATGCCTTCCTCGAAGGCTTGCTTTCATGATGTATTTTGAGTATTACCAAGTAAGCATTATATTGTCCAAAAACGGGAACTGGTGTGAGAAATTCCGGTACTAGGCACTGTATAGGTCTGGCCACTGTACAACAGTTTATCATGGACATTGTTTGGGAACTATAAACTGCTTTCAACGGTGTTAGTGTCCAGCAAAACAGGAATCGGCGTGGGCGGTGGCAGGGGTACAGACGTTATTTATGTTAATTAAAACCATGATTACCTATTCTACAAAATATGAAAAGTCTATGACAAAAATTTTAGCTTTGCACATGGTGAAAACGCCATCAATGGGATTTCAGTAGTTAAAATTTACACCTATAGTGGAATTACATCCAAGCTGACCTTTGGCGACGTCGACCTGAATGCAAACTTGTCTAAATTTATCGCACGTCGCCTCGCGAAGAGTGAAATGAAAGTGACAATTATTTATTACGTTTTTAAATGAGTTTATCCCATAAAACACCAAAAAATAACAAACACGTATTGTCTTGTGTTAATAAAGCATCCATAACTTGAAATAGTATGCTATTATGTTATTAAAATGAAAAAGGCCCTGCTTCTTTTTCTATTTCGTTTCGGTGATAAAAGTGACAGCGGAAGTACCGCCCACCGATGCTCTTGTAAACAAAAACAAATTCGCACGTATGTACGTCTGCTGCTCAGGAAAATTGAGAAAAAATAATAGCGACTCTTAATAATCTGACGATCATGGTATAAATAAAATATACCCAAAGTAGCTTGGTGTACCAAATGTTCACCACTCGTGGTGAAGTGGTGTTAACTGCGCACCAAAGGCTCGCCGTTAACACCACCTCACCACTATTGGTGAACATTTGGTACACCAAACTGCTATGGATATATTTTATATATAGCGAAAATTAGACTCAGTTTTCATTTTTAACATTTTTCATGTACAATTTCTATCTCAGCCAAACGTTTTGTTAGACGACGTAGATTATTGATACTCGTCTATATTCCCGTGAAAGGATTCGAAAGGAAAGGAATCGGGCAGCCGATTTCGAATCGAACGGAAAAGCAACTTGAGATTCGAAATTGAATCGAATCTCGAAGCTTCGCAGGTTTCTACTATTAACAAACAAAATTAAGTCGTCATTCGAATTTATTTTCAATGTTTGACACAGAACATTGCTGATCACTCCTTGTTGGAACGAGTACGTATCATCGTTCCACCTGGAGCCATTAACTATGTTTTCGATGCCAAAAAAAAATGAAACTGTTTTGTTATTAAATAAAGTGTCTCCAGGTCTCAGGCAGGGATGTGGCGACAAAGGGGTGTGGTGGTGGGGATGTCCCCCCCCCCCCCCCCCCAGCTAGGAGTATTTTTTTCAATAGTTGGGAATTCCGAGGTCAAAAATCAAATAGTTGAAAATTCAGTAAATTAACATTGTTTATGAAAAATATTAAAATTCCAACTAATGATGAGAAATTTTGATCTTTTATTTCCAACTGGAAACTTGAGTTTCAAATTTCCTACTCTAAAATTGACATGGCCTCAAAATTTCGACTCTGACATCAATCCGGTAAATTTTCTGAACCAGATACATTATAAATGATGCCTTTTCCGTTTCAGGACTAGGGTTCATAACCCTTTGCCCAACGCAGACGATTTCAAAATTCATTATTTTAAATATCACTTTTTAATTTTTTTTTTTTCAAAATTGAACAAAACCATATCATGTGACCCCTCTTTGGAACGAGCTCGTTCCAAAGAGAGGTCACATGATATGGTTTTGTTGAAATGTTTCGAAAAATAATATTTTTTCAGCAGTTACATTTGCATATTACGCGGGCGGATGCGGGCGATTCGTTGGGTAAAGGGTTAAAAGATATCACCCAGCGCTGCAGTGCAACCACCTATTGAAACCACTCACAGTTGCAATTTATACCGGTGCCCCCCCCCCCCCCTAGCTGAACCCCTCTAGCCACGTCCCTGGTCTCAGGTCTATTCGCGGTCGGCCCGAAGCTGAAGTTCGTCAGAGGAGCACAAAGTTGTGACATGGGGATCAAAGGATGAAGCTAAAAATCACGTTGGGCTGGGGGTAATAATTATATTTTTGCCCTCTGGATTTGCCTAGTAGTAGAAGATGTGGTATAGGCGCCCATTGGCAGGACCACGCTCCAGACTCCGGGTTTGACGCCAGAGTTTTGTGACCAGTTAGGTTATGTTTGTTTGTCATGATAGCCCGCATGAGCAACAATGCTGTGGTGCCATTACTTTGTTGATATGTGGTGTCAGTGTGCATGCGCCGTGCGTGTGGTTAGGATGACACTTGTTTCCGTCGTTCGTTTATTTCACTGGGGGCCGCCAGTTTAGTTTCTATGATGGTACGTGGTTGCTATGTAACTGAAATCCTCTAACAGGATACGGGTGCGTTCGTTTGACTGAGAGTATATTTAATTACCCGACAAGGAGCCATAGTCAATAGCCCTTTACCCAACGAATCGGCCGCATCCGCCCGCGTAATATGCAAATTCAGCAGCTGAAAAAATATTTTTCAAAAAATTTCAACAAAACCTTATCATCTGACCCCTCGTTTGAACGAGCTCGTTTCAACGAGGGGTCACATGATATGGTTTTGTTGAAATTATTTGAAAAAATTTAAAAAATTATATTTAAAATACTAAATTTTGACATCGTCTGCGTTGGGTAAAGGGTTAAAATCGACCTAAAATCACCGAAAAGGGCTCGCGAAATCGCCATCTACGTTTATATGAGTACCGCGTAGTGCTAGAGAGACCGAGGTGCATTCCATACGATGGAAGTATCGTCCCCTGAGTTCCATTGTGTTCTATGTGCCAGTAGGCACAGTAGAATACATTGGAATTCAGGGGACGGTATATCTAATTATCCAAATGGACCGAACATCAAATTATCTGATTCCGATCCTTTCAGAACCACGTATCACCTTTACAACACCCACTGCTCATGCGCACTAACACCACTTATTACCATGGTGATGATGTCGCAGCATGACCTATCAGGTGGGCTAAAATGACAACCCAACATGACGTAAGTGGCCGCGTAACTATGACGTGACATCCAGGCTCCGCATATTTGGGCGCGTTTACCATATATCCTATGGCCATTAGATAAAATAATAAGTTACTGATTGTTCCCTTAGGCCTGAAGGGAAGCGCTATCATAATATTCTTATCAGCCACACCCTGTCACGGAGTGGAGGCAAGAGTGGTCGCTGGGTAAATATTACAAATAAAAAATTCTGATGTCACTTGTTTCTACATAACCTCCTTTCCATTTTTCGAAACAAGACGTGCAGTAATACCACTGGTCTTGATCGTTCTTTCGTGTGCAGTTTTTGTAAAAGGAGGTATTGTCTTAAAAGTGTTAAGGTTTGATGTGTGCAAAACACAGTTTCCCCCCTCTTCATTCACACCGTGCTTAACAAGGTTGCAGATGATATCTTTATTACTCACAGTTAGGTCATGATCATGGACCCTCGTCTGGATGAGAGGGACTCGTCGACTCGCGCATTCGAGATACCGCGAGTTGTGCAATGGATGAAATATCAAGAGGAAGAGCTGCATAGTACGTTGCGGTAATGCGAAAATTTAATTGGGTTGAGATGGCTCAGTGCGTGTAAAAAGAGAGGAAAAAATAGACCTTGACACCATTTAATGATTATTCCATTCTCAACTTGAAAATACTTTTATTTTTGTATTTTGGGTTTTTTGTTGTTTCTTTCTTTGTTTTGTCTTAATGCTCTGTTTGTTCAATCAGACTGAATACATATTTCCACGCACCCCTTTGTCTTGTATTTAATATAAGGAGATTGTGATACAGAAATGAGTGTTGAATGCTTCACTATTGAATCTACTGCATGACCCGCCCTCTTTGGAAATAATGTTTGGAGGCATAATCCCATTATGGCAAAATCTTAGTAAATATAATCACTTGATCCAGAACGTCACTAAGAGGTTATTACTTAGGTAGTTTCATATTGAACTACATATCAGCCCCAGGTAACTTCACATCAGCCTGAGACCGAAGGTCTCAGGCTGATGTGAAGTTACCTCGTGCTAATAGCTATACCGATATTAAACCAATCCAGTAGTAACCTCCTTATTTATTAAATGAAAAGAAATAATTATAAAAATTCTCAGATTTTCTGTCAGTATTATTGTTTCTCCTTATTTTCACAAAGTCTGAAGTTTTCTCTTCACCTTCTCCAAGTTCAACCATCCGAATGTCTCGGCCTCCTCACTGCGGGCGCTGATACATTTGGATAGCTAAACTACCACTTCTCCACTTCGACGTATGCCTTCCTACGGTTCTGAATTTTAGGTTGCGATGAATTTTCCGTTCAACTCTCTTCTTTCTTCTCTTCAACCACTTAACCCTAACTGGTTGACACCATTAATTCTTCACTAAACATAACTACCCCCCCCCCCCCTTCCCCTCCCTTAGCATGGTAACACCAAGTTTACTAATTAATTGCCTTCGATGAATACAGTGAACGACTTCGCTGCAAACAAAATGGCAGCGTCGAGTGAAGTATCAAGGGGGACAAGTCTGGCTTGATTCATATCGGCCGAGATCAGCGCCATATCATTCGAGCTCGATAATGGACAATTTTGGGAAAGAAAAACATGTTTAATAAGTAAAAATAAATGTTGACGTTTTGTTGAAATCACCAAAGCAGACAAACATCAGTTCGAAGGGAAATGCAAGAGCATTTATTCTGCGTTTTAAGATTATGTCCCACAAAGTAAATCTTCTGTTTCTCGGGCCATTTGTTTGTGAAATTGCATGTTGTCGGGCGTTTTTTTATTTTGTTTTCTGTTTTTGTAATTATTTCTTTGCCATCAAAAGTTCATGTTCTTGGTTTGTTTTATGTTTCTGCCACATAAACCACACAATACCATAGGAGGTGGTATGTATCGTCCCTTGAGTGCAACAAGGCTTTGCAATGCTAAAGCATTGCAAAGCCTTGTTGCAATCATGGGACAAATTTATCAATTTTATTAAATTGGGTATAATATCAAACATAAACCATTCAATTATTATTTTGCTTAAGTTTGCTTGGTAAAAAGAGAGCATGCAGTAGCGAAAAGAACCATGCAGGATGGCTTGAGAAAACATATTTTTAACATTTTGGGACATTAGAAACAATATTTTTGTGAATTCTTGTCTTTGCTGGTGAAATGCTGACATACAGTACAATGTTAAAATGGGTTCGGATAGAACTTTTGGACCATGTGTGACTGGGCAACATTTCTTCATGTCATTTTTAACGATTTACCAAATGAATGGCCTGCATCCGCCTGCGTAATTTATACACGGAGCAGTTGAGAAGATATTTTTCAAAAAAAATTAAAACGACGTGACGTAGATTTGTTGAATTTTTCTGAAAAATTTAAAAACACACAAGAGTTAAAACAATAAATTTGATATCGTGTTTATAGGGTAAAGGGTTTGAACAGTTCCAGAAATGATCTTGTCCTTTTTCCCCATTTATCTTGGGTCTCAATAAGATAGAAACACTTTTCAAATATCCTCAAATGTTAGAAACAATTACAAAAAAAGTCTTCTTGCAAATGCATAAGTTCTTTCGCCAAGAGACCGTTTATTTGGAAAATGTTTATGGAAGAAGTTACACCATTATGTACTTTTAATGTGTCAAACCTTCAGTATGTAAAATTAATTTACATTCATCAGATAGCTGCATCTAAGCACTTAATTCTACGAACTGCACCTCAGAAGAAATCAGCGACACTTGTCTTTTTCAAATTTCTCGGATGCCATAGAATTAAGAAAGGACGCTGGTTTTGTTTACATTGGCATGGCGGGGGTTCGAACCCACACCAACTGTACTGAACCACGCACACCACTCGGCCACCGACAGACCTGTCGGTGGCCGAGTGGTGTGCGTGGTTCAGTATAGTTTCGCTAGGGGGTTGGTGCCGAAGGAAACTCTCTCGGGTCTATCGGTGGCCGAGTGGTGTGCGTGGTTCAGTATAGTTTCGCTGGGCGGTTGGTGCCGAAGGAAACTCTCTCGGCGTGGGTTCGAACCCCCGCCATGCCATTGTAATTTACATTCCTTTGTAATATTCTAAATTTGTGATGAATTTATATTATTTTAATATGACGGACGATTTGAGATATCACTTTTTTACCTTTGTGAATAGATTTCTGTTAACTTTGGATAAAACTTCCGCAGAGTGATTTCCCGAAGAGCCATTTGACCAAGGTGTTAAGGTTTATAGGATCTTGCTTTGGGGAAAGGGCAAGTCCCAACACTATTCATTCTAATTTTCAGAAGTTTTTGCTACTTCGGAAGATTCGGCGATTTTTTCTAGTTCGAGTGCACTTAGTTTGCTTTTTTCAGAAAACAAAAGAAAAGAAGATGACACATTCTTCAAAATTATACCCAAACAGTATTTATTCAATGTGAAGTTGAAACACAAATGGCGTAATTTATTAATCATATACGATAGCCCAGTTAAAACTAGAAGTCCTGTCACGAATAGTGCGCTTATCTAGGCTTAATTGCGCGTTGGAATTGCGCGCGATTGCCATATCGAATGGCATCCAAATCACGGCAGGTTCTCCTGGTTACTCATGGCAAACACATGCAATGTTTCTGCCAATGGACCTCCGGGTTACCCGGAGGTCCATTGGCTGAAACATTGCTTGTGCACAGGCCATATGTACATAATTTGATAGCTTTACTATGGCCATAACGCGCACATTAACGCGCAGATCAACGTGCTATTTTTGCGCATTTCATGACAGGACTTCTAGTTTTAACTGTAGGTGTCCATGATTCATAGTTAAACCTAATTGTATATCCAAAATTATTTTTCCACGTCTTTCAGATTCTGATGAACAGCTAGCTTCAGGGAAGTGAGCAGTATCCGCAAGCCTTTGAACAAGCCTCTTTGACCTCCGCCATTTTGCAGAGTCCGATGGCGGCCCATGTATCACAATTTGCATTCCAGTTGGTGCAGGATCCATCTGTAATTAACAAAAGACCGACAATTATAAAATCGACCCAAATGAAATCAATAATCTCTATAAAATTAGATTTCTGGAACCCTCATTGTGGGACCATTATGACAAATCAAAAAAGTATACATATAAAGGCCTGTGGGGCCAGGTTTGAATTACCAGCTACGAGACAGAGTTTCCTTTCCGATGTTCTAGAAACGAAAATATGACGCGAACGTTGTTATGACTTGAGAAAAGAACTCCGTAAGATAGAGGCTAAATTCTATTGGAATGACTCTTGGACCAGACGTCTTTTCTAATGAGAGTTTCGGGAGTATGGGTTTGGGGATAATTATGTAAACAAATAATTGCAGCGTTTAACATTTTTCAATGTCGAGTTCCGATTGAAATTGCCGCGAAGTGTTTAAATATCTACAGCCATTTTAAAATTACAAATAAGAGTACGTTCCTGGCGTTATCAATTTCAACATCATTTCACCAATATACGATTCAGCACAGTATTAGAGCCGGACGGTTTATCGATTTTCCGGTTCGGTTCCCGTTTTTGCGGCAAACCGGAAAACTGAGGCGCAAACCCAGCAAAAAAATGGCCTATCAGTTTTACCGCGTTTGTGCATAAACCGATAACACTACATGTACCTTATTGGGAGGGAACTGGATTAGTGGTCCCTACGGACTCTGGTTACTTAGTCCATCCGGCAAGGGGTTGTGGGGAGGGGCGTACGCCGTGTGTTCATTTAAAATATGACAATGAGAATACAACATCGACTTTGTTCATTTGTCACCCAAATTTATGTTTTGTTGTTGTTGTTTTTTATAGGCTTAGCACATAATCCACTAGAACCTCTCAGAATGATTAAAGGGAAGTTAGGCTGAACCCAAAGGCGATAATTACATACAGGGCTTTTTGTGATGAGTGGCATGGTACAAACTATTACGTTTGTTTCCAAGTTAACCATTTATCCAACGAATCGCCCGCATCCACCCGCGTGATATGCAAATTCAGCAGTTGAACAAATATCGATTTTCAAAAAATTTCAACAAAACTATATCATGTGACCCCTCGTTGGAACGAGCTCGTCGAGCTCGTTCCAACGAGGGGTCACATGATATGGTTTTGTTGAAATATTTTGAAAAATTTAAAAAAAATGATATTTAAAATAATAAATGTTGATGTCGTCTGCGTTGGGTAAAGAGTTGAGGAGCCCAGGAGTGTTGCTTACTCTATGTTCGAGTTCTTAACCCTTTACCCAACGAATCGGCCACATCCGCCCGCGTAATATGCAAATTCAGCAGTTGAAAAAAATACTATTTTTCAAAAAAATTCAACAAAACCATATCATGTGACCCTTCTTTGGAACGAGCTCGTCGAACTCGTTCCAACGTGGGGTCACATGATATGGTTTTGTTGAAATATTTTGAAAAATTTAAAAAAATGATATTTAAAATAATAATTTTTGATTTCTGCGTTGGGTAAAGGTTTAAGGAGCCCAGGAGTGTTGCTTACTCTATGTTCGCGTTCTTAACCCTCTACCCAACGAATCAGCCACATCCGCCCGCGTAATATGCAAAATTCAGCAGCTGAAAAAATACTATTTTTCAAAAATTGAAAAATTTAAAAACATGATATTCAAAATAATAAATTTTGATTTCGTCTGCGTTGTGTCAAGGGTTAACATAACATATTAGAAAAACTAAACCTAAACCAAACCCAAGTCTGAAAAATCCAAACCCGCCGGCTCTACACAATGTATTACCAAATATTTGCGCGGCAGAGATGAGTTAAATTACTTACCATCCAAGCAAGATTTCTCAAAACAATCCACTGTCTCACCGTTACTTCCCGGACAACTCTTGCCTCCAAATTGTTCAGATGGATTGTCGCATGTCCTGGTTCGAGTTTTGGATCCAATTCCACAGCTTTCCGTACAAGGTGAAAACGGGGTCCATGTAGACCATGCACCATCAACTGTAATAAAAGTCATAGTGTCACAGTTATCAGTAAGCTCTAAGACCTCCAGTGTAATGCTACAAGAGATTCAACGCTGTTATGGGTCGTCTGCTTAACCACTTTTCCATGAGCATGCGCGTAGTCTACCGTTGCTTAAATGAGATCTTCGTTCACCCCAGGAAATATACATATATTTGTTCATGCTGCAGTTATAGATATTCCAATACAGAAGTATTTAATTCACGTTTAATCCATCAAGGTATTAATGGAATGAGTGGAACTGCGATGCGTAAACATAAAACTACGCTGTGGTGAGACTTCATTTCTAATGGTGATGTCATCAAAATGTCGATCAAAGCATATCTCAACTGAGCAACATTTCTTGTGCTGATTCATGGAAAATGAATCTTTATGGTATATTTTAGATTCAGTATTCTGGAATATATAAGTTGGTCGGAAAGGCGAATCGCAGGTTCGTTTTTCCGGCCAAATGAGATATTCCAGATGAATGAATCTAAACATTGAAAATTGACGATTTGGAGGCTAGAAAGGCTGCAAGTCATACGGCTGAAACTAGAAGTCCTGTCAGTGTATTGTGCACTATTTAGAAGTAATAGCGCGCTGAGTAAGTGCACTTCTATATCTTTCAAACCGCACCATACAGTACGTGGAGAGTGGATTGTAACGAAATCACCCACGAAGTGGAGTTATCACCCAAGCTATAACTTTTTAATTTTGTACATATCGACAAAAAACACAAGCAATGTTTCAGCCAATGGACCTCCGGGTTTAACCCGGAGGTCCATTGGCTGAAACTTTGCTGGTGCTGGTTGTGCTTTGCAACAAATTTGCAATTATTGCACGGGTGGAATCTCCACTCTGCGGGTGATTTAGTGACAATACACTCTCCACGTACTGTAGTTCGCGTAACTGAATTCCTGTAGGAAAACAAGGTGTTCAACTCTGTTCGATTGTATACTAGTAATAGAGATCATTAACATCATTATTAAGCTCTTCTGGGATACATGTACGTGTAATAACGTAAATAAATATTACAAATCGACTGCTTACATAGAATAAAGATAGTACATTACTACTGAATCGCAGCACCATAATATTCTTCACAAGAATTTTTTTTTAATTTCCATAATAGGGCAAGAAACACTTGCAAACTTTCATTACATGCACTACCGGGTGTAACCCAGTGGTCCATGCGATGAAAGTTTGCAAGTGCCTTCTGTATTTTGTCAGAAATAGTACGTACTTGTTCAGTCAGAAATCTACCCCGCAGCGATTTAGTAGTAATTCCCCCTCCAAATACTGTAGATGGCGAGGCAATTACAGGGACGGACTGGGCCAGGAAAAGTTACCGGGAAATGCACCAAGGGACCCCCGAACCCAGAGAAAATGTTGATTTTTCGAATTGAAAGAACGCCGCTTCCCTGCATCTGAACGATTAATTGTAGCCCGCATAGAGGACAATTCGGATATATTTATATTATCTTCGTCGCTCGACCGGAAAACAATAGGTTGGGAATGGACCCATCGAGTCGACCAATACAGTACGTGGAGAGTGTATTATCACTAAATCACCCACAGAGTGGAGATTCCACCCGTGCAATAATTGCAAGTTTGTTGCAAAGCACAACCAGCACCAGCAAAGTTTCATCCAATGGACCTCCGGGTTAAACCCGGAGGTCCATTGGCTGAAACATTGCTTGTGTTTTTTGTCGATATGTACAAAATTTGAAAGTTATAGCTTGGGTGATAACTCCATTCCGCGGGTGATATTGTTGCAATCCATTCTCCACGTACTGTAGTTCGCCCCAACGGACGAAAATTTTGATTTTTCAAACTGACAGAACGCTATTGTTTCTGCATCTGAACTTTCAAATCCAGACCAGACTGCTGGTATATGGAAATGACAGTCCACATAGAGACCATTTCGATATACCGGCTGTCTATGCAATCAGATCCATTTCGCCTGTTGGTCATTTTCACAAAATTCCATGCATCAACACGTGTTGGACAGCATCACTTTTTGAGGCCCCACCTGCCACCAAATAGTGGGCACATCGGGAAATTCTCGATGGTTCTCTCCAGGTTTTCCGGCTTCATCCACGCGTAAAACTGTCCGACACGACATGATCCTGGCTGTTTAATGTGTTGTAAATCCTCGATAAAAAAGCGCTGGCCGGATTAATTTTGGAGCCTCAGGGAGACCGCAAATGGAAGAGCCCATCGGGAATTTTCCATATGACCAGTCCGCCTCTGGCCAATTGTGTCCGCAGGTAGACCTACGGGTACAATTCGTTTGAATTTCCGAACGTCTTCGTATTGTGGACACAATCGGCTTGAGTTTTGCCGGCTTAATCGGCCCGATGTCTGCCCCGCAAAGACGGATCCAGAGTATTTTTCCGACTGTTGCTGAACTTGAAACTGAAGTGATGGGGTCGGCAGATTCCTAGCATGCAAGTGTCTTCGACACTAGCCGAAGAAACAGAACCATTTGCATCGGCGGCAATTTCAAATGCGCTTACGTGCCAGATGGTCCCGAAGGATGCTCTCTCGGTCAAAATTTTCAAATATGGTGTCCAATAGAGCCGTTTGATATTGCTTTTGAAATAACAGCGAGACACTAATATACCACTTGGTACACAAACGTAATGGTGCTGATATAGATCTATCTTACAATTCTCAACTGTAGTGCCAATAGCTTGGTTAACTAGCATTTTAATTTCAGATAAGGAGCGCAGTGGTTCAGTAGTTATGGCACTGGTCCTTGTCGACGTTCGAAACAGACCAGTGGTAACTGTGTTCTGTCCTTGGGGAAGACATTTAATCCCTATTGCTCAAGTGGGGCACAGTAGTAGTGTGTACTAAGGCGTACAACACGTCGATGGTACACTCGTCTTCATACGCAGCCAACTCTCCTCGAGCAGATATAGTAAGTTGGAGAGTCTGCCGATTGCTCGCCACTGACTGTTCGGTTGCTCTTTCAGGGTACTCCGGCTTCTTCCACCCATAAAAATATCTGTCACAAAGCGACCCTGGATGTTAACTCTTTCCGACTACCGTTATCGTGACGTTTCAACGTCACGAAGAATCAGGTTTTGGCGACCATCAAACGCAATCGTTAGCAGTTTGAACCCTGCTGGTATCTTCCAGATCAGTTCAATGACAGCAACAGGAAGAGTCCATATTCATTATTTGGCGGTAGACCAATTAATATTTGCAACGTGCAGCCTTATGGCTGCACGTTGAAAATATTGATTGGTCTACCGCACATGCACTTTGCATCCATCCTATTTAATGAAATTGTGAAGTGTCGTGCCCCTTATTATAAGCACGCACTTGTATACTGCAGTTTTAGGAAACAGAATTAGTATCAGGGTCCTCATGCACTGTATTCTGGAATTACGGTCTTGATGAGCAATTATTCTAAGATAAATAACATTAAATGTACAGTAACATATTTTTATACTTACTAGGACATGGTGCCAGGGAACAAGACTCGAAATCGTTTAGAAAGTGATCATCACAGAATCTAATTTCAGGAACGACATGCCTGTCGCATGTTCTACTGCGCGTACGTATTCCACTTCCACATTCGCCGTGACATGTTCCCCATGTTCCCCATTCGTCAAACCATTTCGGATGTGGAAGATGATCAACAAGGTGTGCAGATGCAAAGTAAACTGAAAATTTAAAAAAAATAGGTGAAAATTTTGAGCGCCATAAAAAGGAAAATGTGTCCTCTTACATATAATCAATTTTTAACCTTCTCTACGTAACACGAGAGCAGAGTTATAAAATGACAAAACGTTTGCATTTTTGCTTCCACATCTTACGCCCCCTCACTGGAACGAGCTCGACGAGTTTGTCCCAAATACAGAGGCCATATACTATGTTTCTGATATTTAAAATAATAAAAGAAATGAAAAGATAATTCGATTTTAATGGTGTTTTATGTGAATAACACTGACCTCGGATGTCTGTTACCCTGTTACGCAGCATAAAGGGTTCACTCTGAACCTGGTGAGTATTTTCAAACTATTGTTCGTTAAATCTAGTTATGGCAGCTTTACAGCAGCCATGGCTAGATTTAATGAAAAATTCATCTAAATTTATGTAAGGAAATCAACTTCACAACGTTCATTCAATTTACACGGAGAAATTTGGTTAAATTGGCCCAAAGTTAACTTATGTCAGTAGCAAGGGATTTTGTATCCTGTTCAGGAATAACCGCCAGCAGAATGCAATGACTAAAAATGCCATGTGTTATAACCTACCACATATGAATTTCCAACTTAACCCACTGCAAACTAATGTTAAAGTACCGATATCTCAAACAACAATTTTTCCCATAATGCAACTAGGAATTTAATCAGTTCAGTCTTGTTTGACAGAGCGAAATCAGCTCTGTCAAACAAGATTAAATTGGATAAATTCCAATTTGCACTGTCGGATATATTTGCGGATTGAATTGTTAATCCGAGAGGGGTTACATGACCTCCTCGAGCACTTTACTGTGAAAGACAATAAGCACGTATTAACCCTTTACCCAACATACTGGTCAAAACCCGCCAGTGAAATTCTCAAAAATCGCCAATTAATTTTCAAAATATTTTTATTTTTTGCCTCAAAAACATAAGTTATGACCCCTCGTTGGAACGAGCTCGTCGAGCTCGTTCCAACGAGGGGTCATAATTTATGTTTTTGAGACAAAAAATAAAAAAAAATAGTTATTTAAGAATTTCTTTGCAAGTGCCGTCTGCTTTTCATGTTAGGCAAAGGGTTAACTCGAAGAACTGGGGCACGGTGGATCAATGGTTACGGCTCTGAACTTCAAACCGAAAGGTCCGCGGTTCGATCGACGCCAGGGGGAAAACTGCCTTGTGTCCTTGGTCGAGGCACTTTATCCCGATTGCCCACGTGGAGGTTCTGTGGCACTGTGTACTAAGGCATTCTGCCCGTCGATGGTGCACTTGTCTTCAACCAATGCTAACCCTGTTTCTGTGGAGTTCGTACGTTGGGGAGTCTGACAGTTGCTCGGCGTTGCTCGGCGTTGCTCGGCGGTTCTGTCCAGTTACTCCGGCTTCCTCCACCCGTAAAACTATCGACACGAGGTGACCCTGGATGTCGAAAGTGTCGTTAAACTCCAATAAATAAAAAAATAATTAAATAAATACTCGACGAACTGTCCATGGGCGTAAAAAATAAATGTTTGGTTCCGCTTAAACACAATAGAAAAGTAGGTGCGTTCGGTCCGGATATTTTTATTTATTTATTTCAATATTTTATTTTCTCATACAACCGCTAAACCCTTTACCCAACCCAACGGCAAAAAACATCACTGCCATTGTATGGGTTTTTAATTTTTAAGAAATGTCCCAGACGATAGAATCTAAACGTCGGCGATGGTCTATTTAAGGGCTAGATTGGATCCAGGCCATATAACAACCTCGAATCCCTTGCAGAATTAATTGACTGGTTTCTTGGGATCTTGCCTCGACCTGTGTATTGGACTTCAACCATCTTCCAACTGACAATCGGTTTGAAAATTAATTGTTGGGGTAAAAATTGACCAAACTAGTCCAGACCGTAGCATGCGCATGAACCCTTTGGTACTTTTGTACGTCTTATGATGTATGGAATCAAACAGCGCGTTGATACTTGTGCACGTCTTGTGAATTACGAAATCAAACAGCGCCTTGGTACTTTGTGGTCATTTGTTTTGTTATTATTTTTCGATTTTTTAAAGTTTTAACCTCAATTCCTATTTTCTCCTGAATAGTGCTCAGTGACAACCGTTGAGCCAAATGTTATCGCAGCTTAAAATGTTAATATAATCCTGCTGTCAAGACTTCTTAACTGGTTGAGTGCAAGACGCCACTATTAGGCGTTCAAAAAATGAGGATACCAGAGCAAAAGCCAACACTTTCCTTGCTTATATTTCATATTCAGTCAAACACAAATAATATTTTGTTTATATAAATTTGTTTTATTACAAATTCAGGCTACCAAATATAATGTAGTCCTCAACCAGATAATCACTAATGTGAAAAACATTTGCTCTTTCCGACGTTTGACGTCGCATTTTGAAAAACGTCGAAGAAACTGAATTCCCAGTGACGTTTGAACGTCAGAATAAAAAAAGTATTAAAGGGGTAAAAACGAGAGATAGTTGGCCATTCCTGTATTTACTTGCATACGAAGAAATTAATACGTGGACACGATAGAACGTCACTAGCTGTTCCAAAGCCATAAAGTTTATTTCTCCATGCATCCCATCCTCTTCTGTCGCACCCATCGAAAAACAAGGAAATGGATTCATTCTTTCGGCTTCTTGTTCGTAGGGCCAAACCCCATGGCAGGGTGCCCTAGTTGGCCCCTAAGGACATTTTGTCTCCCAGGGGAGACTCTGGATCCCCCACATTTAGGTACAGAGTGTGCGGGGTACAAACGCACTTTAACAAGCACAAGGAGAAATAAAGTGGAGGAAAAATTATGTCAATGGCAGCAGCAAAATACACCCCCCCCCCCCCGCCCTACACACATACTTCATGACGACAACCCCGCCCCTAACCATCGTTATCACTCTGTAAATGTGGGTGTCACGTGAAACAATAGTTTCCAACTTGAAAGCCCAACTGTAACACAGTAGGCGAAAGAGATGGACAATGATCTATTTAATGGACCGCGTTAAAGTGACTCCATGAAACAGTTGAAACATTCCTCTACCAGTCCACAATGGGCGATATCTCCATCTCCACCCACTGTAATCTCCCCTTGGCTTTACAACCTAAGCCCAAATAATTCACAGAAAAGAGATATGAGGATATTAAGGAGAAATGGAAGCCGTATCGTCGAATTTCCGCCTACCAGTCGCGTTATTCACTCATTCCGGACCGGGATAGCAAATATATTCCCACTGGAAAAAGTCTAATATACCAAATATTCCTTTGTGAAATCAATTCATCATTTTTTAATCAAATTCTCATGATTTTGTCATTATATTCTTGTTATGGCTACTTCACCGCAGCCATGAACACTTTTGATGAAAATGCTTTAATCCTCAGGAGCCAAGAGGTCCTCTTTTCCCTTCAAGAGCGTGATACATCATATTTATTTATTGGTGTTTAAGGTCACATACTTCTGGTCAATGGCTAATCATGACACCACAGTTTTACGGGTGGAGGAAGCCGGAGTACCCGGAGAGAGCCACTGAGCAACTGTGAGCTCCCCATCATACTAACTCCACACACGCAGGATTAGCATTGGTTGAAGACAAGTTCATCATGGGCGTGCAGTACACCTTAGTACACAGCGCCACCGTGCTCCCACGTTGGCAATGGGGGTTGAAGCGTCTTGCCCAAGAGCACAACTCGGTTGCCGCAGGTGGGATTCGAACCGAGGACCTCTCGACTTGCAGCCTGCATCTCTACCTACTGAGCCACCGCGACTCCTCATACGTCATAATTTCATTGAATAGGATGGTTACTCAGTGAATGCGTGGGGATGACCAATCAATATTTTCAACGTGCAGCCTCAACATTGTACGCTGAAAATATTAATTTGGTCTATCCCCAAATAACGAACGTGAGCTCTACCAATTGATGCTATTGAATCGACCTGGCAGATGTCATCAGGGTTTAAGGGGTTAAAAGTTCTCAGTACGTTACAAGTAAACAATGAGCAAGACACGACCGTTGCTAGTATTGTCGTAACGAAGGCAAGCAGGGGCTTCTCTAATGGGGTTTCTTGGGGAGTCTTAGATATCGGAGGTCTACGGGGGAGTCTTAGATATACACAAATAGAGGTCAGGCTACTGGGGGCCAGCTTGGTCTATTTGGAGAACTCGTGCGATGCGTGTTAATTTAATGAATAAGAAGTTGCGATATGACGACTATATGCATGATTATTTATTTATTTATTTATTTATTTATTTATTTATTTATTTATTTATTTATTTATTTATTTATTTATTTATTTATTCATTTATTTATTCATTGCTGTTTAAGGTCACATACTTGTGCACATTTTCTAATCGTGACCGTGACAATTTTACGGATGGAGGAAGCCGGACTACTCGGAGAGAACCACCTAGCATCGAGACCAACTGTCATCCCCTCAACATCCTAACTCCGTTCAAGTTCCATTCAAACAGGGTTACAGCGGTCGAAAACATATGAACCATGGACGTGCAGTACGCCTTAGTACACGGCGTGATCGTGCCCCAATGTAGGCAACCGAGATAAAGTGCCTTGCCCAAGGAAACAACGTGGGTCGTTTCGGACGGAGAGCGAACTCTGGACGTCTAGCATAGACGACCAATAGTGTACCACTGAGCCACTGCGATCTCACATGCATGATGTATTTTGCTGCAATGTCCAAGAAGGCTTAAGTTTCTGAACTAGGCGACTACATGACCAAGGCATGGCCTGATGATGTTGTTGGAATATTTTATCAGTAGGGAATTGAGCCATTACAGAGCCATTACAGTCAGCACAAATTGAAGACAGATTAGGTTTACAACCAGGGGCGTAGGAAGCTTATAATATTGGGTGGGGGGGGGGGGGGGGTATTGTAAACGGAAGTTTGTAGGGGACTGCACGGTCGCCTTTGACGGCCCACTCTAGGTAACCAAGCCCGGAGGAGAGTGCGGGAGGGGGGTACCAAGAACATTTGTGAAATATGAACTACTGAGAGCTCATTTCGGTGTTTATCCCTTTACCTAACATGAAAAGCAGACGACACTTGCAAAAAAGATTCTTGAATAACTAATTGTTTTCATTTTCTGTCTCCAAAACATAGGTTATGACCCCTCATTGGAACGAGCTCGACGAGCTCGTTCCAATGAGGGGTCATAACCTATGTTTTGGAGACAAAACACGAAAAAATCATGAAAATTAATTGGCGATTTTTGAGAAAAGCGCTGGCCGGTTTTATCCGTTACGTTGTGTTAAAGGGTTAAAGGAGGATGTATGTCAGAGAGGAAGATGTTAACCTGTCAAATCAGTCAGTGACATCGGCTACCAACTTTTCTATGCACTGCAAATGGTGTAGATCATACAGTTTTTATGTGCGTCTGTATGATGGAGAATATCCAGATGTATGTGGTTATTTTCGTGTAGATACTAGATATGATTTACAAAGTTTTGGAAATAATTTTTTTGGGGGGGGTGTAAATACCCCCTTACCCCCCCCCCCCACCCCACCCCCACCCCCACGCCCCGGTTCCTACGCCACTATTTACAACCCACCCCTCCATAATCTTCCCGACTCCCTGAAGGTAGTAGAAGTTCTATTAGAGACAAACTGAGAGGTCTGAAAAGAAAGTGCTAATTCGTAGATGGTAAAAACCCTTACCTGCATGTAAACAGATTACAGCGAAAAGAAACAAATATTTCATCTTTCTGTGTGTGTGTTAATTCGTCGAACCTGTGGTCAGCTTCACAATGAAGAGATTTTAAATGGCTCCTTATTTTATAACCAAGTATTGCATAACTGTTGACGCACACAAGCAAGGTTATCATGTGTCGAGATAATGTGTGGCTATCTTCGAACTGACCTAATATTTGAACACTTCTATCTTTTCAGTGACTTCTTGGTCCGTATTTTACTGTTACGAAATTAGTGTTTGCAGTGAGTTCAGGCAACGAGTCGATAAGATTTGTGCAGGACTCTCTGCCGAACAGCTCCGTTGTCCAGAAGCGTTCTGTTTGTTTGATTATATATATATATATACATTTTTTTTTTTGGGTGGGGGGGAGGGGGGGTTGGGTGTGTTTTTTTTATTTTTGTTTTTTGTTATACTTCTATTGTTTTCACGTCTTTTTTTTTTCTTTTTATTTCTTCTCTGGCCACTGAAAGTTTCATTATTGCAGTAAGGCTATCGTGGATTGGTCAATTTCCACCGGTGGGCAACACTTCCAAGGACGTAATAATATTGGTTTTCAAACAAAAGTTATAGGAATAGTCAGCAAAAAGACCCGGTGCTTCATTAATTAAAATTTTGCTGATGATGATTTTTATGACCTGGTAAAGGCAAGCGTGGACATCGCTGCCCACGCGTGGATTACGACCAGTCCACGGCGACTGTACTGGTCATAATTCAGTCTTCTTAAATACAGACAAAAGAGGAAGAAACTAGTTAAACATGGCACATGTACTTATTTATTTTTTATCTTTAAGGTCACTTATATCTTGAGCGCAACATGCATATGAACTCAATATTAGCAAATATTTTATACCCTGCGGCTTACTTTAGGGTATTTCCCCCCTAGGCGTTTGTTCCGAATCCTGTTTTAACAGTAAAGCAGAACATATTTACCGCAGTAATCAAGTACTGCTCTACTTCTACAATGTTTAGAATGTGCTAGCCTATTTTTTATTAGAACACCGTGATTGAAAACAACGCGTTGTTTATCAGTCACGACGCGATCTGATGGCGACACATTTACGGCAGCAGATCATGAAAATTATTACGGCAGCAGATTATAAAATGTCAATTTTATAAATATTAATGCACAAAATCCCTAAAAATGGTTCGTGTGCTCTTACCCTGATATTTCTTCTTTGGCCATATTTCCATATTTCTGTAGTTATATGAAAAAGAGAGTGAGAGAGAGAGAGAGAGAGCGAGAGAGAGAGAGAGAGAGAGAGAGAGAGAGAGAGAGAGGCGGGGCAGGGCAGGGCAAGCATGCAGGCATATGCAACTATGAACTTTATGCGACTATGAACTTTGTCTTTGATATTGGGAAATACAGGCCCAACTGGCCGGGCGAGTTTTGCACCTTTTTGTTATAAACATTGCTGTCTGTTTGAAGCACATGTCACGTTAATGAAGAATTACTTACTTACATACTTACTTACTTACCTACCAACTTATACCTCCACTTTCTGTGTACTCACGCCCTAACAGTACCCAGTATGCCCCAACAGGCAAGAGTTTTTTTCCCCAGGGAAGATTAAGGACCTTCACCTATGGATGATGCACATTTGTTACCTAGCTCGAGGTGAAATGAAGTGGGTGGAAAAATACCAACCCCTCCCACACGCACATACTTCATTTAGCCTAGCTATAGAAAGTTTTGGGGGTCCGAAGGAACTTCAACAGGGTGATGGGGACGGAGTTTTTTCGATTCGACGGAAATACGGCAGTAGCATAATAATGAGAGTCTATAACAGATTGTGATCTATTTCTAGCATAGATTAGGCTGGTATTGACTATTAACCCATGAAAAACATAACACAAAACCACAGGTCCACGGGGAGCTGTGTGTTGGGGGGTGGGGGGGGGGGGGGTCCACATGCATCGGATCTTGTGACAAACTCCAAAACCACAAGGCGCACATATTTTAGTGTTGAAAGTCACCTATTTCCCTCCCAGAATCCACCAGATTTAACTTGGGGTGGTGGAGGGGGCGGGGTCTAATTTTCAAAGTCTTCCCAGACTTTCAACTATCCATAGCAGCATACTCCTTTTCCTGCCATACTCGTCATTGCTTAGTCCTAATTAGGACCCTACAGTTATTACCCGCTGCTACTGCTCCTACCACTTCACCTGAAGACTTCCCCCTTTTCGAAATAGGGAAACCCCTACTTGGCAATATTCGGCTTTACCTTGTCCTAACTAGCAATCCACTTCCCGGGTATTAACCCCTACAGGGACGGGTAATGGCCGGAGAGGCCACGTTAGGACTGGGCGAGGCGATCGGGAACGCCAATGCGTTCTTATATTTTTTGGCCTATGTGACATCCACCACCCCACCCCCAAAACATATGGTATTTTATTCTGCAATTCTGTTGTTCCAGGGTAAAGTATTGTTTCTAATAAAAAAATAAAAAAAATAGAATAAAGTATTGTTTCTAATAAAAAAATAAAAAAAATAGAAAGAGAATCAATATGTGACGTCTGCTTTCAGTTTTCCACCCATTATCCTGACCACCAGGGGTCTACATTCAGTGGAATTATTGAAAGCATGTAGTCCTCCTGACATGTCACGTGATCGAGAACTCCATTCGATCGCACGGTAGTGTAGTAGTGAATTAATTTACCCATTTTGGGACCAGGCTTAGTCAAAGAAATGTCTGTTAACCCTTTACCTAACACGAAAGGCAAACGACACTTGCAAACAAAATTATTGAACAATCATGTTTTTGCGTCAGAAACATAGCTTATGACCCCTCATTGGAACGAGCTCAACGAGCTCGTTCCAAAGAGAGGTCATAAGAAAAATACTGAAAATATAATTGGGATTTTTTTGTGAATAGCGCTGGCCGGTTTTGGCGTTACGTTGGGTAAAGGGTTAAGAATGATAAACTATCTTCATGCAGATATTATGACCATCTGTTTGTGGTGTTACACTATAATGGCCTGGATGTTTTTCCATTGCTAGCGGTGCTTAGTTACCCGCTGTTTCTCGGATATTTTAGATTGAAAGAAGGCAGTTCCAAGAGTTAGCATTGCTAAATATTCTAGGCGAAGTCTGATTATAGAACTGTGTTCACAAACGCGGTATTTTCGCGATCAAATCGAGATTTGATTTGATTTCGACGCAACACACATAACCAGTAGGTCGAGATTTCTTAAATAAGATGCTGCAAAATCCAGAACGCAAGTCGATGGTGCACTTGTCTTCAATGCTAACCCTGCTTGTGTGAAGTTAGTACGTTGGGGAGTCTGGTAGTTGCTCAGTGGTTCTCCCCGTACTCTCCTGCTTCCTACACCCGTAAAATTGTCCGACACGAGGTGACCACGGCTGTCAAATGTGTCATTAAATTCCAATAAATAAATGGATGATAAATAGTACGTTGCGAAGTCAGACAGTTAGTTGCTCGCCGTTGCTCGGCGGTTCTCTCCGGGTAATCGGGATTCCTCTACCAGTAAAACAGTCTGACAGGAGGTCATCCTGGCTGTCGAAAGTGTCATTAAATCCAATAAATAAATAGCATTCCTTTTTGTTAGAGTGTAATTTGCGATCAGGATGTTTTTCTTGCGAACAGGTGTTGACAGTGTACCACATTCTTTTACATTGCATTGATTTTAAGCCTCCTGGGGGAGGGGCAGTATTTCGTTGTAGGATTTCTAAGAGATCTATGTTTATCATACAAGTCCACACAAAATTCTATCATTTCCAAATGTAATCAACCTCTTCAATAATTTTTTAAATTGTTCTTATTCTTTTGAACAAGACTTTTCAAGTCTGAAATCATCAGGTCGATTGATAAGGTTTTCATTAATATAATATCACCACTCATTACTGTTCAAACCACTCCTGTCTTTGACATTGTATTGTAATTAATTCATGTTTTAATCACGTTTTTACCTTCGTAAATGAGAATAACATATTTTACTTTCTACTGTTTTCTCATGATTCAGCCTTAGCTGCTGATTTGGCGTTCAGCTTAAATAAATAAATAAATAAATAAATAAATAAATAAATAAATAAATAAATACGCGGACAATGTGTTAACCAGTCAAACACTTAGAGTCAAACGTAAAACAGAACAGAATTATATTTTATTCATGCAAACAACATAGCGCAGGCATCTTACTTAGGGGCTCGTACACAAACAGTTCTGGAAATGAGACGGGTGAGAGTGCAATTGCTCCCGTCAGCACCCGTGTTTTCTATTTTCTGGGAGCTAAAAAAATGCACTCGTTGAAAAATGTTGAGGCCCATTAATATATTATGAGGACGTATAAATGTGTGTTGTTTTGAGAAAGCAGCACTCTGTGGCCAGTGGTAAGTTACTGTCATAATTCAGCAAGTCCTTATACACTTAACCCTCTGAACACGAGCGGCCGTTTTCTGGCAAGGAACAGGATACGTCATAGCGCCATTAAATAGGACGTCTGTTCAGTAAATGTGTGGGATAGACCAATCAATATTTTCAACGTGCAGCCCCGAGGCTGCACGTTGAAAATATTGGTCGATCTACACCCAATAATGAATATGGACTCTTCTATTTGCTACTATTGAACTGGCACGGAAGATACCACTAGAGTTTAAAGGGTTAAGGTTTCTGGTGTTTGGTGACAGTATTCCCTCCAAAATTCATATACTAACATTTTACGGGTGCAATTTACTCCCGTCTCTGATTTCACGGAAGGTTAAAACTGCACCCTTCAATTTTGTTCATTTCCAACACTGCACAAATACCCTCGTGTGTACGCAGTGCACGCATAGTATGGTCGCTTATCGGAAGCAGGTTTTACTGGGTCGAGAAAATCACTTCGAATGTTTGCTTGCATGAAGACGTCGGCTGGTTTACGAGTAAATATATTAAATTTTACGAGACAAATAACCTTTGCGAAGCATAAATCGCCATTACGAGAGTATCTGCACATAATGTCATTATAAATAGGTCACCCACCATTTTATATTGGAATTTTGACGGTTGTATATATATTCTAAGGTTAAAAGTGTGTTGTTTCAGGTTTTAAGTGGCGTGTAAACAAAATGTCGGACTAAAACAGGACGCATGAAACAAAGTGACGTAGATATTTAGCTTAACATGTCCAGAAAGAAAGAACGACAACGAGGAAGTTGTGTCATGCTTCAGTGTGAACAACGTTTTCTTCGTGTATTGTGTCGCATTTTTTTGAATACCGTGGAGCTAATAGTTCCCTGCGCAATTGCGCCAATATTTATACAAATCAATATTTATTTATTTATTTATTTGTTTACTATTTATTTATTTATTTATTTGTTTATTGTATTTAAGGTCACTTCAAGCATCTATCGTTATATCAACAATACGACATCAAATCGAACCAATCGTTTATGTCTGTGCTGATTACTTTGAGGGACTTCCACTCGAAGCTTTGGCAACAAGAGTCATATTTCATCAATGAAACAAATCTTGTTTACTACCGTGACCGAGCATTGCTTCAATTCTCTAAGTTCACTGGGGATTGTTTTACCATTCTGATAGGGGAGCGGTGGCGTTGCAGTAACCAGTTCTAGTCAGATCATCGAAGTTAAGCAACGTCGAGCCCGGTTGGTCCTTGGATGGGTGACCGTCTGAGTGATCGATTCGGACTCCCGCGTTGTGTCCTTGGGCAAGGCACTTAACCACGATTGTCCACATGTGGGCACGATGACGCCGTGTACTAAGGCGTACTGCACGTCGATGGTGCGCATGTCTTTAACCAATCTAACCCTGCTTGTGCTGCAGTGCGGAGTTACGATGTTGGGGAGCTGGCAGCTACTCGTCGTTGCTTGGTGGTTCTCTCTGGGTACTCCGGCTTCCTCCACCAGTAAACCTTGTCACCGACGCGATATGACCTTGGCTGTTGCAGTGTCGTTAAACCTTAATACAGAAATAAATAAATACCATTCTGAAATATGAGGAGTATCATAATAAAGTAATATTTATTATAGAGGTGTCTGAGTACACCATAATCTCCATCCCTTTAAAGCATTATTGCAATAATGACCACACATACTACAACATATGTATTCAGAATAAATTGCGAAGCAGGTGGGACTCGCAATCAGTGGCGGCGCCAGAGTTACAAAAGTGAGGGGGTACCGTTGGGGATTGTGCAGCGCCGAGCTGGGGTGGGTTTGGGGGGGGGCCCTCTCCCTAAGTTGAGAAAATTTTTAACTCTTTTGCAACAAAATCATGCGAATATGGATATCATTGGAACCGGCTGAACAAGCCGGTTCCAATGATATTCATATTTGCATGATTTCATAGAGTTATACCTTTGATCATTTTTCTAAAATATTAAATTGTATTCATTTTTTAAAATTGCTGTAGGCTGAATTCCGAGCGGATGCCTTGCACGCTCTCGATTTTAACATTCGTCGAATACTCTTAAGCACTATGTTTCAGTCCGTTTAAACGCGGCATGCCTTGTTGCAATTTGGACCCTCGACTCTTGTTTGTTGTTTGCAACTAGCGTGTGGGTGGGGGAGCGGGGGGGGGGAGGGGCAAAAATAATTTCAAAACTTCTCTGATTTAGTGCACTTGGAAATATGGGATTAAGCATACCGACCATTACACCGCAACGTTCAATACAAAAATTAAAATGATAGTATTGTTTTGCTACGCTTGTCGAAAAAGTGGAGGGGTAAGTATTCCAACATACCCCTCCATGGCGCCGCCACTGCTCGCAGTTTGGGTCTATCCCTTTGAACCCTAGTGGTATCTTCCATGTCAGTTCAATGGCAGCATTTGAAAGAGTCCATATCCATTTAGGACAGACCACTTAATATTTTTAACGTGCAGATCATTAACTGCAGTCTAAAAGGTCCCTACGTTTATCCCCAAAGGTCTCAAGTTGCAGTCAGTTGCAGTTGCAGTCAGGGATTTTATTATCTGTTTAAGAGATTACAGACAAGGTACTGTCCTTTACTGGACCAGTTTGTCGTTTTAAATATTAAACAACTTCTTTTATATCTCGACGACACCGCATGCAATTTTGTCCAGTCCAGCAAATCCTGCATTTATTTCAAATGCTGTGGCTTATTGTTTAACATACACAGGCAAAATAAATTTAAAAAGGCTTTTTTTAATCTTGAATTGCTGCAGAATTTCTCACTAAGTACCTAACATGAAAAGCAGACGACAATTGCAAATAAAATGCGTCAAAAAACATAATTTATAACCCCTCATTGAAACGTTTCAATAAGGGGTCATAAGCTATATTTTTGAGACAAAAATGAAAAACATGAAAATTGAATGGTGATTTTTGTGAATGGCGCTGGTCGGTTTTTGCTGTTACGTTGGGTAAATGGTTAATTTTTTCAATACTATGCATAACTTAATACGTCAACCAAAAAGAGCTCTCGAGATTTTTCGAAACAACGAACGATCCAGTGTGGATGTTCTTTAATCATGATAAAAACTGAATATCGACGAATGATGCAAACGATTTCAGGTCAAGGGGACCTTCAAATGCCTGTTACTGAACCGATGCCGTTGTGTTGGTCCACGTGTTAACATATTTGGATAGATGAATGCCATACAATGATGACGAAAACCGGTCTTTGTCGCTGCAGGAAGAAATAGTATTCAGCCAAAACTCAAGGAGATTCGCCTGAATCCGTGCGTGAGCGTGTGTCTCGCCGTAACGAACCCACCCATTTCACTTTTGTTGGGGTGGTTCTTATCCTGAAGGGGTCTGTGACTTTTGGTCAAAAAGCATGAATCAACAGGGATTCACTGACAGCAACAATTTTAATACATATACATATAAATGAATTTGGTAATTTATGACTTACATGGAATCCAATGAATATGAAAAACAAAACGGCAATCACCCCCTACCCACACAGTTTTTGAGTAATTTGCGGGCCCGCCTACTCTGCTGACGCTGGTTTTTCTTCCTTCTCGCTGGTGTTTCTTCTCTGGTGGTCTCTTCACTTCACCTTTGACGTATTGTCACTCTGTCCGACGTTTTTACTCAACATGTGACGGAATATCACTCTACGCCTGTCGTCGCACGGTCGCTAACGTATTGTCACTTTACTATGTCGCCTTCCCTCTAACAAGTGATGGAATGTCACTCTTCCACTGCCTAGCACGGTCATTTCATTTGACGCTGTTCATTCAAGCAGTCGCCACCAATGGGCTCAAACGCTCCCCTACGTTTTTCACAAAATAATATTCATACAGGCAAAGCCTACTCTGCCTACGTATGGTTTGTCTTCTAAAACAGGTAATGCCGTTTACCTAAATGCAAGTAGCTCACTGAGCTCGTACTTCGTGTTTCTGATCCAATTCTCATATACGGCCAGCGATTTGGCCAGCGATTGCACCTATTCTAAATATGAGCTCTGTTGTTCCCCTACATCACAGCGTGCCTATACTTTCGCACCGATGCGGCACCTCCTCTAACCCATAGAATCGGCCATCCTCATTTAGTCTCAACGACCCACAACCTTACTCACCTTCACACTGGAATGAATTCGAGAACCCCCCCCCCCCCCGATTTTTATTTCTATAGCCAGAACATCAATTCTCAATTTAATTGCTTTTCTTGAACTTGGCCGCTTAGGTCTATCTTAATTTAATTTTCGCCTTAAAGTTCCTTTGCAAGACTTGCACTGCACTTCGGAGTATTTTGACGTTCGTGGCAGACCAGATGCATAATATGGGCGTGTGTCCAGAACATGTGCGATGTACTATTTCTCCAACAATTACCTATTAATTGGCCATAATTGCACAGAAAATGACTGCATGAGAACACTGGTCTCTCTCGCTCTTTCAATCTTTATCAGATGTCTCATGTGGCGTTCGACGAATGCGCAATAATGGACATTACGTTTCATGCTTAATTAGCAGAGCTTGAATTATTGTGCTGGTCTGTTTAAGTGACAAATCGGTTTTCGGGGTCCGTCATATATACGCATATTCTTATACCTTTGGACCGAACGAGAAAAATTATCAGAGATATATGCACTTATATACAACAAAATCTAAAATTCAAGCTATCACCTTGACAAATGTCACTCACCGTCCGCGGTCGATAGAAAATCTTTTACGTTTGACGAAAACCTTCGAATTTGCCCTTCACTGAGCGCAAATAATTGTGAAAGCGATTGATTGTTGTCGGCATTCTAAGATAAAAAAACGCTAGTTTAAAAAACAGAATCTAAATCGCTAGTGAAATTCAAATCAATTTGTATTCAATTTGGGCACGAAAGACAGCACAAATTTTAAAATTGGATACATTTTATACACGCTGTTGTGTTTTAATTATAACGAGGAACTGATTTCCTCGACTCGGTCTAAACGCCTTCTAGCAGGCGATCTCACCCACTGGTACCAATGGTCATTCTTGTTTGGAGGATTGAAGCCAATTACAACAATCATGGCTATATAGTTTCAAATCCATTAATACAAACAATCAGGTTTGGCATGTCGTTTACACCCAGACTTCCCAGTGTAGGCAATCGCACCCCCGGGCATTCACTATCTGATTCCGTTTTGCCAGTCAAACGTACATTGTTTTACACGGTAAATAAACATTGTTCCTCATACCGGGTCCGTAGCCCGATGCGGGTATCTATGGGAGAAAGGGGGCGTTCGGATCTTTTTGTTGGAGGGGTCCAAGTATCTTTATGTCGCAGGCATATCCCGAAGATTTATGGCCCAAGGAACTTGATTTGAACCACCGAGTGCTGCAAGCCGGAGTACCCGGAGAGAATCACCGAGCAACGACGTTCAACTGTCAGCTGCACAACATAGGAACTCCACACATGCAGGGTTAGCACTGGTTGAAGACAAGTGCACTATCGACTTGCAGTACGCCTTCGTACACAACGCCACAGTGCCCTCACGTGGACAATGGGAGTGAAGTGTCTTGCCCATGGACACAACGCGGTTGCCGCAGGTGGGATTCGATCCGTGGACCTCTCGGCTTGAAGCCTGCACCTCTACCTACTGAGCCCCCCTCCCCCCACCCTCCCTCCCACGTGTCACGATTCGTCCCTGGCATATTGCGACAGGTGTCTATTACGAGCAAAGGATTTCTTCTTACAGGCCCACATCAAAAAATGTAAGCTAAATTTGTGACAAAAGTGGTTAATCTTGTAAAAATGCAATGGTTTAATAAAATTATGGGTTGTGAAAAAAGTGATTGTTATAACAAATATGGTTGACACACTGGGGTCCAGCGAATCACACATTTTCGATTCGAATCGAATCTTGAATTGAATCATGTCTTTTATTCAAAATCGAATCAGTGGCGTTTTGAAGATGACCGATGGGGTTTGGGGTGCTATAAACCTGATTTGTTCCGACTGTGATGGCTCAAGTCCCGACTGATAAAATAATCCAACTACATCATCAAGGCAACTACAGTACGTGGAGAGTGTATTATCACTAAATCACCCGCAGAGTGGAGATTCCACCCAAGTAATAATTGCAAATTTGTTGCAAACCATAACAAGCACAAGCAAAGTTTCAGCCAATGAACCTCCGGGTGAAACCCGGAGGTCCATTGGTTGAAACATTGCTTGTGTTTTTAGAAGATATGTACAAAATTTGAAACTTAGAGTTTGGTTGATAACTCCACTCCGCGGGTGATTTATTAACAGTCCGCTCTCCACGTACTGTGCATCATCAATGCATGCCTTGATGATGCAGTTGAAATATCACCAAGTAAGGATTATAGTTCATCGTCGACATTTCTTGGAAACCTTAAATTTGCCTTTAACAGTGGTATTGAATAGTGATATTGGAATCAACATGGCGGGTGACATAAGTACTGATGCTATTTATGTTAATGTGACGGAAGTTACACTCCGACTTTTATTTCAACATTATTTATATACCATTTCCATCTGAGCTAAACGTTTTGTGAGACGACGAGGACGGCTGATACCAACCTATATTCCTATGCACAACTTTCGAAAAGAGACTAATCTCCCCCACTTCCTATGTAAGATATGCGTGTCCCATGTGAGATGGCCATGTGAGATATAGAGGATATGGAATGAGTGTTTTTCTCATATAATATTTATGAAACGGAAAATTCGGACGAGTTTCATAAATATTATATGAGAAAGACACTCATTTCATATTCTATTTATCATATGACACACACACACCCAAATTAGCCGCTTAGTATGACTTTTTAGCCCATCACTTAACTTGAGTTGCAGACGGCACTTGGAAAAAAACATCCTCGTATAACTAAAAATTTTCATTTTTTGCTTCCAAAACATAGGTTATGACCCCTCATTGGAACGATCTCGTCGAGCTCGTTCCAATGAGGGGTCATAACCTATGTTTTGGAAGCAAAAGTGAAAATATAAAAAAAAATGGCGTTTTTCTTGTATGTAAAAGATTAATACAATATAACCCACCCAAAATAGGACAGATAACGTAAATTCTCCCTACTGAAATTATGCAAATGTCACCCAGTTGTATTTTGTTTAGCCAATCAGTTGTGAAATTGACCAATGAAAGCTCCCAACTCCAAATATGCAAATTATGAAAATATGGCCCAGTTGTATCATGTTCAGCCAATCAAATTGTCTAGTTTTGAAACTGACCAATGAAATTGACGGAAGGCTTTATTTATCACTGATTAATATGAAAACAAAATATCAAATGTTTTAAAGTGAACAAAACGGACGAGTCATATGATAAAGATATCTATCCCACATAACCCACCTGACCGGCTTATTAGAATATTTAATGAGCACAGAACTATTCAATCATCGCCCATTCTTCTGTAAACAAAAAAACATGGTGCCACCTTTCGGAAATATTTGCAGACGAACGTTTGTCGAAGAAAACAGAAATAAAAACAGACACTTGATTCTTTTATATAAATTTGTGGGTGAACGCCGTTAAGAGTGGAGTGAGTTTCAAGAAATTCCAGTTGAAGGGTTATGCGAATACACTGCAGAATTCATAATATGACGTCACTGGAATGTGTCAATGTTAATTTCGCTACAAATCTTTAACCCCGGTCTTTCCGGCGCAGGGAATCAATTGCGTGGTATATACCTGCGGTATGCACAGAACTTTTGTGCACTCTTTCTGATAAGCAAATCGTTTTATTTCAGAAATGGACAACAAAATTGCTCGCTATAGCAGCACGTGCCCCTAACTTACGTTTGATGACCTTATGGTGTTTTGGTGATGGGGGGGGGGGATTATCTCTGATGGGGGTGGGGGTGAGATGAGGAAATCTCGCCCTCGGGACAAAATATTTAGTCCAGACACTCGGCAAGCCTCCTGTCTGACCCAAATATCTTGCCACATCTTACACCCTCACCGATCAGGGATAATAATAATAATCACATGGACGCCACGTTCTCTAATTAATGTTTTCTCCTGTCGTCGCTTCGCTCCTGCTAGTTTTCTGTGTCTACTGATACAACGTATTGTCTATTTGCTCCGTCCACGCATCCTGCGCGTAGCAGTTTCATCATTAACGCTAATTGTTCTCCTGTTTCACCAACTATCACTGTCCGCCAAACAATCCTTCAAACGGACACTAGCTATCCAATCTTTCCAGCCTTCTTAAATACCAAACATAATTCCCTAAGAGTCGGATAGACAGACTCCCTTTGAGGAGCGTAATACTAATTGATGGATTCTTTGAATTCCGCAGAAGAGACCATCAGCTAGACAACTATACGCTGTTTACAGACATGGACGATTCGCTCCACCTAATTTGCGTAGTTGACATCACTTGTTGCAGCTTAGATAAAATGTGCAATTTTGTAACATCCTGTGCTGAACCATATATTGGAGGGAATAGGGATCATGTGAAACAAAATGAAAACTCAAGTAACTTACACTTATTTGTAATTTTAAAACTGTTGTTATATATTGGAACATTATGCGGCAGTCTCAGTCAGGTACTCAGTGCTGACAGAGTTGAACAATGTTTGCAAAATTACTCCCAGCCAACACTCCATAAATCTCAATAGAAAAGATGTCTATAGTCTACTTGAATTTAGATGCTATTTAATGGACTGACTATGTTGTCCAAATTTGGCCCCAGGGGCCGTTATATATTGTTTTTGTTTTGTCGTCCTGTGCCACAGGACGACAAAACAAAAACAAATTATATAACGGCCTGTTGGGCCAAGGTTGTACTATTGAGCACGTTGTTGCCGCGGGTATTTCGAAATTTACAAAGACGCGTAAAATGGCGGAGAACCGATGGATAATGCCATATCGTCTGTCGCTTGCATTTCGTACAACGTGCGTTCTATTGAGAACAACAACATGTGGTATCCATCTCAGTTTGTGGTATCTCCGTGCTGAGCAGAGGCCGTGAATATTTTGCTCCTTTCCCAGTATGGACCTGTAACAGCGAAAGGGTTAATAGCTTGCCTAGGTTAGCAAAAAAAAAAAAAAAACACTTATTTACAAAATTATGTACTTGTTATGGAAATCTCGACACACTGGTGCAAAGGAGTGTCGCACCTCGATCACGATCTGGAGCCAATACCATAACACTTTTACAATTGTATTTTCTAGAATTGTATTTTCTAATTACGACTTTAGATGGGTTGAAATGGACCATTAGCATTTTCAAAGATGTGGCAATTTGCCGGACAGCAAATTGCCATATCTTTTAAAATGCTAATGATTCATTTTAGTCATTTATATTAATAGGTAGAAAATACAATTTTAGAAAACACATTTGTAAAAGTCTTATAGTATTGGCCCCTGGTGTACTAAATTACCATAATTGTGATCACATTATTGTAATTAGGTCCAACTTTGAATCAGTTGTTCCAGCCCGTCTCACGTGTTGTGTAACGTTTTTTTTATGTTTGCAAGCAGGCCAGAAATATTTTACACTTCCAGGTCATCCAATATGTTAGCTTTCCTAAACCATGTGTGTAAGCCAACAGCTAAGCTTTCGGACCACGAGTCTAATTCTATTCGGAATTGGACGCTGTTAACGACTCTTTGTTTTCCCACAATTATGACCTATCTGAGAGCTAGACTGGTTCCAGGCCATAACAGAATCGAATGTCTTACAGAATTAGACTGGAGGCCTGAGAGCGTGGCCAACGGCATGGATGCACAACGACCAGTTCCACTACTGAGCTACCGCGTAGTGATCACAAAATCGGCATTTTTTCGGATAAGATCATGATCGGATCGCGACACACAGACCATGGATCGACATTTCAGGAAGAAAATATTGCGAGTGAAGAAAAACCAAGCGAATATAGGAATAATTTTCGTACCTTTACTTTCCGAATGGCAAAACTCCGAAGTGACGTGGAGAGAAAAGTGGAAAGAGAAATGTGACCGGATCACGACCTAGTCGTGATCCATTCAAAATTCTGTGTAGGTTTTTTAGTGATTACATAGAGAGTAATCGCTTGACTGGATTGGTTACGTGAAATAATTTATGAGAGATGAGGGATGTTGTACAAACACGAGTGCGCGAATGCGCATGAGTGTTTTATAATATAGTCCCTCGCATCGAATGAATTATTTCACGTAACCAGTCCAGTCAAGAGATTACTCTGTTTACTACTTTTCATTATTAACGACAATTATATTATTTAACCCTTTACCTAAAATAACGGCCAAAAGTGGCCAGCGCTATTCTCAAAAATCTCCAATTAATTTTCATTATTTTTGTCTCTGAAACATAGGTTATGACCCCTCATTGGAACGAGCTCGTCGAGCTTGTTCCAATGAGGGGTCATAACCTATGTTTTTGAGACAAAAAATGAAAATAATAGTTATTCAAGAATTTTTTTTTTTGGAAGTGTCGTCTGCTTGTCATGTTAGGTGAAGGGTTAAAAAAAAAACATAATGAAGTCTCCCATTGTACCTACGACAAAGCGTCTTCGTTTGCGCGCACGGATACATTACACAATTGTTGATTTCATAATTCACTTGTGAAGTTATCGTTTATAATCAAAACCGGAAAATCCCAGTAAATCACACTTTGGAATGTAATAAATAATATAACAGTACTTAATAAGATCACAAACTGGCTTGCTCTCCCACCAATAACACCCCGGAAACGACAATAATAACACTTTGGCCAGCCGCTGATTTGTCGCGGTTCTCGGACGAGAAGGCCTTGGTTACCCCTGTACTCTCAACTGCCTCCCTATTCCCATGCTTCTCCTCTCCTCCCAACACTCGTAGACGAACTGCTTGATGACATCCCTTGCCCCATTCTTCCCAATCTCTCCAATTAGCATATTAACCCTCTCCTTTGAGTCTCCCTCAACCACATGTCCTTCATTCTCCCATCCCACTTCCCCACTATACTCCCAGTGAATCTTATTCTTTTAGACTGGTACTTTGGGCATTCTAGAAGAAAGTGTCCCAGGGTCTCCACCATGCCCAAATTACACATCTGGCAATCCCTTTCATTGTCTTTCCCAATTTTCCCCTCAACTCCAGGGCTCGCGCCCTCATCTTGAACAACAGTGACCCCCCAAAGGTGCCACCAAGGTACTCTTCAAAACCTGGCTTCTCTTTATCACGCAGGCCACCCAAAGACCTCTTTGATTTGACCTCCCTCTCGCCAATTACGGTTACAATCCGCCATGACCGTTTTTCTGACGATTTTTTTACCCTACAAATACACAATGTTTTACAAATAAGAACGCGTGAACCCTACACGAGCCTGAAACTTGAATCGGTCTAATATAGTCACGATGTCTGGAGTTGATTCGATTCACGGAGATTCGAAAATCAGAAAATCGCCGACATGTTCCATCACGTGTCAGAGTTCTCAAAAAGTCTTTTAATCGATTTTTTCTGGAGTCGCTTGGTGTGGAAGGTGTGGAAATCGTAACAGACAATTCTTATATAACGAATGCTTTGAGGAATAAGCACATATTCGGGGAGGGTGACCCACGACATGACTTCCCTCTAAAGTTTTAATGTACACGTGCCTCCACTTCTCGGTGAGCTATTCAGAAAAGGAATATAGACTCATAGTATTGAGCCCCGGTCTTGCATATTTCCCTGGCTAATTTCTATGGCTGGTTCTACACTTTACTAAACTAGGAACCACATGCGACATTTATTTTCCCTTGGGGGTCTTTAAAATTCAGTTATCGGGTAACAGTACTCTACCCTACCAATGCCCGCGCAGGCAAACTGTTTTTGTAGGTGGAGGTGGCGCTAACTAACCTCCCACCCGATCCCCAAACTTATACCTCTGTCACGATTAGCAACAACCAGGACACGTAGGAACGTCGTTTGAAATGCACTTTTCAACCAGAAAACCGTTTTCGCCACCATATCGTCCCTTCAGTGGAACGACGTGCGTCGTTCCACTCAGCAGGACGACATGGGATCTGACATGACAATTCTCCATGACTTCTACTTCTGTTATCTGAATTCGTTGAGCACAGGAGACCTGGTGAGAGAAGATGAGTTCAAGGGGCTCTCATTATCGGAACTAATAAAGTCCCTATGTAGATTATAAGCTGCCATCATCCCGAAACGTTAGAGTAGGATAACTGAGCATACCATCCTTCAGTGGGGATCGGCAATATCTTCCAGATTCCACAGCTGTTGAAAGGGACAATATTCACATATCTGACTACCCAAAATACGGGTGATCCAAATGCAACTTCTATGTCAGATCGGAAGGGGTGTGTGTGGGGGGGGGGGGGGGGTAAGGTAGCAACCTGCTTGTTGTTTTAAAACAATGCAGGTTGATCTATCGATGCGTCTGGGCTGAAAGTCGTGGGGAGGCGTTTGATACAGTCCTCCGACGCTGGTGGTGGTGGTGACAAGAGTACGTAGTTGCATTATTGACCAGGTTCTATTCATATTAAAAAAAAACACTTGTTCAAGTTTGTTGGTTTTCCGCCGTTCTTTCCTGCTTCGTGGTAGTCACGATTATCTTTCGAGAAAATATGCACCATGCACACAGAAATACAGGTAATAAATTACCCAAAATGTAAGGACATAATTGAATAGATATTGTTAGGAAAATGAAGGAGAATGCTTCTCTTAGCACTAATTTAAAAATATTTTTCTGGGGCACGATCCTCGCTTATCGGTTCGCCGCGCCATCGGCGCTCGCGGGCCCGGTAACTCCCGTTCTACGCATGATATGATATATGTTTTATTCACCAGTATACAACGCATTGCCCCGGGGCCCGTCCTCGCTCTCGACGGCCCAGAAAGAACAGCTGTGTTTAAGTTTTGTTTTGTTACGTAAATTTGGAAAAATCAGAAGAATACGATAATCCACAAGGGAGACAAAATGTTAAGATCACTTGAGTGCATGCATTGTAGAGCTGGGATGTTTAGATTTTTCAGAATTGGTTCCGTTTACGGTTCGAGTGCATGAAACAAACGGTTTCGGTTCGGTTTTGAATTTCTTCATGTGCTAAGAACAGGGCTCAAAATAAGCGGTGTCGCGTCGCTTTTTGCTGTGCAAAACTTGCAAAAAGCTACACAATGTTCAATTATGTATAGCATTTTGCGATACAAGATAATCAACTGCAGCCTATTAGGCTGCAGTTGATTATCTTGCATCGCAAAATGTAAATGAAAATTTGCAAACAAATTTGAAAACTAGTTGACTGATGCTTTACTTCTGAATGTGAAACATTCCAGGCATAACTTAGACTAACTCTTCATCAAGTATCATTAGCAACTTCGTATGTAAGATGAATTCTATTGGTTTAAATTCTTCCTGTTTTTACAACATTTTGCATAACATGTCCATTAAAAATAACTTCAAGTCCATCTAATTAAAAATCCTAACTTCCATTTTGAGAACTCTGTGAAACAACCACGACGTCACTTGAAAATATCCAAGTCCATGCAACCCTTAAAGGCGGTTCAGTTAAAAAAAAAACATAGTAAATGTTTCATGTGTTGCAAATCATTTGGAAATGCCCAGAAATGGATGGAAACTATTCTATCTACTTAGAAGAATTCAATACAAAACAGCATAACATAACTCCGGTGTACAAAAATAGCTATGCAATTTTTACAAAATGCTATTCATTTTTTGGAAATGTGTAGCATTTTGCTACACATAGAAAAAAAGTTATTTTGAGCACTGGCTAAGAACATAGAGTAAATAACACTTCCTGTTCCTTCACTGTTTAAATTGGGAAAAAACGCAATAGTTTATAGAATGCCACTCACCACAAAAAGCTGTGCCTGTTAGTTTATGCACTGGTTCAGACTAACATCCTTTTGGTCATGCACACTAAAGTGACCTTGGGGATCAGTTGCTCAGCCTATTTTGTCCGAAAAAAGCATAAATTAAGATAGCAGATGCTTAACGTTCATCTAATCACTGCTGTGAGTTCGATCCCCGCCAGGGACGACTCGTGTTGTGTTCTTGGGCAAGGTACTTTATCCCGGTTGAAACATGGGGGCACGATGACGCAGAGTACTAAGGCGTACTGCACGTCGATGGTGCACATGTCTTCATTCGTTGTATCCCTGATTGAGCGGAGCTTGAACAGAGTTAGAAGTTGAGGAGTTCCTCGTCGTTGCTCGGTAGTTCTCTCTGGGTACTCCGGCTTCCTCCGCCCGTAAAACTGTCACGGTCACAATTAGCTATTGTGCATAAGTATGTGACCTTAAACACCAATAAATAAATAAATAACTAAATAAATAAATAAATAAATAAATAAATAAATAAATAAATAAATAAATAAATAATCCATGTTGTGTTCTCATTGTCACATTTTCTCCCCTGTCGTCTCACAGAACGAGTCAATAAGGGAGAAAATTTGACAACCAAAGCACGATGTATTCGCCACTTTACCGTATATACTAATTGACAAGAGTCCATAAGGGCCACTAGCCTGGTTCTCTCTCAGTAAAATGTTTTGGAATAGTTTATGCACGAACACAGTAAAACTGTTCCACTGTTTTACTGTGTCTTTCTTGGGATTAGGTTTTCCGGTTTGACGCAAAAACCGAACTGAACGCAGAAACCAAAAATTCCGCCCGGCAATAGTGCATTGTGCTAAAAGACGGATTTGTGAGCTGTGTTCTAACGACGGGTAGTTTAAGTGTTAGATCTAGAAATTTCCTGAAGATTTGATAGGGATGTGGTCCGGCAGAGTAACGAGAAACGCTAAAAATTATCTCGGTAGATTCTATTCTTCAGGTACATGTAGACTAATTTATATTTTAACCTGCTGCTGAATGAATATTAATTATTCTGCTTTTCGTGTTTATAGAGCAGCTATCGCTAATAATGAATTTAAAATGAACATCAGACCTCAGGCCCTTGTCCCATGAAACAACCAAAAGGTCATCATTTCTTCAAATACGTTTTCACGCTCGCAAAACCAGCGACTGGTTTCCAGTCTTTTTACGGTCCATGGAACAATAAGTGATGCAGCGTCTTCCTTTACGTTGAAAATGGAATTCTCGTACGGTTTTTGTCATCCTTACATATTGGAACCGGACTCTCAAAAGATAATAGGGAGTCGGAATACGTCATGGTTAGGGTGAAACTGGTGAGTTTCACGCTTTAGCCATTTACCTAACGAATCGTCCGCATCCGCCCGTGTAATATGCAAATTCAGCAGTTGAAAAAATATTATTTTTCAAAAAATTTCAACAAAACCATATCATGTGACCCCTCGCTGGAACGAGCTCGTTCCAACGAGGGGTCACTTGATATGGTTTTGTTGAAATTTCTGAAAAATTTTAAAAAAATATACTTAAAATAATAAATTTTGATATCGTCTGCGTTGAGTAAAGGGTGAACAACATCCGTGTAATCAGTACAGTTTTCCATCAGTTCTGTTCTTTTTTCTTATATGTTTTATCAACTGAGACAATATCGGATTCCTGTTATTTATGTGCAGACAAAACATGAACCAGTAGACAGGGTTCGAGATACCACTATTTTGTCAGAACTATATGGGCACATTTACTCCCACCTCCATTGTGCCATCAGCTCTACACAATTTGGACATAGATTGCTCTAAGGAAGCATACTCTTCATGAACGGGGGAACTCGGTCGTTCAGTGGTCAGAACACTAAACCTTAACCCGAATAGAACCGAAACTATGATCTCATTTGGTGGGGCGAGAGATAAAAATGTCCAGCCGCATTTCCCCACCAAATTAGGCCTTTGAAATCAACATTACAAAACACGCCGAGCTCGTTCGAACGAGAGGGGTGTGGGGAGGGGGGGGGGGGCAACGATATGTATTTCTTATTTTTACATCAACAGTTTTCGGAGAAAATGTTGGTATTTGTGCAACTCGAATTTTTTTTTTTCAGCGGCCAACAAAATGTTCAGACAAACATGGTCAGGGGGAGTGGTCACTCCGCCACCCCAAACCCCACTAACGTCGGGCCTGAAACCGAAAGAACGACTGCTATATTCTCACCAGCGACAACTGCGATGTGTCCTTGAGCAAGATACTTAAAACAGATTGCCCACGTGAAGAATGTCGGTGGCGCAGTGCACTAAAGCGTACTGCATGTCGGTGCTACACTTGCCTTCGTCCGCTGTTAACGCTAGTTGTGCAGAGTTTGTGAGATTGGGAGTCTGACACTAGTTTGCCGCTGCTCACTGGTTCTATCCGAGTACTCCGACATCCTCCATTCGATGTTAAAACTGAACAATGCGATGTGACCCTGGGCTTTGTAAATTTCTTCACCCGCTGTTAACCGTGCATGCTTGTGATATTGAGAGTCTGACAGTTGCTCGTCTCTGCTCAATGGTTCTATCAGAGTACTCCGGCGCCCTCCACCCGTAAAACTGTCTAACGAGATGTGACCCTGGCTGTTGAAAGTGTTTATAATTTAATCATTTGCCCCGCCTCTGCGTTTGATTGGTTGAAAGCATAGAGAGTGAAAGTTGTCAAAATCCTATAAACCAAATCACGTAATGATTTGGAATGTATACATGTTCGCACACATCCGATCCAACTTTGAAGACTCTGGAAGCCCCGCCACTCAACTCAAATTGTCACCGTGAGGGCGTGACCGCAGCCTGATAGATGGATAACAAGCTTGTAAACACAGATCAATGATCGAGTTTTCATCGCCTCCATTCAACGAGAATATAATGATAATTTCTTGGGAACAATTGTATTTAATAAAATATACCGAAGTGGGAGACGAATAAAAAGATCATACATCCAAACATGATTTTGGGGGAACTTAAAAAAAAATGTTTTTAATGCTATTGTTACGTGACTTGCTGCATGTCAGTCGTCTGCGATCGAAAATCAAAACAACAAACAATTTGACAATGATTGACGTGACCTGTTTGTGACACACTTTCCTGAGTTTGACTGTTGTCTTTTGCGATAATTAAAAGTTTTTCGTTCACGTGCACATAGTTTTTTGTGCTGAAAATTTTCGGTTTATATCGCATAAACCGAAGGAAAACAACAGTTATTTCTTAAATAAACCCCCAAAACAAGCAAACCCTTTATGCTACGCGAGTTATGCAGCTTGTGATGAAAATTTTCGGTTTATATCGCATAAACCGAAGGAAAACAACAGTTATTTCTTAAATAAACCCCCAAAACAAGCAAACCCTTTATGAACCTTGCACAAAACGACTACACCCTTCGTTGCCCATATTGTAGAAGTCATTAGGCCAAACAAAATTAAATAATTGATTCCTAGGCATTTTTTTAAACGAATGAGGGAGGGCGGTTTTTATTTTTATTTTTTATCACTGATGGATTGGCCGTCGATGCCTAAAATCCAGTTGGAAGAGCCTAAGATTGAAGACTAGAGCTTCCATGTTGATTTCACTGATAGTTTTTTTGTAACAGTTATCATGCAACACAAAATCAATATAGAACAACTAAATGGAGATTAAAAATAATGAGTTTTTCAACTGGTTGAGTGCCAGAAGCCAAAATCATGCCTTTCAAAAACTGAGGGCACCAGTGCAAAATCCAACATTTTCCTTGCCCATGTTTATTCAGTCAAACGTAAATAATAGTTTGTTTATACACATTTGTTCTATTACAAATTATTGGAGAGTGTCAGTTGGCACTCTTCAATAATTTGTAATAAACGTGACAATTTTTTATGAAGAAATTCAGACCACCAAAAATAATCTAGCCCTCAACCAGATAACTAAATATTTATTTTCTACATACATATAAGAATCGTGTCACATTTCGCGAAGAGAATAACATTACTGTATCGATGTATACGACATATTGCATCGTAAATGGCGATGAGATACCACTAAAATCACACCTTATGAAAGTATTATACATTTTGAGTTTTGAGTCCGAAATAAATATGACGAACGCGGCAGAAAAAGCGAATGCGCCGCTGCCTGAGAACCAGAAAAGATTAATTTTGTTTAGCCTTATCCTATACGGGGTTGATCAGGGAATATACCTGATGGCCTCGATCGAATCGCAAGGCCCCAAACCTGATGCCCCATTAACAGCGAGGAGTTGTCAGACAACTTGATACTGGGAAAAACACACAAGAGATTCAAAATCTGGGTCTCCGGACCCATTGTACTTGGAGTATTCTAAAATGGGGTGCGTGTGAAAAGGGAAATAAAACTCGATACTATAACAAATTTTCTCTGTGTTAGCCATTTTCCTAACACAACGATGGTATCTGACCTGCGTTATTGATTTAGATGTTACTATTTTTTTCAACTTTTGCCTCAAAACATGGCTTATGACCATCAGTGGAACGAGCTCGTCGAGCTCGTTCCAATGAGATATAACAAGGTATATTTTTAGACACTAAATGGACATTTGTGTTGCATTTATCGTTTTCTGGGGTTTGATTAGCCCTTTACCCAACGAATCGCCAGCATCCGCCCGCGTAATATGCAAATTCGGCAGCTTAAAAAATATTATTTTTCGAAAAATTTCAACAAAATCATATCATGTGACCCCTCTTTGGAAAGAGTTCGCCGAGCTCGTACCAAGAGGGGGTCACATGATATGGATTTGTTGATATCTTTTTAAAAAATTTAAAAAATGATATTTAAAATAATAAACTTTGATATCGTCTGCGTTGGGTAAATGGTTAAATTGATAAAGAGAGGATCCCGGTGGCTCAGTGGTAATGACTTGGACATTAAACGAAAGGTTCACGGTTCGGTCCCCACCAGGGGTTACTGCGTTGTGTCCTTCGGCAGGCACATCATCCTGATTACCTTTGGAGGTGGGGAGGGGGATCTGTGGTGCTGTATACTAAGGCGTACTACACGTCGATGGTACACTTGTCTTCAACAAATGCTAACTCTGCTTGTGCGGAGTTAGTGCGTTGGGGGAAGGGAGGGGTCCCGCCGTTGCTCGGTGGTTTTCGCCGGGTATTCCGGTGTAACAGGAATGGAAGTCCGTAGGAAAATTAGTCCCTCTGGACTATTATTCCGCGGAATTATAGTCCTAGGTCTAACATTTCTAGGAATAGTAGGCCGCCGGACTACTATTCCTAGAAATGTTAGACATAGGACTATAATTCCGCGGAATAATAGTCCAGAGGGACTAACGTTCCCACGGACTTCCATTACTTTTACGCCGGCTCCCTCTACCTGAACTGTCCAACGCGAGGCGACCCTGGCTGTCGAAAGTGTCGTTAAATCCAAATAAATAAAAAAATAGCTAAACAACCCGCCAGCTTAAATTCATTGGCCTGCAAGTGGACTCGTTATACGTAAAAAATTCTTATTCAGTAGCAGTCTAAAATTCTTATTTTCCGATGCGCTATTGCCTTTTGATACCGAGTTTACACGAAAGTACATTTATCTGGGGTCAGAAACTTCAAATCGTTATCAACAAGCAATGTTTGACCATATTTTCCTGTTGCAAGATAACAAAGGTCAGTATGGTCGACCGTCGTTTGAGTTATCAATGACATAACCTCTGATTTAGTAAGCATTACCTAATCAATCTGCATAATAAGACTCGTATCAAGGCAGATCTTCTAGCGTCCATATAAAGCACCCTCGCTTGCCACCACAGACAAGACGACAGCACTCTTGCGAATAAAGAACGTAAATCATGTTGTACTTAATGACAGTTGCAGTTGTGATGCTCCACACAAGTATGTATTTTTCAAAATTTTATCATATTTTGATTTAAAAGCTACAGTCCGGTCGCCGTTGACAGTTCACTTTCCACGGGTGGGCAATGTTTCCACGAGCGCAATAATATTAAACTCCAAACACTAATTATAGGAATAATCATCAAAAATTTAATTAATGAAGCATCGGGTACCATCTTGAGCTTCATTAATTAAAATTTTGCTGATGTTGATTGGTATTACCTGGTAGACAAAACTACCCGCGCGTTGAATATGACCAGTCCATTGCGACTGTACTGCAATGTATGGAAGATGCGATACAGGTGATATAATAATAATAATAATAACTCTTTGGCCAGCCGCTGATTCGTCGCGGTCCTCATAAGAGAAGGCCATCATTCCCCCTGCACCCCACCCCCTCTTCCCCTCCTTTCCTCCCAGCATTCAGATATAAACTGCTTAATGGTGTCCCTCACTTCCTCTTTTTCAATTTCTTCAATAAGCATTCCTACCCTCTCCCTCGTGTCCCCCTTCAGCCATCTATCCTTTGTTTCTTCACCCCACTTCTGCATTATTCTTCCAGTAAATTTTATTCTATGAGGTATATACTGTGGGCATTCCAAGAGAAAATGTTCCAGGGTCTCCACTACTCCAGAGTGGCACATTTGGCATCCCTTTTCCCCATCTCTCCCAATTTTTCCCCGAAGCTCCAGTGATCTTGATCTCAGTTTGAACAGCAGTGACCCTCCAAAGGTGCCATCTAGGTACTTCTCAAAAGCTGGCTTTTCTTTATATTGTAACCCCTGCAGTGATCTTTTCACGCTAACCGCTGCTCGCCAGTTTCGATTGCAGTCTTCCATGACTCTCTCTTTGACAAACCTTTTGCCTTCTTTCATTCCTACTTCTATGTTTGTGACCTCTATAGAGTAATTGTCCATTAGTTCCCTCACATGTTTTGACCACCCCGTTTCTATATTAGAATTCCAAATGGTATCGAGCATCAATTTACACCACCGGTTGTCAGGCAGGTTTCTCAAGTAGTTAAAGTAACACAGTTTTCCCAAATCTACCCTGTCCTTGATTTTCATCCACCCAAGCTCCCCCCTTACTGCTTCCAAAGCTGCAGCATTACTCGACCCTGTTATCCATCTGCCGGCATCATTCTGAGTACTTTCCAACTTCTTAATAACGGTTTGGTTTAATGGAATCACGTCCGTGCCATACGTTATACTTGGTAAACCCACCCTCTCCCACAGTGTTTTCCCCACAAAGACCTTATTGAAACTATTTTTCCCTAAAAGTTTTAGTTGGTTCAGAATTCTTTTCCCCTTCAGAATCAGTTTGGCTGAGTAATTTCTGTACACCCCTCTTCCCGTTATATTTATGCTTACCCCTAGATAATCATACTCTCCCGTTTCTCCTACAGTGATTTGTTTGCTTTCCCCTTCGGGGATTGAGAACTCCCCCACTCTCCATCTCTTCGTCATATCTACCTTGCGTCCAACGGGTATTACCTTGCTTTTATTTTCATTTAGTTCGAGCCGCCAAGTGTTCCCATATCTACCAACAATTTCCAGCAGTTTCTCTAGCCCCTGTTCAGTTCTAGACATTAACACCATGTCGTCCGCAAAGAATAAGCCTGGTATCTTTATGTCTCCAACATTTACCCCCTCCGCACTCTGAAATAGTTCGTCCCCTAAATCTTTAACATACAATGCAAACAAAATCGGTGAAAAGATACACCCCTGCTTGAGGCCTATATCCATAGGGACTCGTTTTGTAGTGATACTCCCTAGACTGAGTTGGCTTTGCACATCTGTATACAGTGCTTTCATGATTCCCACAAAGTCACCCCCCAGTCCGATGCCCTCGAGCTTTCGCCACATACCTTCCCTCCACACTCGGTCGTACGCTTTTTTCACATCTAGAAATGCCAGAAACATCTTTTTCTTTTCAGCCTTTGTTGATTCTATCAGTTGGGTGAGTGTAAATAGGTGATCAGTGACTCTTCGTCCTTTCCTGAAACCATTTTGAATTTCTCCTAAAAAACCTTTCTCTTCTATAACTTCCTCTAGTCTACCGTATATGACCTTACAGAATACTTTTCCGATGTTACTACTAACTGATATCCCCCTATAGTTATCTAGAACTTCCTTATCCCCCTTTTTGTGTATGAACGACACCTTACTTTCCCTCCACTCTCTGGGGACCTCTTGCTTTCGCAGAGCCAGGTTGAAAAGGTTTGTCAGGACTTCAATAAGTGCCTCCCCTCCATTTTTGAGGAATTCGTTCGGAATTTCATCAGTCCCTCCCGCTTTACCATTTTTTAATTTCGAGACCACGTTCCGCACCTCTTGCTTTCGCAGAGCCAGGTTGAAAAGGTTTGTCAGGACTTCAATAAGTGCCTCCCCTCCATTTTTGAGGAATTCGTTCGGAATTTCATCAGTCCCTCCCGCTTTACCATTTTTTAATTTCGAGACCACGTTCCGCACTTCTTCTGCCGTTATTTCGCTACATACACGATTGGATAGGTTCTCCTCCACCAGTGTATTTCTTTTTGGTGGGGACCCACTGCCCCATCGCCTATCGTTTATCTTTTCCCAGTGCTTGACTAACTCTGAAGCGATACGGCCTTTATCTTCTGTACTTTCCCCATCCACTTTGATACTCTGCACACTACTTTTCCCCCGTTTATTTACCCAGTTCCAAAATACGTTTGAGCTCGAACCCCCCGTTTTCTTTATTGTTCTGGCAAGACTGCAATTGCGCTCCTTCCTATTATTATCCTTTATCTCATTCACCTTTTTCCGTGCCAGTTCATATTCTCCTTTCATTAGTCTCGTGTCATTGTTATCCACCCCTTTAAGCTTCCTACTTCTTCTGTAAGCAGCGCATTTTACCTTCCTTTCTTTTATAGCCTTTTTCAGTCCCTCGTTAACCCTGTATCCAAGCTCTCTCGTTGGGACCCTCACCCTTCCTATACACTCCTTCCCTGCCTCTGTTAGGCTATTTACTATGCCATCTGAAATACTCTGGACATTTGCATCCCTAGGTATACATTCAAGATTTGGTTTTAGTTTTTCCCGAAATTGCTTCCAGTCGACTCCTTGTTTTAGTCCCCAAACTTCCTTGAAGGTATTTCTGTCTCTATTCGTCTTTTTGCCCATAATCTTAACTGTTATCAGGTTGTGATCACTACCCAAGTCATTTTTTCCCTCGTCATCTATTTCTACATCTATAACCTCCCTCCATATGCTAATGTCAGTGAGTATATAATCAATTATTGTTTTCTTATCGTTCCTCTCCCAGGTCCATTTACCCTTACATTTCGCATCCCTGTTCAGGATCTTTAAACCAAGCTCTTTTGATAGGTCCAACATCTTCCTCCCATTCGTGTTAATTTTCCCATCACCTCCCTGTATGCCCTCCTCCTTATCCCCGATGTGCCCATTGAAGTCCCCCATTAGGACAATACTGAACCCTCTGCTCCCAAGCTCTGTGATATTCGATCTAAGAGTTGTATATATTGAATCATTCCACTCGGGCTTACTTCCCTCCACTGCTAAGTATACAACACCAACGGCAACACTCCTGCTTCCTAACTTGATTTTTGCCCAGACTATTTCGTTGGATACTGGAATCTGAGTCCTTGCTTCTGTGAGATCTGTAATCAATGAGGGCTGTAATTCCTCTTTAGCGTAGATGCCAACACCCCCACCCCGTTTCTGACCCTCAGTTCGCCCAGCTCCTATCCACACGCAACCCTTCATCTGATCAACCCGCTCATCCCGTCGTATCCACGTCTCACTTAGACCCATTATATCAAAGTCTCCTTCGTCCATCATTGTTGATATTTCGCTTACTTTCTTGTGCAGACCCTGGATGTTGCAGTACCCAAACTTAATGAATCTTTGTTTTTTTGTCATCACTGGCACATTATTATAACCCTGGTATGTCCCTGTATTGTGCATGTTTGTTGTTCTTCCTATGTTCCCAGCATTTGTGCCACTCTGGGTTACCGGCTGTGGTCCCCTACCCCCCTTTTCTCCAAAAAAGGCCCAGCCACCTGTAAGATTTTTTGGCCCAACAGGTCTGTACCCATCCTACTTAAATGCAATCCGTCTCGCCCATACAACTCTCCTTGTCCCCAGAATGAATCCCAGTGGTCAATGAAATGTACTCCCAAGTCTTTGCAGTGCTCTCCCAGCTCCTCGTTTAGTGCCATAATCCGCGAGTTCCTCTCATTCCCACCACCCATAACGGGGAGCACCCCTGAAACGATGATCCGAGCATTCCTGGTAAGTAGCTTACTAATTAGGTCCTTGTATGTGTCCACCAAACGAACTGATTTCCTCTCCCTGATGTTATTGGACCCCACATGTAATACCACTACCGGATCAGGCCCCGACCCAGCTACAATACCGTCCACTCTATCCCTCAGGTCCTCCACTTTAGCCCCCGGAAAGCACAGAACTGTTCTATTTTTACTGTCCGGACCACAGACAACCTTGTCGATCCCCCGAACTATGCTACTTCCCGCAACCACCAACTTACTTTTGGACCTCGCCCTATTTATCTCCTCTAGTCTCCTATTGTTTACAGCGTCCTCTTCCTCTCCAACAGCCCCACTCGGAATCAATATCGGTATCGGTATCTTTGACCTAGGATTACTCCTATCCTTGTCCCTCCGTCTCTTTCCAGGCCCTGAGCTACCTGGACTACTCCCCTGGTCTTCCCCCGGATCCCTCCTCCTTTTTCCTGGCCTAGACCCCAAGCTACTATCTGTTGCAACTACCTCCATCTCCCCCTCTGTCTCTTCCGAATCGAGCACATCAAATCTGTTTCTGGTGCTGCACTCCCCACTGCCTTTGGACTTTACACCCCTATCTACCTGCTTCTCTGGCCCCCCTTTCCTACCACTTTTGATAGTCCACGCCAAACGCTTTACAGCATTGCTCCGGCCTGGGCCCCCCTCATCTGTCCTACGTACTTTTCTAGCAGCCCCCACCTCATCACCTACCTCATTCACATCAAAGGTTCTACCCCCATGTTTCCTCTTGGAACCACCGACAACCTTCCATCCTTCTCGGAAAGCCACTTTCACAGGCGTAACTCCAGACAGCCCCGCCCTACCAAGTTTTCCCTTCAGCTCAGCAATCTCCCCCTCAAACTTAACAATTGTCTCAAGTAGGCGGAGGATTTCCTGACAGTTTGCACATACCTCTCCACATCCAACCGAGCGACAGTCCCCATACATCATAGAACAATACAAAACTTAACAATTGTCCTTCTCACCTTGAGGATGCGAAAGATTTGGCTCTGTTTTCGAGCATTGAGTTCGAATAACACAATAATTGATTAAAATAAGGCCATAAAATATAAAATATGTTTCTCAGGCCACCTCGCATGGTCCTTTTGGCTGCCACATATTCTCTTTCCACGGGGTGGGCAGTATTTCCACGGACGTAATAATATTAGATTTCAATCACTAATTACAGGAATAATCATAAAAAAAATTAATTAATGAAGCACCGGGTACTACCCGGTTATTTATTTATTTATTTATTTATTTATTTATTTATTTATTTATTTATTTATAGGGATTTAACGATAATTTCGTCAGCCAGGGTCACCTCGTGTCGGATAGTGTTACGGCTGGGGGAAGCTGGAGTAGCCGAAGAGAACCATCGAGCAGCGGTGGGCAACCGTCGGACTGTCCGATGTACTAACTCTGCACATACAAGGGTCGCACTGGTTGAAGACAATTGCACCATCGACCTGCAGTACGCCTTCGTAGACAGCGCCACCCCCCCCCCCCCACCCCCACACACACACTTTTAACTCTTTTGGCGCTACAGGCGACTAAAGTCGACAGTCGGCAGACCGCGGAAAGGTACTGCAGTAGTCATTTTAGCCAACTGTGTGTGTCCATTTCCAAGTGCTTTTAACCCTTTACCCAACGCAGACGATATCAAAATTTATTATTTTAAATATCATTTTTTCAAATTTTTAAAAAAAAAAATAACAAAACCATATCATGTGACCCCTCGTTGGAACGAACTCGACGAGCTCGTTCCAACGAGGTGTCCCATGATATGGTTTTGTTGAAATTCTTTGTAAAATAATATTTTTTCAACTGCTGAAGTTGCATATTACGCGGGGAGGGATGCGGCCGATTCGTTGAGTAAAGAGTTGAACAAACATACCTATTCATATGCTTCATGCACCATTTATGTCTTATCCATGAACAACGATACCGTCCCTTGAAAGTATAAAGATGCCATTTAAATATATACAGAAAATCATTTGAAAAACTGTCAATGAGCTCATTAGAAAATCTTTTAAAATAATAACGCTTTAGTCTAACAGCCTATACTTTTTGAAAAATTCCTGATAAATATTAGGCGCTAAGAATTCTGTTTCTCAGATTATTCCGCGCCAAAAGAGTTAAGTGTCTTGCCCAAGGATACAACGCAGTTTCCCCTAGCGGAGATCGAACAGTGAACCTTTCGATTTAAAGTCCAGTGCTGTAACCACTGAGCCACCGCGTTCTTATTTAATTGGAGATGCGTGTTTGGCATTCACATATTATGGAAATGGAAAGTTATTCGAACAAACTAGTTTTTGTGTCTCTCATTGAATCGATCACTCTATGTATAATTCAGGCCACCCTTGGCCAATAGTATAAAGCTATTACAATTGTAAGGGGCGCGGTGGCGTTGCGGTAACTGATTCTCGTCAGATAACCGAAGTTAAGCAACAGCGAGCCCATTTAGTCCTTGGATGGGTGACCGTCTGAGCGCTCGATTCGGACTCCCGCGTTGTGTTCTTGGGCAAGGCACTTAACCCCGATGGTCCACATGGGGGGAACGATGGCGCCGTGATCTAAGGGGTACTGCACGTCGATGGTGCGCATGACTTCAACCAATCTAACCCTGCCTGTGCTGCAGTGCGGAGTTACGATGTTGGGGAGCCGGCAGCTGCTCGTCGTTGCTTGGTGGTTCCCTCCGTGTACTCTGGCTTCCTCCACCCGTAAAACTGTCACGGTCATGATTAGTCATTGTGCATAAGTATGTGACCTTAAACACCAATAAATAAATAAATATTACAACTGCATTTTTTTTATAAACCGTATTTTCTGTCTTCTACGATAAATTGTTGTTATGAATCATGGACACTTTAAAGGACTCGACAGTTGGAACGCTGTCACATCTTTAACGTGTCGAGGATCCACTTCAGTCAAATTGATATATACATGAAAAAAATACAATTTCTGAAAAACATGTGTAAAGCTGTTATTTTAATATTGGTCTCTGAAATGTTTGGAGATTGTGGTGATCTTGGATGAAGGTTACCCCAACATTTTTCAGACAACCTTTTCTTGTTCCTTAAAGGTTACCTTTTCCAGATTTGGTAATATTATCTTACCAAGGTGTGAATACAGAGTGAATACTTTCGGTTCTCATTATCTCATTTTCTTCTTCATTGACTCGTCCACCGGACCTACGAGTCAATAGAAGAGGAAATTTCCCAATGAGAACACGCTATTGATTAAAAAAACTTTATTCAGTATATTTACATGTGTAACATCAGGGACGGCGGAACCGGGGCGGCGGGGCGGTACTGGGGGGGGGGGGGGGGGGGGGGGGGATTCAGCCTCTCCACCTTTTTTGCCGGGCCATGGTTTTTTGTATTCATATATTTTAACACAACAAATGACTGGTGAAACAAAGGGCGGATTCAGAGCTTCCTCCCACATTTTCGCTAACTATGCTTCTCTCGTAGTGGTTCAATTTCGATGGATTTCGGATCATTGTTTGCAGTAAGTGGCAGCAAACGCTAAAATGTATACAGTCTGTTAAAAAATCGGTTAACTGAAATAGATCGTAAACTGACAGACATTGAAGTACCAAATCCAGACAAAATAATCCATAATAATTGCTGTAAACGGCTGATAAAGCATACAGGTGAGGTCTATTTATCAGCTTTGGTCGTTACGACCAAAGCTGATAAATAGACCTCACCTGTATGCTTTACCGACATTTTTTTAACGGCTTTTAAAGTGTGAAATCTTTCAAATACATCTCCTGAAAAAAATTCAAAATATCCACTCAGATGCATGGAAATGGGGGTTTTGGAAACCTGGAATTTAAAATTTTCATACCGATGATCATTCATCTCCCGATCCAGCGCCCCCCCCCCCCCCCCCCCCCCCACACACACACACACACTTTGAAAATCGTTCCGCCGCCCTGAACATAGAAGTGTTTTGTAATTGCATGTTTCATTATTATTTATCATCATCGAGAATTCAAGAACTATAAAGCCAACAGCCGTGAACATTTCGGGGGTGATAGTCCTTGTGGCGTTGTGCCGACTTAAGCTTTAACGAAATTCGTCCGACCTTGATCTTCGCCACCAACTCTCTTTATCTAAAATTCTTGTTATCGCTACTCATCCGGAAGGGCGTCACATATCGAGTTCGGATTTTTCCCATATATTATGCTGTGTGTCTAGTATATGCTGTGTAAAAATGGCAGGGGTTCGATGTCCGGTTCGAAAAAGAGGTAGCGCTCGAAAATTTGGCAACGCTCTTTATGGAAACTCCTTGATATAGCTACTCTGCCTGAACGTCTTGACTTTTTGAATTATGTATGTATGTACATATGGTAGATACTGTGCAAAAACGGTGAGGGTCAGACTTCCGGTTCGGGAAATACTATGGGCTGAATATTTCGACTCTAGCATTGAAGGCTCATTACATGAAATGTTTGTTAAAACTACTCCCCCCCCCCCCCCCCCCCGATCGGCTTGACCTATCGATTTTGTACTTTTTTTTGTTAAGTGGGCTTGCATGCCTAGTATATTCAGTCCAAAAATGGCACGGGTGCGAATTCCGGTTCGGGAGATCGTTAGAGGTCGAAAATTTAACGTCGCCCTAATGGAAAATTCTTGTTATCACTACAGCTCTAGAAAGGTTTGAGGTATCGAATTTTGGACTTTTCACATCATATTCGTCTATACGTAGGAAATATCCTATCTAAAAATGGTGAGAGTCACACTTCCGATTCGGGAGATACTATAGGTTGAAAACTTAGCATTTAACATTCTTTACAGGAAGTGTTTATTGTCGAGCTCGTTCCAACGAGGGGTCACATGATATGGTCATGTTGAAAGTTTTTGAAGAATTTGAAAAAATGATATTTAAAATAATAAATTTTGATATCGTATGTGTTGGGTAAAGGGTTAAAATCACTTAGAAATAGACACACACAGTTGGCTAAAATGACTGCAGCGGTAGTTTTCCGCGCTCTGCCGTATGTTGACTTTAGTCGCCTGTCGCGCCAAAGGGGTTAAAGTTTGATGCCCTAGAGTGACGATATCAGAGTCTGGGTACTATCATCCAAATAACTCTATTATTTTATACCAGAACCAATAGAACAAAGAGTAAACAAAGACATAGGTTCGAATACTGGAGATCATGGCTGACCATTTTTGTCATTGGACGATATTTACAGGAAAGGTTCCCGTAGTTTTCTAAAGTTGTCAGTAAATTTAACACTTATTATTACCACTTTATAGGGCGTTCCCTAACACATTAACAAAGTTTAACAGGGCATTGCAAGAACGTAACTTAAAAACAAGTCCCGTGATGTGTCGGGCCGTTAATGAGTTACACATCTCATTAACAGCCCGACACGTCAAGTGACTTTTGTTCCTCGCTGTCGTACACTCGAAAATGGAAACCATTTCCAGAAATGTTTTCAACTAGTAAACAATGTGATTTTTATTTAAATTATTAAATATGTAAAATGTCCAGCAAAGTTAGTCCCATAAGAACAAGCAGCTGCGCATAGTTAGTAAGTCTGTAGACATTTTAAGCCTATATTCCTGATTTAAAAGCGGCAAATATCGTGTGTGTGTGTTTAAGTTTTCTAACTTCATTGCAATTGGATGAGTACCGATGACGATCAGGTGATAACCACGAGACACCAGTTTGTTTGAGAACAGACGATAATATAATCTGCCAGAATTGAAAACGTTAAAAATGTCTCAATCAAGCGAATTGAATGAAGACCAATTGGCTGTTTGAAGCTGTCATGTAAGGTTCGGGGTCAAAACTTTCTCAGTGGTAATAATAGTAATAACATGACTTTGTAGTACCTTGTGGTTTATTAACGACCCAACAGGTGTGAATAACAGCTCTTCAGCTTATTCACGGTCCGCGACTTAGTCTCGTGCCTTTTATAAACTGTCGGGCTGTTATTCACACCTGTTGGGCCGTTAATAAACCACATTATCTATTGACTAAAGTGAATTTTTTTATTTGATTGGTTGATAGATACGTGGTAATAATAATAATAATAACTCTTTGGCCAGCCGCTGATTTGTCGCGCTCCTCATAAGAGAATGCCATCATTCCCCCTGCACCCCACCCCCTCTTCCCCTCCTCTCCTCCCAGCATTCAGATATAAACTGCTTAATAGTGTCCCTCAGTTCCTCTTTTTCAATTTCTTCAATAAGCATTCCTACCCTCTCCCTCGTGTCCCCCTTCAGCCATCTATCCTTTGTTTCTTCACCCCACTTCTGCATTATTCTTCCAGTAAATTTTATTCTATGAGGTATATACTGTGGGCATTCCAAGAGAAAATGTTCCAGGGTCTCCACTACTCCAGAGTGGCACATTTGGCATCCCTTTTCCCCATCTCTCCCAATTTTTCCCCGAAGCTCCAGTGATCTTGATCTCAGTTTGAACAGCAGTGACCCTCCAAAGGTGCCATCTAGGTACTTCTCAAAAGCTGGCTTTTCTTTATATTGTAACCCCTGCAGTGATCTTTTCACGCTAACCCCTGCTCGCCAGTTTCGATTGCAATCTTCCATGACTCTCTCTTTGACAAACCTTTTGCCTTCTTTCATTCCTACTTCTATGTTTGTGACCTCTATAGAGTAATTGTCCATTAGTTCCCTCACATGTTTTGACCACCCCGTTTCTATATTAGAATTCCAAATGGTATCGAGCATCAATTTGCACCACCGGTTGTCAGGCAGGTTTCTCAAGTAGTTAAAGTAACACAGTTTTCCCAAATCTACCCTGTCCTTGATTTCCATCCACCCAAGCTCCCCCCTTACTGCTTCCAAAGCTGCAGCATTACTCGACCCTGTTATCCATCTGCCGGCATCATTTTGAGTATTTTCCAACGTCTTAATAACGGTTTGGTTTAATGGAATCACGTCCGTGCCATACGTTATACTTGGTAAACCCACCCTCTCCCACAGTGTTTTCCCCACAAAGACCTTGTTGAAACTATTTTTCCCTAAAAGTTTTAGTTGGTTCAGAATTCTTTTCCCCTTCAGAATCAGTTTGGCTGAGTAATTTCTGTACACCCCTCTTCCCATTATATTTATGCTTACCCCTAGATACTCATACTCTCCCGTTTCTCCTACAGTGATTTGTTTGCTTTCCCCTTCGGGGATTGAGAACTCCCCCACTCTCCATCTCTTCGTCATATCTACCTTGCGTCCAACGGGTATTACCTTGCTTTTATTTTCATTTAGTTCGAGCCGCCAAGTGTTCCCATATCTACCAACAATTTCCAGCAGTTTCTCTAGCCCCTGTTCAGTTCTAGACATTAACACCATGTCGTCCGCAAAGAATAAGCCTGGTATATTTATGTCTCCAACATTTACCCCGTCCGCACTCTGAATTAGTTCGTCCCCTAAATCTTTAACATACAATGCAAACAAAATCGGTGAAAAGATACACCCCTGCTTGAGGCCTATATCCATAGGGACTCGTTTTGTAGTGATACTCCCTAGACTGAGTTGGCTTTGCACATCTGTATACAGTGCTTTCATGATTCCCACTAAGTCACCCCCCAGTCCGATGCCCTCGAGCTTTCGCCACATACCTTCCCTCCACACTCGGTCGTACGCTTTTTTCACATCTAGAAATGCCAGAAACATCTTTTTCTTTTCAGCCTTTGTTGATTCTATCAGTTGGGTGAGTGTAAATAGGTGATCAGTGACTCTTCGTCCTTTCCTGAAACCATTTTGAATTTCTCCTAAAAAACCTTTCTCTTCAATAACTTCCTCTAGTCTACCGTATATGACCTTACAGAATACTTTTCCGATGTTACTACTAACTGATATCCCCTTATAGTTATCTAGAACTTCCTTATCCCCCTTTTTGTGTATGAACGACACCTTACTTTCCCTCCACTCTCTGGGGACCTCTTGCTTTCGCAGAGCCAGGTTGAAAAGGTTTGTCAGGACTTCAATAAGTGCCTCCCCTCCATTTTTGAGGAATTCGTTCGGAATTTCATCAGTCCCTCCCGCTTTACCATTTTTTAATTTCGAGACCACGTTCCGCACTTCTTCTGCCGTTATTTCGCTACATACACGATTGGATAGGTTCTCCTCCACCAGTTTATTTCTTTTTGGTGGGGACCCACTGCCCCATCGCCTATCGTTTATCTTTTCCCAGTGCTTGACTAACTCTGAAGCGATACGGCCTTTATCTTCTGTACTTTCCCCATCCACTTTGATACTCTGCACACTACTTTTCCCCCGTTTATTTACCCAGTTCCAAAATACGTTTGAGCTCGAACCCCCCGTTTTCTTTATTGTTCTGGCAAGACTGCAATTGCGCTCCTTCCTATTATTATTCTTTATCTCATTCACCCTTTTCCGTGCCAGTTCATATTCTCCTTTCATTAGTCTCGTGTCATTGTTATCCACCCCTTTAAGCTTCCTACTTCTTCTGTAAGCAGCGCATTTTACCTTCCTTTCTTTTATAGCCTTTTTCAGTCCCTCGTTAACCCTGTATCCAAGCTCTCTCGTTGGGACCCTCACCCTTCCTATACACTCCTTCCCTGCCTCTGTTAGGCTATTTACTATGCCATCTGAAATACTCTGGACATTTGCATCCCTAGGTATACATTCAAGATTTGGTTTTAGTTTTTCCCGAAACTGCTTCCAGTCGGCTCCTTGTTTTAGTCCCCAAACTTCCTTGAAGGTATTTCTGTCTCTATTCGTCTTTTTGCCCATAATCTTAACTGTTATCAGGTTGTGATCACTACCCAAGTCATTTTTTCCCTCGTCATCTATTTCTACATCTATAACCTCCCTCCATACGCTACTGTCAGTGAGTATATAATCAATTATTGTTTTCTTATCGTTCCTCTCCCAGGTCCATTTACCCTTACATTTCGCATCCCTGTTCAGGATCTTTAAACCAAGCTCTTTTGATAGGTCCAACATCTTCCTCCCATTCGTGTTAATTTTCCTATCACCTCCCTGTATGCCCTCCTCCTTATCCCCGATGTGCCCATTGAAGTCCCCCATTAGGACAATACTGAACTCTCTGCTCCCAAGCTCTGTGATATTCGATCTAAGAGTTGTATATATTGAATCATTCCACTCGGGCTTACTTCCCTCCACTGCTAAGTATACAACACCAACGGCAACACTCCTGTTTCTTAACTTGATTTTTGCCCAGACTATTTCGTTGGATACTGGAATCTGAGTCCTTGCTTCTGTGAGATCTGTAATCAATGAGGGCTGTAATTCCTCTTTAGCGTAGATGCCAACACCCCCACCCCGTTTCTGACCCTCAGTTCGCCCAGCTCCTATCCACACGCAACCCTTCATCTGATCAACCCGCTCATCCCGTCGTATCCACGTCTCACTTAGACCCATTATATCGAAGTCTCCTTCGTCCATCATTGTTGATATTTCGCTTACTTTCTTGTGCAGACCCTGGATGTTGCAGTACCCAAACTTAATGAATCTTTGTTTTTTTTGTCATCACTGGCACATTATTATAACCCTGGTATGTCCCTGTATTGTGCATGTTTGTTGTTCTTCCCATGTTCCCAGCATTTGTGCCACTCTGGGTTACCGGCTGTGGTCCCCTACCCCCCTTTTCTCCAAAAAAGGCCCAGCCACCTGTAAGATTTTTTGGCCCAACAGGTCTGTACCCATCCTACTTAAATGCAATCCGTCTCGCCCATACAACTCTCCTTGTCCCCAGAATGAATCCCAGTGGTCAATGAAATGTACTCCCAAGTCTTTGCAGTGCTCTTCCAGCTCCTCGTTTAGTGCCATAATCCGCGAGTTCCTCTCATTCCCACCACCCATAACGGGGAGCACCCCTGAAACGATGATCCGAGCATTCCTGCTAAGTAGCTTACTAATTAGGTCCTTGTATGTGTCCACCAAACGAACTGATTTCCTCTCCCTGATGTTATTGGACCCCACATGTAATACCACTACCGGATCAGGCCCCGACCCAGCTACAATACCGTCCACTCTATCCCTCAGGTCCTCCACTTTAGCCCCCGGAAAGCACAGAACTGTTCTATTTTTACTGTCCGGACCACAGACAACCTTGTCGATCCCCCGAACTATGCTACTTCCCGCAACCACCAACTTACTTTTGGACCTCGCCCTATTTATCTCCTCTAGTCTCCTATTGTTTACAGCGTCCTCTTCCTCTCCAACAGCCCCACTCGGACTCAATATCGGTATCGGTATCTTTGACCTAGGATTACTCCTATCCTTGTCCCTCCGTCTCTTTCCAGGCCCTGAGCTACCTGGACTACTCCCCTGGTCTTCCCCCGGATCCCTCCTCCTTTTTCCTGGCCTAGACCCCAAGCTACTATCTGTTGCAACTACCTCCATCTCCTCCTCTGTCTCTTCCGAATCGAGCACATCAAATCTGTTTCTGGTGCTGCACTCCCCACTGCCTTTGGACTTTACACCCCTATCTACCTGCTTCTCTGGCCCCCCTTTCCTACCACTTTTGGTAGTCCACGCCAAACGCTTTACAGCATTGCTCCGGCCTGGGCCCCCCTCATCTGTCCTACGTACTTTTCTAGCAGCCCCCACCTCATCACCTACCTCATTCACATCAAAGGTTCTACCCCCATGTTTCCTCTTGGAACCACCGACAACCTTCCATCCTTCTCGGAAAGCCACTTTCACAGGCGTAACTCCAGACAGCCCCGCCTTACCAAGTTTTCCCTTCAGCTCAGCAATCTCCCCCTCAAACTTAACAATTGTCTCAAGTAGGCGGAGGATTTCCTGACAGTTTGCACATACCTCTCCATATCCCATCGAGCGACAGTCCCCATACATCATAGAACACTGTTTACAAACTTCAAGCCCAATATCGCCATCGGTGGCCCCACCAACCCGGCTCTGACCGACACCCCCAGTGACCTCTGTCTGCACACCAATACTTACTCCGTTGGCACCGTTGACCTGGACCGCGATATTACACGTATTTACCTCCATACTTACCTCCGTCTGAACAGACCTGCTCGCCATCATCAAGACAATATTACGCGATCGGACAGGGAAAATTGTAAACACGCGACAAAAGGCAACACGACGAACCGTTCGACAACTTAGCGCTCACAGTTTTATTTAAGGCCTCCTAACTTTGTCCCAGTTACTATACTAAACTAACTCCCCACAAAGTTGAATAAAATAACCTGAAAATGAAATATATATGATTAGTTAACAATAAAAATACTTAATTTCGATTCGTAACCAAGGAGACTTCTTCTGTATACTTGCGGATCGAGAGTATCCCAGTGAGACCATATTCATTGAAGCCCACGATACGTCCGCCCAGCCACTGACAAATTTCCCATACCCAGTGGAAGCCTCGTTCCGAAATCTACAAATTGTCCATACGCCGTAGAAGACGCGTCTTTCCAGTTGTGCAGTGTACATGTGTTTATCTCCAAAATATAGCTCATGACCCCTTATTGGAATGAGCTTGTCGAGTACCCTCCAATGTGGGGTTCATAAACTATGTTTTTGAGACAAAAAAAAAAAACGAAATTCAATAATTTTTTTATACTAGTCATATCGGCATATTTTCACAATATTCACAAAAACTCTTTTGCACAAAAATTCCACAGAAACCTGTATGGCTCAACAATGGAAGATAAAAGATCTGATGCTGTGTGTGTTCACACATGAAATAGATTGTACTTCTAAAACGGAAAGACGACTTACATAAGCTGTCAGCTTTTTGTCGAATCCCGTCCTTACATAGTAATCTATCTATTTGCTCACCTTTGTTATTCAGTGTACTGTTGTATCTTGTGTTGTTCCTGTTTTACCATCCAGCATGTAATGTACACAATTAACAAACTTTCCAATAAATATTGTTTAAACTAAAACGGAAAGTCAATAGATAAATTCGTTACCCCCGTGTCTGATCACGTGATCAGACACGGGGTAACTAATAATACCCTCCAAAGTCATGTTATTGTTATAGTGAATTCACATCAAAATTTAAATTACAAATGTTAGAGCATCATTTCACAAACTTCCGGCAATTTCCTGTAGAGGAGTATAAAAAATACAGAAGTTGGTCTTTTTATAAACTTTTCCCATCACTTTGAACGTTTGACTATTATTCTCTGTTTGGTCCCATTTGAAAAAAAAAGGGAACGGCGCTTTCATCACTATTTGATGTTCCGTAGCCTGTTTTCGGTTCAACAAAACTTTGGGAGAATATTTGAAATTTTCGCCCGTGCCCACAATACTGGTAAAAGAATTAAACAAAGTCATATTATACAGCAAAATAATGACTAGACTACAAGGAAATGGAATATTTTCAGTTTTTCACGTAAAAAAAAATATATTTCTGATTTTGACGACAGACAAGCTTTCAATAGCATAAGTAACGAATTGCAAAAATCACGAATGGATCGGTAATTCCAGTGACCGGGCTTCAAGTAAATAACTTCGAACTCCAGACTCGTCAAAAGCTTACCATTTCGATCCCATTGTGTTACAAACGCCTGAAGAAAAATGCATGAGAAAGAAATAAGTTACCATTTCAAAACCATGTGGGGAAATTCGGTCACACTGCGGCTTGTAACCATGTGTGGCAAATCGTAAACATGGGCAAAATGTTGTTTTCAATGAGCTGAAAATTGCAGAAACTGTAAACACGTTCTCCTGAGACCTGCAAGGTGTTGGAATTGAAACATTCATTGGGAAAAAAAGATGCCATGGATTGGAGTTAGTTTTATTGTTCATTCTTCTCATAACTCACAAAAAGATTTCACCGAGTCTGTACTAGAATGATTGCAAAATACAAGCATTCAGTTATTTTAACCCTTTACCTAACATAAAAAGCAGACGACACTTGCAAAAAAAAAATTCTTGAATAACTAATGTTTTTCATTTTTTTGTCTCAAAAACATAGGTTATGACCCCTCATTGGAACGAGCTCAACGAGCTCGTTCCAATGAGGGGTCATAACCTATGTTTTGAGACAAAAAATGAAAACATAATAAAAATTAATTAGCGATTTTTCAGAATGGCGCTGTCCGGTTTTGGCCGTTATGTTGGGTAAAGGGTTAAGATAGTTTATTGTAAAAAGTTTGGTCTCTTGCTCATGCCATAGCAGACTTTCAGACAGTGTTATCACCCACACGACAACAGTTCCATAGCTATTTCAAGTTTCCACGTATTCAATCTTTCTTTCCAAAAATTTTGGTATATAATTTACAGGGGTTATTTCTTTCTAGCTTCTTTTTGGAATTTGACAGTTTCCTGACTTTTGACCAAAGTTAGGTTGGGCGTCCCCCTAGCGGTGCGCGCATCGTGACGCATGATGCTGACAGTATTCTTTCCATTATTATAAAAGTCTAGGAGGTGAGATTTGCTATTCTTTTCCTGGGAAAAATTAAAAAAACTTGCAAATTACTGTAAGAACACATTCGCAAAACAATTTACTAAGTTGCTTCTGTTTGGCTTGCAAAAAAAGTCAAGTGTCCTACAGAGAGCCGTCTATTTTCGTTTTTTACAGAAACTTCCCTTCAATTCCAATTAATGTCATTGGTGTTTTTCACAAAAATTACAAACTTCTTAACTGACTATCCTCGCCAGTCTAATAATTTCAGGGGAGATAATTTTAGGGAAAGTCGATTTCCTTGATGAGAACAGTCAGAGATGGATATTGGTTTCTCTTACCTCTAACATGTAGCTTTTCATCAGATGGTCACGTAGCGATATGGGTTGTAGGAGGTGGTTCACCTCGCCCAATTCCTGTTCCTGCTACGAAATGTCCACTACTAGATTGGGAAGGAGGGGGGGGGGGATTTCTTAGGTGTAGGCATAAAAGTCTTCCCCCAAGGAAGAGGAAGTAAATGGTATTCAGTAAAGTTGGCAATTTGGTGTACACCCATTGTGAAAATGAAGTTTACATCCTTGCTCTATTGTATTTTCGGAGTATGCAAGCAATTTGAAATACACGGGACAGCAATACACCTTTGGTTCGAATGACGTCACTTGAATACCTTTGGCCAGTTGAGTATACTTGAGTCCCTGCCTTTTGTTGACTGAACAATGGACTATTTGTTACATAGTCAGCAAGTGACCGGGTACGGGGTGGGACCTGGTCTGTAAGTTTTATACCTGGTGAGGCCAAGCCTAGCCTGGTATAAAACCTACAGACCAGGCGCCACCCCGTATCGTTACTGGTTACACATCAGAGAGTAGACTCATTCACACATTTGACTTCAGAGCGTGAACACCTGGACAGCAATGGAACTACCAGACAGACTAGTGAAAGCCATCTCAGCTCTGGGCTTCTCATGGCCTATCTACTGGACTATCCAGGAAATAGGCTTGAGCGTCCATATGAAACTGGAATTTGAAGTTGAGGAGATCACAACACCACCCACTTCGGGGAGAGGTAGCATCTTTGGTGAGAGGATCCCATCTCACACTGGTCCTCACCCGAAGGGGCACGGAGGCCCTGGAAAGAGACAGACTAAGAAAAAGAAGAAGAGTCCGTCGACCAAGCGCAGGGACGCCCGGCGCTTGGGGGCCTTCCGGAATAGGAAGAAAGAGGTGAGTGAGGGGATGGAGGTTCTGGAGGCAGTCGCCAGTTCCCCTCCTAGTCCCACTGGTACACCCGACCAACTGTCGGCTCCTGAGCCGGTACTGTTGGATGAGGAACGTCTGGTGGAGACTGAGGAGGAACTGGGAGTTGCATTTTCACCACCTCCCACCCCTCACTCCCCACTTCCTTCACTACCAGGGAATGGGAGTTACAGAAAAGCAGCCACCTCAGTCCGCAGTCACCATCGACACCATCGACAATGAAAGCATAATGAGAACAAAAGAGATGGGAAACCAACTCGATGCTGACACCAGAGAATTCTTGAAAGAGTCCAAAGAAAAATTCAAAAACGCAGTAGACTCAATCCAATCACTAAACTCAACATCATCACCACCCAACCACCTCCTAAGAAAAAGAGCCGTAAAAAGCCTAAACGGGGATAAGCTTCCTACCTCCTTCTCTTTCCTTCCTTTACAACGCTCTGACATGACACAACACTATAGAGTCACTAAGGGTCGAAATGGGCTTGCTCCCCAAACTGTCCCTGCGCGCCTTCGGCGCGCGAAAATCATTTCATTTCATCCCGAACCCGGTCACTTGATGACTATGTTAAGGTTAATAAGAAGTTGAATAAAACCAACAAATTTTACGTACATTTACAAACATTTACTGCCATTACCACATGAAAAGGGTTAACAAAGTACCTTGAAACTTTCAACAATCACTTTAATGACTGAGTGAACTTTAAAGTATATATTCGTTTCAGCATAAAAAACGATCGAATCGTAAAAACAACAAAGACGTTTTGGGAACAGAAGTAATATTTCCTGTCGATTTTCCAAATATTTAATGTTTTAAATCCATAAATTCTTTACCTTGAAAATATGTTTGTTACTTAAATTCTCTTATTTTGTTTTATTTCAAATTTTGAAAATTCGAAGCGAGTGGAAACGCATCAAAATAGTAATGGTGGCTACTCGCCCGAGAAAGATATCTCTTGGTCACCGTGCATTGAAGTTGTACCCACCGTGTACGGGACTTACCGTAGGTTTGCACGTGACATTCTTAGCCAGTAAAATTTGAGGATATATCAACAAATTTGTCAAAAGGTGGGGTAAAGGGTGTAACTTAGTTACCAAAATCGCAGTGGGTATTTCATGAATTTGTACACCCTGCCCCGTATTGTATCGTCTCTTCGATGCGCGAATCGGTATCATTTAACACGCGGGAGGTGTTGTTCAAATTCATGGTATACCCCCTGCTCGAGTGATACCTATATTACTGTTATTTCTGAGTTGGAATCCTTCCGTTCCCATGCAAGACGATCTATCTACACTCCTGCCTGTACATAGTTTTATTCAAATTGAATATCTCTTGTATGGAACCAAAAAATAATATTAAACTGTATTGTTTTCAGCTACAGGTGAACAATTAGTTTCATATCACGGCGACACAGTTTCCGAGGTGTTAGATGACTACAGATATGAGCAGTGGTCGACCTGGGGTTCGTGTTATGGACGGTGTGAAGCAACCGGCATACAGATGAGAACACGCAAATGCCACAATATTGCGGGCATTGCAGGCCAGTTATGTGAAGGAGCGTGTCTGAATGATTTCAAATCCTGTTTTCCAGACAACTGTCCAGGTGAGGGCTGTTTCCCCATGTAACAAACAAACAATAGTGCTCAAAAAGGAGAATGGAAGGGCTGTGCTTATTTTGTGATGGTTAGGTGCAGAGCTGTCATTTGTCGACCATCGACCGTTAACCCTTTACCCAACGCAGACGATATCAAAATCTATTATTTAAATATAATTTATTTAAATATAATTTTAATTATTTAAATATAATAACATATTATTATTTTTTAATAATAGCCCTTGGAAACTTTTAAACAAAACCATATCATGAGACCCCTCGTTGGAACGAGCTCGTTCCAACGAGGGGGTCACATGATATGGTTTTGTTGAATTTTTTTGAAAAAATAATATTTGTTCAACTGCTGAATTTGCATATTAGGCAGGCAGATGCGGCCGATTCGTTGGGTAAAGGGTTAACTGAATAATTGATTAGTATTTTCCTTAGTCGATTAATCGGTAAATGTTTGCTTCTTTTAAATGAAAGAATTTAAGAATTTGAACTAGTACTGAAATGGTTAACCGGATATCCGGTTTGAAACCGGTTACCTACCTAACCGTTTTAAAAAGAAACGTCAACCGGTTATCCGAAATATCGACAGTGATTGTCATTCTACGGTTAAAACGTAGATGACACCTCGAAGCAGCGTTGTAAAAATTGAGAAATAATCGATTTTGGCGTTCAAGACTTCGTTAATAATCGGCAATTTCCGTGAGAGCTGAGTAACACGGAAACTATTCCGTATTATGTATACAAACGAACGTTGTCGAGTACTCGACAACGTTCGTTTGTATACACACTACGAAATAGTTTCTGAGAAAACTGCTTTCCAATTCTTATAGTTTTGATCCCAAATGCGGTGAAATAATGGCTGCGGATATCCGGTTAGCTCTCGGTTAGTCGGTTGTGAAAATGAGCCAACCGTTTCAGCTCTAATTTGAACGCATATCTACATCGAGGAAAGTGCCCATTGTTGGCTACATAATTATGTTAACACTTTCGCTGAGCCCTTCCCAACAATTAATCTGATGGTTGGCTTCATCTAGAATTTCACTCTCGACCTTTGAAAACAACGTACTACAATTCCAACCGTCTCCTTATTGCGTGAGTGACACCCATGGGCGATTCCATCAATCTGGTCGTTTTTCGAGGACATGAGACTTTCTTGAAGTCGTTGAGCGTTACCAGTATTTTAAGAAGATCGCTGCGTTCTATACTGCCATGAAATATTTAACCCAGAACCTCACACGAACTAAAATGACATTTTCACAAAACTTATTATGAATAGATACAAAAGTTTCCTTTCTCGCCTCAGAAATATAGCTTAGGACCTCCCACTGGCACGTGCTATCTGTTTGATGCGAAACTTTTCAATATGATAAAAAATTAAATGCTTTTCTTTATTAGTAGCGCTGCTAAAGTCGTTAGGTTATACATGGAGGTAAAATGGACAGCAGTGAAACAAAACTTATGGGACTCGGTTAGATACCTCCGCCATTTTGAAAAATAAAACAAAAAAGTGTTTCATTATATTAATTCGCTGATGTCTCTTCCAAGAATGTTACAGTTATAGTTTTCATTCTCGATAATAAACTTTAATTTATGTCTTCAAAGTCATGAATTCGAGTTTTGTTTCCTATTAAAAGGTCATATCCGGGTCATTGAATATCCTCGATCAGATGGATATTTTGGGCTACAATTTTATTTTGTGATGGTGTGGATTTAGTAAAAAAAAGGCCCATTATTGTCGATGTTGCCAAAATAATCTGCTGGTGTTCTTGATTCAAACTGTCTATATTTAGGAGCATTTCAGCTTGAGATCAAGGTCACGCAGGAGTGTTTGTGTAAATCTGCTTTGAGAAGTCCTTTTGCAAAAATCAATAGAACCCCATATATGTTTTCTTTGTTTGAATGTTCATCTTATGTTGTAAAACGCTCAGTGGGTGAATAACGAATTCCATAACATAGTTTAATTGCTGCCAATGCACGAAAATTGGAAATGTTTTACCAAAATGAGAAACGTTTGATCATTTTAACTCATTTTGGTGGCAATCAGCTGCAACATTTAGCTAACAGTATCACAAACCTCCCTTTTCTCTAAATCGGCTCACGCAATGTTTCCCAATCGATGATTCATTGGACCGAATTCTTAACCCTTCACCTACAATGAAAATTCTTGAATAAGTAAATATTTTCAATTTTTGTCTCAAAAACATAGCGTATGTCCCCTCATTGGAACGAGCTCTATGAGCTCGTTCCAATGAGGTGTCATAAGCTATGTTTTTAAGACAAAAAAATGAAAAAAATAATGAAAATCGAATGGTAAATTTTGTGAATAACGTTGGCCGGTTTTTGCCGTTTTTCCCATTACTTTGGGTAAGTGGTTAATGATATAAGAATACTTTTAGACTGGATTGTAAACTGAATACGTATGAGCTCACCACGGCTGTTGTTTTGTAATTACGCTACGTAGTTTCACCATGTGTGTTTATATTTTGATAGTTTCAAGACGAAATAAATATTATTTATTAATTGGAAAATCATTAACTGGAGCACGAAAAAATATCTATATATATGTATAAATAAAGAGATATCACATTAAACCAACGATGTACCGCGCTAAAACTCCACCCGTTTGTAATCATACAGCGCATAATAGCGTCAGATTCCTGGTGGAATTAGAAGATGATTTCAAAGCTTGGATATCAACACCACCTCAAGACAAATGCAACAACCGAATGCTACAACTCATTTTGTGTGGTTAATTTACAGTTGACGGTTCATGGTCTACATGGTCAGAGTACGGCGCATGTTCTGAAACATGCGGTATTGGTTTTAAAACAAGAACTAGGACATGTGATGGTCAGGCCTATGGTGGTGCCGACTGCTGTGGCTCAGACGAAGAGGTAGCTAGTTGTATAACGGGACCATGTCTCAGTAAGTCTTTTTTTTATTATTTTGATTCTTAATCCCTTTTGTGTTTGTTTTGTTTTTCTTTTTTTTTTTCTTTTTCATTTTTTATGTCTTAGGCCAATGTAAAGTTGGCGAAAGATAGACCCGTTCCACATTCCGGCGCCTCCAAAACAATATGGAGACCGATATTCCGTTCGCCAACAATACCAGGTTCTTATTAATTCCGCGAAAGTTTGCTCGAGTTGTCTGTCCTTAGTATACCTTTGACTTTTTCATAACCAAGATGTACATTTTTTTCTGACGCAGAAACCTTTTTTTATAACTCTGGTAATTATTTTAAGTGTTATTCGTTGGTTTTTGGCCGCAAAATTACTATATAGACAAATTTAGCCGGCCACATGTATCTGAGATGTCAATTTTACAGGCCTCGTATCCATGGCCGTAAATCCCTCAACATTTTGCAGACAGGGACTTACTTCGTCATGTAATTGTTGGGCTGCGATTCTACTGAATAACGATTGACCGGCGAACATGAAACAATTGCCTATATGACTGACGTGTGATTACCGACGGAATTGTTTAACCCTTTGAACCCAAGTGATATCTTCCATGTCAGTTCGACGACAACAATTGGAAGAATCTATATTTATTATTTGGGGTAGACCCATTAATATATTCAAGGTGCAGCCCCCAGGCTGCACCTTGAAAATATTGATTGGTCTACTCCCAAAATTCACTCAGCGGCCATCCCACTTAATAAAATTATTACATTAATGGTTCCTGGACAAAAAGAACGCCCGCTCGTGTTCAAAGGGTTAATAATTTTCTCTCCACCCCTTGTTGGGTAAATACCACTTAAATGGTGATTCTGTACAGTCGCCGTGGGCTGTAATGACGTAGAGCCGATTCAAACACACACCACGATCTGTGTTTATTACACATCCCCATGCATTAAAATTCATTTAAATAAACAAGTTTTAATTCCGATGTTTAAACCCAAAGGTGAAGGGTCCTTTTGGCTTTTTTTTTTTTTTTTTTTTTTTTTTTTTTTTTTTTTTTTTTTGAAGTGGTAATGATCAAATGGATCTATAAAAAATCAAAACATCCAGTCTAAATTACATTCGTTATCTATTCTATTGGGCGTGTTTGTTGGAATTCGTATCGCCATTTCTCTTTGACTGGTGTCAATTCACGCCTAACCAATTGGTGGATATTACAGATAGTAAGAATACAAGTACAAATTTGGGCGGATTTGTAAAACAGCCCGGAGAAACGCTGACGATCGATAATTCTATCACAAAAGTTGGAAACTGTTCGAAGCGTAACTAATGACTCGACGGGAAAGGAACTAGACTAAACGGGGCTGGGGAAAATGTTCCGGATTGTACGTCACCAGTTAAGTACAGAAACATTCATGTCATAGCGGCGATTCCATTAAATACAAGGGTTTAATGTTTAATTGGATGTGTAATAAAATACTTGAGAGGAGAATGACAACAAACAGTTGAAACAAGAAGACGTGTCACTGTATTGTGCACTGTTTTGGAATAATAGCGCACTGAGTAAGTGCACTTTTGTCCGTATCAAACTACACCTTTCGCATAACACAATTCCTATAGAAAAACAGCATAGTCAACTCTGTACAATTAACACCATTCCTCACCTCCACTGGGATACATGTACATGTACTAACGTAAATAGACATTACAAGGCATTAAAATTCAACTGCATATATAGTTAAAACTAGAAGTCCTGTCACGAACTGTGCGTGTATCTAGGCTTTATTGCGAGTCGGAATTGCACGCATTTGCCATATCGAATGACATCCAAAGCATGGCAGGTTCTCCTGGTTACTCAGAGCAAACGCAGGCAATGTTTCTGCCAATGGACCTCCGGGTTACCTATGTTACAACCTGTGAGAAGCCCGTATGTTAAATTTTAGCTTTTAACCCCACGGTCAATGCAATAAAGCTTCTTCTGTGGTTAAAACGTTTTCAATGGGAATTCTATTACAAAAATGTACACCTATAGTAGGAACTATATCCAGCTTAACCTTTGACATGACACAATTTGCCGACTTCGAAATATTCACACTTCGCAATGTTTCATTCAAACATACGACTTTTTGCGGTACTATCTACTACGTGCAATTACATATTAAGTTTAAAATACATACAATTAAATATTTAAAATAAAATTTACGAATTCTCAATAATAATTTGACTGAAAAAGCAACTTTGACAATGTGTCTAGCTGTCAATCCAGCATTCGCGTGCAGCCGAAAGTACTGTCAATCGGCGCAGATGTAAACAAACGAAATCTATGTGTTTGCGATAGAAAGTATCGTGTGTTTTGTTTAAGTTGTAAGTGACAAAGTCGATTATTTATTAAGAGCATGGCATAAATAAAACAAATAGGTAGTAGGGCCGGTAATCATTTAAATCACTTGAAGAATTTGGTTTTTAACCCCTCGGAAGAGCTTCGTGGTTAACATGCTTATCCTACTCGTGGTTAAGTCTGATTACCGTCCCTATTACCTATTTATTCTATACAGTACGTGGAGAGTGTATTATCACTAAATCACCCGCAGAGTGGAGATTCCACCAAAGCAATAATTGCAAATTTGTTGCAAAGCATAACCAGCACAAACAAAGTTTCATCCAATAAACCTCCGGGTTAAACCCGGAGGTTCATTGGCTGAAACATTGTTTGTGTTTGTTGTCGATATGCACAACATTTGAAAATTATAGCTTGGGTGGTAACTCCACTCTGTGGTTGATTCAGTTACAATCCAATCTCCACGTACTGTATATTGAACAAAGCGAAGACAGGCAATCTGACTATATTATTTCCTGACAATATGCATAGTATCTACAATATCAAGATGCCATTGCATATGATTGTTCTATATTATCGCAGGTCAGGCGCGTAGCCAGGGTTTTGTGGGCGGCGGGGGTGGGGGGATGCTGGGTACGCTGAGTGGCGATCGACAATTAGCGGCTCTTCCGGGACGACCAAGGTTCACCCGGAAGAGAAACTATTGAAAAATGTGAAAACTGAGTATCAAATAGATCCCTGTGGTAGCATATGGGGAAATATTATGCAAAATGTAGGACCTAAAATGCAAGCACGCTTGCCCTGCTGTGTGTGAAAGTTCCTGACAGTGCGCCTCCGTGGACTGGTCACTTTACACACTAGTGGGCAATATATCCACGGACGCTTTAATATTAGATTCCAAACGCTAATTATAGGAATAATAATCAAAATTTTAATTAATGGAGCTCCGGGTATAGCCTGTTGGTTCATTAATTAAAATATTCCTGTTACGATTTTTATTACCTGGTATACGCAAGCGTGGACATCACTGCTCACGCTTGGATTTCGACCAATCCACTGCGACCGTTCTCTACTATATTTTATCATATGACTCGTCCATTTTGTTCGCTTTATTTGATATTTTGGTTTCGTATTAATTAGTGATAAATCAAGCCTCTCGTCAATTTCATTGGTCAATTTCGAAAGTAGACCATTTGATTGGCTGAACAAAATACAACTGGGCCATATTTTCATAATTTGCCTAATTAGAGTTGGGAGCTTTCATTGGTCAATTTTCAAACCGGACAATTTGATTGGCTAAACAAAATACAACTGGGTTACATTGGCATAATTTCAGTATGGATAATTTTCGTTATCTGTCCTATTTAGGGTGGGTTATATTGTATTAATTTTTTACCTACAAGAAAAACGCCATTCATTTTTTTTTTATATTTTCACTTTTTGCTTCCAAAACATAGGTTATGACCACTCATTGGAACGAGCTCGACGAGCTCGTTCCAATGAGGTGTCATAACCTAAAATTTTTAGTTATACGGGGAAGTGTTTTCCAAGTGCCGTCTACAACTCAAGTTAGGTGATGGGTTAAAAAGTCATACTAAGTGGCTAATTTATGCGTGTGTGTGTCATATGATAAATAGAATATGAAATGAGTGTTTTTCTCATATAATATTTATGAAGCTCGTCCGAATTTTACGTTTGGGCTCGCCAGAGGCTCGCCAAAACGGAAAATTCTTCGACTCGTTTCATAAATATTATATGAGAAAAACACTCATTCCATATCCTGTATATCTATATATTTGCTGAGGAGATGCAATAAGTGTCGATCGATAATGTGCGATTCCACTTGGACGATCATGGTTCACCCAGGAAGAGAAACCGTCGAAAATATGAATATACATTATCATGCCCATGCGCATGACCTGTAATTTGTATCAGATTCGAGGTCGAGTTTACAATCAGATTGCAACGAGCCCGTCAGGGCGATTTGTGATCCGATTGTAAACACGACCGAGAATTTGATACAAATTACTGGACATACAAATGGTCATTGTAATACAATTATCTAACAATAGCGTTACATAAAGCCCGTTTCAATCGTTTTTCAGTTTAAACTGGGTTGGAATTGGTCAAAATTTTGCATTTCATATTTTAATGCTTTATAACAATGCATATAATGATAGATGTGACAGTGTGTTGTTTACCGGAAGTTAAATCTGTCTGATACGGAATCAGAATGAGTCATCTATATGAAACGGAATCGGAAAACACTATGCGATACGTACCGTTTCTCGTGGTTTTCAGGTCAAAATCTATATGATTGTTAGATAAAAACGGGGAATCAAATGGAGTCCCGTGGTAACGTATGGGGAAATATATTATGCAAAATTTAGGATCTAAAATGCAAGCACTTTTGCCCCACAGTGTGTGTAAAGTTACATATAAAAATAGATCGATAAAGTTGAAAAACATATTTTATCTTCCAAATATATATTATACGTCTATACGTAATTCTGTTATTATGTGATACTGGTAGAAATTAAACAGTCATAACACTTAAAAGGTCTAAAAAACTGTTTCTCAGGCCCTCTCGCACGGTCCTTTGGCCGCCCCATGCTCTTTTTTCTAACCAATGCAAACTTGTATATATAATATTTTACCCATGTTAATAAAATTGATGAATTTGTACCTTGAGTGCAGCAAGGCTTTGCAATGCATGGCTGACAATTTTCGGTCAGAGGGTAGTTCCTCTAAAGCTGTCAGTAAATTTAAGACTAAGGATATGGGAATTTCATGTAAAAATTGAAATTTCTAAATCTTAACGATGTTGTATTATCGATATTCGTATCATTTCACAAACTTCGGGCATTTTTTTGTAACATAGTATAAAAATACAGAAGCAAGTCATAGACATCTTTTCCTCATCAGTTTGAACGTTTGGCTAGTAATCTCTGCTGATACCCATGTGTAAATAAGAAAACGGCGTTTTCACCATAATTTGATGTTTTGAAACTTTTCCCCTGTTCACAATATCACCATTGTCGCATCGTGACATATTACACACGCACACACTGTCCTTTCCATTAATATAAATGTCTGAGAGGTAAAATTTAGTGCTTTTTTTCTGTGAAGAATAAAAACTTGTAAAATATTTTTAACAATTACGCTGCCGCAGTCGTCTATTGTCGCCTGTTTTTCGATGATTATCTGTACATTCTATTATGCGGAGATCCAACCTACTATCTGATTAATTGCTGGAAAGGGCTCAGGGAGCCCTTTCCAACAATTAATCAGATGATAGAGTTTCAAGTATGTCATAAATTTTATTAAGTTTCCTGGCATACAAGTGTACATAGAGGTCCTCCATATATGGCTAAAGTGGGCGTGGCAGTAAAGGGTTAAAGCATACGTGTTAACAAAGAGCCAAAGCGGACGCTTAAGACCTTGTCAGGGTTTTGCGATTTTTTGACACGAAATCCTGCGCAATCCTGGATATGCTTACTGAGATCTGTAGAGAGGTCGCGAGAGAAGCCGATTGGGGGCGATGTTTTCAAAAAATCGTGGTCAATCGTGGACATTTCAATTCGGGCTATTCTTGGACATTCGTACAAAAAATCGCAAAGACAAGGGCTTTATACCCATTAAAAAGCCATTTGTTCTTTCGTAACTTTCAATAAATTAAAAGAGCAGACAGCTCTTTTCGCTTATTAATAGAAACAAAAGAAAACTTGACTTTATTTTCCACTGATGTGATGGGTGATTTCCTACCAATTACCTGCTTCTCTGTATCCACTCCTACATTTGCAGCAATGTGTAGCTGATATTTCACCTGGAGGCATTTTTAACAGGAGTGACATGGGTGGCGGATTTTACACACAAAGTTCAATTGAAACTTCAAAACTTCAATCATTAATCATTTGACCAAAGTCAGGTTGCATTCCTACATCAACAAAGACAATTAGCTGAAATATTGCATATTGGGGCAATTTGACAACACAGGGAGGGTACATGGATAGGCTCCGATTGGGACTGACTTTTCATTAACCCTTCACCCACACAATCACAGGAGGCACTCCTAGATATTCAGAGATGTCCAGATTTTCAGAGATTTTCAGAGATATCAAGACGAACATGGGCAGAGCGCATTGAACATGTTGCGTCATCTTAACCTTTCATCTATTAACATTTCAACCAGATCAAAGTCATGATGCACTATTACTTTGCCCGAGATGCCGAACTGTAATTTGGCATTTTGGGGCAAATTCATTTATCAGTAGTAACATGAGTACGTGAAGTTTACGTGCGACATCTCATTAAATGTTGAACCCCAGTAACGTCGGGACATGCGTCAGTACATTGGGTGTACTTTTCGTTTACATTGCACCACCGCGAGACCCAGGAAAACCGGCCAAACGCTTTTACGGCGATCATGGATAAACTAGTTCAACTAGTTTCCAAGGAGAGATTCGGACTAGTGACCCACATGGACGCTCGTCACCTAGTGGTTCAGGCAAAGGGGAGAGTACATCGTGTCCTCATTGTCGCATGTTCTACGTTATTGACTGGTCCAGTGGAAGAGTCAATAAGGGAGGGAGCAAATGTGAAAATGAGAACACAGTATAGATTAAATGAACATACAGTTAAAACCAGAAGTCCTGTCATGAAATGCGCACAAATAGCACGTCGATCAGCGCGTTAATCTACACGTTATGACCATAGTAATGCTATCACATTTTGTACATATGGCCTGTGCACAAGCAATGTTTCAGCCTATGGACCTCCGGGTAACCCGGAGGTCCATTGGCGGAAACATTGCCTGTGTTTGCAATGAGTAACCAGGAGAATCTGCCATGCTTTGGATGTCATTCTATATGGCAATTGCGCGCAAGTACTAAGTAATTAAGCCTCGATAAGCGCACAGTTCGTGACAGGACTTCTAGTTTTAACTGTAATTCATTTGTTTCCCTAATTTGGGGGGGGGGGGGGGGGTCGGACTCAGTAGGCTAAGTAACTGATCCCCTAGTACAGCTTAGAATGACCAGAGGGAAATTAGGCTGAACCCAAATGGAGATAGTTATAAACAGGGCGTTACGTGGTGATCGTTGTTGTGAAAACTATTGCAGATATCTTCCATGTTAACTAGTAGAGTGCTGGAACCCCATATTTGGGCTTTATTCTGAAGTGTCGGTAGCACAACTTAAAGGCTTCATATTCTGTGGATATTGTTCATATCGCCTTTGAAGTGAAATTATTTAGACTGTTAGGACTGTTAGGATTTGTATTGTTACAATGTATGGGAGAATGCCTATTGGCACTCTCCCATAAATTGTAACAAGGCAAATATATGTGAAGAAATTTTGATGACCAAAAATAATTCATCACTCTACCATTTAAGAAGCATAAAGTGTTATCTGCTACTTGTTCTTAGTATATAGAAAAAAAAACAAATCAAAGTTTTTTCCTGCAACCCAACCGAAACGAAATAAAAAAAACCCCTAAACCTCGTGGATCTAGTAAACTAGTTCTTTTTTTAATTTTATTATAAGTTCGAAATACATGCATATCTCAGAACCGAGATCTTTAACTATCTCTGTTTTTTTTTATTTGTAGGTGCATCATGCTCTGATAATTCTGACAATTGTACGAAATGGAGTAACCTTGGATTCTGCGATCAAGCTTCCGTACGGGAAGCATGTCCCAGTGCCTGTGGGGTTTGTGACGTCGCCCAGGAGGCCTGAAAATTGTGCAAGCGTGCTAATAGAATATGTGTGGCATATATATTGTAGATATCAGCTCATGAATCCATTTTATGTTTTGATAATAAAGACCATTACGTTTAAACGAGTTTGTAAATTAATTTAGCCTTGTTAAAAACCAGAGATATGACGTACGACCAGGATCATAAATCAATGAATTAAGCATGATGCTTAAATAATTAAGCTCAGCACGATGCTAAAATAATATGGCATGATGCCTAAATAATATAGCATGATGCTTAAATAACCAAGCATCATGCTTAATTATTTATGCAGCAATCATGAAATCAAACCTATATTTATATGTATATATATATATACTTGTATTGAAATCAAACAATATAGAATCATGCTTAATTACAAACAATATAGCATCATGCTTAATAATTAGAGTATTATGCTAACAAAAATTCATGACCCCCCCCCCCCCCCCCCCCCGAACGCGGACCTCATTTAAACATCATGCTATATTATTTGTGCGGCATTCATGAATTCGTACCAAATTGTACAGCATCATGCTTAAATAATTAGGTTCATGTTCCATTAAAGTGCATGATCCTCCCGTAATTCGGTATCATGCTAAATTAGTTCAGCATCATTCTATATTATTGATGCATCATTTATGAAATCGTGCAAATAGTATAGCATGGTGCTTAAATTATTAAGCATCATGCTAAATTAAAATGCATGATCCTCTCGTAATTCAGCATCATGCTATGTTACTTATGCAGCATTCATGAAATATTGCAAAATAATATTGAATGATGCTTAATTAATTAAGCACCATGCTAAATTAAAATGTATTATCCTCTCGTAATTCAGCATCTTGCTAAATTAATCAAGCATCATGCTGTATTATTTATGCAGCATTCATGCAATCGTGCAAAATAATATTGCATGATGCTTAATTAAGCATCATACTAAATTAAAATGCATGATTA